>OX940878.1:152729634-153354634 GCA_954870665.1 Stratiomys singularior | reverse complement strand
CAAATCATGTGGTAATCGTCCATTGATATCAATGCGAAAAAAGGAAAACCTGTGAGTGTCATGCATAAACAAATCGTAAACCATCCATCCTTGCAGTTCACCATAGGATTAATTTAACTACCCAACAAGATTGTATACCAGCTGTGATAAAATTCCTTCAACCATCTCGAAAATTTGCAAGTTGAACTCTGCTCGGCGTAATATGTAATAAAATAGCGAAAGTGGCCACTCCAGTTTATAAGCGTCTTCTTTTCACCAACAACCATATAAGGTGCCCATCATATTCACAGATAAAATAATGAAGGCTATTACAGTCTTAAGAGATACAAGACATGAAACCAAATATATAAAATTAACAAAAACAAACAACGAATAGGTTTGAATTTATATTCCTTTTATTATTTGTGACTTGTTTCTGTGTTGGATAATTTTATGGATAAATATGTTGCGTGCCTGCAAAACACTTTCAAACATTCAAACATTTCATCGGAACGGTGTAATAATTATGTGGTTTCGCACTTGACGATAATAGATACAATATATCATAGTGTATCTAAAGTGTCCAGGAAAAATTGGTGTTGCGGTTTGTGCTAATCATGTGGTTTTCCTCGGCAGATCAAACTCTCTTTCGAATTAATGATGAACATCATTTGAAAGGACATTAAATGCATGCAAAAAAAAGAAAGACTACTGCAGTGGTTGCCATACGTATCCGGTAGGATTTGTGAATGTTTAAATTTCTAAATAGTACAAATTGGCAGATATTTATCTGTCTTTAACAAGTAATTATGTATGATATGTGCTAGAAAAATATACGGCAAATGTTATATGTTTCTGAAGGCAAACGGACTATGGACATGTGTAAATGGATTTTCAATGCAAATTCAACTTTCTTAAATAATTCTGTAGTAATTTTTACTATTTATGGTTTAAATTATACAAATAATTGATCGTCTTGTGGTCCTGATTGTTCCCAAAATATTAACCTTCTTGTCCATAACTTTGCTGTCCACAACAACGCGACCCTTCTGCATTACTGTTAAGATTATTTTGAATAAAGACTGTTATGTATTTTCAAAAAATATAAAATGATAAATCAATAATTAATGATGAAATAAGAATAATCGGGCAGCCCCACGTTGGGCGCCATGTTATGCAATTTCAAAAAAATAATAAAATAATAAATGTATAATTAATAATGAATAAATAATAATCGGGCAACCGATCGGTCGCACCTGCAGCGAAAGAAAGGAAAAGTTTAGAAAGACAAGGCCGCATAATGGCGGCCGAAGAAAGTTACTTTTAACAGACTAGATCACCGCGTGGACGTGGGGGTTAGGACATTATTTAAGCCCTGATCCTTCCATGTGACACACACACACACACACACAGAAAAAGCTGACTCCTTCATATTAGATTAAAATAAAAATTAATTGTGCACCTGTGAATTGTACTGCGCTAATTCTGACCACCTGTCAATTGTGCTGCGCTGACTCTGAACACCTCTGAATTGTGCTGCGCTGATTCTGACCACCTGTCAATTGTGTTGCGCTGACTCTGGACACCTCTGAATTGTGCTGCGCTGATTCTGAACACCTGTCAATTGTGCTGCGCTGATCCTGATCGTGCTTCCTGTAGCACGAATCTGCACCTTAACTGGTTTCAGGATTCACCTGTTCTGCTGCGCTTCCTCGGATCATGCTTCCTCTAGCACGAATTTGCACCTAAGCTGGTTTCAGGATTCACCGGTTCTGCTGCGCTACCTCGGATCGAGCTCCCTCTTTTGATTGATAGTCCTATTGGTTGATTCTTCAGTTGGTTGATACTTCTATTTAAGCTCCGATTGATACTTTATTTATACTTATTGATACTTGAATTGATTCCTCTATTGGTTGTGTGTCTCTATGGTAGTCCCTATACTTCTATTGATACTTGAATTGATTCCTCTATTGGTTATGTGATATCTATTGGTTTTGTGTCTCTATGGTAGTCTCTCAAACCTCACAATTTCTATTCTATTTATACTGATACGTACACAACAACCTAGTGAATCAAATCCATAGAAAAATTTATCGCAAATTACTTCCAAGAATTTTATTTTTGGTTTTTTTTTGCAACTGGGAATATTTTTTTTGAGACTTTTTTTGTGACATTTAATTTTACTAAAACTTTTTTTTTTATTTAGTTTTTTAAGTTTGTTATCGATATTATTTAACTTTATACCTAAATCTGACTATAAATGTTTCTATCTTAATTTTATTCTTACTTCTATTTCATCTCGTATGATTTTCTTTTCACTTGGGTACATATTAAAAAACTTAACCAAAACAATTAATTATTATATTCAAAATTAATTGTTATATTATTTATTCATTCATTTACGTAATGTGGTGTGTTTAACGTAATGTGTGTAATTTATTCATTTATTATTCAAATGTTTGTTTAATGTCACCTACACCTCGGAATACGTAACAAGACATTTTAGAACTTAAACTTAAAACTTAGTCACCATTATCCACTGCGATACCCCCGTGGACTGTAACCCAATAAGCTGGATCATGCATACGGATGGGGTCTTACCAGCTACCAGTGGAACCTGAATAAAACTCCATGATTGAGATTTGCGGAACGAGGCGAAAAATACTCCACACGGTAGTATCTAGCAAATTCGCCCGCTATGCTTCGAACTTAGATCCTAGAGTTTTTACGAAGCGTTTAGGGGCCTTAGAGCGCCGATGTTTGTTGGGCTCATAGGAATCGCAGCTTAATCCGCGCAATAGGGGGTAAGATGTCTTCAAGGAGATCTTCATGCCCTGCGCCTTGACAAAGTGATATCTTGTGATCCTCAGAATCCAACCGACCATTATGTCAAGTTGCTTATGAGATGGAAACTGTTTAGCTGCAGATGAAAATATATGGAACCAAAAACGGTGATTTTAAAACTTGTCATTGGGCAATATTTTTTCATTTTCATTTACCAATTTTCCCTCGACATTAAGATAAGTTGGTCGGGAACGTTTTAATGACACATTCTCTGGTTGTTCTATAATCCAATAAGCAAACACGTGTAAGATATCCTGCGAGACAATTGCTTTTGAACAAACATTTTGAAAATATAGTACTCTTCGCAGGTCAAATGGAATATTAGAAGATCAATTATAAATGCAACACTGATCAATCTGGCATCAATGCATGGATCAAAGATTAGAGTTTTAGGCTAACGTATCCTTGTGAAATTTGCAAAAATTTGGTTGAATTATTCGGTTGCCCCTTACCCGTATTCTTAGTTCACCTAAAACTATCACAAACAAAGTAAGCTCTCTACAATGTATTTTAATATAATATTTACGCGACTTTAACGCGACAGAAAATGTTATAAAAAAAGTCCTTGCAAGAATGCTAGTTATTCAAGTATAAAACATCATTTCTGCAGCGTTGATAAAATATAATGGGCATTTCTTCTTCTTGCAACGTAACACGATATCAGATTTCCTAGGTCAGTGGCTGTAGAGTTCCTTGCGCCATGGACCTTAACAATGTAGCCCAGGTACATGTGAAGCGCTACATTAATGCAACAAAACCTTTGGCGACATCGGTAGCGGTACTCAGATACGACTGGCGACAATAATCCAAAGGCTACAACGTCCATAATGATTTCAAGATTTCGCTGATAAAATTCTTAGCGTATTCCGTGCTACTGTCTTGTCGTCGCAACACTCTTGTTACCTATCCCTCTACTATAATGCATTTATTCTTAATATCACATTTAATCGCTTGGACCTCATTGTTTGCGGTCCCATGCTAAAGGTAAACGAAACTTACATACGACTACGTACGTAACCTGAAGAAATGTAATGCATGGCAGAGTATGCAATTTTTCTAGCCATTACCATTGCAGTCGTATGTGAACACTTTGGTTAGTGTTGCGCGTGCTCTGGGTGCTATTTATTCCAGCATAATTCGAATGTAATTCAATGCACGCTTTACGCACTTTGAATTCCAAATTTTTGTGCTTTTATTACCATTTTTGCGCAGACGATATTCCTGTCAAATAATGTATTTTACTTTCATAAAACATTTCTTACCGGCAATCATGCAGACCATTAAATATCTAGCAGGAATTCATACATAATATGTAAGCCAGCATAACTCTAAAATTCGATTGTGACAGAGAATGTTCGTAAAAGATAACTATTGATTCCTTGGAAGTGGTTTTGAATTGAAAATCTCATTCCTCAATGCAAAACTGATTATTTATTATTGTTAAATGGAATCGATTATTTATTAAATAGAATCATTCATCGTTTTGGGGGCACTCGCGGAAGGATCACAGTCGTGTTCAGTTCAGCACATACTCGTAAAAAAGTCGATTTGCAAGTTTGAAACAGAATTTCCATGAACCCAACGCGGATGGTAAGGACATAAAAGCTCAATGGAGATATTCAAGACACACAAAAATAAAGGAAAGAAAGGGAATTTCTCCTGAAGCAGGAAAATTATGATTTTTTGAAGCAGCAAAATGATGCTTCACTGTAGAAGGTCCTTAGAATATCGTTGGTCTTTGGCGACGATATGTCTGTAGGTCTTGCTTCGAACGGTAAGCTCGAGTATACTTACATAATTTAAACAAGTCTTCAGCTAGGAGAAATTGTAGAGAAATTTTAAGAGAAATTTTAAGACCTGACTAAACGAGGCATATTGGAACGACTAGAAATTTATAAGCACCGAAAAACGCACTTAAAAATCATCAACGAACAAGTAGGGGCCTATTCCGACACACTATTTTCAGTCCTCGACCCAATCATTAGGAAAAGAAAACGTGATGAAACAGATACTGACTTTTCCGCAATACCAATTATATCCAAACATTACAACTCAATATCTGCCAATTTCTCGAACTCATCCTTCTGTAATGACTTATTATGGCCTTATTACTGTCCTCTACTCTAAATACTGTTAGTATCTCAGTAATAAAATCCCAACACAAAGATAGACGTGCAGGGTGACAGAAGAATCAGAATGAGCTGATGATAGCTGCAAAAGGCTACAAAAAGTCGAAACTGCTTGCCAAAAACTCAGCATGACTGAAATTTAAGAAAGTAACGGTGCTTCCTTTCTCCTTTTTTCGATTAGTTTATACTAGATCGTTTCATCATTAAACTGAAACTCGTAGGATAGACTTTTTACACCAACGTGGAAGTACCTGTTTCCTTTTTAGTTTTAAACACATCACTGTCAAAAAGGATTTGCTGATTTTTACTGCCTTAACTTTCCAAAACTAGTCTGCAACTTTAGCTTACCGAATTTTTGGTCGCTACCTCCGGGAACTTTTTCTAGACAGAGAATAGATAATGGTTAACTTTTTTCCCTCTGGATAATATGAATTTTGTTTTTGATTCTGGAAAATTCTTAACCGTAGCGAAAAAAAATTGAGGAACAAGGATTCGAATCGCCTTTCGATCCAAGCTTCTGCTCGTGCATAATTGTCAGGTGCTATGCACATATCAGTTGCCTGATGCATAAAAGCATCAGCAATTGAATGACGTGATCAGCAATTGACGTGCCTCAACATTGACAGCCAACGCAAATATGTAGACACTCAACATCAACATCTTTGCCCTGTCAGATCACTTGGCTGAAATTTATTATAGGTTTCCAAAATCCAGGAGACGGCGTTTGAGCTAAGTTTTGAAGGAAAATCAACTACAATATTAAGAGCAACCTTCAAAACAGAATGGTGCTATAATTAAGGACGAGAATGAGACACACAGCAATCCTAACCTATGTCAATCCCTATTCGAAAATTCTTGAATGGATAGTCTAAGTTTGATCGACGTTTTTATGAAGAGTTGCCACCTCTGACTTTCAGGAGTCTTCTTTACTCCTGACGGTCAAATTCCCCGAGCTTTTAGTCAGAGCCCGGGTGCAGGGCAGTTGCTTTAAGTCAATCAGGATATGGATTCTTCTCAGTCATTCAGATTCTCCTGAACAGGTTGTGATTGCGGGGTTTTTTGAAATGAGTGCTCTTACCACGATGTAACTGGCTCTAGTTGTCCACGTGAAATGTTCCCACAAAGAAAATTTTGACAGAAATTTCTAATGTTTTCATCAGACAGAACGGAAGACATAAAATTAGTCCACTGACAATGAAAGTGAAAGATTGGCTCCATCAGACATTAGAACTTCGAGCAACAATAAGAAATTGAATTTCGATTAATACGATCTATGCAGACTCGGTGCTGATTGTTGGCAAAGTGTAGATCGTCGAGGAATTTGCTCCCTGGTACTTAAATGCTGGTCAGCTTTACCAGAGTTTGATCTTCCAACTTAGTTAGTTGCCAGTTTGAGTGGCTTCAAAAAAAAAAACGTGTAGATATGTTTAGCCAGTTTCACGGATCAAGGGGGTACTTTACTTCCGAAACGCTTGTGTCTCTTCATCCTTAACATGGAGTTAATAAAAAGGGGAATAGAGGTAACGTGTACCTATAAAAATTAAAAATATTAAAATTTTTTTAGGATTAGGATATTGTAAATTTTCCGCGCTTTCAACGTGGACTCACAAATGATTGAGCATTCGTAAAAGTAGAATTTCAGAGAACTTGGTCCTGAACACATAACTTTCATTGGGGGTAGTATTATCAACACCAAAACTATAAATATTGCTCAATTTATGCTAATATTAAAAATATAGAAGGAATTGTTGTATTGTTCACAATAAAAACAAATTATAATTACCGAATTATCATCATCAATGGCAAGACAACCCAATCTGGACCTTGGCTCCTTCGGTCCTTCAGCCGTAACTGTTTGCGTCGTCGTTTTCCAGTTGATCACTCAGTCTTCAGTTTCGACTTCAGTTTCAATTCAGTAGAATTGAGTCTTCCTGCGGGATGTTTGCCTTGCGCTCCATCTTTCAATGTCCCTTTTAGCAACCGGTTTTCTAGAATTCTTCCCACCTGGGCCGCCTATTCCAATTTGCATAGGTCTACGCATGTTAATACATTTTTTTCTTCAAAAAATCCTTCATCTCAGCATTGTAACGTAGTCTACGCTCTGAGCTTTTTTCATCTTAGAAGCGGAGTTTGTATTCTCTGTGGACAAACTTTGTCCTTACAATGGGAAGTGCGGAGTGATAGGCATTAAATGGCGCCCAATCTTATCCGTTTTGACGTGTTTTTCATCCAGGTTGACTTAAAAATACAAAACGTTATCCACATTTTCGGGTTCGTCGCGTTTTCTTTTTTTCACAAGGATTGGGTCGAGGACTGAAAATATTGTGTCGGAGTTGGTCATTATTTGTTCGTTGATTATTCCCGACAACGATAATCCCACGATCCTGAAAAGACCCAAACTTAATGACAAACATGCTAAGGGATCTAAATGCTTGGCATTAAAGATTGTTGTATTAGCATCATCAGTATACGCTACCAATTGGAGGGATTTGAACATTAGTGGACCAGAAGTTTCAGCTGTTATCCCTCTGATGATTTGTTACAGCGCGATATTAGAGATTTTTGTGGCAACTCACTCTGCTTGTTTCCCGCTTGATCCCATTTTTCGAGATGTTCATTTGTTCTTTTAATTGACCTGAGCCTTGCAGTTGAGCATTATACATTTGACCATGTGAACTCGTTTTGTTGAGATACCAAAGTCGTGCATTACTTCGTCCAGAGCATTTCTGCTGATACTGGAGTATGCTTTTATTTGCTTTTTTTTACAAAGAGGTGGTGCAGAAAGATGCTATATTCTCAGCACTATTCGAGCAACTGCTTAACCAGGAATATTTTATCTATTGCAGAACGTCCTCTTCGAAACGGGGTTACTCCGAGCGTACCAGTCATTCCGGATTTGGTGGTTGATGCCCCATGACCTCTTCGGCCGCTTTAGCTACCGCTTCTCATACTGTCCTCAGAATGGTTTTGATGTAATTATGGCTTTCTTCCTCCTGCGGAGGTGTGTTGATACGGTTCTCTGCCGTTGATATGTATGTGGTTATCTCTAAGCGGTCATTTAGTCTCTCAAACTGGTATCCTGCGATAAATGTTCTTTCTTGTTGAAGTTCTTGTGGATGCGACATCGGAACCTAACTATTATCAGATCGTGGTTCCAATATAGACAGTGCTGCGGAATTCAAAAACGTCGAAAATGCTTGCGGCTGCGCACTTTTGCATGAGAACGTGATCGATTTAATTTATTGTGCGACCAGTTGGGGATGACTTTCTCCCGGGAAAGAAAAAGTGTTGAAATGAACTTATTGTAAGGCTGCTGCTGGTAGCGAAGTCTATCAGGCGTTATCCATTGTCGTTGGGCTCGGTATGAAGGCTGAGCCCTCCAGTTGTCCGATTCTCTTATTGATATTTCTTATATTGATTCTGATATTGAAATCACCCAGAACAAATTTAGTATCGGCTAACGGCCAGGACCTCAATCTACTGGCCATTCTAGCGTGCTGTAAAAATTGTCCTTGATCTTATCTTTCATGTCTTCAGTGGGCGTATGACAGTTGAGCAAACAGACATTCATGAATTTCATCTTGATACTAGTTTCACAAATCCTAAATCATTTTGTTTATAGGCTTTAAATCAGTGAAGATTTGGTTGCAAATATTGTTCAGGATGAAAGCAACACCAATCGTTTGACTTCCTTACAATTTTCTACTATTTTTCGGGTAGTGAGGTGAAGGCTATTTACATCCTGAGTGTCAGACTCCCAGTGGCACTAAAAACTCACTGGACTACCGACTAAACGCTCCCCTGTCAACCGGAGTGCCTAGCCTGGAACCGATTTTCTACTTTGAAAAAAGGTTTGTGTTTGCATGAAAATCGTATAATTGCGGTGTCATCTGTTCGAGGATGTTAATTTCATATGTTTCCACTACGTTAAAAAGTTTTTGCCTTACAGCAGCTATATCAATAGCCTTAAGTTCCAAGTTTCTCAAAAAATAGGGTCTATTTGGGTCGTTGCCGGTCTTCCAATTCCATTCGAGTCTGATGTTCTGGTTCAATGACCATTGACACTAAGTGAATCGTTGTCAGCGCTGCGACTTAGACCCTCCTCCTTTTTACTGGCTAAGGACTATCATCACGCACGCGCTCAGGCACATCCGCTTGGTGGTCATGAGAAATTTATAGTCGCAGGCGAATATGGTAGTGTAGGAGTAACAAAATCTGAATGTGAGTTCACGCATCATAGTCCAGATGTTAAACTGCTTACTCTGATTCGTCAGAGTTATATCAGGATGTAGTACTGCCGCAAGCCTAAGGTACAAGAAGCAGATGGTATGTAGATTACCAAGATGCTGCATTCCGAAATAATCTTCATTCGAACATTTTCTTACTGTCCGTTCTTATGAAACCTTGTACTGTTGCTCCGACTATTATTCATAATGCAATACATTTACACGTTTGAACGTTTTGCAACATCAAATAGTTCTAGGCAATCAGCAAATGTTGTTATAACATTATTACGTATCAAATAGTTGCAGATCGTTTAATTTGTGAAAAAGTACCACAAGAAACGTTCCTCAACGAAGTGTTGTTCCGAAAAGATTGCCAAGAAATGTTAATTTATTCGCCGCTATCCAATCGTAGTAAACAAATAGGCGCTTCCTTCGTGGGTAGTCTTAAGCAAACATCCGCAAGTAACAGATTTTTCGTATTATATTGATAATATTTCGATTATTTCTTAATAAGAACAATTTTCTTCTCGAAACGGGACAATGTGAATACCAAACACCACTACCAAACAATTTAGATGAAATCATGAAGAACAAACTGAAATCTTTCGCTAACTAAATGAGTATCAATAGCTTGAGTGTGTTTATTTGAATTCCGAATACTTTTACACTCAAGACCAAGTATCCATAACTACCGACTGGCCTAGATAAATAATCGCGCTTCCATATAAAAGCGCATAATCACGCGACCCCAATCGCTACCATCTATGTAGCTAACCTGCATAAACACCGTCTAATTCAATTAGACCTCTCATTGCCGACCGCGGAGCCAAGTCAGAGCCAGATGGAAAGATGCTCTAGCCTCGATTCCAGACTTTTCCTTTTGTTGGAGGAAAGCACTTTTGAATGGATCCATTTTTATCGGAAAACTTTTGACCCACTCCGACCAAACATTGTACACTTTGTACAATTTATTGCCAGGTTGGCGCAACATTCCGATGGTCAACACTCCGCCAGCTAACTCATGCATCGAAGCAGTCATAACAATTATTGGTCTTGCATCTTTTCACCACCTTCCATTTTAGGTGCTAAAATGTTTATAACCACGAGTACCAAATAGTACACACGGCCGCTATAGGTAAATTTCGTAGTCATCGGTCAATGGCACGTTTCCCACGAAAATCTGGAGACTACGTAAAAGGTGGAATAACCGCGCGAAAAGTAAAAAATACTAAATAAAAGGAAAAAATATCCAATTGATTGTATCATCGCGTACTTTACGTGAGCAGATACTTAAGATAGATTCGCTACACACTTGTAGTTATTCATCTTGCGAATAAGCATGCAAGGATATCGTCTTACGTCAACTGTGAATGGGTTCTCACGGACCGCGTTGCTTCGAGGAGGTTCTTTTGATCCGTTGTTGTTATGAAATTCTATCGGTTTTATTGACGTCGATGCATGGACTTAATCAGTTGGTACCTTTTGTCCGATGGGCATGTAACATTTGATTCTGGCGTGGAATACTAAGCACTTTTTTGATGTAAACGGATAGCGAGTGTACTTGAGAGTGTACAATAAACAAATCTAAATAGAAGCCTTAGAAAGTATGCTTGGTTAGTAGTGAAAGGCAAATTAGAGAGTACTCACAGGCTAATATAAATTTTGCACACATCTTCGATTCAGTAGAGCACCAGGAAAATGCAGTCTGACTTATTGTTGGCGTATATTTTCATGAATCAAATAAACTTTTCCTAAAAATTTCAGGAATTGATAGCAGGACATGAGAAAATGAAAAAGAATTCCACACAAGCCGCATTGATGAGAAATAATGTGCGCGATTCAAGTTAAATAACTGCTTTCTTCATTTGCCCTACAAGGATCTTAGAGTATGACATCAAAACAAGTAACTTCTTAGACCCATATAAGACTGTGGGACCCCAAGCAACTGTCGGGTCTATTTGACGCTCGCGATTCCACACAACCAAAGTTACCACCAGTTATTTAAAAAAATAAAGCTTTGATTTGTCGCTCGACATTCATGAGATTTGTATTGGACATCTACGTTATCGGTTTGAATTTTAAATACAATATTAAAAATTACATAACTTTATATAACCCAGATTTTAACTTTTTTATAACATTGATTGAAAACGCCTACATCAGATCAGATTTCCTGACCTGATTGAAGGACTTTGACAATGGCTCTAGTTTGTATGGCCGACGACGGTTTTGACGTTGTATTGTAGGTTATTGTCAGACAGATCTAGCCATAAGGCATTAGCCTGAAATGTTGATAAATCGATGGACCTAACTGCACAATCCAGTCTGAGATATCTTCTTTAATCAAATCTGAGTGTTGATGATGTCCAAATTAAAGGAAATAGGATCTATACAGATTTCATAAGATATACCTTACCAAATCCACACCGATCCATCCTTATAACACATCTTTTAAACTATAGAAAGATAGATTTTTTGGTCTGTAGACACGCTAAAACCCATCGGGAGAATCTAATACAGGCTAAGTGCTGCTCACCTGAGAACAGCACGTTCTCTTATTCCTCCACAGTCCTATATTGATATTCTCGAGTAAAACCAAGCTTAGCTCTACGTACCTGTGGGGAAAGTCGTGAGCGAAAAGTCCTTAAATCACTTCCTAGACGAAAAGTCCGGAATCACTTCCTGCCAGTCTTCTTCTGACTGTACATTCAGTTAATTTTACATGTTTGTCCTTAAAGATAACTTAATCATTTTGCTGCCAGGATTTGTGGCCTTCACAAATGGCAGTGCGACGATAGATACCTTGACCTGGCTTTCAGGTATATACGAGGAAGTACCCAAAAGAAATCGAACTGATAGTGGTAAGCTGTTTTTTGCAGTACTGCGTTCTGCCGCTCGAGGTGTATAGAGCCATCATTTCTAAGTCACCCAACCAAGCATCCTCACTATAGAAGGTTCCGTGCAGTTATGAATTTTCTATTGACGGTTGTTCTGTCTGTTGGTTTTGCAATGGTTGATCCTTGTGGATACCATTCATGCAGAAAGTTTTGCTTCTTGCACGGAAAAACTGTCACAGATGCTCTTGAATTGTTCAAAAGGATCAACAAAGACCATTAGACAACTCAAGCTTTTGTGTGGTTTTGTCGTATCATAACTGATGAAATCTCAATTGATGGCTAAGCTCGCGCTTGTCGTCCATCTAAGGGCTAAACTGACGAAGTTGTTGAAAAAATTCGCGTAGACTCCTGGAACATCGATCAGGGACTAATCAAGAAATTATAAAGCTGTGTAGAGTGCGTTTGAGTTCAGTTCCACAAATTTCAACGGAAGACTTAAGGATAAGAACGTGGTCTACCAAATTCGTGTTTCGACAATTGACTGCTGGACAAAACACAAGATCACGTGGAAGCCTAATTTTCTTTGTGTGAAGATTTCCAAAATGCTCCATGGGTTTTGCCAAGTCCATCAAAGAGTGACGAATTATGGTGCTACGGTTACGACCCTGAAACGAAGTAACAAAGAAGCCAGTGGAATACCTCAAGTTCACATCGCCCCAAAAAAGCTCGTCAAGTGAAATCAAAGTTAGACTATGCTGATTAGTTTTTTCGGTGTGAGAGAAGTTGTCAATTCATAATTCTTCCGCAGTGTCAGACAATTAACGACCCTTTTTTAGATCAGACTTAGAAGTTGACCAAGAAAATTTTAATTTTGCAATCCTTCAGGTCTATAAATATATTGAAGCTTCTTTTACTATGGTTGACATCATTTACGGGTCAACTTTTTCAATGGCAACAGGATTCAGACCTAAAACAGGCGTGATTTGTAGCGGTCGTTCGATACAGGCGGATGATGTGTTCCTACGCTTATTTTTGACCAAAAACAGGTATGCCAACTTTACCCGATCCCTCGTGCGTATACGAAATTTCCTCTGGAAATTTTTGCTTATTTTCCCGAATAAAAAGAGGCACAATCGGAAAGCGTTTGTCTGGCACAATCGGAAAGCGCTCTGAAGTAGAGAATAAAACGTCAGGGGCGTTTTCGAACATCACAGAAGACAAATTTCAAAACTTTTTGGGCAATGGATCAAAAGTTAAGACAAGCAAATTAGTGCAGGTGGGGAATATTTTGAAAGTTCATGAAGATTTTTTGTTTAGAAATTCTATACATAAATTTAAAAAAAAAGTACTAGGTACCCCCTCATAAGCTACTCTCCTGATATTGCCTGACAGTATCCACTATCGTAGTTTGAGGTTTGACAAATAATCGAGCGATTCAATCGAAAATCGCAAATAGGGCATTTTTATGGCAGTAGGCACTAAGAATGATTTTTAGACGGTATAAATAAAATACTTTTAATGACTAAGTCAAAAGGGAACAACAAATGAAATCTGCTCAACCTCACGGTGATATGAGTAAAAAAGGACTAATTCTCATAAAAGCAGCATGGACACTAATCCCGGGACAACTCGAAAAGCAAACGTTTTATTATTCCTTTAAAAGGGAGATCATACTTCTGTTGTTGGTATAAATAGTTCAGGTGGCCACAGGGAAAGTAGGGCGAAATTGTATGAGAATAGGAAGTCATATTATTACCACTACATTTCTACGGTACCAGCAGCTTTCTATAGACCCAGCTATGAAAAAAAATTTAAGTTTTTTTACAAGAAACATGATTTACAATAAATCTGATTCGAAGAAGTAACAAAACGAAAAAAAAGGTAACGAAAATAAATCAACGAAAGTCTTATCGAAAAGGAATAATCCTTGGCTTATGAGCAGAAAATAAAGAGTCACCATAAGAGAAATTCCGGAAAATTCCAGCCCGCGATTTACAGTCGATTCCTTATTAGACATTTTCTAAGGAATCCTGAAGCGATCGGCCCTGCGAAGCGAAATTTATAAAAAATCTTTCCTTAAATATCGGAATTAACATTTTAGGGGACTCCATTAAAAATTCTAAGATGTCAGAAAGCAATCATGTTAGCAATTTGTCCAAAATTCAAAGTATCGTTAACTACGATATTAGGAGCCTTAAACCGTGATCCTAAAATTTGCAGGGCCAATATGAACGCCATATTGAAACCACCTCAAAATCGCAAAGAGATTTGCATTTGTTACTCATGTCACTCACACCGGAGATGTACACAGTCTTGCAATTTTAAGCAAATTTTTGTAATTATTTCTCTGATTAGTCCTAAGTTGTCAATTTCCTTCCATTCTTCACGTGAAGTGTCCTCAAAGTACAGGCAGCTTTTTTTCAAAGGAATCATTTTCCACACATAACAAGCCAAAATATGTCAACTCATGAGTCATCAGACGCCCACAGGTCACTCTGATTTCGTCTTCCTGAACGCATTAGCCCAGTAACATATGTTGGGTTAGCTTATATCGCTGAATTAATTCGTTTAATAAAGGCCAATAAAGCTTTGAGTTCTTCCATGCTACATACCTTTATATCAGTGTGCTACTACAAATCTGGACACGAAGTCATTTTACGTCGAATGAGTGCATTGTTGAACGTCAAAACTTTTTGTAACATCGCATTACTGAAAAAAAAAATTCGAGTATTCTTACTAAGAAACAGGAGACTATGACTTTTGTGACACACGATCCAATTAAGTGATAATATTTTCTGCTCTAGTTCTTACATTCCGTCAAAAAGGTGTCTTTAACCAAACGAATAAATTTTTAACCAATATCTCAATATATAGGATAAGACTTTATTCCTTTGGACTGGGTACTTCCTTTGGATGGGTGTATAAAGAGCACCGTGAACATAACGGAGCTTTGTCCCAACCAACATGCATACCTTCCAGGCCGCTCATCAGAGACGACACTACACGAAGTCGTAAGCAGAACAGAGAGTAACATTGCCATCAAAGATTACACTTTGGCGGCAATATAGGCCGCCAAAGGCGATATAGGTACCGAGGGAGCCTTTAATAATGTGAAAACTGAGAGCATAGTAGCTGCCATTCAAAGCAATAGACCCATATCTAACCAAATGGATGACGGAACTACTACTAAAAGGAAAATTACAGTCGAAGAAAACAGCGTAACCTTGAATAAATGGACCAACAGGGGTACACCACAAGGTTGCATAGTATCACCACTTGCCTGGAAACTCACAGATAACCAAATAGTGGAAGACCTCAACGGGAAGGGTTTCAAAACGATAGCATACGCTGACGATATCGTTATACTGATAAGTGGAAAGTTCCCGGAAACCATGTCGGAATTGATGCAGACCGCACTCTCACATCTTTTCGCGTGGGCGAAGCTAAACGGACTGCGCATCGAAACCGACACAATGGAGCTTATGCTTTACACAAAGTGCCGTAAAGCGGAGACATTTTCAGCCCTGACCCTTGACGGAAAACATATAAGTTTAGTTAAAAAGGTTATATACTAAGGAGTAACCTTGGATAGTAAGCTAACTTACACTCCATACATAGGAGCAGTCAGACGGAGAGCTACAGCAGCGCTCTTCACAATGAAAAGACTAGTGGGGAAAACCCGGGGGAAAAAATACGCCAAATTGCCCACTGAGTTTACACAACAGTAGTGAGGCCAATAACCACTTACGGGGCATTGATTTGGTGGCAGGCATTACAAAAGAAAAGCATTGCAAAATAGCTTGAGAAGATCCAGCGAATGGCCTGCCTTGGCATCACAGGTGCCATTAGGACTACGCCAACTGCTGCAATGGAGATAATGCTCAATCTCATGCCACTCAACAAATTCATCTTCAGAGAGGCATTACTTGCGTCTAGCCACTTGCATCACTTGCATCACTTGCATCACTTGCCATCTAGCCACCCACAAACGGGGCACGTATACATTTTGGAAAAAATGGAGAGAATGGCCCCGTCAAGTAAAAGGGAGCTGGATAGACTCCAATCGATAGTGGACACAACGATTCCATACAAAATCAGCATACCAATCAGAGATGCGTGGAAAACGAGGCAGGATTTCACACCTGCAAGTGAAATTATGATCTACACCGATGGTTCCGAAACGGATGAGGGAAACTTTTTTCCAGATCACCCGCAACTCAACCGAAGTTATAAATTGGAGAGCTACACCTCAGTTTTCCAGTCGGAAGTGTTTGCAATAAAAGCGGCTATAAAAGCGGCAACAAACAACCTTAATGGAAGAATACAAATACTCTTGGACAGTAAGTTGGCACTACAGGCGCTTGCCTCTAACCGCGTAGTTTCACAACTGGTGCAGGATTGTAGGCAGGCTCTCAAAGTCGCAACAAGCCGAGTAAATGTAAAACTGACATGGGTCCCTGGGCACAGCGGTGTAGAGGGAAACGAAAGAGCGGATGAGCTAGCAAGAGCTCGATGAGCCGCCCAAAATACCACTAGAAAAGACACAATTAAAGTGCCACTAGCAACGGTAAAAAGAGTACTAGACGAAATTCTCTGGAAAGAGGCAGATACGGCTTGGAATGAAAGGAACGACTGCAGGATAAGCAGAGCTTTTTGGACTCACCCTAACAAAACGAGGACAAAACAACTCCTGGGGTAAAACCGAAATGGCGTTAGAACATTGGTGGCAGTATTAACGGGCCATAATCTTCTAGGTCAACACGCCAAACGAATGGGAATCCAAACGGATGACACCTGTCGAGCTTGTGGCGAGGAGGAAGTAAGTACAGAACACTTCCTCTTAGATTGCCCGAGTTTGGCCAACAAACGCCTCATTTGGCTGAGGTGTACTGGCGTAACAGAATTGGAACACTTGGTGACCACAAAACTGGGAGAACTTCTTCACTTCTGTAGGACGACAGGATGGACCATCTGTAGACAATAGTACTACACATGGGAAGCTAAGGGCCGATTCTGGCCTATGCTATTTTCCAGTACAATATAATTTAATAATAACCAATACCTCTAGCATCGACGTTCCTCATATCGTGCTATTGATTCTAGAGAAACAGGACGCTCCTTATGCGGTAACTTTGAGCGATTTGAAACTGCGTTCTAAGGTTATGCAGCAGGGCTTGAACGACATCACTGTCTGAGCACTCCTCGTTCCTTTCCTTTTTAACAACCGTGAGGCAAGGATAAAATAATCTTCAAAAACACAAAAAAAAAACAAAATTTAGTGATGAAAAATCATAGTAAAATAACGCGCGAATTCGTTACGATATTTGTGAAACTGGATCATAATCACTTTTTTGACAATTGCCCTCATTTAGCCCCCAGCGCGGTCATTACTCGAATGATTTCTTTTCAAAAACTTTTGGAACAGCGTTTCCTCCAGCTACGGAGTAGAATCGCAAGATCGCGCACGTATGTAAAAAAATTGAATTTGTAAGGGCACTGAGTCATTTTGACCTAATTCAATCACGTCAGGCTTAGACTTCAATTCAGCAGCAAATTCATTCTCAAATATTCTTTGAGGAAAGTTCTAGGCTAAACATGTGTGCACACCAAAACAAAAGAAAATCTCTGTTTTGGATTCCCAACAATTTCAATAAAAATGTGTTTCTACCAGTATCTGATAAAAATTTGAAGTGTCTCCAGAAATTACCCGAAGTCGGTAGCTTGCAACAGGATAATTGATCCAAATATTTAATAGCGTAGAAAATCTCTATCATGATCTCAGAATCTTCTTTTGGAATCATTCTCTGGGAAGTTTCCCAACTGTAGTGCAAGATCAAAAGATTCAACGAATTTCTTTGGTATTGTCAGACATGAACTTTAACATCGACCGTTACGAGTACTAATTTTCGCGATTTTTCTCAACCCAACTGAATGGGAAATTTTGCAAAACAAAAGAATATAACACCTGTTCGACTCCAGGTCACATACACATCAAAAACCAACAAAACAAACCGAATAAAAGTCTGCAAAAAAGAGACTTTAATTAAGAGCATCTTGAATTTGTTAGAAACATTTAGAATAGAGTGACTGCACAATAGAATTTTTTCAATGTCGTTCCGACCTGGCTACAAGTTGAAAATTTTCCCATAATTTCCATTTGGATTTGTACGTTTCAGTTGAAATTAGATTTGCATCGAAATGACAATGATGCTATTACTATCATGTGAATTATCAACAATTTCTGAACAAGCGAAAAATAATAGCAGTGTCCATTATGCTGTCAGTCGAATGCAAGTCTTGAAATTCAACGCTTAATTTGACGCTTAATTTAACGCATGAACGTCCTTGATTGCAAATTGCACGTTTTTTAATCATTTCGATGAGCTCAACTGTACGTGAAACAAGTGAAAAATGCGAGATGTAATTCGCGGTACTCGCGTCTTTTATTTTGGGTAGAGGCTACTTATACTGGAAGACTTGAGAGCACTTCCTTCCTTTGGCATCGATTAGGAATTAATGGAAGGAATGAAGGAAGTGTCACAGTAGTTGCAATAGAAATGATAATGACCATGAAAATAGATTAATGAATAACGATAAAACAACGAAATAATCTTGGGGTATCTATCAAGTGCCTGTTGGGGCTGGTGATGACGTGGTCTTGGTATCCATTGTCTTTATCTCAACATATAACCGCTCCATGTCACATTTAACCATTCGAAATCCGAAATGATTATGTTAATAGCATATTGTGTTCATCACATTCATCAAATGATAGATGCACTCCATTATGATGGATCTTATCTTGACCATCCTCTGGTTAACATCGTGCCGACAATTTTCACAACTCAGCTTGAGGAAAATTAACATGATGGATTTGAGAAAAATCATAAATTCAATTAGTTCGTTGAATAATGTGGAAATGTTTTCACTGCAAGGGAAAAAGGAAGTACATATGGTTTGAGTTTGGTAATAGAATTATATTTGAATGAAATTTTAATTGGAGGAAATTCAAGAGTTTTTACGGTCGAAATTTAAATACTTCCCATAGGTCGGTTGAGCCTTGGTAGGAATATAATTATAACAGTGGTCAGAGCGTCTTATTGTTGTGCTGTTTGTCTTTTCTAATTGGGTAGTGATACTACCACACTCAAACTAAGCTCATTTTATAAACAAAGAACAACAAAAACTGTTTAGTCAAAAAATAAAGACCATGCTTCGCGCTTAAGATACTGTGGATCCAAAATTAGTTTTGATTTCAAGTCATCATCCCATTTCATTCGGAAGAGTACTTGAACCATATCAAGAGGATCCTTAACCGGATGGGAGATGTATTTCATTCACTACATTCTTCGCACTGTCAGGTCAACTTAGTTGGTTCAATTCATAATAATTGAACTACAAAATTTGAAAATTCCATCTAAAGCTGGGAGAAAGTTTCATAGAAAACATAAACATCGTATTTTCACTAGATTAGATTTATCTTATACGTATGAACGCTCATATTAATTACCAATTTCTCTTCTTTTCGTTTCAGGTAAGCAAAGCCATCGTTCGTTCACACACGTGAGTTAAAAAGTTAACATAAGCCCACATTTGAGGAATAAGAAATGATTTCATTTCGGGAATCAATTTGCTACGCGTTTAGTGTCACAGGATGTCGTCAATGCAGCCAAATTCAAATCGTAATCAAAACTTCAGAAGAAACCACCGGGAACGGTGAGAGTTTGGCGAGATTCCTGCTCACAAGCCAATAAAAAAAAAGGCTTTCATTATTAAACTGCTCCGTCAAAGTCAGAAGTGAAACAAAGCCAAGAGAAACAGACGCTTGACAAAAAAAAACAATTTCAGGGACATTTAGGGAAGGAGATAAGAACTCAACTCTTCAATCTTCAACCTTTTTTAATACATATAAAAATCCTAATCACATTAGTGTTGGATTCGCAGACGCGGAATGCTATCCACTGCCCTTTCAACCTGTAAGGATGTTCTGGGTTGTTGTCGGAGTTCTAAAAACCTGAAATTCTTCAGAATCTTAGAATTCCGTCTCAAGCCGAAAAAATGGGTGGGTTCAGTGGGGGAAGTCTATTCTAAAGAAGGGATATGTCAATCGCTCACGGATCATGATGCTCCAGCTTGCAATCATTGCTAGCATTTCTACCGACACGAATTTCCGCTAAGAGCTCTTCAATCTCTGTTAAAAGATTCCATGCTGCTTCCTTGCCCGTTCAGCAGCCGCGTCATCTAGTAATTAATTTGACCATGATCTCAATTGAGTTACGGATCAGATATGCAGTCCAACATCCCTTAGTGTCGCATTTTCAGGAATTCTATCATCATATTGTCAGAGAGAAGATCGATATTAATCCTGATATCACAAATACCACGGTGTCGGAGTCCGTTTCATATGCACGCGCATTTCGTAAAGCTCCTTGGCTCTGCACCTGTTCCAACCACTTTCAATGTAACTCTTTGCTCAGAACGTCGCCCCTTGGGTAGAATTTTGAGAATAAGTTTCTTTGTCATGATGCCTACTACGGAGTTTTCCAGTGTATGTCTGGAAACACGAACAGTCATCCAATTAGCTGTAATCGTTGAATTTAAGGTTTGACGTTGAGTTGGGCATGATCATGAAATTAGCGCTGTAACATCATCAACAAAGCCGATGATACGCGACTCATCTGACACCTCAACCCTCAGTTGACAATCATACTAGATGTTTCACAAGTCTGAACCGAGGCTAGAGATCTGTATGGCATCTGACACCTTCTTTAATCCCACAGCTACCATTGCATGTCGTAGGGTAATTTTCGGTTTTCCAGATGGTTTACTCCCTCAGAGTCTGCTTTAGGTATTCTGATACTTGAAAAAGATTTTCAAAATACTATTTTCAAACTATAGATTTTCAAACAATGACCATCTACCGCAACGAAATGCATTTCTGACGTCCAAAGTACCTTCTACGACAACTTGAAATTTGCTTCCTTCTCACCGGATTCCTTAGTCGAACCCAGCAAGGGCATTATATTTCATAGTGCCAAACTTCTCTATTTGTTTGGTCGGTATAGCTCTTACCGTCCTCCTGAAATTGATAACTTGAATGCAGTAGTTCATTTTTTCAACGGTCCTTTTACCAAGGAAAACCAATCTGGGCATCGAGTGGCTTAGTAAGACCTTACAACTTTTCGATCCTCAAAACAGAGTTATGTCGAAACAAGTCCAAAATTCATAGCAGTGTCACAGTTCCCTATTTTGATTATACAGTGGAAGCTTTAAAATCTAAAATCGTCAAGACTTTGTGCCAAAAATGTTCAAAATTTGTTCATTTGTTGCATGATTACCACGTGTGATGGTTAGACGTTCCTATCAGTTTACACAATATTTGCAAAAAAAGTGTTAATTGAAGGGGCGCATAAGTTGCCCTAGAAATTTAAAGAAGCTATTGCCACAACAACAACAACAAAATACAAATTGATGTCAAAAATACATGCCAAAATGACATAAAACACTATCACACAATTGGTTATGAATCAACTACATAATTAGTTGATATTGTTGACACAGGGCATGATATCGAAAAAGTTAAAGGCTATGTTTCCCACACCGATCATACTTAAACGATAATTCCTCCTGAAAGTTAGTATTCCTCCTGGAAATCCACCAATCCAATGTATGGTGTTACATTGAAATCTGACGTCCTTAAATCAGCGAATTGTTAGTGCAAGCAGTTTATTATCGACTGCAAAATTAAGGGTTTCATCCAGGAAACTATTCTCGATATTGAGAGGTCTGTCTTAGTCTCTCCTTTGGAGAGAATCTTGTTATACGGAAATAATAAGTGACTTGTAAAGGGGGTGGAACAGTCATTCTCTTGAGTAACATGCAGAACAGTATTGAACTACTAACCAAGCCTACACCATTCAAAAGCCACACCTATTTAAATACAAATAAACTCCTTTTATTTTTTTTTTTGGATTCCTTTACGCAACTCTCTAGCTAATTGTAGTTATTTACAGGACTTAAACACTCCCTGAAGTTTCTTAACGTTCGTTCAAGTTTTTCAAGGGGTTGTTTTCTAAAATAACTCGATACGCTTAACAGTCGTAGAGATTTTTTTAAAATTAAGCCAAAAAGACTGTTGAAAACCCAATGAAAGAAACGGATTTTGCAACAGAGAAAACACCTTCCACAGTAGCAAACTGGATCGCAAAATATCCTGGACATGACCCAAAAAGACTGCATGCAACGACTGAATTGAAATTTTGGGCCTTTACCACTGAAAAGTCCTTTCTAGTCGTAGAAAGTATGAAAGTATGCTTTTTAAAAATAAGGACTATAAGTTGGTTGTCAAAGATTTGTCGGCCGTCGGAAAAATAGAAGAGGAAGTCTGTGTTGAATTAATTACAAAGAATGATCAAACAAAAACATACCTTATCAGATTAGCGGCTCGGCGTTACACTCCACGAACTTCTGGTGGTAGGTTAGTCCGACTAAAAGACAATTATATATGATGCAGATTTTTTAGATCTGTTGTATGTTGTGAAAGCCTTTGTCTCTTTCAGAAGAACGCCGCGGTGCGTTTACGTGCTCGTTGAGAAACAGCTTCGTTAAATGCGTTATGGGTCCCCACGATGAAGGTCCCAATATTTTCAGAATAAAAGGCTACGAACAGGCTAATAGGGATATTTTTGTCGGTATAATTATGCCTGTTGTGGTATTAAGACTCTGGTTCTGGAGTCTTCAAGACTTCTGGACTCTGGTTCAATGCAATGCATTCCTATGACAAAGAGGTTTGGTGTATTTTGGTTGTTATCTATATTATTTGGCGCATATGATCCTTCAGGAATATAAAATGGGATATACATATACATTGCTGGGATGGACCGTTTCCTCAGTTTGAATTTAGTTCTTAGTATGTCATCAGGAAACATCCTGGCTCGTATAGTTTAGGGAGTGTTGATTCAAAAGCAACTCAAGACGTTGCTTCCATCAGTCCGTTGAAGTATCGTTTCCATGTGTAGCATCCTTTTCGAGGTACTAAATAGTAGCTTATGTTATTGCAGAATATTTGCTACTTTCTTTTTAGTCTTCTGGAAGGTTTCTTTACGCCCGGTGTACATTCCTCTCAATTCACGTCTCTGTTTCAGAGGCGAGTAAGTCTATGTAGCGTATCTAAGGTCTTTCTAATCTCCTGTACTTCTGTGTCCTATCATCATACGCTCTTGAATTTTGTCATAGTGGTGAAGCACACTTTCCTGAAACTGTCAACTAAATTTGACAGATTGCCAATTCCTTAAAAATCGTCGATATCCTCACGGCTTCGTAATGAACTCATAGGATATAAGTCAGTCCATTTATCTTATAGTGTTTAACGTATGTTTATTACATATTGAACCAGACCAGACATGTGGGCTCTTATTTTTCATATTTCCTTCTAAAAAATGTTGCATTTTTATTACTATGGAGACTTTTTATATATTATTTTATAATGTACTTCCGTCGCAATCTCGGCCGCAATCCTAGACCTTAACACCTTAAAAAATCCTCATCATTAACCTCACAACGAATACCGCAAATAGTAGCAAAGTGCTACATATCACAATCTAATGTTTAATACCATAAAAGCAGATATCATAGTTGACTATTTACTGATGAATTAACAGAATGAATGACAATGAAACATGTCATATGAATCGAATACATCATTAGACGAAGCAAAACTTACCACAAACGCATGTAGTTTCCATCAAAGACTATAACCGCGACAGTTACTCTCTTATTCGATCCACGTAATTGTGGTGATCATCTACTACTCACTAACCGAGAAAACTAGTGCAATCTTAACATGTGCACCATCTCATACGTGCCTGCGGATCATCTTCGCTATTCAACCTGAAAAAAGTTCAACATTGCGGGAAAATTGAAAGATATATGACTCGAAGCGGTAAAAGGTTATATGACAGGAAATTCCGTTTGTGCAGTATTGCACTGGTATTAAGTCTAGATACTAGACACGGTGGTTTAGCTGGTTTGATCGTAATAGCAATTGCAATAATGTTATTAGCGAATGTAACATATTCTATAGCACCTTGTCCATCAACTTGGAAACGTTGTAAATTGTCTGTTTGTCTTGAAGAACGATTCGAATCCTTTTCACCGCCGCTATAATGTACTAACAAACACCTGAAGGTATGAATATGTACGGTGTCTAACTTGCTGACAGGTTCTCTTTCTTCCTTTGCAACTGGAAGCCTTCAGCGCTAAGGAATGTTCAGACCGAATGTCGAGGTCTTGAGTAACGCAGTCATGCAATAATTGCAAATAGAATATAATTGCGCTGATTACAGGCTCGACTGGAGAAAAATGTTCCAGAGAAAATTGGCAAAACGTTTATCTATGATGCAGATACTTTCATTTCAAATAGAATGCGAGAATTCAAAAGATTCTGCGGTAATTTTAATGAAAGCCTTATCAATTATTAAAATTTTCTCTCTGACCCAACTTTCATCTTTAAAAAGGATCGGAAAAACACTGAACAAGCATTTTAGCATTTGATTTCATCACTTCACCATTCTTTCGGTTTTGAATGTAAATTAATGATGCGTGAGTTATTTCTCAAATGTATTCCAATTTAACGCTCTCATGCGTATCTCAATTAGAAGAATGAAATTAATTTGCATTTTGAAACACAGTTTTTCAAATTTTTCGCCATTAAGGATGTGTGATTACTTCCAGTACAAACTGAAATAAGAGCCAAATACTGCCTCCTTCATTCCAAGGTTTTCTGAAAAGAATCGATCTCCATTAAAATAATAAAAGCAGTAAAATAAGTACATTAATAAATATAAAAAATACTAAAAGGTCCTAAAAGAACAAAACCAAAATCACTCTACGCAGTAGCAGAGCTGTGGGACAGATTTTTGGTTTCACAGAATCCTAATTAACAAACTGTGGACAAATTTCCACTTCAGTCTCCTGGGAAAGCGCATTTTCATCTTGAAGTGCACTTATTCAATATTGTGGTGCTATAAAAAGCTTGAAAGTAAGATATTGTTCCAGCATTCAATCTTGATACGTGTGAAGATGCATCCCTAAAACATGAAAGGTTGTAATTCTCCTAAAAGATTAAACTTTTCACTTCGAGTATTTCTCATATTTATCAATGATTTCAATGTAGAATTTTCTTTTAGTAAAAGAATGTTTCTCTACAAAATCAAAAGAAAAACGTCAAATTATGATAAAAGATCATTTTTTTCAAGGTGGAGTGGTGAAGTTTATTCACGGTCTGAGCGTCTAATTGCCATTTGCAAAAACCACCTGGACCACCACCTAACTGCCTATCCCGGCAACCAGAGCACGTCATATGGAACTGTTTGAAAAACAAATTGGGGCTAGTCTCCTTCGATTCTTCGAAGCACCATAGGTGAAGCAAGAATCCTTTCTCCAGTACCAAGAGGAATAAAAATCCACCATTGATACGTTAAGCCGACTAAATTCTCTTTTCTTTGTTGTTTGGATAGTCTAGGTGTTGCCTTTTTTTCAAATGTGGGGAGGAAAATGAAATAAAATCATAAAATGATAAGGTAAGGAAAATAGGATTATTGGTGGGAAGGTTATGGTGAAAAAATAAACAAAAACAAAAAAAATAATGTACTTATATAAAATAAACAAGCCTAGGGCAACTGTAGGGCGCACCTGCAGCAAAGAAGGGAAAAGATTATAACAATTCGAAAATTTCAAAGCCGCATAATGGTGGCCGAAGGATGTTACTTTATTTTGAGAAAACCGACAAGTTGACTGCGCGGGTGGTGGGGGGGGTGTATTTTATGGAAAGGAACACTTAATCATGAACGCTCCGATCCTTCCGCATCTCAACACACACACACACACACACACAAAGGTCTTTCTGCTTCATCTTCATCTTCCTGTTTTTTGTATATTTTCTAAATTAATTAGCAGCTGAAAAACACCAATATCATTGCCTGTCGATTTCCTGATTTCTTCCTTTCTGTTCCTTAACTTCGGCAGATAAACAGCACTTCTATCGTTACGCAATCCGTCCTTTTTTTTTGTTCTAATAATAAATTGGGCAAATATAGCGATTATTTTTATCCTTCGGATAGCGCATACACACTTAAATTGATTATCTACAAGGTATAGTCATAGTAACTTTTATACTTTAATTGTTCTATATGTATGTACAAGAGTTTGCGACCAACACAATTATCGCTATCCTTTTATCACTTATCAAAGGACACAATTTTATACAAATCAAATAGCGACCGAACAATTGCCGAATCTCCTCGGATCGTAGCAGCTGATTTTCAATTGGCAACGGAAAAAGGTCAACGACTGATTAATGGAAATTTTTTTTAATTGTTATTTTTTTCACGCTGGTTCTATGGCAGTTAAATGACATTTTGAATATATTTAATTTAATTTTTTTCGTAATTGACATAACTTAACCTTCCTTTTTTCTCTTCGTACCTAACGTATTCTAACATTGCTTTTTCTTCCACTTTAACTTTGTCTTTAGCTTTAACTTTGTCTTTAACTTTTTCTTGCTTTTCTTTGCGTTCCGATCTCTACACCCAAACTTTATTTACCGGAAATTTCTCATTAGCGTTCAGTGAGTTTAAAAGTATTTAAAGTAAGAAAACTTTATTGAGACTTTAAACAAATTGACATTGACAACTTAATAACTATTTAACATTTGACATTGCTTAACTGTCTTTGTCATATTCAAACTTTGACTGTTTGAATATGTTCTACACATAGATTTATATGATATAGGGAGGCCCTATTCGTGTACATTAGCGTACGTGAGCGTCCGTTAAACTTATCGTTTTTCCCCTCATCAGCTGTTCAAATGTTCGCGTTCATTCGTTCCTGCCATTTGTGTCATATGCAGCATGATATCCGAAATTCTATCGAATGCACATTTACTTAGCATTCACTATTCAATCATAGGCAAAAATAAGAAAACAAAATTCATAAATTACTAATATCAGCTGAAAAATGCACAATTGTTTCGTGTTTTGGTGCGGAGCATATATCTGCTTAAAAATTGAAAATTATCTATCGATATAACTGCCGACAATTTCATATACAAGTTAACTCACCAATTACAGCATATAAAAAGCAGATCAAAAACATTTTCAATCATTAAATGTAAATATAATACAATATCATGGATATTGAGCATTTCTAATTCTCATTAAGCATATGGAGCATATGGATATGTTGAACTCTGCGTTTCTTACTCATAGTTAGCATGTAATGAAGTATCGGTACAATCCCTGTTTGTTTGTTCACCACTTTGTTCTTGAAGTATTTTTTGTTAGGTTGTCGATATTTTGAGAAGCATTTGCTTAAATTTTTTCTCTCAAAGACTTGGAGTTCTTCAGCTGCCGTTGGTGAAATTTTTAACCAGACTAGGACCGTGTAGTTGATGATCGGTCAGACAAGTGTTTTGTATATCAGTACTTTCATGTTCTAAAACTAGAGTTTTCGAAGAGTGGAGAGAGGAGATGAGAGCGGCAGCTGCTTTCGCTTTGTTTAGAGTTTACCTTGCATGTATGTTGGATTTCATCCTCTTATTGTAATGAACTTCAAAACATTTAATATTGTCTTTGACAATTTTAAATATTTGATTTTATATTTGAAATATTTGATACTTTGATATTTGTTCGTAGATGCTGACTTTGGAACACTGCGAAACGGTGACCTTTGGCACTAGTGTTTGGGAAGCAGATTAGTACAGATTTGTTAGCATTTGTTTCTAGTCCCCAGTTTTTCAAATACAACACGGTATTGTTCACAGCGCACTGCAACTGGGTTTGAGCTAGAGTTGAGAGGGTATTTGTAGCTGTGAGTAAGGGGCTGTCCTTCATGATTAGGTCTAAGTTGGGGCTGTTTGGCCGTGGGATATCATGGGGGAAGAAATTGAAAAGGGAAGGACCAAGGATAGAACCCTGCGGAACCCCAGAGAGTATTTGAAGTGAGATTGAGAAGTGAGAAACTAGAAAAGATTCTAAGTATATTAACTGGGCATGACGACATTTTCAGTTTAAACCAGAGCCCGTTGATCCATATAGAGTCAAATGCTTTTTCAAGGTCAAGAGTGCATGCTACCGTGCACTATTTCCGCTGTAGATTTTTGGAGACTTTGTTATGCAGCGGCATTATTGCTTCCTCTGTGGACTCTCTGAATTCAAATGAATAACAGCTTGGTAATTTTCTGAGAAATTGATTTTTTTTTTTTGTAAAAAAAACACCCTCACCAAATAAAGCTTGCTCTCTCTTTTTTTTTAATTATTTCTCTCTGCTGCCTTCACCAGAATGGAAACCGCAGCAAAGTGTAATGTTTCTCCTGGTCCCATCTGTTGGCTAATTCCAACATTCTTTTGATGAGTCTCTCCAGTGAAGCTCTCCCATATTTTTGGCAGGATCACTACATTGCCTATCCCATCTACTGTCTGAAAAGATAGAAAGTATGACAGGCGTTATCTTTTTGACATATCGGTGTTGTGGAAGTAAAATGAAAACTACTTTGTTCGCTCAATATCTGGGGCAGGTACGTACAATACTATACAACACTGTATAATACGTTCGTCAAATTACATGTAGCAGCTATTGGACACAAGGACTTTTTTTCATGAATATTTGACTTGACTAATATTTGACTTGACAGCAAATAATCCTTTAATAATCCTTTTGCTTTGAAACAGCCAAAAGAGACGTACACAACTGAAAACATACTTGTCGACGAGTAAGTTGACGTGAGTATCATTGTTACTATACAAAAAGGAGAGAAAAAATTATTTTGGCTCCCAAAAGCAAGGAAATTACATGGCATTGGAATAGTGCTGGATTTGTTAATAAGATAATATGGCTGAGATTATTGTTATGTAACGGTATGGAATCATAGTTGACATGCCACCTAATCAGAATTCACCTTCACGTTTGAATACATATTTTTAAATTAAACTACTTCCAAAAGTAATCTTCTATACTGTCATATCTTTCAAAGGACCAAACTTATTTCTTCGAGAATGTAAAAATGCAACAAAGTGTTACTGAAAGTAAGAAGCCAATAATAAATCAGCACTCAACTCTTCATGACCGTTTTATTTTATTTAATCATACAACATTGATTACATTTAATCATACAACATTAAAAACGACGGCATGTAGTTTAATTAGGACAGGAAAATGATCCTCTGCAGAATAAATTTTCTGTGACGTTCAAAAACGCTATTGGGTCTCATCGACACTCACTAGCATAGAGATTCCAATATATAATTATCTCTTGTACGTATTTTTTGCATAGAATGATCTCTTAGTTTTAAGCCATCTCGGCAACATACTCCTCAGAAGGAGTATGTTACCATAGTTGTTACCGTTATCTACCATATATAGTTGATGGGATGGAAAGCGATAGGAGAAATACAGCAAATGTGATAGATAGGACTTTGATTTACTTGATGAAATTGGCGGGGTCTTCCCTGACAGCCACATCAGAGTGTTGCTCGGTGTGTTTGACAAATGTAAGTCTGTGGGTCATAACTTTCAGATAGCCAAAAAATAACAAAGAATATGTAAGATCGGCTGGTAAGAATGGATGTAGCAGCGTTCCTTTTGTATATACTTCCGCTTTCTTCTTGCTTGATAGCAAAGCCAAGATTCCCGAGTAGCTATGTGATTCCCTGAGGTTGATGAGATCTCCCCTGACAACCGTGCTGCCCCAAAAAATTGGCATGCAGCTCGTTTTGTAGCTCGTTCGTTTGCAAGGATAACAAAATCAATTTAGACAAGTTCATCTTAGTAGTGCTAAGTTAGTTTGATCAATATAAATCCTCGGCCCAACTTTCGAACTATCCAGAAAATATATAAGGAAATTGGAACGGTGGAAGACGGGTTCCTTTTTTCTTATTCTTTCCTTCTTGACTTCTATCACTTTCTGCTGAATCATCTAGAAACCATACAGTTCGATGATGTCTTGTAGCATAGGAAAAGGATTCTAGGCTGTGTGCACTTTTTGATAGTAGCAATCGAAATGTTCGCTGATACCCAGATGTCTCGTGCTACAGGAAGTCTTATAATATTGGCGTAAATTGCCTTCTTCTTCGTACCACAAAATGAAAGGATCAAAAGATAATTCATGGTAGTTTTTTCAAAATCATAATACACTTTCCATGTAATATGCATGCTTCCGGTTTTAAGATTAAATGTGAAAAGCAATCGACCGACGACAATGGTAACCATTCATCACAATTTAGAATCTAGTGGATCTTCGATTATCCCGCCTTCAGCTCTCAGGATGGAAAGGCTATTCATGTATCCAACTGATTATAATCCCTTTGTCAATGACACATTCGATCTTTGTCTAATACCAACATTTATTCAACCATGATCCCTGGTCTTCCGTTGTTGGACTTCTCACTGTAGAGCTGCTAAGTCGATTAAGTGACACAAACCATAGAAGGATTGCATTCTACCTGGAGAACGGAAATCAACCGCTATATAAGGATCTAATATACCACTTGTACTTTGTTAGTCAACAATAACGATTTTAATGTTCATTGCTATGGCACATGTGACAGTTTAATGTTACGTTTTGTAACTTTTTACACACGACGTACCGCCGTTGGTTCTTTATCGCCAACTTAATGCGGTAGTTTGCACATGTAATGTATTTACAGAGAAAATATTGCATCGAGTTACACCGTTGATATGCCAACATATGAGTGCAAGTACCATGGTTGCCTGTTCGCCTGCATCGTGCATGCAGTGTCGTTGAAGCATTCTGAAGTTGTGTTGAAACAGCAGGAACACCTTGAAGGTGGTCTGCATACGCACCAGCCATTATGCGTCGTTTTAAAGTCAATGAAATGCAATATTAGTTTTTCTCGATTCAACGAGAGAACAAACAACTTATTGAATTTTGAAGGAGTTAAACTTAATTGATAGGTTGAAAATTATTGAAACACGCATGGCACGTTTCGATGTGTGGAAACTGGTCTTGCCTCTTTCGGTGCGGCGAAAAAGCATATTTTCGTTGAAATTGGAAAATTTAATAGCTCTGCTCCAGTTTCGGGGGACACAGTCATTAATCAAACATAAACGATGAATATAGTATTGAGGATAAATGAAAATGCTTTCGAAACAGCAAAGTGCAATGGGAAGACTCACATTGCCAAAGCTCATGTGGTCGGTAATGTAACACCACCAGAGCTGATTACTAAGCGGATTGTGACTTTGTGAGCATCCATTTATGCATGATTTACGAAAGGCCATCAATAAACCAAAACAAAGACATCATACCCGCATGCACTTGCCAATCTCACATCATGCACCTGCAGCTGAGATGAAAGTACCAGGAACCTGCAGCAACAATTTTCCTTCGCTCCAAAACGTCTCAACATGGTACCTTGCATACAGACCAGTATCCGTGTATCTCCAGCACCAACCCGAGGATCAGCACGATCTGCACCAGATCATGTCACCATTTTTCCCCGAGTGCAACGCTGATTTTAATTTGAGATCAGATACACAGATAAGTGATACCAAACCCAGATACGAGTACTTCCCGTAATAGAAATGGCGAAATTACTGGTTATGCAGGAGACGAATCGTATGGAGGTGTCATGCCGCGTTATCTTGTTGCCATTTCTTTTGCCTTATTTCTGCATTGCAAGACACTTAACACCCAGCAGGTGCTCGAATTCAATTTGCTTGACTTTCGATTTTTAATCGGTCACCAGATTGGAGATACGAAAGGAGTTAAGACGTCATGATTTCGGTGGAACTGTTCGATTATGTGACTATACCGTTCACTATAAATCCAATGTATCTATTTTAGATGGCGGGAATCGTACCTGCATAATAGTAATTTGGGCGTATCAGGAACATAGATCAGATATGTGACCTCTAGCTGAGTCAGAGACAATGGAACGTTTTCCTTGGGATTGAAGTTGCTGAAATTGAATCATGAAAGATTTATCCAAAGATACAACCTTAAAATGTAGTTAAGACTTGTTTCTCATTGAATTTTCGCTTTCATCATCATGTACTTCTAATTGTAGGGTCAGAGGTCAAATCCCATTCTAAGGCAAGGATCAGTTGGTAGTATGCAAGGCAAAAATCTTAACTTTCACTTCATGTTTTTTGATTTAGTTACAAAAAATGATTCCAATAGACGCTTGTTCTCGGAAATTGAGTGAAAAAATGTAGAATTAAATAGTGTTGAGACGGTCTGAAACACAGTAACTTACCAACCGACTCATGGAGTTAAGGCTCCTTTGGTTAAATTTTAGCAGCCAAAAGTGAACTTGAATCAAAGCCTTGAACAATTGAGGTTGATTCATACATTGTGCAGATCATATGGAAGGTCAGAAGTTATTTCTAGTGTCCATTGCCTTGGTTCTCTGGATGCTAAGTTCTAAGTCACTGCGGGGTTCAAATAATGGAACTACTTATTTTTTTCCTGACGAAGCCACTTCTAATGTATAGAGACACCCTATTGATGAAATCCCAAAAAATTGCCGCAAATCCGACCAAATTTTCCGAAATTTTTCTTTGTTCAGTTGTGTCTACATTTTCCATTCAAATTCAAGCATGTGAAATTACTTTCATGCATATCACACAAAGTTTAGTTTATTTGACGTCAGACTATTGTAATTCAAATTGCCTGTCAATGTTCCTTCTTTCTTTTTTCGTCCTTTCCAAAACACTTTTTTTTGAATGTCCTGTAATCATTCCCCACGGCTTCTTGATTCTTTTTTAAATCTGAAATTAATTGTTTTAAATTTGTGTTATGATTTTCACGATTCAACGTGGGTATAAACTAATCCCAACATTGTCGGTTCCGCCCTATGTCCCGACCAATGTCTACAGTGATTGTGTCGTAATTTTTGTGTCGAAACGGTCCGATAACTCCCTGTAGCATTCTCCAGTGGTAATTCTTCTGTTTTCTAAAAAATCCATGGGGAGCCCAAAAAAAACCGTCGCTATGTCCTTTCCGGCCAATATGACCGGCCTTGCTTGTTTGGCACAGATTCAGCGGGAGAAATCCATGGTTTGGATTGTTGCTAAGTTTCTGGTGTGTAATGACGAATCTCAGTTTCATCGGCGGTGGCAACTGTACACAAAAACTCTTACGGTGCTCACTTAAATTGCTCGAAAATCTCCTTCGAAGTTTACAGCCGCATTTACTTGTTGTCCAAAGTGAGCAATGGCGGCAGCCACCAGGCCGAACAATTTTTCATCCCCTATTTATCATATAAAACATGCATAACTGTTCGAGTCGACACACCAATGGCCTTTACAATTTCGTGAACTTTCCTTCGTTGATCAGCGAGAGTCATTTCGTCGACTTTTTGCCGTTTGCCGGGCGTCCTGGTTCCCCATCAAAAACAGATGTTTGCCCACGTTTAAATTCGTTGAAACAATATCTAACTATGGTCATAGATAGCGAAGTGTTCCCATAAACAGCATCCAACTTTGCTTATATTTCCCTGCATTTTTTCTTCTTCATTTTTTTCATTTTTTATCTTAGCGATAATCACGAAACACGTCTTACTCGAATGGCTGCCAAACTAACCTACCAATCAGTCTGGAATTTGTTTTATCGTCGTTTGATAGATGACAGCATAAGATGATAATACCAACTTCCCTCAGAAATGCCCTCTGTCGTCAAACACGGGTACTTATTGAACCGCCCTCGTTAAAGTCCCCGTAGTTATTAAAACTTTTCATTAACTTTTTTGGGTATGAGAGTCTGCCTTCGTTATTAAAACTTTGCAATAAGTTTTTGTGTCTAAACCCCTTTGGTTCAGATAACCTTTATGCTTACATGAGAAGGTTATTTGAGGACTTGAGGACTTCAGGTCTTTATTAAATATCGTCTCTACTCCGAAAGAGTATTAAGTGGTGATTTTAATCTTCCCTTTGTCGAATGGCAATCCTTGTCCATACCAATGATTAATTCCACGCATCTAATGTCTATGTCCTTTTCACCTCTTTTTCCTCAACGTTCAATGTCGCAGTTCAATGAAGTTCATAGTCCCCTTGGAAGTTTACTTGATTTTATTATATCAGATATTCCATATTTCAGATATCAGATATCGATATCAGATATAGATATCAGATATTGCATCCCTATATTTCTCCTGATCCCTTGACCCATCCTATGCACTTACAACATCCATAAAACGTCTCCGAGCCCCTAAATTTAGTTTTCCCAAAGCAATTTATGATTTATTCAAAATTTAACTTCTCCCGGCTAATTGGAAAATCATAGGAATCTTTTTAGTACTTTGCTTGGTGCAGTTCACCGGATTGATCTCGTGGCTGCTACTCCCGAAAATATCGGAAATTTCCTCAGTATTTGTACCGTTTACTTTTTCTTCTTCTATATCAACTATTCTTCCACATATCTTTGCTATCAAATATTCTGTTCGTCTCTATCTCTTGATTAGTGAAACATAGAAATCGAAACAATCACTAATACCATTAATCCTTATACAAGCCCCACCCCTGATGGTATTCCAAACATAAATGTAAAATAACGCATTTTTGGGAAACTTGAAGATGTTGTGACGGCCCCAAACCACCGAAGAAACGAAGATACTTGTGCAGTGTCTTCGTTTCCTTAGTGTACTTGATTTCTTTTTATACTCTCTATCAGTGCCATTGTCAGTCTCCTCCTTCGTTCCATTGTCAATCTCCGTCAACATTCGCTTCAATCTCAGTCAAAGTACTGGTGTATTTCCCCCTAATAGGAAACAAGCCCCCATAGTTCCAATTCTTAAAAGAAGTGATCCTTCTGATGTATTCAAATAGCGTTCTATATCCCAAACTTCCTTTTTTCTATACTATTGGAACGTCTTATTCACAATCGCGTCTCTGTTAAATTGCGGTCAGTCATTGCCCTGAGCAATATGGCCTCCTTAAAGGTCGCTCTACCACTACTAATTTGACTGCATTCATAACCGACATCGCTAAGATGTTCCAAGTTCCAAGTTGATGTGATCTTCAAGGATTTCACCAAGGCATTTGGAATTAGGAATCATAGTATCTCGGGATCATAATTGTCTTTGATGCAGTAAGACTTGCTCCATTATTTCTGTTTCGAAAGTTGTATGGCATAACTTCGACTTTTTTCGTATTTCGTCTGGTTTCTTCCAGGGTTCCATTCGTGGACCAAATCATTTCTATATTTTTTAAAATGATCTTCCCTTTGTGACCTCTTCTTATTGCCTCCTGTACATCGATGATTTAAAAATTTACTTGGGTCGCTTCAGGACTTGTCTGCTTTATGCAGGTGGTGGTCTTGCAACTTTTTAATTTTAAATAAGTGCCACAAAATGACATTGTCGTCAAAAAATGCATCAATGCTCTTAAGTTACATGTTGAATGATCAGAATCTCTCTGTGTTGTTACCTCTTCAAGACCAAGGAGTTACTTTCGACGAGCCCTAAATTCTTGTCGCTCAAGTTCTCGATATGATCACTTGAGCAACTAAAGTTTCTGGCTTCGTACTACTGCATGTTCATTCAAAAGATTCAATCATCTTTTCAGCACTGTAGGTTACCACATTTTGCAAAGGCCACGAGCTTCATATGACAGAGAGCTTTTAAGCTTAACGGCGTGGATAAAAGGATAATCCGGAGAAGACAAAAGGAGATAAAAAGATTTATGTTATTGTGTATGACATACATTTTAGGAAGATGATAAAACTGCGCGAAATCATGCCTCAACCTTTTAAGAGAATATAATTAATTCATTTTCATCTTTATGTTCTATCCTCGATCAGTTTCGCATACAAATGCATCTAAAACAAACGTCGAGCCCTAAATTTCTTTCTAAATTTCATCGATTTTCGATGTTTTCATGATGTTGTGTTGATACTATTGTCTCCCAACCTTAATACTCACTACAAGCTATTTCGATTGTCCATGGTTCGGTTTGTCTTCGATCATTGATCTCATGATCAAATTATGAGTTCTTACCATAAAGCAGAACGATCAGCGAAGAATAAAACTTGCAAGTAGTGCGCTATAAGCACGAAGGATCTATCTGAATCGACTGGAATTGTAAAAGAACGAAAATTGGCTTTTTCACCATGATAACGCGCCTGCGCTTAAGCTTCGGGGACAAGAAAAAATCACAGGGGCTTCATGTCAGGACTTTTTCTTGTTCCCAAAAGTTAAGAGTTTAAACTTAAGAGATCAAGGAAGGGCAGCGCTTTCCCACGACTGATGAGGTAAAATGGCATCAGGGGAGGTGCTCAATAAAATTACAAAAAATGATTTTTTGAAGTGCTTCGAAGATTGGAAAAAACGTTGTCGAAAGTGTATATTACTTCGTTGGGATTTCTTTGAAACGAGCAAAATCGACTTTGATGCATAAAGTGTTCATAAAGCATAAAGTGTTGCTTTTTTGTTGTCAAGGAGCCGTTTCGACTATTTGCAGCCACTTCCAGCGCGTTCTCCGATCGCACCAGAACGAGCTTATACCAAATACGAGAGGTATTTGCTGTTGTCTGTAGTGTCCTAGCGCTGCTGGACTCCTTAAATGAGTCTTGACGTTACCCTCGAAAAAAAAATAATGAAAAGACAAGTTATTTCTTCTTCAAAATTTCTACATCACAAAAACTCAAAAGTATCCAAAATTTAGAGTTAAAAAATGATTTTAACGTACGTCTGATATTTGATGGAATGACTATTTTCAAATTAAAATTTTTCGGGATGGCGGAAATGCTTGCATGAGGTATAAAAAAACTCACATTTATGTTTACCCGATTCTAAGACTAATTGCTTTGTTTTTAAATAAAATTGGTTACTCCTCATTTCAACACTCCCACTCTAATAGATCCATATACCTCGTATCGCACAAAAGTCACCTGAAAAATTTACATAATTCACCAATTAAAAGAATTTCGATCGAATCAAAAACCGAAAAGGATGCCATCCTTGAACTTTCACGTTTCGGAATTAAGCTTGAGGTAAATCAGCGTGGGTAATTAATGGCCGTCGCATTAGTAAGCCAAACACTCGGGTTGTACTTCAAAATGAGCGTGGAAAAAAATAAAAAGCAGATTCTTAATATCAAATTCATCTTGGAAGGAAAGAATAATAGTTAATTGGCGCCTATCGTGGGTGGTGGCCACTGAGACGCTTTCCAGTTTAATTGTACAAATGTCCGGCATTACACACAATTTTTATCATCACTTCAGATCTTATGCAACAAAGATTAATTGGTCTGAATTGCATAAATTATGAAATAATTTTGATAACGTCTCCCATGAGGCTCCAAACACTTTCAACATCCATCGGTTACATGTTTTGCTTTGTCGTTTTCCCTGAAACATATTTTCATAAATTAACAACATTCTCTCTAGATTATGTTACGAACAACGTTTCAATTCAATCTTTTTATATAATCCAAAAAAAAAATCAACAACAAATGCAAAATGGACGAACTGCAGATTGCTGCGCTGAATGAAAATGAAAGCGCTTACGAAACCTCATTATAGTGCAAATGCAAATGATAATTGATCAATAAATCACTCGGCAGGAGTTTGACCGCGATAAAAATTGAACATAAAAAAAAATATGAAAATGATTAAATATCCGACGGAACTTCTTATGACAGTATCTAAAAAAAGGAAATAATATTCAGGTATATTACCGGAAAAATAGTTTAGCCCCACCCCAAACATCCCACGGTCTGGTGAAATGAGGAATTTCGTTCTCAGCCTGCTGATATACATCCCGTCAAAGTAAAACTACCAAATTCGAGCTTCATGGATTTCCGAATTCGCAACCGTGACATGCTTGGAAAAAAAACAAAATTAAAAAATTACATGGACAAAAAATGCTCGTATCTAAAATTGTAGCCGAACTGGTACTACTCCTCAGCATCATTAAATGTAACATTTAACAAGCAAAACAAGGAAACCTCTGATGCACCAGTGACCGATGCAAGCCAAGCCAAAAACTTTCTCTCCGCCGGAATCATAACAAATTCCGACCCGGCAAAAAGCGGTAAAAAAGGCGCTGGTTAAATGAGGAGATGGCTCGCAATGAGCCGCGACCTAGCCTTGAAGATCTGGTTAAGATGTCGCGGCATTGAAAAGAAAAGTGTGCGATGTTGCTACAACACACGGAATGCATTTCCAGGCCAGAGGGTGGGCCAAGGTTGTTGTCGAGATTGGAAAACGAGCAGGTGATAATGCGGAATTGTTAACCCCAGTGCTTGTAATTTAAAGACATAATACGAACATATCTACTGGGAAAAGGATAGGTGAAACCCGAATACTGATGTATCTAACATCAAATCTAATTTGGAGTATCTAGACAGAGATCTACCTACGCATGTATCTTTTTCTGGCCGGACTTTACTAAAATTTGTTTCACTTTCTATCGCGTTCTGAGGCGTTGATTGTTCATGTCAAGCCTCAAATTTGAAAAAAATTCATCGACTGGGGAAAACATGGTGCTGGATGCTGGGTTAAAATTGAGTACTATGTTATTTAAAATTATCCAAACCGACAAGACGTTTCATTAGATGTAACAGCAACTGCCCTCTGCAGCGCCAGAGTACACTGAAAGTGGTTGATTAAACTTAATTACTTCCATTCTTGTATGCTTCACTTTTTTGCGTCCAGCAGTGCTGTATTGCAGCATTAATTGCATCGATTGTCGATTTTCGGATGTTTCGGAAGTGAAAGTTGAAAAACGAAATGTATCATGTTATTTCAATGCAATATTGAAGCCAATTAAAATACGATAAATGAACTTGATTTTCAATACATTCCTTGGGTACTTGACTTATTTTTGTGTGAAAAGAAAACAATCTCACCTTTGAAAATTCAAAAATACTAATTATAAAATTTCAGTAGCTGTAACTGTCAACTAAATTTAAATATATCAAAATTGAGATCCGTGAACTAAATTGTCCAAATAAGTAAGAGTTTGAAAGTCCAGGTGCTAGAATGCCAGGCGAAAAAACACGCCTCAAACACAATAAATCCTCGTTGGACACATCACTGGATTGCTATGACTCTGACCTCCACTTAACCTAATAGTGGTAGCTAACTTAGAGACAACAGAGCCAAGAAGTATTCTTAAGGCTCAAGTCCTAATGATAGACGATGGAGCCAATTATTGAAGTTTTTAAACAATAAATTGACACATTTTGCGGGGTATACCTTATCAACGCACTGTTACATATTTTGGGACGACATTTAAGCACGTTTTGTTTAAGACATCCTCTATAAAAAATTTGCGTTTGCATACCAACCCAAGTCGCCTCTCAAAAACCTTAGACGTCCAGGGATAACTTTTCTTAAAGCATTAAGTGAAGTTCAGGGTAGGTGAGTGGTCGCCCAATCCTTTTGAAACCAAAATGCTCCTAATCCCTCTTCTTCAACTTCCAATCTGGGTTGCGAAAAATTCAATACTGAAAAATAACGCTTGAAATTCACGGTGACAGTCAAAATTGTTCGTGCCTATGAGGCCAAATTGTGGTACGGACAATTGACATTTGTTTGACAAACATGACATTTGTTTAGGAATGTAGCAGTCTTCTGTGAACATTTTGAGGGTTGTTTTCAGCCCAATAGCAAAAATTTTGTTCATTCACAATCCTACATGAAAATGAGCCACGTCACTGCTGAAGAATGCTGCCTCAGAGGTGGATCGCTGCAAGGACTTTTCATACCGGGTTTGGCAGTTGATGTGGTCCGCTGGGCTCAATTCTCGAATCATCAATATTTTGAAGGGATGGAGATGCAAATTTTAATGCGGAATCCTCTTCAAACTACGGTCCATGTTATTCCCCAATACAATAGCCTATCTTCGAAAAGAACATCCTGACGACTGCTTGACTGCTTGACTCCTTAGTTTCAAATTTTCTAGTATCTTGGTAGATCTATGGATCTATCGCGTACGCATGGATCGTCCATGCGTACCTATTTTAAGTGTGCTACCTCTGTTTCTTTTAACTGTCGAACCCAGGACAGAATTTTTTTTTTGCAGCAAGGACACAATTATTATGCCGAATGTCGAATAGTGACCGGAAAACTATTAGCGTCGCAACCACAGATGGGTTGTTTCCAAAAAAACGCACGAACGGCAAAGTCCCTATATACTCCGGTCAAAATTGTGTCGGGTACTAAATGCGGATGACGATAGAAGGAAAAGACTCCTAGTCCAGCTATCTACCGAACCATATACCCAAACACCTTCCTCTGAATATTACTCAGTGAGTTCTGCCGCATCCTGTATTATCCGAATGTAATAAAAGACGATAGTCCAGTTATATTGTGCAAGAAAAAACTTGACTGGCAGGGCGTAAATGGTCTTAGCCATCAGCAATAAAACAGTAATTAATTTTTTTTGGCTCCAAGACGACTTTTTTTATCAGGATCAAACGTGAACGGATAAGACTGCTGCAGCGTTGGCGCTCAATCGTCTTATGGCCATCACTGAGAGATGAACCTCGGGCAAAGGACTTTTAATCAAGTGTGCGATGAAGTCAATGCTCTAGCACGTACAATCCTCTTCCTTGTGCTCTTGTACAATAATCTTCCTTTCCATTCATACCAGCTGAAAAAGGGATTTCCTTTAACCTGAAGCCGCCGCTAGACGGTGGCTAATGAGATCTAGTGCGAAGTTATTTGACAAATAGTTACAGACTAGGTTCTCGTTGTGGCAGGGAAGGTGTTTAATTGGTTATCCGGTTGCCACTTGGAGTCCGACCTTCAGGACGTAAAAAGCCCACACCTCATAACCAAAAAAAGTTTTTACTTTTTTTTAACTCGGATATGAGCTTCTTTGATGAGGTTTCTAAGTTGATGTTGTTAGTTATCTATATTTATGGTGCTTGTGGAAAGAAATTTAGTAAACTACTTTTGTGGGTAGAAGAGGAAGAAAAATGAGAGGCCTCTTCATGAGACGAAAAACGAAAGTCTCTGGCTTTCTAAGCAAGAGAGGGGTGAATTACTCACCTATACAGTGATACGGAATCATTGCTCAAACGAATGCCCACCAAAATCTGACGCAGCTTCTCAGTGGTGTTTTCAATCTCACCACTATAAGATGGTAATCGCACGGCCTCCAGAAAACGTGCTTAGCCCTGGAATCATAGATGATGCCTGTAACACTTTCTGTACATGAGAATTGTAGGAAAGGTATTGCATCTTGTGCAGAGAGCAGGCCAGCCAAAAGGAACATCATCATTCGGGAATTTTCCCCCGTTTATCATGTTCGTTTTGATGCTGCATTCGGGTCAAACTGAAAAACTGAAAAACTCGCTTTTACGTGTAAAGAAAATATACGGAGTGGTATAGCCCATGCAGAAAAAAGGTAATAGGACAAACAACAGAGCATCCCAACTGAAGTCCTGCTTTACACATCTTTACCTTGCAAAGCCGCTTAACGCATTCAACGCCTGTCTTAACGCAATCAACGCCTTTCTGTAGGAGACTCTTTTGGTATTAAACTTTGTAAAGATGGCGTTTCTACTGATCATCAAGGACCCTTGAACATATTGAACGCTATTAGAAAGTTAGCTGAATAAGTTTGTTATAGAGGGATTTACCAAAAAACACTCGAAAAAATTAAGAAGGATTGAGGTTTTTTATTGAAAAAATATAGACGGTTTTGAGAACGTCTTCATATTTGATGAGGTAAACTAGATTTCAACATTTTTAACTTCTTAAAACTGCTAAAACTATCACGGCAGATTGCTACTGACTATAACTGAGGCGTTTGAGGCAATGTTTTGAAGGAAAGTATTTACCTTCGGGCGAGAGACTTGGTAGAATAATTTTACCCCATGATAAACTTCAGTATGATTTTCAAAATTGACACCTCACCTTGACACCTCAAGAGTCCAACTTCTTTGACGGCATTTACGAGATAGCGTTGATAAAAGCTATTAACTCCAATTTACTTTATAAAGCCTAACTTACGTGAATTCTTTTGCAATCTGTGGGCCGTGATTTAGTCCGAGTAGCACTTTCATTCTTATTAAGAGTCCAAAAAGGATACTGAACAAATGTCAAATTTTGTTGTCTCTGCGAATTTGTTTGGGCTCACAGGAACTGTATAATTGCTCTGATAAGGAACATGCAGGGCGCAAGAATCGCAGAAGAAACTAGAATTGCCAGCCACTGTTTTGGTCACTGCTTCTAATGAGAGATTTTTTATCTTTTTTTTTTACATTTAATGAATACCTAAATTTTTTTAAATACAAATTTATTTATTGAAATTAAATTTCAATTTAAATCCAAATTTAAGAATATTGAATAAATAAAATTGTTTTTGTTTTTTTGGAAAAATAAACATTGAATATTAATTTTCAAATAAAATACCATGATTTGGGGGATTAGACCTTCAGGACCAAGGCTCAATGACTGCTTTCACAATGCTTTGTTGTTGGCTCATTGCTTAGTAGCAAAATGAAAAAAATTTTTTCATAATGAAGTCTCAGAATTAGGTTTGAAATAATTGTAGTAGCATTCGTTCATCATTCCAAAGAAGTTTAATTTGGTCATAATTTTTTCATTGTGTTCATTGTTTTTAGTAGATTGTTGTAATCAGTTTTGTCTGTCAAATCAATGAATCATGTCAAAATCAATGAATTTTTAACTAGATTCAGTTTTTTCTGTCAAATCAATGAATCATGTCAAAATCAATGAATTTTTAACTAGATTCACTTTTGTCTGTCAAATCAATGAATCATGTCAAAATCAATGAATTTTTCAGCTGACATGTTTGGTTTGCCGCAAGCGATTACTAAAGATTTCGGGTCGTGAGGTGTATTAGAGCCAACTCGTCTAAAGGTACCAAAGGTACCCGAAAAGGTGATCTGATAGGAATCACAATTAAGATTATGCTGATGTCTACGATGGTTTCTGTCAGACCTAGCTGTGTCGATACTCCAGCACCAGAAACACAAAATTCAAATACTGCTACCAGTGCGAATCGTGCTCGGGATCTGTTTCGCTGAAGGATAGTTCTCCTGCTACTACGTCCAAAGAAAATGTTTAAATAATTGACTGAATAATAGGCTAAGAGACAAAAAAAACCGGATCTGAGCTAAAGGACATCAGTTAATGTTTATAATCAAATCGGAAGCAATATTATACTTTGAATCTCGTCCAAAAAGCTCAGCTTAGATGGTTTAAATATAGTTGTCTTAATTTTTAGAAGCAAGAACATTTAGGCGGTTGAGGAATAGCATCTTCACTGGTGGGTGAATCAGAGAAATAGTAAGGGAATATTCTAATAAAGGAAGGGAACCTTTCCTTTACGTTGACTGTCAAAGTATTGTCATTTATCTTATGGAATCAATTTTTGGCCATGATAGTTTTAGTAAATCCAGTTTGAGTTATGCAGAAATACATGCAAGTGCTGCTCCAGCCGGCTTTCTTCAAACTAGATTCTTGTTTTTATTTTGGTCCTTTTCAATAACTGAGAATTTTAGGAACAAATCAAACGCTTATTTAATAAATTTAATATAAAATTAAATAGCTTATTTAATATAAATCAAACGCGATTTAAATGGGTTTTCCATTTAAATCGCACTCTGAGGCTGAAAATTTCTAGTTATCTTGTGCATTGCAGAACTACTCATTGTCGGCTTATCGGCTACGTCTGAAGTATTCATGTTTCAATGGAGTTGCTTTCTTTGTTTCCCAGATCATGGGGCTGGTGGTTAACTCATTTTTTCAACCCCGTCTGTGGAAACAATGGAATTAGGCTTTTTCGGCAGGGGTCCAGGTTAAAAATTTCGACTTCATGCGAGAACAGTATTCTTCCACTCAGCAATTTATTGCGGTCCTAGAAGTTTGTTCCACGCTGCACCCCAGATTTGATTGGCTTCCTTATTGTGATTTGGGGATATCAAAAAACTTAAGCGTTTGTTTTGTAATGGCGATTGACTAATGAATCCGATCCAGTGTTTTTCGAATCAAAAATAATGAAGAATCAATGAAAACGGATTTGATTTCACTTTCCGAACTCTGCGATAGTGAAAAACTATTATGAAATGCAACAAGCAGTCAAATTAATTAATTTTCATAATTTAACATGTCTTTGTTGAAAGTCGGATTAAAATGTTAATTATTTCAAATTATCGAACCATTACCTTCGCCGTAAGTGGTAGAGTATCATTTGATGCTTGCATTTTGATCCCGCGCTAAAAAGTTGAACTTCATTTGAAACGCGTCTCGTTAATAATCGATTTATTATGTTCGCACATTCACTTTTCACTTCAGCTATTAAATGAAAGTAATTGCATATGTGGCAAAGAGGCCTCAAAAAGGAATCAAAGAAATGATTCGCATATTTTTCTCAGCATTTGTTCAGTAGGGTCTACTTATCTTGTTACGCTAATTGAAGTAATTACTTCTGAATTTAGTTCACATGTGATTGGGCAAGTATATTAGAGCTGTTAGATTTGTGTTTTCTTTTTTTATTTCACTGCTAACATATGTAATAGACATTTACTCAATGATGTTAGACACAAAATTCCACGAAAAGAGGGAGCATAAAACCGTCCAAATAGACCATCAGCTTACTATTCTTCTTCTGTTTGCCGTATGGAGTTCTTGTTATATTGAAATTTCATTAGGATCTAGTGTGGAATAACGGCAGTGTTAAGGAAAATTACTCTTCTTTATAATTAAAACTTTATGGTTTTTCGTGATGGGAATGCATGTTTTGAGACCCATATAAGACATGTCAGATCGTAAAGATGCAAAAGACATCAATCATTATGCACCAGGTAATTTTCGTTTTTCCAAGACGGTTTTATTGCTAAGATGTATGTGTGGTAATGGTAACTATACAACATGTTTTCAAGAATGCGTTTACTTCTGCGGCAAGTAAGGTTGTATCGACTTTTGCTTTATTTGTCCCAACTAAAGGTCAAGCGACCTTTGCAGAGCTGTGTGAAAAGGTATTTCGTGTAAGTTTTCATTTGCAATGAATCGAATACGCATAAGGCAACCAGGGTTTTAAAAGTGAGAAAGTTATTGCACCAAAAAGTGCGTACACACTAAATTTTGTTCTAGTCTCATGACCCTGGATAGCAAAATTTTCCCACAGTACTAGCATCGTGCATTTTTTTTTTTATCATGCGCATCAGATATTCAAAAATGTCCATTACATCTCAATTAATTCTCCAAGTAGCCTTTTTTGTTCAAGCATGAATACCATTTTTGCAATTGTATTTATTAGAAAAAGTGCTAAGTAATTATTTTCCTTGACATTTCCGAGCGGGAAGCATCTCAGAAGATAAATCGCCAGCGGCTTAAACCTTGACCAGACGGATTCCTCCGTATGACAAGCATTTAGTCGAGTCATAAAGTATCTGCGACTTGGCTTAGAAACTCACCTCAAGCCTGAGTTCCTGCGAAAATCCAAACAATTCCGAGTGCCATTCTTTGCAATTGCCGCCATTTTCGTCGGTTAAATGGCTGCTGCAACTGAACGCATATCACCGCAGATAAAATCACTTAATCCCGAGAACAAAAGCTCGTCATGTTGACTGTCGGTGGGTTTTGTAATTCTTTGCAAACGCAGTGTTAAGTTCGCCGGCCGCCAGCAATTGCTTCAGCATGAACAATAACTCGAATCCATCACTGGTTTGCATCATACGACAGCAAACCTATCATCTCTCCCAGCATGCTAGCAACCTCCTTAGCCTTGCGCTCCTCTGGGTTAGAGTTCGCAAGAAGAAATTCTTATGCCATATCCATTTGTAAGACTCCCGATTGCTTATGCGATGGATATTCATCAAAGAAACAATAACAGAACTGAATAGGATGTGGAAATTGCATTTTCAATTCAACGCCATTCAGCCAATGAGCTGAACGTATGATCTAGTCTTTGGATTTGAATGAAAAGATATTGCCTACGCGAAAAGTATCTTTGAGTCTTGCATAAATACCGTTGTCTGCTACAAACAATCTCGATTTGGATGGTAATCAACAATTTACATTGAATTCATCAATCAATCAACAAATTGAAAGTCAAAGTGATGTCAGGTAAGCAAATGCCGATCATTCGGTCATTAAGAAAGATATTCGAAACGTTATAGAAGCTCATCGTGAATTTGAGATCCTTTTTATGAATTTCACGAAATTATTCGATTGGTTCCATATGGCTGTCTGGGTTATCCCACATTAAATCAATTGCAGGTTTGTCTATTTTTCATTTCATTTTTGTTTTCAAGTTTCGGTGGGTTCTGTCAATTTCCGTATAGATCCTGCCCATGCTCTCTATGTACATTCATAATTTTTATCACATTTTATTTTATTTATTAAAGGAAAACGCTGAGCATAGCTTGGAAAAGTGTCTGCCAAAGTGGTGCCGGGTGATGTAATATTTTGAAAAAATAAAGGATCCTGTGGAAAGAAACCAATGCTTCATTTTTCAACACCACAGCAAATATTGGGTTAGCAACTAATTAATTGCCGATTTCAGATCTAGATGTCTCTCACTCCCAGATCATAACATTTACGGATGTCAGTAAATGTTATGATCTTCCTCTTCTTCTTATACATGTTAGCTGTCATCCTTCCCAAGCTTTACAAGTTCATTGTACATTTCTCAGTTTCTTGCCTTTAATATTTATATGGAGTGCCAAAACGAACATTATCGCCATATTTTGCTTTATTATTTCCGTAAAGGAAAGAACGTAGTGCAAGTAGCTAAAAATTTACGTTATGTGTATAGTAATGAAGCCGTTAATGAAAGGCGATGCCGAAATTGATTTGAAATATTCCGTTCTGGAGATTTTTCTTTTAAAGATGAACCATTTGAACTTAATGAGGATGAAATCAAAACCATCATCAAAGCGGATCGTCACGCAACTAAGCGGGAGATTCCAGAGAAGTTGAATGTTTCATATACGATCATTAGAAGCATTCAAAACGTGTCAGTCTCATTAGGAAGCTGAATATTTGGGTTCCACACGATTTGCAAGAAATTTATCAGACAAAACGCATCAACGCTTGCGAATTTATGCTTAAATGCAATGAATTCAATCCGTTTTAAAACGAATCAAGACTGGAGACAAAAAGTGCATTATGTACAGCCACGTCAATCGAAAATGATCCTGGTGCACGCCTAATGGGTCATCGAAAATCACTTCAAAGGAAAATATACAATAGACGAAGGCTTTGCTGTAAATTTGATTGGATTAAATAGGTCCGGTGTGGTTTGAGCTGCTTCCAAGAAACCAAACCAGTAATTCGAAGGTCTGCTGTCGGCAACTAGACAATCTGAATACAGCCCTGAAGGAAAAGTGTCCCGAATTGGTCAATCGTCAATCTGGCATTTAAAACCAGGGCAATACTAAGCCGCACACGTATTTGGCCACTCGGCAAAAATTGATGTTTATTGATTGGGAATTGATGTTTGACGTTTATTAATTGAATCACCATATAGTCCCGCTCTCTCACCATCGGATTATCACATTTTTCCATCCCTAAGCAACTCCCTTAATGGTAAAAATTTCAATGATAATGACGCTGTAAAATCTCACTTCACTCAGTTTTTGACCGAAAAAGATCAGATTTTCTGCGAACGTGGAAATTTGAAGTTTTCACAGGGATAGCAAAAGAACATCGAACAAAAAGGAAGGACGGGAAAGGTATTGGGCAAAGACTTAAGTTTGCCAACAAAAACTTAAGTTAGCCACTCATTGGGCGAAATAGAAGAAAATAGCGAAGTTGATACTTCTTTTTATAAAGAAACCAATGGGAAAGGTATAAGACTTAAAATCAACTTTGTCGAATAAATCTGCAACACTAAATGTGACCTATAGCCAACCATTACGCTTTCTATTCGCTGTTCTATTCGCTGGTCACCAGTACAATCGAATAGAACTCATTTGTTAGTCCTAGAAAATACTAAGCAAGTAGCTTCCCTAATTAATGATGAAATGTTTTCATTTGACATGATCCTTGCGATGGACCGCTGTATCACTTGCAAGAATCAGATAAGAACTCATGCAGGGATTAAGCAACCATCCTCGGTCGTAGCCCCTCCATATTCTCAATTCCATGGGGAGAATACATGGCCCCGTCAAGCTGAAAGACACTGACACCTATCAGCAGTGATAAAAACATATGTCCTTTGGAATCGGTTTTCTAGACGTGGATCAGTGTAAAACGTGTTAGAATTTCTTCTAAAGAGTGATTCTGAAATTTCATTTCACAACTCACAACTATCAAATAAATCAGTGTTCAAGACCAGGAAGGACAATTCACAACACTGTCTAAACTATAACCTAGCAAGTCATAGATTTGGTAGCTTTTGGACTCAAATGAACCGTAGCCAAATTTTGTATTTAAGGCAATGAGTAACTTCAATGGTAAACCACACATCAAATACTGTTGTAAATTGGTACTGAAAGCGCTTGCCTCTAATTTATATCTACTGAAAAACTGAGGCAAGCACCTGAAACTGAAGCCAATCGAAAGGAAATGCATCGAATGCAGGTCCTTGCACACATATGTGTAGGATAGGTGAACAAGCAAGGCTTTGTTCAATGTGTAAAACGCAGCAAGGGAGGGATACAATTAGAGTTTCGTTGGGAACAGTGAAAACATTTTGCTCAAAGCATGTCAAAAATAATAAACCGAGCTGCCTGCTTCGTCACTATAACTATATGAACACCGACAAATACCATAATATCGTTTCAATGCACATATAAAAGAGTTCTTTCATAAGTTTAAAAAGTACATCAGATGCCACATGTGGTCTTTCCAAGGAAAGTGCTTTTTGACGTGTCTGCTCTCCGTATTTCATGCATGGTCCTTAAATTTCTCACATCTCTAACTCATAAACAATGCTTCTATTTGTTAAAATAGTCCTAATACGCTCATACATGTTGATGTTGCACAACTTCATCAACAACTTTTTTCCATCCTTAATATTGAGAATCGTATTTATTCTTTCTCCTTTGGAAAGCATCTTGTGATATGTATTCTAGAAAAACCTAGAAGCCATGCAAAAGAGCGTCGGAAACCCTCTTTCCTTCAGATGTTACTCACTTCCGCGTAAAAAGCTCACGAATATCTGCGGAGCTACGCCGTTTCTATACAGAAACTCACAATTACTTTCTATTTTTGGCAACTGATGTGCGAAGGACGTTTTGAAAAATTATGTTCCTATTCCGCTTTACTGTGGAGATTTGGGAAAGGCACTTGTGGTAAAATGACAATCAGAGATAAGTGTGACTTCTACCCTCTTTTCAATTCAACGCTCTTTTCACTTTACCATCAAAGAGCGCTGTTTGTATCATTTTCAAAGTGGAAAGAGCTCGACAAGATGCTTAAGACTTTGAGATGTATCGATCCAATGGGACTAAAGGACATTTTATTCATACCAACAGACCTAGGATTAATTTTATTCATAAGATTTTGCATCATGCAATTTCTGGCTCTTTCCAAAATTGAAAACCGATCTTCAATGGCTTTTGGTATTGGTCAAGCCTCGTATGATTGCGGCCTTCTAAAAGATGCTTAAAAAAACCTGAAAAATATTTCTTGCGTGAGTAGTTTTCGTTTGAAAAATCGTGCATACGGCAATTCCGAAGCTTGACTGTACCTACAGGGTGTTTTTGTTTAGAGATATGCAACTTTAAGATGGCAGCACTTTTAAAGCCACGTATGGTTTGACAGCTGTCATGCGTTTTATGGTTAGTTTGGTTTGCCATGTTACTATCAATAAGTTGACGCCTGAGTAACGTCAACAAATTGAAAACAAAAAAAAAACGTTTGTTCTCAAGAAACGCATCGTCATCTCCATCACTTTTATGGCTGACATATTCGTCCATTAGAACAATTACAGGGATTAACCACGGACCGCGTTTAATGTCACTGATAAAAAGAATGAATCCTCAAGTCTAACAGTTCCTTATGAATAAAAAAAAAAATTGCAAACGGCTCAAAACAGAAGAATTTCAAGAAATGATGTGGATAAAAGCCGAGGAAAACCGGTCAAAACGCCACGAAAAGAGCGCAAGATCGACGAGCCAACATCACAAAACCTCAAGAATTGACTGGTACTGTAATAAAAAAAATGTCCTTAAAATATAGCTTAGCAATGCAGCGAGTCCAGATTCGCATATTCTAGAAAATATGCGAAATTAAACTCGGTCACGGTCAAACATCATCACTATGTATCTACTATACTATATAGCCTTATGATATACCACAACACCCGTACTGCAGCAAAGAATGGTGTAAATATCTGAAGGCTCGAAAGGACAAAACCCGTTATGAGCGAAAAACCACACTAAATGCAGAAGTTCAAGAACTTATTAAACCAGTTTTTGAGCATTTAAGTAACGAAGAATCACTAACTCGTTTTCTAAGGTAAAAACACTGGCGATAGTTGCCAAGCACACCTTCATTGGCAACGAAGTAAGTGAAGTAGAGGTTAAAATGTCATTGTGGATATTTAACGAAGATCGTATGACACTTCTAAACATGTAAGAAGATATGGGGTGCACTGTAGGGATTAATCAGTGGAGAACCTATTTGGCTGAGAAGGCTACCAAGAGTGCCACGTATAACGTTTATCTTGAGGTTTAGCCAGAAATGAGGCTAAGCAATAAGAACTGGTGACTGAGGAGGATTCCAGTAACTTATAATATGACCTAGGGATTGCAGATAAATCATTTGTAACCATACAACATGGTTTTTTTTTCATTTTAAGATCAAAGGAATAAAATGTACCAAAACATTAAATGGGTTTTTCTCGAAATTAGATTTTTTCAACTTGGTGAACTTGAATAAATATTAGTGCATATCGTTTGTAAAGGTCTCATGTATGATAATTTACTACATTTTGGGATAGAAATATCGTACAAAAAATTTGGCAAACGAAAAAAGGGTTTCGTGGTTTCGTGGTTTTTTTTCAAGTTTTTTCTAATATCAATCATTATTTGTAATCTTTGACTAATGGTTGCAAATTGTTACGCAAGACTACTTCCTTTTTATTACCCTGTTGGATTTTTTCTTTGCAGTGGTGCCAATTATGAGATAAACCTGCCGCCATGCGACATTCTTTTTTTCTACCACTTGATACCAGCGCCATCTATCAAAGCAAGAAATGCAATGTCCATAAAAAAATGATTTTCTATATTTTAAATGTATGACTATATAATAAATGTGATAAAGAAGCGAGGAAAAAATCTTAAAAATCATCATTGGTTTTCTAGACCATACGAGTACCTTAAGACCTGCAACTTGTGATTACTTGCGGCTTTGGACAGCATCACGTTCCTAAAATGAAATCCAAAATGCAAATGCATACACAGCTCAATCGTACAACTTAATTTGCAGATTTCTAATGCATTCGCAAACAATTTTAATGAAATTTTTTATAGTCTCCATTACGAGTAATTTAACCCACAATACACTCTCAATCAACATCACTTCTTTCTTGTTCGTGTCGAGGAATAACGAGCAATAATTATACCCTGCCTGACTTATACGCTGAGGACATTATCTCAAAGTGGTCTGCGATTAGCTCTCATTAGTGTGAAAGCAATGAAAATAATGAATGAAAACTTAACTCGACAAATCTGGACGTTGAGACAGCGCCACGATAAATTTCCACTTATTCTTGCGCCTGGAGCTCACTGGGCCCCTTGTCCGACATCCGTTTTGTTGTTTTACGTTTGAACAACAGCATCCACGCCGAAAGAAAATAAGAAAACTGAAAACGAATAATTGACCTCTGACATCGCTGAATGTCTTTCGCGGTTGTTTACAAGAAGATCAAGTGAAATTTCACCAAGAGGAAATCATGCCCAAGAAATTTCCACTTTGGCGAGGCGTTTGCGCCAACGATTACTTGTACGTAGGCGCGGTACCCTGACATAATGATGTATGCCTGAAGCAGGCATTTCGACAGTTTCATTCGGGCTTCTGCTCCATGGAAGCATGATGATAAATAGGACATGCAACATGTGATCGGAATGTGACCTTTAGGACCTGCATGTACAGGTTGGATGTAGCTATAAATAAAAGATCCCTTTTACTAACCTACTTACCAGTCCAAAGATAAATAGTCGGGAGGATCAACTGGGTCATGTATGCCATCATCAGATTGGCTTTCCGCGATGTTACTTTCCAATAAATTGATCAGTATCGATGTAAGATTGAAGGGAGAGAGATGGGGCCCGCATCACGAGGTGCGTTGGAAATCTATCTTCGCTACTTTAGAAAGAAATGCAAATGAAGTATGAATTAAAGCTCATTAGGAGCCCGAGATACTGTTTCAGCGAAAAGAATGCCTACCGAGTGGGAATAGTCGGATCACAATGGTCTCATTTGTAGTCAAGATTTTCGGACTGCAGTAGACATCCCGGGATTTTCTTACAGGCCATTGAAAATCACGTCTTGATTGTATTTCTTTACTCGCCCCCCAATTCTTCGCTGTTATCTCTTTCAGTTTAACCCCACTTGAACTAAGAAATAAGTCACAAGCTGGAACAGTCTTAAAACTCGTTGCATACTGATTGCATCGACAGCCTGATTACAAAGTCTCCACAGTTCTACAAACAAGTGTCGCCTATGGCGCAAGGGCAATCCAAATTGAATTTCATTACAATTACCGATGAAATCTATTTGAATTCGTGGAAAAGCATAAGCCGGCCGGCAATTGAACGTATTCAAATGGTTCATGCATTTATTTAATTTGTCTAAGGCGTTCGTGGTACACAAAGTAGTTTGGTACGTTGACAACACGAATTCGAACTCAATTCACTTGCTATAAATCAAAGGTAGTCAATATACTGGTCAAAGTCTTTGATTATGATATACGTTTATTGTAACGGTCCAAAAGGCAACCGGACTACATGTGGGGATTAACGTGGGAACTTTTGTTCCAAGTCTTACATATGCAGCTGTTAAGCTGCTCATGCTAGTCTTGCAGCAAGTTCTCAAGTATGTATCTAGTAGTGCAGAACGGAAATTCCTGTGTTCACCAGTAATTGTGACCAGAATTTAGAAATTTAGTCGTCTAAAAGCTTGTTTAAAGTCTGCCCATCACCTGGTTCCAGCGCTACAGACTGTTTGTGTTTACTTTGAAATACGATTCCTTTTTGATAATGGTGTTGACTCCTACCTTTTCAACCTTTTTAACCTTAAAAAAACCTTTATTTTTTTCCTCCCTTGAGTGGGAACTTTGGACACCTTTTGATTCCACTTTGGACACACCACAAAAGTGATGGACGGTATGTACCAAATTTAAATCCATAACCAATCTCTAGCGTCGGGATTATTCCGAAATATTCGCGCTCAATGGTTTTCGTGTATGATTTTCGCGCTTGCTTTTGTTCTAGAAACGTACTGTGATAAAGTAATAAATCCTAGCCAACACGACAGTAATATCCAATAAGGCGGCACTAGTCCACCATATTAACAATAAACATGTCTGAGAGCAAAAATATTTATGCTGAGTTAGTGAAAGAATGGATTATAAAATCATTGGCAATAATCACAAAGGAGCAAATCAATGTACGACTTGACCACTCCGAAGTATGCCTTAAATTTTTATGACGGAATATTCAAGAGATGCACATAGAGAGGACATTACAAATTTTTAAAATATATAATATATATTTCTGTGGTTAGATCACCACAGCATCCAGGATGTTGAATTGTTCGAAAATGAACGAATAGTTTAAGGCAAATAGCATTTATTCTAAATAAGTCTTCCTGTTACTACAACCAATCTTTTGGCCATCCTTATGTTACAATCTAAATAGCCGCAGTCTCCGAATTGACCGTTAGTAACGTCCATCATATTGGTTCTGTAACTATGATAAATGTGTGCTCATGAGGAATGAAGGAGTTTCAAGCCACGTAAACAGTTTTAATCGCAAAAACTCCAAGGAACCCATAAGTCATAGGCATGGAATATTTCTTGCTGTCTGAAACGCATTCGCTACCTTAATTCATATTCAATATTGCCTTAATTTATCGCACAAACCAGCATCTAAGCTATTCTTGTTCACTTCCGAATATCGTGTCCTTATGCTTTGGACTACAGCCCCCCTGGCGCCTTCTCTGCCTGTTCGCTTCCTGGATTGCCAGTATGTTTTTTTTTGGCTGGCCTGTTGTAAGAGGGCCTTAACAGCGCCAGGATTATTAAGGGATCTGTCATTCTAGGATCCAATCCCATAGTCCTTTTTTTCGGTTCCGAGGTCGTAGGCCCTATCCATTTTGAGGCTTTACTGAAGGTTTCGAAACTATTGAAGGAGTTTTCATAGACGAGGAATTAGCCCGATGCCAAATCTCAACTCCGGTACCATAGTTATTACTTTGATTCTTTTACCAGGTGTGGAACGCTCGCCTTTAGCCTCTTACAACATTAAAAAGAAGAGTTAGTAGGATTTATAGAGGTTTCTACAGCATTTCTCGGCATATAATGTCCCATCATTGGGGAACCAGTAAACCCAATCTATAACACCAAGATCATTTGCTACCATTCATTTGTAAGATTTGGGCCCACAAGGGACTATTGGAGTCATGGAAGCTGTGGGTTTGGGAAACCCACCGCGCTTGGGTCCTTCTACGGCGAACTGACTTTCGTGTATGATATATACAATAGACCACAGTAGAAAACCGAAAGGACAATACTATCTCAATCAAATATAAAAATATACCTTTTTTAATGTCTTCAGTAAATAATTGCCTATCCTAGAATTGCTACCTAGAAGTGCCCCGAAGGATTTATGCAGTATATATTTATTTTTACAGTAGTGAAGTGAAGGTTGCTTTTTCTGTAAACTGGGACTCCTGGGTGCTTTACATTCATTGTGCAGCCTCTGAATACCCCTATAGCCCAGATTAATGCCTGGAATGAAGCTTTTTGACGATTTAGTCAGACCTTGACATCATTTTTCTGTTCTCTTCCAAGTGTAAGGAAGGATAGGGTAAGGAACGCTTCATAAAATATTTCTCCGCCCTCCATCTATTTGACTTTGTCAACTGACAAAATTGTCTGAACATAGCGTCTACTACGATTCCATTCATCAACCATTCTACGAATGTTTTCGAAAAAATCGCCGGCAAAGTCCTTCACCTTGCTCCTGATTTTGTCTTCTGCAAACATATGAGGAGAATATGAGGTAGTTGTCAAATACGTTTCCTGCAGTAATAACTCTTCCGGACGACAGTGACGATCGATGTTCTACAACTAAGACCATAGATAACCATAAACTCACAAGATCATTTTTAGAAGAAAATCAGTTTCACCATGCTGAGAGTACACTACCAGCTCAGTATAGTTACAAACAGCGATTTCTCTATGACAAAGCTGGAAGAGAACAAGCTTACTTACATTTAAACTTGGCTTCTGGTTTTTCATAAGACCTTTGAGGAGGATATTCCTATTTTACGCATGAATGAGAGGGTTTTTTACGAACCCGAATATCAATTCAGTTATCTTAGTTGAATACCGTTAGATCGGGAGCTTATTACTCCCGAGCATGGAGTAATTAATAACAAACGCGAAAAATCCGAACAACCTCCAAAACTCCAATTTTTCAGATGAATTGGCATTTGTAAGTAACACTTCTTGGAGAAACGATATCAAGCCAACGAAGTGGAGAAATGTGCATTAGCATTCTTTTAAATTGTTTATTCAAAAACAATTATTGACTTAGAATATTACACCAGAAAAATATTCTCTTATACAATTAAGCTCAGATATTTTCCATTGCGTTGACTCCACTCACGCACTTCTTTAAATTTACAAGCAAAAGCTTCCTCCAAAGCTCTCTTTCCTGCAAAGCTCATGGCATTTGTCACATGGGTGATTGGTTTCTCTTGCTTTGTAATACCACTGCAGCCTTTAGCACTTTTAGGTCACAAGGCTATGTTTTGAAGTGTTACGTCAGGTATCACGCGTGGTCACTCTCCATTATTCGTGTGATCCCTCTACTCGATTGATTGTACTCACATATTCGCACCTGTGTGGATATATATTCATTTACACTTGGACACGATCCCACCTCTGTGATGACCAGTAAGGTCGATCCGAACATTGTTTGATGTGTGCATTGTCCGCCTTCGTAAATGTCGAAAAAATTAAAAAATTCATTTTTAAATAAAACAATTCAATTTAAATCTAATTTCAAATAAAGTAAAAATAAAATTCACATAAAGTAAACTAAAAATAAAATTTTAATTAAAAATTGACTTTATATTTAAAAATAAAATTTGAAATAAAAAAATATTTACTATGATTTTGGACAAGTTTTTCTGACTTGAAAGACTCATATAACTTTCCGAGAGGCAAGTGGTTTTAGCAAGATTATAGTGTGGAAAATGATTCAACGTCTCAAGTAATATTAGGATTTTCAACATATTTGTCTCAGATTGGAAACTCGTAGATATTGAATACGTCCGGGGAAAATTCAACAATGAGCAACGTTATCATTATTGGACTTCATGCATCGACTTCCAGGAAGCACATAGGTCACTATTCTCCATTTTATGGTTGGGACGTATCGAAATAAGTAGTTGAAGCCGTTCATTCATCCTTTAAAAACCCACGTCCGTATAACATTTGTCTCAAACTAAAATCAGGAAGGAAATAAGTACGGTATGAAAGTTTAACATACAAAGCAAATTGGTTTTTTGAAGCCAGTGTATTGTCGTTTGATTGTTGAACACTGAGGTTGGTTTGATGACATTTGAAGAAATTATGAAAGTAAAGCGTAATACTGACCAGTTCAACTTCAACTTCAAATATGATCTTTGAATGAGCGGGTTCTAAATCATGCAAGGATCATATTCTGTCTGTCATGTTCTGTTCAGTCAAATAACAAACCAAAACATCAGCAATCAAAAATAACACAATACAACAAACAAATTGTTTTAGTAAATTCCTTAAAAAACGAATTGAACCCAATAATCCATTGTCAAAATACATTATCATCACTTTGAAGGATATTCAAACTAAGTTCGAATTGAAGTCTTGAAATATTGGAACTGTGACTTAAAAATGGACAATCAATGTCAAAAATGAGCAATTCATGTCCAGTTTTAAGTCAAATAAATCATAAGGCTAAATGACACGAGAAAAATTTATTGGCATCTGGCTACACCGTTTGAAAACATTAAAAAACTGTCAAAGTACCATTTAAATTGTCATTTGGTTGGAGTGTATTAAACATATTTCTTCACATTGAAAATGTCAAAATACGTTCATACCAAATAGGGTTGGTGGGAATTTCTTTTGATTTTCTTTGATCAAAACATAAATGCGATTGAAAACTGAAGTTGGTGTCAAGAAATTTATCCTGAGAATATGTTCGAAGAGAAAACGTTTTGGTTGTATTTTGACATTTGTGGCATAGTTGTTATGATATTTCTGACATAAAACAACGATGTTTGGACAGCGGAAGAAATAGAAAATGAAATATGAAGGACGTTATTCAATGAGCAATCGTGACAAACACACGTAGCCTTGCTTTTCCATTCAAAAGCAAGGCCATATGAATTAAAGACAGAAGATATACAAAGGAATTCTTTACTTTCTGAAGATAGTAGACGGAGGATATCTAAAAGAAATCTTGAATTTTCTGAAATGCTTCGGTGACTAAAAAAAAACTCTACAAAAACTGTACTGCAAGCAATATAAAAAGAAGTAGTTTTTTAACAAATTGTTATTGGTTGTAAAAAATGGATTGCTCGCTGTATGCCGGAACGCCAAACGTTGTATGGAGAACTAGTGAAATCTTCGATGGAGCTCGAAAATCATGACATAACGTTATAACAGCGATAACATAGTTTAGAAGAACTCAATTGGACATCTTAGAGTTTTTTTTGTAATAAAAAAATTTTTTTCCTTGCGCTTTCTTCGTTTCACTTCGCAAAACTGACACTTTCAAAACACGAGAGTACAATCACAACACAGCATTAAGTCTATTATTAGAGAAGGAGTAAACACCATCTCTTTCTTCAAGATGTTACTGGGGAGTATTATTACTGATTTTTTACGGCTAATATACCCATTGTAAGATGGTGGTGCGCTAGATATTATTGAGATCAGGAGGATGTTATACAAGATAGGATGAAACAATTCAGATCAAACAATTTCGAAAGTTCTGTACAGACAACTATTGACTGGGCTGAAGAGAGGATATAGAAAATGCAGGCGGATAGCGATTTAGAGATGCAGGTCGAAAGTAATATGGAATATTCATACAGACATGAACTTATAACTTTCCATGATAATAACGGTTGGTCCTTTATTACTAGACCGGTCAAAAAAGTTGCTGCGAACTTTCACTTAATGGGTTTTAAATCCTTAAACTTGAACTTTCTGACTGGCATTTGTTCAGAGCAATGCAGAACTCTCTTACAAAAAAACACTTCTCTTCAGAACAGGGAATCAAAAATTATATTAATTTATCGTTTTGGCTTCGAACAGTGTTTATTTTTTAGGATAGGTTCTATGAGTTGCCAGAAAGACGGAATTATTTCACGTCTTCCGAAGAAAAATAGTTGATATATTGCATTCAGTCATGTTGTCCCGGTCATGTTGTTCAAATTGTTCATTTGAATTTTTTAGTTATTTTATAGTTAAAATTAGTTAATAGTTTTTTCTGACTTTCAATTTTTAAAATATGAGTGAAGATAAATTATTTGGACTACCGAATTTGGACTACTAAATTTGGAAACTAAAAATTTATTTGATATAAGTTTTCTATTTTTATTTATTTTGTTTCCTTGCTTTTTTCTGCTTTTCTTTTTTCATTTTTTTGCTTATTGATCTTCTGTTTTACAAATACTTTTATTTAGCTTCAAAGCAAATTACTTTGTTATGATTTGTGTGTCAGATAGCTTTCCTTTCTGTAAAATCATGTTGACATTCTGCTGTGAAATATGATCAAATAAAAGAAAATTTGAATTAAATTATGAAATGCGATGTCTGTATGCAGAACAATTATTTATATGTCTGACATACAATTGCAGTAAATTTTCTAATTTAACTTTCAAAGCTCTTATAAAATAGGACATCATCATCATATTTCAAAGATATGAATCTGCACAAGGTATCTGATTTCTTACCTAATCAGTCGTTATACTAATTAAGTTTTTCACTAGTAATATCTATAAAGTTTAACAACTCTTGAAAATTATGTTTGTTTTTAACTTGAAGATGAAGATGACCATCGTCCAAGAGACACTTTACAATTATTACACATACAGCAATAATTGCGAGCTATAAAATAAATTAAATATATAAATCTTTTCGCGCATATTTTCATTAAATACAACCAGTTTTCTGTAACCGGAGACGTTTGTGTTTTCATCTTCTTTTTTTTTTGCATAAACATGTTAATTATCAGCCACGCCTAATTTCATTTTGCAAAATTTTGTTGATTAAGTAATAATTAAGTGGTTTAAAATTACATATTCAAACTGTTTAGGTGTGAAAGTTTGGAGCTCGCGAAATCACTCAGTTATTTTTTCTATAATTAAAATGGGAGAAAGCTGCAAAAAAACTGAAATAATGATTATGAGGGTGTTTAGGAATTTATGTCAACAGTAGAAGAGGTGACTCCTTAAAATTGTTATTGTTACTATACCTATTAATTAGCTTTCGAAAATCCTAAAAATTTAAAAAAATAAATATTCTTGGAGCAAATGAGAAAAAAGACAAATCTTAAGTTAAGAAGTTGAATTTTGAATCCACCTTGAATCGTTAATGAGAAGTGTCTACGAAAAATGTTCCCAGCATCCTTTACAGGAAGTTCATTTCTTCTGTAATTTGCAACATAATAGGCATTAGAGACTAGGTCAAACTCATCAATCTTACTAAGACTCAACCCGTTGAGTTGTCCTATAAAAAATTTCAAGAATTAACAACAAATGAAACTGATTAGATGAAGGTTTGTTGATTTCAAACGGTTCAATGAAATATAACTATAATTTTCAAGGAATAGTAAATAAACGCAATTGATAGTCGTCACTAAATTGGCGCCATAGGGCAAATTAGGACGTTACCGACGTTCCAAACCACCTTGAAATACCTTCGGCTGAAAGAAAATTATCTGAACTGCTTTGCTCTTTTTACCACATTCACGTTTACTATACTCATTCACCGTATTGAAAATGCTTTAACCAAAAAGAAAAACAAAAAACAGTAAATTATATATTACTTAAATAACAGCTCGATTTTCATTACATTTTCTAGTAGCGGTACAAATCATTTAATTTTTAATTCCCTATAATTCAATGTTTTAACCTATTACTTCGAGGCGCTTATGCTAAAATGATAGATTTTCCGCCGCAAGGTGTCTTGGCAAAGATTGTTTTAAAATCAAATTAATTTTCCATAAAGTATTAAGCAATTAAGTCTTTGTAATTCAGTGATTACATGTCAATGTCTTGGAAATTTTCAAAGATGCATGGGAAGAAAGTTGAGAAATTGTGAATTTAGAGAAATAGGTTTCTGGCAAACACATTAAATGTGTTATTAAACAAAAACACTTGAAAATATCCCGAAGATTAATCTATTGTTTAATCAAATCAGCTGAAAAGTTACTGTCGTGGATGCTTACACAAAATATTCAATTACTGATCTTTCTGGTTTACCATCTTCCAGACATAATTACCTTGAGAAAAATTATGGAAGTTTTTGGTACCGAAGATTTATTGTATGGAATTTATTTTTACGATAGTTTGTATGTTACAAGAGGAATTAAGCGCATTAAAAACAAAACTAGGCTAAGTATCAGAAATTTTACTTTCACATTAATTAATTGAATTAATTTTCTGCTATTCTCTTGCTGGAACAAAGCTGCATCATGACACTGATCGGGTCTGAAAAGAGATGAAGTAGTTCTCATTTTTGCTTTGAAACTTCCAAATGCTGAGTGCAGACTTTGAATTGATTTCTGATTAGTCAAGGACACAAAACGAGTAAATTGTAAGGAATTTGAGGACTGAATGGTCTTATCCATTCAGACGAGTGGTCTGTGCTCCTTTTGAAATAGTATTAAGAAATATTAAAATAAAGTCTTTGCAAATATTAAAAATAATAAAATCTTTCGTTGCATCCGGAAAAACCACTTCGAAACGGGGATTATCTACAAAAAAAAAGTATTCATAATAAAACAAACTCATAAGGTCTTTGTGATTCAGTTACAGTCGTAAATGCTGAAATATTAGCACTATATACTTCCCTTCCGGAAACAACCTTCTTACTAAACACCAGCTGCACAATTTTTACGGACACAAGGATGCCTCTACACAATCTCATGTTCAACAATGAAAACAAACACATAGTTGAGAGCAAATGGAAATTCATCAACGAGCATAAAAAGTCTTGCTTACGTTTGTATGGGCCCCGGGTCATAGAGGCATTGAATTACTCCAAGAAGTTGACATACTAGCCAAAGATACTATTTGTAAAACTTTATAAATTCACTCTGATAAAGACCAGGACGATATCCTTCGCAACATCCAATTGGAAATCTACAATAATTGGCAAGGAAAAGTATCATAACACAATAAAAAAATTTCAACCAAGCCCTTGGTCCAAGGCTCTTCATCTTAGGAATGCAACCAAATCATAGTCTAACAGAAAAACCATAAATCCAAAATCAAGGGTCCTAGTAAACAGAACATATCACAAAAAAAGACTATACAACATCAAAAAGACAGGATCAGATGAATGCAGCTACTGCAATGCAATAGATACACCCATTCATTTAGTATTTATTTTTTTTTCAAAATATTAAAACATGAAAGGTGTATTAATCAAAAATGACAATCACCCCTTACATAGACTCTGCAGCGTTCTAGATCAAACAAAAATCATCATATGACCTTCCTGGCCCAACACTAGACTGGATCTAGTAATCTTTTATAAGCAACCGAAAGGGATTTAAATCACAACCCAGTGAGAGAGAGAGAGAGAGAGAGAGAGAGAGAGGGCTGTTATGTGTTTTTACAACATAAAATATAAATAAATAATAATATATTTAATTAGGGCAACCGATAGGTCGCATCTGCAACGAAAAAAAGGACAAGGTTAGCAGGACAGAACTATTTGAAAATACAAAGGCCGCATAATGGCGACGGAAGTTCACCGCACGGACGGGAGGTTTTACGATATTATGAAAGCCCTGATCCTCGCATATCACACACATACACACGGAAAATTCTTACTGATTAATTTTAAAAATTTTAATACAAATATATTAAATACAATAAATACAAGCAAGTAAGTAAAGTATTCAATTTACATGAATATTGCTGCACTGATTCTGACCACGTCTTGTGCCTCCAAGACGAATCTTCGCCTCAGCTTGATTCCGAGACTTCACTTGAGCGTCTTCCTTCACTACATGTAGCATTCGCCAGAAACGATCTCCGTCAATAACACAAATGTATTCCTCTTCATATATTGAGTCAACAGCTTGCAAAACACGAGACAACCATTGAAAAGCTCTCTAATTCCGAGGAATTCGGTCACTGTTCAGCTTTTATCTTTGCTTATTCATTTTTATCGATTATAACTCTATTTAATACTTGATTTACTTTTCTGGATTCTATTCTTACTTAATTTATTATTCTGCTTCTTAAAGTCAGTTGATCACAACTAACACCCGAGTTATTTTGATGGGAAATTTCTTCCCAAAAGCGTTCCAAGATCTTAATAGTTTTTTTTGGGTTTGTTTGTTTTGTTAATTCATCCAAATATTACTAAATACCTGAATCTAATTATAAATGTTTTCATTTTAATTCTAGTCTTAACTTTTTTTATTTTGTATGATTTTCTTTTAACTTAAAAATTTGCATAGAAATTAAATTGAAAATTTAACCAAAAGTTCATTCGATCATATTAAATAATCCTCATTCAATAGCGCTTGCTCTCTTTTATTATTATTTTATTTGTCATTTAAAATATTTATTTTTTAATACATTTATTTTCTCCGTTTTTTACAATCATACATCTATTTTTTCTCTTTTTTTTTATGTCGTCTACACAATGGAAAACGTAACAGAGCCCTGAGAGCCAGGGCAAATTACTCTTCGGTGAACCTTAGACCCGTAGAAAAAAAAACCTCAGAAAATTATTAAAAAGTGAATGAATCTGCTCAGTAAAATCACATTTTAGAAATCATTTTCTTCTTATATTTTCTTCCTATTTTCTAGAACAACATATTCTGCTTCTGTATTGTTCACCAATAGACTCAAAAACCAAACATGATTCCTAGAGACATTTCTCCTTTTTATGTTTGTGAATAATAAAAGGCAAGGCAATTCATGTGATTATTCAAAGCGAATAATCACATGAAGTCAATTATCCAACAATGGTCCACTTATGTGCTTCCTGCCACTACACTCGTGTCCATCAACAAAAGAAAGATAACAAGATAAAAAATAACCCCTCTATCACCCAATTCATCTCTATCGAAAAGTTTTCTCTCTGGTCAACATTCTTTCATCCTTTGACCATGCACGAAGAACTCTCGTCAGACTCCAGATGTCCTTACGTTTCCAACTTTATTCAACTGAAAAGAATCACGTGTACGTATTTGTTCACTCTGCTTCTATTTCTTTGAAATAGTCTCTCGGATCCTTATTTGCTTCCTTAGTTCTAGATTAGGGCAATTTTTTTCCCTTTGACAAAAACAAATCTCTCCAACTAAATAGCGATAAAACTTCAAAAAATCTGCCGATCTAATATTGTACAACCAAGAGCAGTCGAATTGTGCTTGTATCAAAAGCAATTCTCTCACTCCATACAAATTATGTCGTTTAAACAATAAACACACGCTCAAAAATCTTGCGTAAAATACCAACATTACCACAATTCTATTTTCGAACGTTCTGTCTCATTCTTCGGCAGACCGCCAGAACGTGTTACTGCTCATTTGTAATAAGACTATGATCACAAACCACTAGCAGGCCGCAAGTACAAACTGAGATAAAGCACAATCAGATTTTATATCCAAAAGTTTTGAAGGGAACGTTTTTCTTGGAAACAAAAATTAGAGTAAATTTTCCAAACAAAGTTCCACTTATTTTTGGCTGAATACCGTTAGTTTTTCAAAGTGATTCTTAGTGCTGGCTAGAGCTATGTTGTAGTACCAGCTGGCAGCTACGCCATATCATAAGTACGTAAAGCATTAACACTCCCGAGTAGCTTGACTCAGATTGAGAGAGAAAAATGCAAACTAATTCATATTTTTAATGAATTCAATGTCAAATGCTTCGAGTGTGGTATTCTTGTTGTACGCAAAAATCAAAGAAAATTTACCAATCTAAATAAAGTTGCTCTTATTTTGATCGAAAACCGGCAGATATCGCACAGAACTTTCTATTACTGTCAAGTTGGCATTCCTTTTTTGATTGTATTGCATTTTGAGGGTATATTTTTGGAAATATTACGTCTGAGGAAATGTTTGTGTGTTTTATATTCATTTTTCAAATTATTTGTCTGTTTGAACCGGAAATTTTTTGACTATTTGAATGGAAATATCTTCGACTGTTTGAATTGAAAAATGTTCGGTTTGACAATGATAGAAGATTTCGTACTTTTTTTACGGCAGGCCAAATTTTTTTGACAGTTGATTGCGTCCGCCGGGCATTGCTTTACCTTTGTTGTTGAGGAAGCATTTCGACTGAATGCAGCCATATTCAGCTCGTTCTCACGAGCTAGTTTTCAACTGAAGATTAGGAAGAAGATGTCAAACCGACACATACTAGAGTCATAATATACACATACACATAATAGAGTCCGAATTTGGATGAGGAACTCATTTTTCAAAAACAAAATTTCATAGTATGTGTTGAACGCAGATATGCACGAAGCCATTCGTAGTGACACAGTTGAAAGGTGCATATGAGACAGAGTGCTGAAACCATTTGACAACATAGACGAGATTCCGAAAAGAAACATGGAAATCCGAGATAAAGAAAATAATGACAAATATCCAAGCCTCAGATCAATAACGAATGACTGAACAGACTAGGATGTTATGTTACGATGTGGTGAGTGTACAACACTTACAGACAGTCCTGGGACAAGAGTGTTAAATTGCACGAACTCCCCGTAACCCAATGTCTACGGAAGATGACGTCCTGATCCATTGAACGAAACATCTTCACTTTACGTGGTATGTAGGCTGTAGTTGTATAGTCAGCTGAAATTTGGGTGCGTGAAGATGCAACTGCTCAAGAAGAAAAATCAACTGTTCTCTGTCAACTATTCAACTGTTCTCTCTCTCAACTGTTCACTGTTTACTTTTTAATTTGGCAACACTATGCGTAAATGTCGGCATTTCAAATTTTGCGTGACATTTGGGACACCCTTTGTATGCCATATCTTTTAAGACATTTTTAAGCTGTCTCATGTAATATTTGTTTCACTTCAGACCTGACTTTGTTGTTTAGGGTTTCTGATGATGGAATCCCGCCAAAACGTGCGTAAAACGATAAAACAAATACCGATGAGGTATGAAGGAAAAGGGTTGGGAACCCAAACAAATAATATTTTCATACCTGACGGACAAACTTCAACCGAAACTGAAACAAATAACAAGTTTTTCATGATTTGCTTAAATGCTTCTATGAGGATCCTGGATTTTCCATTGGTCTGCTTATTTGTTTGATAGATTTAAATTAAAGAAGAAAAAACAACGAAATAAAAGGTGAAAAACATGTGGAATTTGAACAAAAATTACTGATATATCCGTAATATTCTGAGCCTTACAAGAATATGCATACAAACTTACACCGGGTAAGTTTTTTTCCCGGATGTTTTTGGTATAAAATACGTAATTTGTTAGGGGGAAAAACAATTTTTTTTTAAATTAAAAATAGTGGCCATTGACTTCTAAACGTTTTGCCCATCCTACAGGTAATTTATGTATGCCATACCAGAAAAACTGTCTGTCTTTTGTGGAAAGCCATTCGTCGAGCCACGTTTGAACATCCTCGAAATCGCTGACGGTTGCCATGCAAGCGCTTCCCGATTGATGGAAGAGAGGATAGACAGAAGGCGCCAAGTCTGGGAAGCACGCCGGGGGTGAAAGGATGTCCCGTCCAAGCGATTTGATTTGGTCTTTCACATGCTTTGTTGTGTGCAACACGGCCTTGTCGTGTAACAAAATCACTTTGCCATGTCTTCTGGACGATTGCGGTAGTTTTTCGATTAATGCGCGGTTTAAATTATAACTTTTTGACGATAGCGGTGCTTATTCCTGGTTTCGCTGGGCTTCAAGAGTTCATAATACTCAACACTGTTCTGGTCAGACACAGAGCATGGTCTTCTTGCCGAAGCGATTTAGCGTTTGTGTTGAAGGACTGTCTTCGCCAGGTGCAAATCAAAATATCTTCTGCTTCAGGTTTCCAAAATAAATCCATTGCTCGTCACCTGTTACAATTGGTTGCAAAAAAATTTGTTTTGTGGCACCGAGGTAGCATTTCACAAGTGACTGCGATTTTCCGTTTGACGTTCATTTAAATCGCGTGGGAATCATCTCCCGAGTTTGTTTTTATATTAACGATTCGTCGTAAACGTCTGCTAAACGTTTCCTGTGGCACATTTTATGCTTCTGCTAATTGCCGTTGAATTTGAGTTGGGTCACTGTCCAATAACTCCTGCAATTCCTCCTCTTGGCATTTTTGTGGTCTAACAACGCGCTCTCTGTATTTTACATTGAAATTACTGCTTTTGAATTGCGGAAACCATGTCTCATATATCCTGATTGATCAAACATGCCCACAATTCGTTTCGCATAGCAAACGATGAATTTCAACAGTTTTTTCTTTTGGATAAACAAAAAAAGCAATGCGTGCAGCAAATGCCCTTTTTCAGGCACAAAATTTGATGCGCTTGATTGATCAACACGATCAACCCAATACGCTAGTTTTCGTGGACTCCGTTTGTTTGTGTATTTAGCTAAATGTCAGACAGTTTAAATGGCGGATGTGTCAAATCAAAGCGTTGTTTACTTTTTGCTGACGCCATCTCTTAGCAAAACTGGAAAAAACTTATCCATACACCTGGTAGATCTAAAACTATTCAAGGAAACTGGCAGTGGATATTTAGATACAAATTCGTAGCATAGTGGTTTGTTACGCAGGAGGAAATTGAAAGGCGTTGTCTGAACAACGTAATTGATCATAGCCTAAATTTTGTCCAGCCCGCCTGCAAATTAAACTCCCTTTAAAAGTTTGCCGAAGATATTCATAAGATGAAATTGTAGACTACAAGCGAAATGTGAATTACCTTTCTCCAAGTTTTTTTTTCTTGGTTTGTAAAATTTGAAAAAAGTATACAGTCTATGATTATTTGGTTGCTTTTGATTCATCGGCAACCCAATTAAATACGCTACAATCTACCATCTCTTACAAGGAAATTGTGTTTAGTTGCATTCAAATTCACGCTTATAACCACTTTCGGCCATTTCATGCGTAATTATTTCCAGCATTCGACTATTTTGGTGAATGTTTTTTTTCCATTCGGCTAAAATCTATGATCTTGACTACTTTGCTAAATTTACTTGCACAATTTAGATTGGCGAAAAGCAAAAAAAAACTTTTACTTTTTGCTACATACTGAATACGCATATGATAAACTCAGTGAAACATGTTGCCACCGTTACTAATCTGCAAACGAGACTTAACTCGCCGCTTCGAAATTATTTATGTTTGCCCGATTACCAAACATTTCGAAATATATCATTAAAAATCTTTAATTCTTTTCCGCAACATACCAGTGTTGGTGGATCGGATCGTAATAAACTTGAAATAAATATTTGGCCGAACTGCTTTTCGCAATTCTACATGAAAATTATGCATGTGATATGCAGAGATCCGCGGAACGGACTAACGATTATCTTAATTAAATGCAGTGAAAGATGAATGGAGCGTCTTCCGCCTTTATGTAATGCATCTCGGAGAAAGTGCATTTGATAACGATTTGTAGACGTTGTCATCTATAAATTTCTCCATTCAGAATGTATTATGTCAACAATAGATCTCCTCAATCATGGGGCCAGGTAAATATTTGCTATGCTACCGCTCATACTTATATGATTCAGCTCGTTTTACGTGTTTCCACAGTAAGCTCAGGGAAAATATGCTAACAAGTAGCTTTAATTCATGTGAACCGTTCATTCATGTAAATTCCTCACGGATTTCCACAGGCTGGGGTCGTTTGGGCCTAATTGTTGTTGCTGGAAAAACAACTCAAACTCTAACTCGAGTCCAAACTCCAACCTGCGCTGGATTATTGTTATTCATAATTTTCTCCTTTTGTTGTATTCAAATTTGCATATGGTACATTTGTTCACTTTGAATAACATAATCTGAGAAGATTAGGCATTTTTTTCACATTTTCCACGGTTTGTTTACCTTTCGCGATGGTAAAAATTCTTCTGCTGCCGATGGCACGGCGGAGAGGTTTCTCGCGGAGCTTTCTTTGCATTTTTATTTGTTCGCCATTTGATTCTGATGATTTTCAAGAGGATTTAACCGTCAAGCGTTTGAAGTTGTCGCAGATAAGGAATGCGTCGACTGTAATTTGAATGGGTACTTGCGTATGTGTATCTTGAAATTTCGTCATAATTATGGTTTGAATGGCGCAAGTGCTGTAAAGGTGGCAGATAAGAAGAAAATTTCACAAGGCACTTGTCAGGTCCGACTGCGTGGGCCCTTAGGTGAAACTTTTACTTCTTTCAATTGGACCAGAATATGTGACTGTCCAATAAATAGGGGACATGTTTGGCCGGAATGGATTTCGAAAGATTTGTATCTTTAACAAAGAAAATTTCTGATGTTGAGTTTCGAAATTAAATTAACATCACCCTTTGTTAGGATTTACTTTAAGTGAGTGCAAGTACTGTAAAATTTCAGACACTTTGTTCGAAAGTTTGAATATACAACAGAAAGGCGGGAACATTAGACACATGTTGGATAATGCAAGTTTACCAGGTGTATGGTAAGCAAAACGTATTGAAATACAGTAAAATGTATTGAAGTTATGTATGCACTCGATTAATTGCACAGACCTCAGCCCTCAGTACTAAATTTATAAAGTTTTTTTTTTATTTCAACCTGAATTGCTTGCTGCCATCAAATCAGATTTCTAACAAAATGATATGAACGAAATTTTTAACGATGCTTAACGTAACTTAACGAACCCTGTTAAAACTCTGATATCGAAACATGAGGAAACTTAACGAAAAAACGAAACATAACAAATCTTCGGGAAATTTGACGTTAGAATGGAATTGAGAATCATAATGAAATTCAACCTGATCTAGTCTATCCAAACTTAAAAAAAATCTTAAAAAAACTTAAAAAAAAAACCAAACGAGACAGTACATTACGCGAAACTTAAAAAAACTTAAAGAAACTTCACAAAAAAACATTTAATTCTTAACCAGGCATAGCAAACTTCAGGAATCTTTCGGAATTTTGACGAAATATTGCGCTTTTGAATATGTATTCGCGCTTGTCATCTCCTCTTAAATTGTTTTAAAAGTCAAAATTTCCGATCCCACATTTATGCACACAACTTTCCTAACTTCAGATTTCCATACCGGACCTTTCAGATATTCCCCTTCCAAGCTGTACACTCCATAAGTTCGCCAACAGGAAATTTTCATCCGCATTTATGGTCCAGGAATTTCATCTCCAGACTCCCAGCTCCCACAAGCTGCCCTCGCATTTCCTCATCTAGAGCTTCCTCATGAAGATTTTAAGAGCATTTTCCCTTCAAAAATTTCGCCTTCATAACTGCCGCATCTGGGCAAATCTACCCAAGAACTTCCCCTCATAAATCTTGCCCCCAAAGTTTCCCCTCTACAGCTTCCTTGCCAGAATTTTCCCCTCCAAGAATTCCTCATAGATATTCCCCATTCCAAAGTTTCCTCTCTGCAATCGCTCCGCTAAGAATATCCTCAGAATTTCCCAGTACGAATTTCCTCTCCAGAATTACCATCCAAAACAGAAACTATCGAAACATCTGCAGAAACATCGCATTTCCCGAAATTAATGAAACTAAACGAAGTGCTAAAACAAATTGTAGCAGTAACGAAAAATATAGAAACTCAACGAATCCTAATACACAACGAAACGTAAGGTCAGTTAACAAAACCTATCGAAATGTAATGAAACAATAAAACAACACGACGAACCTATGGAAACTTCTCAAAAATGGAACATGGAACTAAACTCAACGAAACCTGACAAACCCTAACGAAAATGGGGTTTCGAAAATGAAATCCCGAAACTAAACGAGGCTCAAAGAAAGTCAAATTTCGAATTTCGGAAAAGAAAATTTCGAATTGCATTTCTCCTTCGGAATATCTCCTGCGAAATTTCCTCTTTCGGGATTTCCTTTCCTTCCGACATTTCTTTTAATCGAGAGAAAATCAATTTTCTTTCCCATAATTTTCCCTCCCAAATTTCCTGTAAATTGAAATGAGATTTACAGATAAGTAACCAAAATATCTCTTCGAAAATTCGCGTTTCGACACATCCCGCTGGAAATTTCGCTTTCGAAACTTATTTAAGGGGTAACTCAGGAAAAATCAAATTTTCCCCTCATAATTTCCCCTATCGTAATTTTCCCTCCCGGTTTGGTGAATGGTTGAAGGAAAAGTTGAAAGCTTCGAAGATTTGATAAACCCGAAATGTTATGAATTTTCGAGAAGGTGAGATTTCCGAAAAGGGTACGCCTTCGAAATTCCTTTCCTTTTCCGAATTTGTGCTCCCGGTCGGTTTAAAGGCTTGAAAATTGAAAAGAAGCAATAAGTTGATAGGTTGCAATAGTTGGAACGTTATACAATGGAAGGAGTGAAAACTTAAAAATTCCGAAAAGTCTTAAATTTCGAAATGTCCAAAGGTTTGAACTTAGCGAAACTTATCAAAAATGGAGTCTTGGAAATAAAATTTCGCCCACGATATTTTGAAAATAGAATTTCCCCTTGAATATTTCCCCTTAGTCGTCTTGCCATGCGTTTTGATAGCGTAAAGATAGCCATCTTAATTGACCGCAGTTTTATTCATCGAACATAGTCTTTGTCTTGGTGGATATTTTTCTGATCAATTCGGATCATTCCGCTTCAATTCTATAGAATATGAAACAAACTGGTCGGTTGCATTTGAATATAGTTTTTCTGGGTTGATTTATGCTTTTGCACAATGTAACGAATTTACTAAAGTTTCTCACTTGGGAACACAGTAAAAACTACAAAATGGATCCGCCTTAAACTTCCAAAGCCCTTCATTACGAAGAGACGCTTAGTGTGGAATGAATATTTTGTGATTTGTGCATGCCATTTTGGGTTTTCTAAGAACTTATTGAACGCCGCTTATAATATCAACTAAGACTTTAATTTGATGATGTGCTCGTTTGTTGCTTCCATTTATCTTTTCTGAATTGCGTTCATGCGTGAGATATTTTATCATGTACCATAAATTATTGAAATTGAGAACTCCTTAATATATAATGTTTCAACATTCGTCTAATATCTAGTTTATGGTGGAGCATTAACATTGAGCTTCGCTGCATAGAGGCAAATTATAAGGAAACTCTTTAATGGTTTGCATGCATGAATACATTGTAAAAATATCTTAACGATCTTTCTAACACGAATAAATTTTTTTCCTAAGTGAAACAATTAAAAGAAGAAATGAATGAAATTATGAAAATTGTTAACATTTCAATTGAAAAACTGACGAAATACATTGCAACTGTATTGTTCAGCGAAAAAAATATTTCAACATTTCAAATGATCATTGAATCTGCTTAACATTTTATTTGATCTGGTTGAAAACTGATTTTTCCTTCGAAGCTTAGGAAATATCCACGCTGCGTTTTTGTTGCATGTTTGAAATAAAGAGATGTTAGTTAAAAAAAATGACGATATAAAATTGAATCCAATTTATTAAAAACAAAAAGATTGATCTGGAAAAGTAGACATTGAACTGCGATTAGAGTGTGTTAAGACAAGTTAAGGACTTTGCACTCATTTTGATTAGCAATAAATTTTAGCTGCCAGGTTAGACAACAAAGTAAGGTCTCATTGAGTTCACAAGAAAAGTTGCAACTGCATTTCGTGCAATCAGGCTACAATGATTTTCGCAATGCAACCGACATAAAAACATAAACATAACATTTTTATTGCTCGATCAAAATTAGTTTCATTTAATTAAAATTTATGCTGATTAACCATGATGATATGTTACTGTTCGCATTTTATAGCAAAAACTCAATCATTGACTGTTGGTTTAATTATTTACAGATGAAGAAACTCAAGGAAATTGAGCGAACGGAAAGCAGTTCAGATAGTTCGAATCAAAAAAGCATTTCAACGACGTGTGGCGAGAATGAATATAATTCAATGGTTAGTAAACAAAGTTAATACATTGTCTTATCATATTGTAGCAACCGCTCAATTAGCATCTTATAGCATTGTGCGTTGAGGAATTTTATTGCGCTTTTTCAGTAGTTCAGATACATAACATAAACTCGTTATCCTGGAACCATTCATCTTTTATGGGGCCAATAGCCGATGGAATTTTTCTATTGTTTGTTTGAAGATATGCATGCAAACCGTAATTTGAAATGCAATATCTGTACTAATCTTCGAAAGAAAATTTAAATTTAATATAAAGATAGTAATGTGCAAAGCAACAGCGAAGTTGGCATGTTAACTGTGAAAAGAATTTTGGCATAAAGAAAGGACTTTAACTTACTGAAAATGGAATAATGGAGAAATAAGTTATTGGACACGAAGTTGGAAGTTGCATTGTAAGTTCCTGCCTTGAACAAGCCTAACCTCAGCGGCTCCTGAGACAAGAAATGAAATTTGTCAACTACCTAACATCATTCCACCTAACATCGTAATGAGGTACCAGTTTGCATAGAATGTCTCCAAGTTTTTGCTGGTAGATACAGAATCAAGCCAATGTCGATGTAGTAGAGATGACGCCACCCTTATACATCCCTGGCCAACACGATACCCTACAAAACTCTGTAACCTTATAAGCTAGCCCAGCCATACACATAGAGGCTTAGCAGCTACCCGTGGGTTGAGGTTTGTGAAACGAAGCTGATGGATGCTTAATACAGTAGTATCAACGAAGCTCGGCTTCATACCTGGAAGTTAAATTCTAGCTCAAGTATTTTCAACTAAGCGTTTAGAGATCGTCAAAGGACCAATGCCTGTGGGGATCACCAGAAATATTACTGAAACACAGTAAAAGGGAGTGAGTTTGTTTCAACTAGATCAGCCCGCCCAATAAGAGCTGCATGTGGCCAGTTCTTTATAGTTCCCACACTTCTTTAACTTGGAGACTTCTCCCTAGTCAAAAAGTTGTCCGTCTGGTATTTGGATTCACTTTTATTCTCCTTCGCAGTTTGCACGTATTCTTTACTTTCATCAGGATCTAAATCTCACTACCATGGCTTACCACAGCTTTCATGACCTTTGGCTTTGTGTTCTTGGAGTTCTTCGGCTATTATACTCGGGTAGCTTGATGTCATCTTCTTTATAGATCATGCATTTTGTTATGGCCTCGTTAATTTGACAACCCGTCATCATTACTTCTTGGTGCATTGTTAAAATGATTCGTTCTGATGGACAAATCCTTTCAATTGTTTCGATAGACGAGATAAAAAGGACTATGATAAGCTGTTAATAGGATCTGCCTAGGTTACAATTTGCTTAAATTTGCAAAATAGCGTACTTTTTGCATAACTGACAAGTGTTCTATAATTTTGCAATACTTTTTATTGGAATATTTTCGAAGATTGATACTTGCATTAGACGCACGAAATTTATACTCACTTCCTTTATATAACATATATAGTCCCCCCTATAGTCTATAGTCCTCCTATAGTCCCCCTCGAGTCTTGACTTCCCTTTGTAATTCCTCCAACTGTCTGTGCTCATTGACCGTATCTTCCAATTAATGAATCTAAGTAACCACTCGATCTAGTCAGTCCAGTGCTTCCTAGATCTTTGTCAATCAGCTTTAAATTTAAAGAGCAACATACCTCTTGCACAAACAGGAGGTTTTTTTCCTCCTATTCTAGAGCTAGGTTAAACCACAGCGGGGCTAGTTTATCTCTCTGCTTTAGTCTCAACTTAGAGTCAAAATGGCATCAATCAGATATATATTTGCCCGGATCTGTTACTGTATGGATGTTGACTGATGGACATAAGTTCCCAAATGTCAGATGGGACCAGTTTTGCAGTGATACGAAAATTACAATATTTAGCACAACATGTTCCGATAGACACAGTCGTAAGTTAGTTAAAAGCCGACAAAAATTAAGTGGGCATCGATGTTGAACTCTCAGCAATTCACCAGAACTACTTAACCATGCTTAGCTGATCAATGATAATTTCTTCAGCCGTATAGCCTTCCTGATATTCCCCAACGAAATTATCAGCGCAAACGGCATATTTGTGTTCTTATTATACAAGGTGGGACAATTAAGTAATGAGACTGATTTTATTATTACCTTCCCCTTCCCGGCATCCTTCCTCTCTCCATTGATGTATTTACCATCGCTCTAGCTTGTTTAGTTCGCCTGGTCTGTCGTGTTGAGTAGACGTGTGCTGGTAGTGCTCGTCACGAAAATGGAGAAACGGTATCAAGAGCCACGCGTCACGATAAAATTTTGCGCCACATTGGGCGAAACAGCTTCGGAAACGTATGCTAAAATTATAAATGTGCATAGTGATAGCGCTCTCAATCGTGCCCAGTTGTTTCGATGGTATACAGAGTTTAAGGAAGGGCGTGAAAGCGTGGAAGACGTGGCGTGGCGAGGAAGACCAGTCGATGTGCGGACTGAAGCTAATGCGCAGCGTGTGCACGCCCTAATTCGTCAAGATCGGCGTTTAACAGTTCGAATGCTGGCCTTGGAACTCGGTATGAACGGTGAAATAGTCAGACAAATTTTAACCGACGATTTTGAGATGAAATAAATGTGTGCGAAGATGGTTCGAAAGAACCTTTCTCAGGAGCAAAAACAGCATTGATTGACAGTCGCAGAAAACTGTTTTTAACAAGTGGAAAACGATCCCAAGCTGCTTGATTCTCGTTATTACAGAATATGAGAGCTGGTTTTTCCAATAAGACCCGGAAAACAAACGCCGAAGCTCACAATGGTTGTTTTCGCAGGCCCCCCGCCCAAGAAAAGCTCGCATGAGCAAGTCGAAGGTGAAAATGACGATTATTGCCTTTTTTGATTACCGTGGAATCGTTCACTAAGAATTTGTTCACCCAGACACCGCTCGTAACTTGATCCTTCATCATAACAACGCGCCGTGCCTGATCGCCCTCAGTGTGTCCCAGTATTTGGCCTCCAAAGGGATCGCCATGTTGCAACAGACGCCTTATTCGCCCGAAATGTCACCCTGTGACTCCTTTTTTGTTCCTAAGAAAAAAAATGGTGGACAAGGGTAACCATTTTGAGTCGATTACGGACATCCAGGCGTCCGTGACGAGGGTACTCGCGGAGATCCCAGTCGAAGCGTTCCAGAAAAGTTACGAACCATAGAAAACGCGCTGGAATCGTTGTATAGCTGCCCAAGGGGACTACTTTGAAGGGGATGGCAGAGTTGTAGAATAATATTTAAATATACTGTTTTTATGGAATCAGTCTCATTACTTAATTGTCACACCTCGTACTTTTGTTAGGATGCCAGTTCAATTTGCAAACTGAAGTTCATCTTTTTCATGATGGACGCTATTCCTAAGCCTTTGTTTTTGTTCCCAGATGTTTTGGATCAGTTTGTGGCGGGACTTTGACTAGCGCTGCCACCATAGTTTTCCCCGCGTTCTGTTGGAAATTTCCTTTTTGAGCTTTGCCGGTGCTAAAGGAAATGCATGGAATACAGGATTCAGGAGTAACCTAAAATAGATAGCTCATCTCTCCCTGATTCTATTCTTATCAAAGAAGACACTGCCATTCTCGTCCTTCCCCGACACGATCGTAGGCTGATAACTTCGCTTCATACTTTTCACTTTTTTTTACACGCTTGACCAATGTTGTTTCGCGGTATATTTTCGTCAATAATATATCGATTTCGACCAAAACTGTCCAACCCTTGCATCGAATTACTTTGTTTGGTGTTCGTCGTTTGGTTCCCATCCTGGTATTTCCTAACCTGTTCTTTGTTCTCATATACATTTGATTTTTGGGTCAGTATTTCCCTGAGTAGTTCCTTATTTGTCGTATCGCTATCGATAAGCTGCGATAGAATGGAGAACGAATTTATTTTAGAAGTCTCATCGAACTCTTTAATAACCGACCCAGTTTGGAGATTTTCCTCTCGATATAACTTCGTTTTGGATTGATAGACGAAATAAATAAAAATATTTTAGTTTAAAGTGGTCTGAGTCACAGTTTGCTCCTTGAAATGTAGGGGCGTCAAGGACGCTAGAGGCTCAACATATTTAAATGAATAAACTTTGATTAAATGTGTTGCTTTTGTTAATACTCAGTTTTTTGATTCTTTCTTTGTCAACAACATGCATAGTCAATCAGGCGCTTATCTCTGCCGTTGCGATGATCCTGATAGCTGCAGACTCCAATCGTTCCATGATGTATTTTTTGATTGCCTACTCGCTAAAGCTCCACAGAATTGATTTTACATCCTTTGTTGGATCGTATCGTGTGTATATAAGAGCCTTTCGTTCTGAAGAGAAAGTGTTTTTCATTTCTTTATGAATCATGAATCTCAATAATCCTTTTTTATAACAAATAAAATGTGAAGGATATGTCTGTCGACGATCTAAAAAAAAAACTTATTTCAAATAAATGAAATAGGTTTTGGCTTGAAGGCCCATGCACATTGTTGTATCGAGGACGCTATAATTTCAAGTGAGGAATCGGAATTGCAACAAATAAAAGAAAAATACAATTTAGTTTTAAAATTTCGAAAATTTCCTGTTTGCTTCGAATGTTCGGACCGACGGTGTTTACGTGGTCTAGTACATACGTTGCTATTAATACATCAAATGGAATGGACGAGCCTTGCAAATTTTTAACGTAAACCAAAAAAATCCTGTTTTCCAGCAATATTTCATCCATTTTTTGTTTATACACTATAATTAACAATATAAAAACAAATCTCAAAGTTCATCTTGGAGTACTCTTGCAGCTAAAGAAAGCATTTGTCTCTTATTCTTGTTTGCTACATGTAGCAACATTTTCCTGGATAATTTTTAAATTTAAAGTTAAGGGTAGCTAAAGTTTGTTGGCATAAGCTCCTCCGACATCACACAAGCTCCTTCTGCATAAAGTTTCTCGACATAATCTCCGTCGGCAACAGAGAACATGTGTCTGCATTCCTACTACTAACAGTCCGTGTCCTAGAAAACGCCCAAGAGGACCTCATCCAATCACCTTTAGGTAGCTTTTTGGCCGCTTCTGAAGCCCCAAATAGAGGGCCCTGGAGGCGCTTCTTGATCATTAGGAATAACAAGAAGCTTGAACACATTATATTTGGACTGTGAGGTGGCTGGAGCACTGTTTTCACACGACATTTGGCCACGTATTCTACGATAACTATGGAAACTTTTTCGCGCATTCTCGGGTCCTCATCAACAACATATCGTTCTGCCAATATTCTGACGCTCTCGCGGTAAGTTGGGCTGAGCATATTACTCTTTTATTATCAACAGATATCGGGAGTCCTGATTGGTCCTTGTCAGCCTCTTTACCTTGCTTGAACCATTATTGAGAGGGAGTAACCATGTTATTTAACATGTGAACATCGCAAACATCTCCCGTAGAGTGGCATCAGTCTCAGCACCCATTTTTTTAAATATAGCACTAAATTTTATTTTGTAACGCTGCTTTAAGAATGCGGCATCTGCAAAATATGGTATGTTACTTCGACGGACCCCTTCAGCGATCCCTACCATTAACTCCTTGCTTTTGAACTCATTTAAGTTTGACTTCGAACAGACGCTGTACGTAGTGTAAGATCCACTAAAGATATTATAACTCCGAAAATTATTTGACGTTACAAATACTTAATTAAAATTTAAAATTATTTGAAACAAACTCCCGCATTTTTTCATTGCTTTATTTTTCTTATTTTAAAAAGGAATTTCAAATAATTTCCAATTTTATTCTTTTAGCCACACGAAATAACTCAACGAATTTTGGAAGCTCATGATGATTTAAATATATTTAGAAATAAGGTAAGCTTCACTTTGGTTTTTTCCCACATTAAATCGCCTAATCCTGTTCCTCTGTTTTTTGTTCTTTCCAGGACCCTACAAATTCAGACACAGATTCTGCATTATCATCAGCACCGCCATCAATAAGCCCACAACCACCAAATTCCGATACAGAAACATCAGATATATGGCAATCGGTAAATATTTCTCAGAACTTTCATCCATTCCACAATTATTCGCGAAATTCCAGCGTGTTGCGAAAGACATGCATTCGCGTTTCTTCAATGAAACGAAACTCATTTGCTCGAAATTTCATTTGAAACGTGGGTACTTGCTCTCATCATCGTCATAGTCATCACCGTAAAGATGCAAACGCGATGTTAATTCTGGAATTACTTAAATGTCTCGACATACCAACCTTGAATGAGATATTTTTAGCGGAATAATTTGTCTCACTATCTCTTATTTCTTTTTATTCATCTTAAAATTAAGACGTCCGCGATCACGGAAAATTGCGTGGCCATTTAAGTGTTTGCCGTATTTTTTTTTTTCAACATTTAAACGTATGTGCATCATGTAATGACAACTTGATTCCGCAATTTGTTATAATTTTCCAGTAGATACTTTGTTGCTCCACTTAACCTTGCTGGCTTTTATTCTTCGGAAAATAAAGAGAGAGAAAAGCACTGCAGTAACATTTTCAATTTCTATTTTAGGTGAAAAACTATTCAAAAGAGCTTTCAAATTTACAAAGTGACAATGAAAGTTTGCACAATGAAAACCAGTCACTGAAAAAGGAATTAGAATCGGCCAAGCAACAAATCGAAGAGCTGGAAAAATCAGCGATAGAGGTAATTAATGGAAAATTAAAAGAAAAATGAGGATGATTGGAATTAATTCGATGACTTAAACTTTTCTTGAATATTTCTAGGCTAGAAGTGAAAATGCAAAAATGCAAAAAATGAAGGAGAGAATGAAATATTTGGAGGAACGTGAAGATACGCTGGAAAAGGAGGTGCATGAATTGCGGGAACAGAATGAATTGCTAGAATTTAGGATAATTGAACTAGAGGAATGTAACGATAAGGTAAGTTGCAGTTGTAGTTCATACGTTTTCAGTTGTTTTATTCTTAGCAAAACTAATTTTAAAATATTGAAGCCACCGAAATTGGTGGGCTATTTTTTGGTATAAAATACGTTACAGTCTGAAACCTGAATCAGGTGAATCATCGAAGCAAAACGATTTATGACGTAAATTATGTTTGTTTTTAATTTGAAAGTACATCCCAGTCATTATTTGTTAATCAGGGTCACTATTGAACTACTTCCTAAGGTTTTAATAGGTATTTTGATGAATATCGAAGTATCAAAAAAATTAACATCGGAATTGGGAAGTGCTAAATGAGCCGTTCAACTCCCAACTCCAACATAAGCCGGTTAACTTTACAGAACAAAATCTTGAGAAATCCGGAAATATAATTTTCTTAAATCCCTTTATAATATTAATTTGTGTAACATAAATTTCCTAAAAATTCCAAAAAACAGACATAACTCTCTTCTAACGATATATAAAATAAATAAGAAAAATACCCAACGAATAATCATCAGTAATGTTAAAATTTTCATACGACTGATGAAATTAATGGTAACTGAAAAATTCAAATTTAAAACTTCAAATTCAGACATTTTCAGCTTCATTCAATCTTCAAATTTTTAATTTTTTTTGTGCAGCAAAAGTTACCTGTAATGTGTTTTTATTACAGAGTGTCTATTAAAATAAATATTGACAGTTCTTTTATCTCTGTAAACATTTTTCACAAAAGGCTCAAACTGATCAAAAGATAAAATTCTTCGATTTCAGCAAAATGCTGAAGGAAACCGAACAATACCGGTCGTAAATCCATTTCGTAACTAAAACATTCAAAAAGTTAAAAGGAAGCATTTTATCAACTTCTTCAATTCTTTTATCAGCAACATATATAATATTTCCTTCGTCAAGTTTTCACAGTCATCAGGTTCAACAAGAGGAATGAATTCTAGCAGGTCCATCCATGTCTCCCCTTTTTTTCCCTTATCACAGTTCTACATTTAGGATATTATAAAGGCTGATCTATGTATGTCAAACATTGCAGTCCGCCTGCTACAGATTTCTTTGTAGTAAAGGCATTATGTTCCGAACCTTCATTCTAGTCACAATTTGAATTATATTAGTTTTGTTTGGTCCTTTGTAACATTATCCAGCGTATTTTATGCCAATCTACTGGAAACACTGTTGTAACGGTGAATTTTTTTTAAGGATTGATTTCTCGAAAGGTCTTGTTGAAAAAACCTTTGTGGGTAATTTCGACAAGATTAAATCTCGCTCTCTTTCTGCATGCTTTGAATATTTTGTACCAATCATCTGGTACAAAAATGTTTTGATTTTTTTCACACGTGACTCAATGATTCTTTCAAGGTGACTGGCCAAATCTGAGTTCTTAGGCAAATAACTATGTCTAAGTACCAAAATCTTCAGTTGAATTGACTCAGCTCGTATTTCCGTACTTCGAACAAGTCTCAATTTTGACATGTCTCAAGACAGTCTTAAGATTTCTATTTTGCCAAATATACCGATCTGAAAATGTTATTATAGTTTCAAACTTTGAAATCAGAAGCCTTTATGTAGTTTATTAGACAAGATAAAACTTTTTGAGACCGAAAAGATCCATCAGTTTCTGGCCAAACAAATATCTGGCTTATATTTTTGCTGAATTCACGATATCCGAAAATATGAACAAACAAATATAAGACAAACAAAATTATACCAGGTGTCTGCAAAAGTTTTTTTCCGGTCTTACTAAGAGATGGCGCCAGTGAAAAGTACACAGCATATTAATTTGACACATATGCCATTTTGATTGTCATATATTAAGATACAAACACTCACAAGTTGTGTCCGCCAAAATTAGCGTGTTTATTTGATTGTGTTGATCAATCATGACGAATTTTGTGCCTGAAAAGAGCATTTGCGGCACGAACTGCTTTTCTTGTGCAAACAAAGAAAAAGGTGTTTAAAACTCATTGTTAGCTGGTACAAGAATGTGGTGAACACGATCCATCAGTTAAGCCGTCTGAGAAATCGTTTCGACAATTTAAAAGTGGTAGTTCCAATCTGAAAGAAAGTGAGCGAACCTGAAGAGGCGGAACCGTACGAATTATTGGATAGTGATCCAACTCAAACTCAACGGCAATTAGTAGAAGCATTAAATGTGTCATAGGAAACGTTTACGTCCAATGGGTAAGACCAATAAACTCTGTAAATAGGTCCCTCCCGATTTGAATGAACATCAAATCGAGAATCACAACGCCCTTTGTTAAATGGTACTTTGGCGCCAAGAAAGCAAATCGAAAATGAAATTGTGACGGTTGACGAAAAATGAATTTATTTTGAAAACCCGAAATCGAAAAAATCGTGGCTGTCAACTGACGGTCCTTCGATACCATCGGTTAAATCGCTTCGGCAAGAGGTTTTGCTTTGTTTCTAGTGAGACCAGAGTGATATTGTGTATTATGAAATTTTGGAGCCTGGCGAAAGCGGTAATAAAAAACTCTTTTGCCAATAAATGGTAAATTTGAACCGCGCATTAATCGAAAAACGACCGGAATGGGCCAGAAGACATGGAAAACTAATTTTGTGACACGACATGGCTGTGTCGCACATATGAAAACATGTGAAAGACACTATGAAATCGCTTGGGTGGGATACTCTTCTAGACCGGCTGTACTTCCCAGACATCTGAACATCCATCTGATTATCACCTCTTGGCACCATTAGGGCAGCCACTTGCAGAGCAGCACTTCAGCGATTTCGAGGAAGTTGGAAAGTGGCTCGACATATTGTTTTTCGCAAAAGACAAGCAGTTTTTTTGCTATGATATTCATGATTTAACTAAAAGATTTGTGAACTGTGTACAGGCCGATTACCTACAAAGGTCAGGGACCTTCTTACCCAAAAAAGAACAAAAAGAACTTATGCATAGACCTGGTAAATTTCCCTTACAATAAGCTATGGATGTGGCCAGTTTAGGAAAGCCCAAAGCTTTTTCTAAGTCGAAAGAAGAAGTGAAATTTTTTTTGATTTTTCCTGGAAAGCCTGTGCAGCCTCGTTTGTGTTTCCTTTCAATTCCTGTCATCTCGATCCCACGCACCTTCTGAATCACAAGGTTGACCTGTATCCTGTGACGGTTGTTTTAAATGTAAATTAAATTTTGTAGAAAGAAATGCTGATTAGCAATATGGTTAATGTCTGTTTGAATGGGTTCGTCAAAATCGCGAATTTGGAGTAATAAGCAACCACAGGTAGTTGTCCAAACAACGTTGCATCCGAAGGAAATCCCTATTTGGTGTGCTTTATGGGGCTCTATTAGATTCTGACCGCCCCCCTATTCATGCTCCCTTCTGCTGAAAAAACCCTAATTCTTTGCAAACCGTCAATATTTTTAACCTGCCAACCCAAAAAAGACAATGAAACCAAAACCTGGATTGCATAGACCAGTGTCGAGGCGACGCCTGAAATTGGCGTTCGATACATTTTTTCAATCTTCCATGGTGACATTTTTCCTTCTCAAAGGGATTATTCTGTGTGTTCTCGATATTCTGTCTGTTTGATTTAAATCCAAAAAAGTGTCACATTGACACCAAATTCGGATAAAAGTTCAGTCATCGCTTAATCAAAGCTTATTTAAACTTTCTATCCATCGCAAAACTTTGAGCAGCTTATTCTAACATTTTATGTAAAGTAATCTTATAAATATTAAATATATATATAGGGCCTAAGATTGAGTTTAAACATGGATTTAATCGTATTTGAGTAAAATTTAGTCCTAATCTGGTAATTAACCTTTGTACATAGAAACGTTTCTCCCATGATGTTTTCAAGTTAACAAATTTACTGCCGAAAATTTCAAAAATTACTCATATGTAATTGTATTATGATGGATGATAATTGATAAACAATGTGTTGCCTATTACTATCCCGACTCCGTCATCATGAATTTATGTACTTTTGTTTCCTTGCTCTATCTTACTGCCCTTAGACTCGCATCAGTAACGAATTGCACCAATTTGTTTCAACCTTATTTTATTTTTCTCAAAAATTTATTTGGTTTAGGAGGAGTGCAGGAGACTTCACTTCAAATTGATAACAACAAGCTATATTCCTCCAAAACGATATTCTATTTCTCCCAGTTTCTATCTTTCAAATGAAGAAATCTCCTTACACTATTTTAAGGTTTGTTTATTACTAGTAATCCATTACTAGCGTGACTCTTTTTGAATCCTCACAATCCATTTCTGAACATTTAATTTCAATTTTGAGTGATATGAATGATATGAATGATATGAAGATATGAATGGTCCTCTTTCTTTTTCAAATTTTTTGTTTTGAATCTTATGATGTATCTTCTAACATCTTGTCAACATCTTAATTACAATCTTTAGAATGTTATCACGTCACTTAAAACAGCTTCTTACTTTGTAAGAGTTTTCAAAGTTTGAATTGCCCGAAAACTAACCTGCTTGTGAGCAAAATCCAAATCTAACCTCTTTGAAGTTCGGAAAATGTCCGGTAAGTAGTTTTTTTCCGAAAATTCTGAGACTCACTACAAATATCGAATAGCGAATTCCAGAATACATGAATTTTGACGATGTTTCGATTATATGGAATTTAGCCTTTCCTCATACCTTTTCTTCGAACCTTACCTTTCACTTTCCGGTTTAATACCCGTTTTTACCCATTTGATGTCCTTAGAAACACTATCATAACGCTTTTCAAGGTAAAAGAATTGAAGTAAATGACGCGTGTTAGTTCGGCAATGCGTCATTTACATATATATATAAATATATGGGAAGCCGCGTTATATATTTTAAATTTTTTAATAGAATTCATGGTGATAAGAAATCAATAAGCAGATATTACCAAAAGTTTTTCATTAGACTTATCTCAACAAAGATTCCCTGATTTAAGTTAAAAGCTCTCGTATTAAACGGATAATCTTGTTATCTCATTCATCTAAACCCAGAATACGATGAAATCCTAAATATTGTTGTTCTTCGAATTCAATGTTCATACATTTTTTATAAATTTCCTTTTTATTTCTATAAATTATATGTAATATTTATTTGTTTAATTTTTGTCTGATACTTCGCACCGATGACTTCTTCGGTAATTAAAAGAATATTTAGGACCTCTTTTTAGTCATGCTTCCTGCAGTATTTGTTTTAAGAGCTCCAACCATTTGCGGAGAGTTAGTGTGGACTACAATGTTCAGACCCCTCCAACAGACGAATCCTTGCGGTGTTAGATCAAAGGTTATTGTGAAGTTCTTGATAGTCCTTACAAAAAAAATAACGTGATCGAATAGTGGCCAACAAAACTATCATTTCAGGCCAATTATGCCGAATGAAAAAAAGTAGAAGTGCTTTGAGCTCTTATGCTCCTCTTCCGTCCATAAAGGCCGACCCAGCATATCTCTGTATGACATCAAAAGCTCTCTCTCATGATCTCCATTCAAGATATTGCTCTTCCGTTGGCATTTTCAGAAAAAAAAGGCGAAACGACGCATCTGCCCCAATATCAACGTCAGCCAATAGTTACTGCATTGACATTCCTTAAAGCTCTCTTGAGGTCGTTATTTTTAAATGCGACAATTTTGATTACTTACGGAATCACAAATCTAAAGATGAGCCCTGTCGACGAGCACAACATTTCGGTCGGAAATTCTGACACAGTTCATGTTTTGCACCAACAATACTGAGAACTTTTCTTTCCTTCTGTGAATTCTTAATCTTCTTGAGCGTAGTATGCATGCATAACGATTTTTTTCAATGAGAAGACGTCGCAATGGGCTGCCGTGAAAACTGGAAGACATCAAATTTTTAAGTATATCTTTAAATTCAGCTGTTCTGGCTGTTTTCAAAACTCTTTTTCAAAGTATCGATGATTTCAAAGCTCTAAGGGGAAGCCGAATTTCGCGGTGAGATAGTTTTTTTTTAATTTTTTGATTATTTTTGACATGTCTGACGCATCACAGAACAATGAAAATTTACGCTTACTCTTCGAATCGTCTTAGTATATTATGCAATAAATCTTAAAATGTTTTGTTACGAATTTCAAGGAGATATCTTCTTCTCTTAATTTCCCGTGTTCCTAAAAAAAGGCAACATTTGACAGCTGTCAAAAAATTAATAAAAATTGGGCGTTTTTGGCTATACATCTCTTGTTGTTTTAGAGAAGAGGAAGCAGTAGGGAAATTGCTCCGAGGTTAAGTCAAATACAAACCGGACTTTTTTATACATATTTATTAACAGTAATTGTATTCAAATAAACCTTTCATAATTTTTCTACATAGTCTAATCCAAGCTCTACACATATTCTCCTACATTTTGGCAGCTTAAAAATCCTTGCTCATAGAAACTTAAAGGTTGAGTTGTCAACATATATACTTCCATTATGCAATCGAAAAAAGAGCCTCATTCAGGATCGAATCAAATTAATGCTATTATTTTCTTTATATTTTTATTCCTTATAAAACTCAATGTCTTTTCGTCCTTCTTCAGGAAGCTAGTTTAGTCCCCACGATATTCATGCTTTTTGTCTGGCCTAGAAACTGTTTCATGGAGATTAACTCAGTTCTTATTACTATATCCTTACCGATCCGTTTATCCTTCCTTGAACTTCTCACTTTGGTGTCTAGTAATATTTACCTAGATCAGTGTTTATTGTACAGCTCTGTCAGCATTACCATTCAGCTAATTTACACTCTTGTTTATGCACGAACCCATTCCAGGTATCACACGAAAACATAGGACTCTAGGTCTTGGTCCTTTCCAGTATTTACAAAGGTATTGAAATTTAGACTGAGGGATTCAATCCTTAAAAATACTTCCTCGTCTAATCCTTATAAAAATCAAAATGATGCAGATAATTTGGTTTGGTTTCATCATTGTTTACCTTTTTTTTTTAATTTTTCAAATATTTTAATGTTTGTTCAATCCAAGAGATACAAGTTGCAGTATAAACCATGTAGTCAACTAGAAGTGGGTCATGTTCGTGAAGTTTATCGACATTGATTTGTCTCACAATAAAACAGTACTCAACGTCCTAGAACTCGCTTCTTCGATCAATATCTAGTCTTGAACTCAATGTTAAAATAATCCTATCATTAATAACATGGACGCTTATTTGAGAAACGAAATGTACTTTGATTTAAAACAAAGGATTTAGTCCTAAGCCTGCTGTCCATACTATTCAATCATTCATAGTGATTATCCTTCAGCATCCACTTTTTGATAAACCATAAGCCACCATTGGTATATCTTGCAGCGATTCCTGATCTACCCCAGGAGTAATCGCTTGGGCCCTTGCGTTGCTCGTCCTTAGGTTGTAGAGAAGAGTCCAAATATCTTGGCGTATCCTACAGTTGTCGCTACTACTGGAGTCTATAATTTTTCAGAGAGCTTCAATCACATCGTCTTTTTGGTGTATCCAATGGAACTTTGTTCCGACATTGTGTCAAATAAAGTTTGACGGTTTGAAGGTCTGATGCATCTCATGCTAAATGATCCACATTTGAGATTCTTTTTACATCTTTACCTATAGGAGAGCTTTGCGTCATTTTTTTATACGTTTTCAGTTAACTTTTAGAAACTAACCTATATTAGTGTGAGACCTCAGTACTCTATACTAACCGTGTGGCCGCGCGGCTTAGACAAACAAATGTAGTACTGGATTAATACCTCAGGATGCAGCAGGATTCAATACGGTTCTGAATAAACCTTCAGAACCCACCAACCGTCTTGCACTAGTTGTGAAGGTAGGCAGTTAGTAACCAGCACCTCGATGGTGAACTTGCTCGACTCGAGGATTACATCTACAGGATTGTTATCTAGAGCTGAGGTTGCTTATTGCCGTTTCCTTGGTAACTTTAGATGCAAATGTTTTTAAGTGAAGAAACAAATGCGTGACTGTCTAGCTCCTTTTAGTTGTAAGTTGTTTAGCTTAGTTGTAAGCTTAGTTTAGTTGTTGTGGAATTAAATCATGGCTGCTTCCTCTCATCAAAATTACAGCTATTGGTTTCATTCTCTCCTAATGAGAAACCTTGCATCGTTTTTTTGTTTATATCCGAAGTTTTCTTCACCTTCAGACTAGGACCTTCCTGGCTTCATCCGCAATTAACTGGAGTAGGATTTTTGATCTTTACGAGAATTGGTATCGCTAGCCAGAATGAATAAATTTTGAATAAATTTATGTGTTATTCCAAGTGTTCCTCAAAAAAGCCCAAAAAAGTTCAACCATAGCACTTATGCGACATTTGATTTCCTCACTAAATTGAACATTGTAGTAGGAACACAGAATGTTTTCATCAAAAGTTTTGAAAGGCGCATTCCTGTTAAACGAAATAAGGAGAAATTAATATTTATGAGAATCTTTTTCATTAAATTTACCAATAATGACTGATATTCAAAATGATCTGAAGATGTCTGCTTACCATTGAAATGGATCTCCGAAAAAAACGCCTGGCAAACCTTAACAGTTGTATGCAAATAAAATTCTACTTATTTCAGTTAAATTTAGACAGACACGAAGTTTTCGAAAGTATCCTTGGAGCTTTGTGCTTACTATAGGCCTCTCGTAAGCGGACCAGTGAGAAAGGACTCTCAAACGAATGTATCTGGGGCAAAAATAGAGAACTTCCCTCCGTCTTAGAAAAACGAAACCAGAACTGCGGTGTATTTGAACCATAGATTCAGGTAACGCTGACGACATGTTACTATCAACACCAAGACGGTGTTGGCTATATTCTGGTTGAAATATGACGGTTGTTACTTAGAAGGTTAGAAAGTAGAAGCGAGTAGACACCAGCAGTAGTAGAGTATCCCATAGAGCTAATAAATGAGTTGGAACACATGATTGCAACATTTTTTCAGCTCATTTTGATGACCTGAGAGTGGTAGTGATAAAGGGATCAAGCTTTTCTGAGAAACCATGAGGTTAGGCCAATTGTTACAGAAAATTACTTCTGAGACTTTAATTTATGTTTTTTACCTACACTCTGCCTTAGCGTTGAACTATTCATTTATAACCCTTTGCAGTACGCGTATTCCTGCCGTCATGTTGGCATTAACACCTCTGCCACGGCATCCTTTTTACGTGAAAGAATTTCCACTTCAAAATATTGAAGCCTCGGTAGCTCGGAGGATTCCTGTGGAGTTTGTACCATTTCAGGTATAAATGTGTAGGCAACACATATACCCGAAAGCTCTCTGATGAGGTAGGGACAGAATTCATTGTCCAGGTTGGTTGCATGATGAAATAAATACACTTCTATCGAATTAATCCTTTGAAAAATGCTTCGGATTGAATTATTATAACTTTTTTTTTCATTGTATCGACTAAATTTTTGAGTTTTAGATTGAATATTGAATTGCATCTTTTGAACCGTCTTGAAATTGTTGGATCTGTTTTGTTAATGAGAGTTCGTTTACGTATGATTCCTCTCTTTCTCTCTCTCTCTTTCTATCACGCTCTCCGTCTTTGAGCCCTTAGTTCGGCTCTGAAATGTACGTCTTAAAGCTTGCTTTGTTCTTTAGTTTGCTTTCGATACAAACCGGTGTTCAACAAGACGATTTGCATGAGAATTTTATGTTTCCTTCTAGGTTGGATGTGGTTTGATTAAAAGACAGAAAGTTAAAGATCTTATAGTAAACGTTGTCAATAAATATTCTAAATCAAAATTTCTTTTCTTGCTCCGATTTTATTTGGCATTTTTGAGTATCTTAGCCTCTTTTTTTGGGACCTGTATTACGATTTAACATGGCTGAAAAGTAGAATACGCTGCTGCCGTGAACTAAATATTATCTCTCACATATATATGTATATAACAGCGACCAATTTGCTGTAGACTGGAAACTATAACGAATTTCAACCTTCGCGGCAAATTCGATAATTGTGAGCACATTTCGCATTTATAAAGATGCAGATGTATTGATGCAGTGTACAGTGAATCCATGAAACTCTGAGCTGGTACAATGATATTCCACCGAATATAATAGCTCATATTCGTGTTGAGAAGGCTTTTATTATAAAACTGATCATGACTTTGATTTTTTCGAACCTTAAAATATCAAACATTAACATCATGTTTGCGTGTTATTTGGGGTATACCATAGACGGGTCATGTTTTTAGAATGTGTAGATACACTCATTGATCTTTGAAGTAAAAATGTGAATAAAAAGACATAATCTAAAATATTTTCCGGAATTTTGGGATTTAATCTAATTTGAAGCTTTCGTGTCCAAAAACAAGTTTTTCAAAAAATCAATGGCAAAATTTTACTAGCATCCATATTTCAAAATTGAAAATTCAAATATTTGCTACAAACTATAGCATGATCAGCTCTGCAAAACATTTATAAAGCTTTGTTTCGAAAATTTCATTCTAATATTTCAAGTGACTTTCCCAGATATCGCATTCCAACTTCGCTTTCTATTGCCTGCCTGAGATGATCAGTCTGAACTTTTTTCTTCCGAAATTGCTGCAACTTAAATTTTAACGTTCTTTCATTTTCAATCAAACTTTCCATTTTGCTGCAGCAATGGAAAGGATTTTTTTCTCTAACTCGTTTTAAATTTAATTTTTCATTTCGAATAGAAATCGGAGTTTTCATTGCGTTAAATACTTACCGCAACGAAAAACAGACCCACTATCAACTTGCAAAACGAGTGTTAGTAATAGCAGTTAACGCCCATCACTAAATCAAATAAATGAATTTTTGGCTTCATTTAATGGAACTCATTGCATATACCGATGAATTTTTTACGAAGTGTAATTTGTTGCGGCCTGCCAATGGCACCCAAACACATTTCACTTTGTAATACTTCAATGTCAGACAATATCCTTGAATATCCGACTTTTTTTGTGTCTTTCAAATCCCAAATACCTCATCTGTAGCAACAACAAACGCAAGTTAATAACAATATCATTCCGAAGAACTTAATATCTGCAACAATAGTGTAATAGCACGATTTAACCGTAATTGCAAAGTCAAAAGGTTTCCTCTCACGCCACACTATGGGGCAATGAATTGCAAGAAAATACTAGCTTCGAAAAAAACACGTTAACAATTACATATGTTGGGGCAGATTTTAACGTTTGCAATTTTCCACAGTCATATAAACATGTGCATTACTTCATTATTTCTTTATTTACGAATGCAACTCGAAATGCGCCAACATTAAAAGTGGAATTGAACTCTGACGCTGGTGCGACTAGTTCCCACATTCTTAGATAGTTGTATCTAGTGTAAGAAATCCGTACGTGTGCATTTCCCGCCTGACATGTGTGGAAGTGTTTCGTTGTTTTTGTGCTTTTCTTGTGACCTAGGTGCCCGGTTCACTATTGAGTAATAAATCAGAAATATATGTACGTCTTAAGCTTTTTACACGATGATTCCATTCGTACGCAACATATTCAAATGTTATTTGTTAATTTATGAAGAACAGTTGTCTAAAAGTTGTTTCGTAATCCAACGAGTGCGCTCACATATGTCGAATGGGAGCTTATTACTAACTATTCTAATTAATCATTGGCCGGCTACAGTAGCCATCAATATTATTATATAGGGCTCTAGAATTTAATTTAATTTAATTTAATTTGGGTTTTCTCACTATAATAATATTTATTTCAATTTTCATTCCCCTCCCTCGATTTTCATTTTTCATTCCCCTCCATTTTCATGAATACGTTTATAAAGAAAGCGGAAAAAGTAAAAAAAAAATTTTTTTTAAGCAAATGAATAGTTTTTTCTGCAATATCGTTCTAAAATCCTAAGGCATTTTCCAAAACTATGTACAATAATCGTTTCTCATCTCCTTCGAAATCCTTTACATGTGTGTCCTTTTTCAAGTGAAATGATACGCATTGAATGGTTTTTCAATGACAACGTTTCCTGATCACTTACAGAAGCATGAATTGTTTGAATTATTGGATTTTTGGCTTTGATACTGGTCAACTATTAAATTTGTTTTTCGAAAAACAATGGAAAATTTTCTCTGTCTAAACAAACTATTCAATATATTGTAAATAAACTTCAACATCGGGTCCATATCAGATCATTTCTAAAAATGTTCCCAATTTATTGTTACAAGTCGTTCACAATATCATCAAATATAGTCATTTCTTAAAGTTTACTTTTAAATTTATTTAAAATTAAAATAATTTAAAGGGACAAACATTTTAAAGTTTGGTCCAATGTCCCTTCAATGCAAAAATGACTAAGATCAAGGTACGGAATCAGAAAAACTTTTCGCTCAAAACATCGAAGTCACCATTTGCTACAATCCAACCACAATCTTCTTTTTTTCCGCCTTGTTTTTATTTCTTGATCGTTTTTTATGTGCTTATATTTTCTTTTTTCCTCAAACCTCATGTTTTTCGTTATTTTTCCAAACCTTGTTTTTTTTCCTTTTTCCAAACCTCGTGTTTTTCTTTCTTTTTTTCTGTCCTCGCTTGGCAAGCTCTCCTTTTTCTCTCCTATTTTTATCTCTCTTTTTTCACGTGTGCAATCTTGTTGAGATTGCCACATCCGCCAAGATGAATTTAACGCACTTAATTTCTCAAGTGTGCAGTCTTCCTGGAATTGCCACAGTTGAGAGCCGCATTATAACAACAGCCATTTGAATTTTACATTTATAATCCTTATGGTATGATTTTCACAAGTGGTGGAAGCTAGATCAAAGATTCAAAGGTAACCCAAAGATATTCCATGTGTTCCATATCAATGACATACCTGGGCTCAAAATGTAGAGGGTCTGTTCAAAAATAATGTTGCTTGATCTCTCATCTCTAAGTTCAAAGGGGGGGGGGGGGGGGGTGGTGAGTTCTTGGTGGGGGTCTTCCGGCAAAATTCCACACGAGTATCCTGGTTTTTTCGTGGTTGGTAGGTGAACGCATCTCACCACATGCTCCCATGCTCGAGAGTGACTGGATTACTCATCAAACACCTTCTCTGTCAACTTGTAAATCTAGCTTGGAACCGCTTGATACATTTCCTTGGGTCTGGTCCCGTTTGCTGCACCAGCAGGCGCCTTCAAGTTAGGGGATTCCTCCCCTAGCATGGTGAAGCCAGAAGAGTGCTTACTAGACAAGCGATTCCCGAAATGCGTCACATCCTACCATTTGTCAACCGATCGAAGCAATACTAGAGTATCCGTGATGAGCTCACCGGTTTCCTTTTAGAGGTCCTCTCGCAGCCTGCCAAATCTTTGCATGCTAACATATACGGCAAGCATCGTCTTCCTTTTATAGGGGAAAATCTGCGGTCGAGGGTTCATGACTAAGCAGTCTTGTGCAGCTGTAGGCACCTACGGGTAGAAATCAGCCTCACCACGTCCTGGATTCAGCCACGGTCTCAGGTCAGGGATGAGCCACGCAGGCTACCTGCTCATCGTGCAATTCATCCAAGACTATTGCCAATCGTTGAGTGAACATTGTCTCCCTCGCTAGCAATTGTCTCCCTTGAATCCTCGTGTCGACACCGATAAGTGGCGTGGCGCTTTGTAGGATGGAAGACGATTGTTATCACGCCTGCAATGATGCTCAAGTCCGAATTAAGGACTTACAGATATGGTGATGCAATTCTCAGAGCTCTTCTTTCTCTGCAGCTATGCCTGGCGGTTTTGGTACACTTGCTTACTGAGAGCGTAAGTAAGCCCAATATTTCCGTTCCGTGAAGTATCACTGACTCTACGGCACTCATCAAGAGACGACTTCTCGATGGGCTAGATCCGCTGCATTGACCTCGACTTAGTTCCGATATTCCTGAAGATGCCTAACTAGCTGAGAGGAACTCATCATCAAGTCGGTGAAAAGCCCGAGGTATTTAATCGCTGACTTGCGCTAACATTGACCAACGTCGGTGATCGTTTGTTTGAATCTCTGTTAAAGGGATGTGTTGAATACAGTGGATGCCTCGTCCTTTAGAACAGCGTTAAGCAATAAAATTTTCTGTTTTACTCAAACACAAATCGTAATCGATTTTGAAGTATGTTCGCACATTTGAACTCAGATTAAGTAAAACTTCACTTTCTGCCATAATCACTGCTAACAATGTACTATTGAACCTGGGCCTGAATAACAGCCAGCAAATTTTTAAACAAACTCACACTCATCAATTACCAAAACAACAAAAACATGAAAACAATTTAGCTATTTATTTTCACACTCTCACCGAACGTGAAGCTGGATAACATTAGCCATGACCAAATTATACACTTGAAACATACAAAAAATTTTCACTTTTCATCTCATTAAAATCTTGCAAGGAAAGCGTACTTGCGTGACCCAATGTAGAATCGTTTGTATCCCGTTGTTAACGTGTGAGTTTGACCAGAAAACACGTATGATAATAATTGGCAAGTGTGACTAAGCAAGATTCAAACTAGGAATGGGCTTGTAACAAATCGAATAGTATGCAGTGGTGACTGACCCAAAAACAACAAAAAAAAAATTTATTTTTATTATTAAAAAATGTTGTTTTCATTTTGGACCACATGCGATCGTGAAGGTGGAAGCGTGTTGAAAAGTTTTTTGTATCCTAAGTTGAACGCACACAATTGTAGTTTCTGTGGCTACTCAATCTACAATTTGAACACCTCACTACTACCATTGCAATAGTAAACTATATTTTGTTACGAAATTCATAAGAGTTAATTACAAAGTTACTATGCTAATAGTCTGACGGTTAATGTTTTTTTTTGTTATTGTTTTGAAAAGATTCGACGAGGTTGCTGGATATCTATTAATTTGTTTTTGTGTTGGTATGAGAGTTTCATGCAATATGCGGTCAATTTTTTGAATGAAGATCATAACAAGTATCATATTTAATGTTTGCCGGCCAATTTGCGTAATAATTTATGTGGTGTAATGGAACTTAAAATACTTATAGGCCTTTGAATCATCTTGGGTTGCTTTTGAAAACATTGAATGTTAAGAAATCATAAATTTACTTTTTGAAAAAAGTTCATGCTATGAAAACTTCCTGGGTCTGTTATAGAGAGCATGTATAGAAATTTCATTACCTAATACTGACCATTTTTCAGATATAAATTTCAAAGGCATTATTGATCAATGCAAGACACAAAGTTATATTATTTTTAGGATGTGTTCATTGATCAAAAAGGGTTCTTCTCCTTGTGTTACCTTGAGAGGCTCTAGGATGTGACAATCACATGATAGCGCCTGTAGAAAAAATGCTCCATCGCAGTCATATGTCTTTCCGAAATTTAAAAAAAAAATCAAAATGAATCCTGCAGTTCAAGGTCTTGCATTGTCCTGCAAGAACAGATCACTTTAGGTTAACTGACGGCTCCTTTTTGCGTGACATGCCACCAGACTCTGGTAAAAAATGTCTCAATAGTAGACAGTCTTTATAAAGCGATTATGGTGAAGATTGTCAACGAGTAAAACTCCTTCCAAAATTAAGAAAAACCCGTTGACATAGTCTTTCCGGCTAACTCGCGTTCTTTGACTTTTGACGGTCTTTGGTCCGGATTTTTCATTTCTTCCATATAAGCCGTTTTTGATTCGGGAGTGAACCCATGCTCTGTCCTACGTCAAAGTCTGTTACTCTTTGTAACTCCTTGCTCAACTTCCATTTTCGAAACAAACAAGAATCGTTTGACAAATCTCAACTCACACATTTATGGAATTTTGAGAAAGCTGCCGACGAATCCACCTCGCTAAAAAATTTCAAGGTGGTTTGGGAATACACAAAATCAGCTAAAACGTTGTCTGGCACAACACAGGATTTGTAGCGTCTTCAATGACTCACATTTCCCATACATTTCTTGATTTCCAGCAAATTTCGCGCACCTCGTTTTACCTCATCGGGATTAAAATGCATTCTTGCATTCAAACTGTGCATGAAAACGATTCCGAAATTTGGTGGGCTAACGCTTCCAATGCACAACCGAAGGATGAACTTTTCTGTTGCACATTTGAAAGAAAACTGAAGATGAAGATCTAGCCATCGGCTTGGTTTCAAGCCATCCGGCGGAGAGAACATAATTTTTCCCAACGCTTCGCCGAATCTCAACATTCTTTTGAAGATCTCAGGATCCCAAGGGTCCTTAATACTTGAATGACCCGCGTATATCCCCAATAGTCATTAGTAATGAAACACTAAGGACAAGGTAAATTCCATTTAAGAAACCGATTTTTTCGGAAGAAAATTCGAATATGTTTCTACATATTGCAGGAATTATTTAAAACCAAATAAATAAATAATAAATTATATTTAATATAAATGAGAACATAAATCTTGTGTAAAATTTTTGAGGGTACTGATCCATATGGTAGGCTGGCCAATGTCAAAATCTTAAGTATGGTCTGGTGTTTTTCGATCAGCTTGTCTCCTGCTGTCACATAAAAGACTACACAAACTAGATAGTATACTGTGAACCAATACAGACCATGTATGGTCTTTTGGCGGACATCCGTACCAGTCCACAGACGGTATATCATCTGTTCCTTCTTACGATTTCTGTGGACTCAAGCTGTGGTCGTACGCGGAAGGTCTCATATTTTGGCAGGGCCGATAAAAGTGACTAAAAATACTGCTGGGTCATAGACCAATATTCGGTGTTTTCAAAGTAGAGAACGAAAAACAAAGGAGTCCTAAATCGGAAATTATAAACTTTCTCAAGATTTTAATTGTATTAAAACTTAGTATGGGTTAAATAAATATTGGTTAAATAACTAAATAAAACACAACAAGTCATAGTCTAAACATCTCATTTTGAAAAATATAAAGCCATAATTGGCTTGAATCGGTCATTTCTCCCAGTATTCAAAGTCTGTTCATTACCGTCGCAAGTTGAGATCATGAGAACATCCCTTTTGTACTTCCATTTTACAAATTATTTAATATAGTTCTAGTTGAAAGCCGCGCTATGCTCTCTTTTATTGAGCATCTTGTTTTTCACACACGTGTTTCAGTTTTCTGCACTTGTTAATCTTCCATGACGACAACCCTTCCGGGTTTCTACCAATTATAGTTCCCATAAATGTCTCTATCTCTTCTTAAGGAACTATTACCTGTACAAAAAAGTTTTGAAGGATTTTTTCCAAGTTGGAGGCTTTATTGTCTAAAATTTGTTAAAAATTAATTTCTGAAAGTATTTTCTAACGCTAGCCACCCCTCTTTCCCTTTTCTTTCTTTTCTCCTCTTTTTGGTAACATAAGGATTCCTCGTCGGAAGAACAACGCCTCTTTTGACGCTATCCACGAATCGATCCAATTTTGGAGTTCTTCAAAAGAGTTGAATTGCTGCTCTTCAAAGGAGCAATAGTAGTCGAAATGGAAAATGTCCGGGTTATGCAGCGGATGGGGTAGGACTTCCCATTTAAATGTTTCAAGGAATGTTTTGACTGGACTAACCTTATCGTATCTTTGCTCGTATTGTCGCCGTTTTTGTTTCAATGCTCGGCTCAAACGCATTAATTGTAATCGGTAGAGTTGCCCTATGATAGTTTAACCTGGTTTTAGCAGCTCATAGTACACCACGCCCAATTTGTGCCACCAAATACAGAACATCACCTTGACACCGAGAATATTCGATTTAGGCGTATGGCTGGCCGGCCCGTATGATTTTTTGCACTTGGGGTTATCATAATGAACCACTTTTCATCATCGGTTACAATACGTTCCACAACTGAAAAAAAATCATTCGACGTCGCTCGGCTTCGATTCGTATGGCACCCAATATCCTACCTTATGGATCATTCCCATGGCTTTTAAGTAAACAGATATGACTTGTTGAGTCACTTGCAATGCTTCTGCGAGTTTTTCTTGCATTTGGCACGAGTCTTCGTCCAAAAGAGCCTCCAATTCGGCATCCTCAAACTTTTCTGGTCATCTTTCTTCTCCAAAAAGGATTTCTTAGTGCTTAAACAGTTGTGTTATGTTTTAACGGATCTTCGTTACATACATTGTTTTCATCATAAATATCATTCATATTTATCTGGTTGTTCCGCAGTCCTTTGATTTCTCTATTTCTTCTCGCAGTTCTTTGATTTCATATCAATTTCATTTCGAAAAAAATCATCACGAAGTCGTCATACAATAATACCACATCATCCAAAAAATATGTTTTTTCTCCATAGTAATTTTATACTTTCATCAACTGCTTTCATCAACTGCTCATCAGTTTATGCTCGTTTACTACTCATTGTGTATATGAAAATAAGAGAAAATTGTAACAACCAACAATTTTGCAAAATCAAACGAGCAAACGGGTGAATGATTTGAACTTCATATCTCAACTGTCAACAACATGTCAAATGTTATGTCATATATTACAATCTGTCAATGTCACTTAATATTTTTTATTGTCTAAGGGGAGAAACCCAAGTAAAGAGGAAATTGTACACAGAGCTTATGTGGTCGGTGGACTCACGAGGTAAATTTTACTATCCTGGAAGCGCTGAGTCCACAGACTGTGTGTAGTCTGTGTTATAAATGACGGTTTCGGTACAGTCTAAATATGTTATAATATACAAATCTATTTATTACCCAAATATGTCGATTCATAATAAAACCATACATGGAACTCTGGAACAATTCCACTCCACCAGGGCAGTTAAGCAGTTAAATGCTAAATCTGGTTTTTCTGAAATTTCTTTTGGATAGACAAAAACTTACATTTCTATGCTGATGTTGAAAATGTTTTGCATTTATTGTCTTACCTAAATTCAAGCAATAAAATAATAATATAAGCAATAAATTTTGCAGTCGCGGGCCCTAATAATCGGGTTTTACAGGTCGTAATTGCGTGTCAAGATGTTATATCCTCTGTTGTAAATTTGTATCGAATTCTTCAATTTTCTTATGTAATCATATTTGCAAAAAATGGCTACTCTACAATACGATCTTTTCTGATCTCAAGCTGTGATAAAATGAAGAGATTTGCTATCAAACATTAACAACTTGTTGTGTAGTTTTTCCTGAATAACATGGAAAGTTTATCTGAACTTCACCTTAATCTTGAGTAGAATATCCTGTTACAGTTTGCTGTGAAATTCAATGTTATGCGAATGCTTAGATCCTTGAGTACAAGTATATAATCAGTGCATCCACGATATGAAATTCTCCCACCTTACCAACATCCTTGCTAGGACAGGGAGAGTCCTTCCCCAGTTTTGCTGGATTTAAACTTGATGAAAATAGTAGAATACAATTCACTGCCGCAAATTGAGTCTATGGCAAGATCCCACCAGTACAGATGTTTGAATTTGAGAGTGTCAAAAATTCCTCAAAAAGTTTGTTGTTGCTATTTGTCAGAGCGAGTCCTTGATTTAGTTAAAAAATGCGTATTGAAATTAAATTCGAACTACTATCACATTTCCCACACAACCAATCAGTATCATTATTATATTGCCCGAAAGCACTGGATAGTGTTGAGGCTGCACCAATTTCTTCAGGATTATATCAATGACGATTTGTCGGCATAACCAAACGACGTTCCGAGAGCAAAATCTTTAGTCACGAGAAAAATTATCGTGCCAAGCGTGTGGTCTAGAAACAATATCAACAAAGTCGTTTGTTGTCTATCGTCATCGTTGTCGCTATCGACGTTGTTATTGTCGGTATAACTTTAACATCGAACAACACCTTTTCACTGTAATAAATAAGCAGCGCTGGTTTGGCATCACCAAAGTCAGCCGCCTGGGAACTGGAATGCTAAAAAGCCTGGATTTTGAAGTATCTATTATTTCGTCCATCCTAGATATAATTTTCATGTGCCTGCTTATTTGTTTGGGGCAGTAAAATGTCGGTCAGATGAAGTTAAGTGGTTCGGCCAACAAATAAGATTGAATCTACAGGGTATGCATTTGCCAATCAAAAAGTATCTATCGATCTATCTGTCGACTGAAGTATCTCCGAGATATTTTCCAAAGCCGTATCGTAGATTTTCTTTCAAATGACTCATGGAACATTCAGCACTTCTTGAATGGACTCAAATTACTTGCCAACAGGTAGGCAAGGTATTGGATACGATTGGAATTTATTGTTGCCTGGAGTCGATGGACAATCGCTAAGACATGACTATGGGAAGAATTAGTGTGGTTAGTAGGGCTCAAGTTTCAATACAAGAACGTATTTTAACGCATTGATGGATAGTTTGTGAGTCATTATACATCAGGATAACAAAGTGTATTGCTCCAACATTTCACTGGAGTTGATCTGATATTGATTACAGGAGTCATTTTGCCGACACTTATTCATACAATGCATTTATTCTTGCCAGTTCTGTTGATCATACCCCTTTTTGCATCTTACAATGTGATTCGAATGAACGTGAATATAAGTGCTTGCAAAGTATATTATCAAGAAGCTTTATTCTGGGATATTAAGATTTAAGTCAGCACAGCAAACATTGGCATATATCCATCGACCTGTGGACCCATTTTCATCCAGGAAATCCAAGTTTAAGCTTAAAATTTTCTCTGTTTTCTTACATATAAATTTAGATTGACACAAACCTGAGAATTCTAAATAAACTGAAGGTGCTGATTCGCATCAAATAACTCATCTGCATGTTGAATACTAAGACCCCATCTATGTCAAAAATTAGGCCCTCAAAACCAGGTTAAAGTCGTTATAGATCCACTAAAGCTTGAAAATGAGCATTTGAATACAAAAGGAATGCAAAGAATAAACTTAATTTTTTTTAATTAAACAAAACTCAAACCCAATCATTCATTCTGATGATAAAATATTCATCAGTGGCACAAAAATTTCAAACATTCAGTAAAGTATTTCGTTGTATAGAAATACCAGCGCATGCGTAATTAAACCTTCCTTGAGCGGCAGCTTATCAATATTTCCTTCTCGAAAATATTCGGTGAGTAAATAACTCATAACTATATTCATTATTCTTAGCAATGAAACTAAAATAATGATCAGCAGAATTTTTTTTTGCAAACCATAAAAGTAAACTTTGGACATCCGCTGAATTCCACTTGTCTACTGGAGCTTGGATAGACCTTACCATATATGTCTTTGATTAGTCATTACAACTTTAAACCTCTAACGGTCGCGATATTTAAACAAACATTGACGTGAGTTTTCAATTTCCCTGTGTACTTTAGATGATAAGTATGTGAAAAGTTGGCAAGTTTTTGCGAAATTTCGAGAGAGTATGAGGAATTTTATTGTAGTTTTGTTCGGCGAGTTTTGCCCTCAATAGAACTAAATTTAGATACATGTAAGGAACAAGCAATCGATTGTCCTAAATTTAGATACATAAGATATAAGCAATCGATAAATTTGATCGTTTCTAATTTATCTGACAAACTTCACTGTTCTAACGATTTACGGCAAGATCATTTTCTAACCGACATCAAACCAAAAACTATGACTAAATCTATTTTCCTCATAACAAATGTAAATTTTATGCAAATTTAAGCCATCAAAGAGTTCTCTAACGAACATTAGCGCCAGTTTCTCGAGCACACTCCAGCAACCATTAAAAACTGAAAAAAAGTTAAGCCCACTAAGTTGTTCTTGTTCTTGTTCTATTTCCATCCACCTCCCGCGAACTTTAGGTTCATAAGGAAACATAACAAATAGCATGAGACGTCCATAAGGTATGCAAAGTATGTCCGAATTTGGTCGGCGCATTGGACAATCGAGAATCATGGGATTATTGTTGATGCTTTTTCTGTAGTTATGTCTTGGCGTTCCTTCAAATCATACCAAGCCAGCGATGAACCGCGGTTGACTTCATTACAGAGACGCGCGATCTTTGGGCATATTTGAATGGTTACCGAGCATAGACAAAAGTAGTTACCAGTTCCGTCACGAAGTTCTCTCACGAGGTTCATCTAAATGTTACCATAGAGGCTTTGAATGCTTCAATAAATTTATTCTTGCCATGCTTGACAGAGGCTTAGAAACTTGATCCTCGGATGAGTTTGTGGTTTCCAAGAAACATGACTCCAGTGAAAATTCGTGATAACATTCTTCCAATCGTAATACTTTGCCGACTTTTCAGTGTATCATCCAAAACGATTCCTTTGATAAGACCGAGGAAGCTAGCATTATTGACCCCTAAACGCTGCTTCTGTTCCGAAGCAGTTTCAGGAACTCTGCAGAACATATCTGCGAAAAAACAAAAAAACTGTCCATTTATCTAATCCTGTGTTGTTTCTGCTGCGGCTAGTGTCGGTGAGTTGTGATATTGTTATCTTACTTTTGATTTTGTTTTTATTTTTCAACCATGTAACAACTCAACCGTCACTACACCAGCTCTATTCGCTTCGCTACGTTTTATATCTTTTCGATGCTTACGTTTCGCGGATCGATTGCGTTCCGACAAACTTCGTCGCCGCAGGAACTAACCATGCAAACAGATAGACTATCTTCTACGCTATGTTTCCCGCCTCCAATTTCACGTTGTTTGTGTACGCCGAGTATGTAAAGAGTCTGTAATGGTGGAAATAAGGTATTTTGAAAAAACAAAAACGCTCAGAATGAAAAACGAAAACATTTAAAACATTGCACACTACAATAGCAACAATGGCCAAAGTACTAGTAACACAAATATGTTGGAAAAATGGTTTCGCTTCTATGCTACAGTCATGGGAGTTTGTTTCAATTCGGTTCAAACTTCAATTTGTTAGTTTGAAAATGGATCCTAGTGCAGATATGTTATGTTATAGGTATGAATCAGGTACGACGCAAATTTGAAAAATTGTCAAATATTTTGAAGGAGGAACTGGATCACCTAATCTTTAGTGAATCAAATTCGAAAGCTTTGGACCTACGGTTTTTTCTTCAAAACGAACACGACAAGGACATCTTTGATGCTTGAATCTGACCATCGTTTCATTGATTGCTCATTGACTGCTCAAAGTGAAAATGCGTATCCAGTCTCTCACTTTATCCTTATGTTGTACTGCTTCCCCTGAATCCTCCTAAACTATCTCGGTTTATGATATCCTTCACCTAGACTGTTATTTTTCATTACTTCCATCAAGCTAGCTCATTGCAATTCGCCTAATTTGGATTTCTACATGCATGTAAGTAGTCACATATGTCATACAACTCAGTTCCTAAGCGAAGTTACCGAAGTTACGAAGTTGTCTTTTTTTCGCAAGCATGTAACGTGGCGTATTTGATCAGTGGTTAATCTGATGCTGATTTTATTTACAGAAATTTCTATTATTGGATAAGGCCTAGAGCAGAGAAATAAGCTTTGTTGATCATATTTGTTCTCCGTCACATCTTATCCTTTTCCATCCTGCTGCTGTTAAGAGGGTCTTTTAAATATGTACAACTCTACAGAGCTTCAAGATTAACGTCCCCCAAAAGTCAGGCCATGCCATACTGGAATATTGGCCCTGTAAGGATCATGAGACACATTACTAAGAAGACCACATTCTTCTTTCTTACACTTTTAATTTCATGCCATATTTTATGAGCTAAGTTTGTTTATTTTGAATATTCTAGATAATTTGAGTTTCGATTTTCTTGTGATCAATCGAAATATTCTCGACAATTTGAAATAAAAGCTATCCCTAAAAGCTATCGATTAAAATCCCGATTTTAATCGATAGTGCTCTCTTTTATCCTAAAAAGACTACAAAAAATCCCTCTGGTTCTTTCCAAAAAGAGCCATGAGTAAGGTTTTTGGAATTCCAGGCACTATACAAATGTTTAAACATGAAGAAAACTGATAAATATATACGCAGCATCCCACTGAATCCCTTTGAACTAGTTGAAAATCATCCGAATCCTACCTACTACTGGGCATTTCTCGTGTCACTAACTGCAGGGTTCCACAAGATGTATTCCAGTTTTAGACAAAGCAGAAATAAATTTTATTTATAATTATAAAAATAAGGACTCACTTTACGTCATTGCCTCCGTGATCTAATCAGCATTAATTTGAGTTACCATCGAAATAAGACCACCCTTCTGTACAGAACAGTCCTTGCATACTATTTGGCAACAACTGTATCCGTGTAACCAAAACTCTATACAAAGAGCAAAGGGCAAACGCTTACCTATGTTAACTCAAAACAAAAAACCGAAAACCCAAATACAAAAAATGTGCAATATGCACCTTGATTAAACTCTCCAAAAGCGTATTCCTTACCTTACTCTAAAAGTGTGAAATCTTCCCGTTTCTATGGGGATTCTCTAAAAAAATGCATGGCCATTTAGTAATCGGCAAAGGAACAAGTTTACTTACTTACACGTTTTTTTAGCTAACCTAGGACTTAAAATGTGCGATGAATTTTGTCATCCAACAGCCTGAATACTTGGTGTTTAGAGTTAGTCGCATAATTTTGACACAATACTGAACACTGGTTCCTAAGGCAGCCTCAAAGAACTGTCAAGATCGTTTCCTTTCGTTCAAGTATGAACAAGCGTGTTTGAATCAGTCCAGGCAGCACAAAAACTGCTGACCGTGGGGTAGCTACAAGTCATTTCAGTCCACCTTGTTGCAGAGTACTTGCTTTCCTTCCTCCGCATTTATTTCATTTAAAGGCGTCCATCCAGATCACGCTGTCAGATAGTATTATGGCGTAGTTTTGCGTGGTAATAACGAGTATGAATTTTATTGTTGTCAACAGTACTATTCAGTGTCGAGACTAGATACGTGGCTTTATCTCACACCTAAGTATATGTGTTCAACAGGACAGCTTTGGCCTAACTTATCAAACCATTTTGTACAGCTTTTTCCTGTTTCAAATATTTTTCCTATTTTCACTTTTTCAATTTTACTTTTTCAAAAATTCATACCAAAGTTTCATACAAGTGCAGCTTGTACTGTAAGTTTTCTTTTCATTTTGACTAACGTCTCAACTGGAGTGGAGTTATGCAGCAATGTCAGTCAATGTTAAATAAAATAAAAAAAAAACAACGAAAGCGGATGCTATAACACATGTAATTGTATAAAGATTTGTCGTTGTATTTACATGCATAAAGTGATCCTTGCTGAACTCTGAGATAGGCGGAGTCAACTGATCTGGTACTGATAAACCTACCAAAAACACGTCTACACAAAGAAAAAAACAAATCCTCAAACCCATTCTCAGACAAACTCATTCATCAACAACCATGCCTATGGTTTCAGAAGAACAATTCTTAGTGACTTCTTCTTTATATCACCCGTTACTTGACTCTTTCCATGCCCCTTAGTGGTATAAAGTAAATATCGATCCTCAAAATGATCGCACACCATGACAATTACCAGCTTTTACTGTAATAACCACTACTATTACAACAACAAAAATAAAAATAAATGCTACTACTACTCCTACCACTACTACAACTACTACTTTTTACATTACTTTTGCATCTGAACTATTGTTCTTTTACCACTATTTTACCACTATGACTTTCGTCTACTACTACAACTATTGATACTGCTTCTACTACTATTGGTTTTACTTCATATTTTTTCTGCCACTTTTTTTGCCACTATTGCTACTACTTTTACTACTACTAATAATAATAATACTACCACTTATATTATTACTGCCACTGCAGCTACCAATACTACTAACACTACTACAAAAGCTACTCTAACTAGTACTACTTTACTACCACGACTGCTACTACTACTACGACTACTACTATTAATGCTATTACTCCTGCGAATTCGACTACTAGCAACACTACTGCAAAAGCTACTACTGATACCACTGATAAAAACTACTACAAAAGCCACGACTGAAACCATTACTGAAAACTGCTCCTAAAACTCCTACTGGTAATACTACGAGATACCAGATCAACTCTATATTGACATTGATGAGGTTTGTATAGACTGTTGCATCGTGTTAGTAAAATGAACATTTTGTTAGATCAGGAAAGATAAGAATTTTTTACACTTTAAGTGACAGACTCTCATTAACCAATTAAAAACATTCTTTGTCAATCAAAAAATCTAACATGGAACCATTTGACACATTATTTTGGCCTTGGTTTCCCGACTTTACTACTTTGGATTATAGGAATTGTTGCTCATGCGGGAAGGAAAGGGAAGGGAAGAGAAGGAGCTGAATTACTAAAAAAGAAATACTTTCACCCTCTACGACTCCTGCCAAACAAGTATGCTCTTCTTAGTTGTAAATATAGCTCCAGCGTAATGTGTCTCCTTAGGCTATCCAATCGACCTCTGATAAGAGTTTTTCCATTTTTTGGAAGACCTCTAATCAAGTTCTTTTATTTTTTTGTCAGATTACTTACTGTCCAATTTTCAGCATGAAATGAAGATATGACCTATATCGACAATCTTTCATTAAAATTGAAGATTTTGCTCCACCGATTCTGTTTGCTTTTGTAAAAGGTTAAATTTGGTCTCACCTTGCATTTGGCTTTTCCGTCCTTGTCAAATTCCCTCAATCTTGTCTTTAAATGATCCTTCTAGCACTGTCATCACTTGTTCAGAGTACTTCGTCTTCACCTCTGGAGACCTATTCCTTTTTATTCTCTTGATTGTAGAAGTAGTTTTAAATGTCAAATGTCAACATCTTAAAATTTTTATGTTGCTCGAAGCCCTTTTGCATCGTATTTTTGATTGTGTTGAGAACCTAAATCAGTAAAAAATTCGATTTGTTGAAAATTTGTAACCTAAAAGCTCCTTTAATTCAAAGAAGCATTATAGCACTTATGAATGGATGGAATCGCCTATGAAAAATCTAAACAAGTAATCATTTCGTATGTTAAAAAGTAATTGAATGACATATTTAACGTTTTTTGAGCCAATTATTCTAGTTTAATTCCGATTCGCTGATGCGCAGATCAGACGATTATGCCATTGTTACATATGAGTTTTAACTGGTATGTTGTCCGCCTCCATTGCCACCTCATTTTACGTGACATCTAAAAATAACACTATATTTATCTAGAATACATTTTGTAAGGGTTTAAAGTACTTAAAGCCAGTTCGGCCACCGTTTTCTCCTGGACAAAGCTTTATTCTAATTTTGCGTCATCATTCTCTTCGATAGTTACTGGGCGATTCCAGCGATTCTCCCAGCATGGATATGCACCGAAATAGTTGAAAAGTTGATTCCGTAATGAAGTTAGGTTCATTAAGGATTGTATGCATATACTAGAAAATGTTTACGTCAGTGGTTTTAGTTGTCACAAGTGTGAAATTCATTGCCCTACTTATTACATTCACACAGAATAGGGTAGTGGAAAGGCTGAAAATCAAGAAAAGAAACCGTGTAAGGTCAGGGAGTGACAACGTTCCATCGGATTTTTTGTCAAACCTTTCTTATATCTGTAAATTGTGGGTTCCTGAAGCCGGATTAAGTGTTGGGAATAGTTATGATGCACACTACATATTCCTTATATCAGAGAACTGGAACTGACAGCACGTTTACTTCTTTGATAACATAGGCGTAGTCTCTCTTTTGCGTTTACTGGAAGGGATAAACAGCTTGTATAACAATTGAAATTTTTTGTTACATTCCGGTAAAATAATCCTACTAGTAAGAAAAGATCATGGTTCATCGCCTTGTAGCACTGAAAATTGTGAGGCTACTCTTCGTTTTCCCATTTTTCCTTCTGACAGCAAAAGAGCTCCTTGAGGTTCGATGGCGATTTGGTGTAGGGCAAATGATTTGATTTATCAATCAATTCCATGTTAGGTTCCCAGATTGAAAGTGGAAGGAAATTGTAGTAAGCGCAGGGGTCCCGCGCCGCTATGAGCCCTGCACTCCGAACTAAAATAGGTTTAAGCCTCTTCCCACAAAAAAATTCAACATAGTTTAAGAGTCTCGGTTCCAGGCTAGGCACTCCGGTTGACAGGGGAGGTGTTTAATCGGTAGTCCAGTAGGTTTGCGGTGCCACTAGGAGTTCGACACTCAGGGCCTAAATAGCCTTCACCTCCCTACCCCAAAAAAATAGTAGATAAGACTATCAAATTCATTCGATTTGATTATTGAAAAGCAAGAAAAAAATATGCATGAAGTCAGCAGGCAATTTTAGTATCATATCACCTACGTAATGTGAATCAAGCTTAGGATAATAACGTACCAAAGCTCAAATTCAAATGGTTGAATTTTCAAGATGGCTACGCCCTGAGCAATTTGTATGAATGTTAACACTTAATGCCATCATCAGACGTAACATTGGAAAAGAAATATGTGATTATCTTAAAATGTATCGTAATTTCGGATGCAGTTATTTGTATGTCTATTGGAATTTTATAACGATCAATATATAACAAAGATCAATGTCTGCGGAAATTTTTTTAAACTCCAGGCAAATTCGAATTGCTATTAGCAAACTCGCTTTTGTTAGTTTTGAACTTAAATAATTCAAACATTGAAATCTGTACAAAGTTTGTTACGAACGTTTTAAACGCGAATTTCGTGCAAATTACGTCTGTTAACTAAAAACTAAACACTTTCAACTCTTTTTCCACGAGTGTGGCTGAGTCGATGGCAAGCCAAAATATCTAAGAACAACATCTTAGGAAAATAGTCAAGAGGTTGGGATGATCGGCATCGATTGAGGCGACTGTTGCTGGCTTGTTGGTAGATTGGTTAGTTGGTTGGCCAGGTAAAGCCACTCCAGCTAGCTCTAGGTAAATCGCTGCCTCATTACCACGAAGCCGTGCAGTAGGAAAAAGCATTGCGCGGGAGTAGGTTCGAAAGAATCATCCGACCCATAGTTAGTTTGTTCGGAGCTATGTGCACGTTGGAATCATTCATTTGCACTGAATCGGAGTTTGTATCTTTCAGTCCTCACGCTTATTTTTGACGCGCTCCAGGAGTAAGCATGGCCCGAGTCCAAACAGTGGTGATCGTGGCGCGATCGATATCTTTTGAATTGATCTCTTAGTTATGGCATTCCTCAATGTTTTGAATGGGTCTCGTGATCCACTATCTGAGTATCTACCACACTGCGATGGATGGCTGTGGCTTTAACTTTTACCTATTGCAGTTAGTAAGATAAATTGTTGCTTTGGTGATCGGTGTTTGCGGATCAACAACATCAACAACATAAACGGGATCATTATATCAAATATTGATCGGTTCGTGGTGCTCTTATTTGAACTTACCTTTTGTATCAATGATTAATACTCCTTCGCGTATTGTGCTCTGATTTTTTTCCTGTGTCTTGTGAATGCGTACCAAGTTCTCTCTGAGACGGAGTAGAACCTTTTGTTCGGTTCGTGTGTTACTTTGATTATTGGAATTTCGAGTTGTTTTGTTATTTCCAACAAGCATAAGCCGTCGTAATGAGTGAGTGAATGAGTCAACTGGCTTGAAGTAGAAAAAAAGTCAGTATTTGACTCGTTATTGGCGTTTTGTTCGAATATCGATAAAAAACAACCCTTGATAACAATTCGGGTTGGAGCTATCATTGTGAAATGAGAACAATATAATAGCGACCACAATGACCTGTTATCAATCAACAGTGGTAAGATATGCGCGGTTTCTTTTTCACTTTATAACCACCATTTTCAATGTATAGGATACTGTCTTCGAATAATTCACCTTCAGGACACTATTCCACTATCGAAACAGAATCAGGATTAGAAATGTCTTGAATCTACCAAAAAAATTTCATAGGATAAAAGTTTGTTAAGCTCAGACTATTGGACAATGATGTTTAGCAAACTTGAAAGATCGCTGCAATGAACAAACATCTCACGATTATTTATGTTAACCAATAGAGGAAGTGCATAGAATTTTGAAAGATTTTCTTTCGTGTTGAACGGTTAAACCTTACCAAACGCCTAGAAATGATGAACTCATAGGCATACATATGTGCATGATAAGGTTTAATGTTCGTATGTCATCAACAAACTCTCCATTGAGTTGAGCTTGCGCCAAATCTATGTTTATGCAGGACTTCGGTTAGTGTTTTTTAATTGTTCTTTTATTTTAAACAATCAGTAGCTTTATTGACCAATTAAGTTTATACAGCTTGATTTTAATGTGTTTTGTTCATCTTCGACTGTAAAACTCCTTCTCCGTAATTAATTATGGATACGAAATCTCCATGGCTATTATTCTGTTTTTTTGATGAATGCCAATATAAACTCGTAAAGTAAATTCATGTTAATTTTGATTTAGTTTCTTGCATTTGTTGTTTGTTTTCGGATGAGCCTGATTTCTTAAATGACCTCAGTATGCCCATATGTTTACCTTAAAGTTGTTCAGTACTAAAGACTCGATTCCTGAAGTTTCTTGGATTTATCTTTTTTCCCTTCAGCAGCTCTTTGGTAAAGGCATATTAAATTTTCTAACTCATTCTTTGCAAATCAATGAAGGTAGATGGATTTGAATACTTTAAAGAAAATTTAAGCTATGCGTTTAAAGGCCCAGTTCGTAACTCACGCGCAAAAACTAGAATAGTAGCAAATCCCAATCCGGTGTACGACCTAAACTAACTTTGCCCTATGTCCCATGTAAGATCTCTAAATAATAGTCACGTATGAGCACTCATACGTGAGAGTTTTCATGTCCCACATGTAGTCTCTTAGTAATGCTTTGTAATTTGATGGCCTTCTTCCTTCTCTAAAATCTTTTAATTTGTCTCTAAAAGTGTTTTATGCGTGTGCGTTTAGTAATTTGTAATGATTTCTAAATGAGACATATGAACTCGAAGAATAACCTAGCGATAAAATATCTAAGGAGATAATTTATTATGCTCCCATCATCTTATCATAACGTAACTACGAACAAGCACTTACATCTAGAATGAAATATCAACTTAAAGGTATTCAACGTGTGAACTTCCACATACATATGTATTTGCATACAAATCTGGATTGAAATTGGATATAAAAACGAAATAATGGTGCGAAGCGTACTCTCATTAGCATTCTCTTCAAGCTTCCTTACTCACAAACCCACACTCATATGCAAGTATATGAGAAAATATCTGACGGTCAGAGATGCAAATACAAAGTCAATTATGTTCTTTCTACAAATCTATGTTATTATATATTATGTTATATCTACAAATCTATGTTATTAAACATTCACGCGATTCTTTTACGTATCATTGCTACTTAAAGTATTTCGTTCTCTTTCTACGCGTTGCTCCACTGGAATGTTAATGCTAGTTCCTTATTACGCTAAATAATTGATCATCTGCAGAGAAAATCGAGAGCACTTCATCTTATAATAAAATGCAAGTCAGAAATGGCATGACGCAATATTAAAATCAATACAGCTAACAGAGGTTGCAACTAACGCATTATTGGGCAACAATCTTGAAAACATTCTAATTAGGTTGAATAGAAACAACGTCAATCGGAGATAGCTGGTCGGTCAATAACAGCTGCGATATGACCTAATCAGATTTCTGTTGTATTTCATCAGAATCTATTGAAATCGCGCTCAATACATTCTTGTTAATTAGACTATCAGTTCGAAATGTGGAGACTTTCGAAATTTCGATCCTTTATATGTATTAAATTGTTTTCTTCTGCAATCATAGATTTCATATGGAAAATCCTAAAATTTTTACACAAACTCGATACTTTCCTACTCGAATTAGATACACTTTCTTTTCGAGGAATAGCTATCGTTTTCGAAAACCTTTCATTGTTGATAATATTTTCCATATTTTTCATGGATTAGACAGGGACGTTTTTGAACCTTTATGAAAATTTTTGTTGTTCCGGTTTGCAAAAGTGTCTTCATACGTACAACCTAGTACATACTACTGTTCCTCAGCATACATTGCTTTTATCTGGCGTGGTGAGCCAACGGTCTTTCAAACCTAGCCTCATCCGTCTGGTGGCGTGGACCATAAGGACGTTTCTTTTTAAGTGACAACAATTCGGATACACTTTAGAAGTAAGCAGTGTAAAGCAGTGAAAAAAGGCGTTAATATATCTGCTCCTTGAGCAAGCCCCTGGAGGTTCTGCTGGGCCTATAGAAAAACCCAACCTCAACAGAGGCTTAGTAGTACCGCAGGCTGATGGGATGCTCATGAAAAGATTAAGTCACCCCAATACACTAGAATGAGCCTATTCTGGCTGTAACGTAACGATTATGGCTTAGAAAGTGCAAGCGCGTACACAGTAACTGAAATCGGGGCTTTAGGTGGCATAGAATGAATTACAGCTCCTAACTTGAAAAATGATTCAGTTGATGAGGGTTTGTCGTGGAATCATGGATCAACTTTTTCTAAGAAACCTTGAAATTAGGCCTAATATAGCGGGCTGTCAGGAACAATTTTATATCGTAAAAGCTGAAGAGGCTTGTGACTAATAAGCAATATATGTTTTAAAAATTTATAAGTTTTCAAAGTGGTTTTCCCTAAAAAAAAATCATGCCACGTATTACGGAAACGAGCATAAAGGCAAATAAGTATCACCAGAAAAATTTAGAACATCCCATTCAGTGCTATACTCAAAAAATTTAAATGGTTTTTGTAAGACCGAATTAATTGCAGGAGAATCTATTTCTGAATAGCAAGCAATGATATATTTTGCGTCCCAAAGTTGTGTGTAAAAACACGATTTTCAGAAGAAGTTTCGATGCTAGTGATTTGGTAATTATTTGCCACAAAATCTATAAGGATATCATTAACATATCTATACCAGAAGTTGATAGGGTTGTTGATGTAGATTGATATATTGGTGAATTTAGATCTTGAAATAACTACTTCAATATTATCCATAATAATCACTCTTATAAGCGGACTTAGAGGCGGGCCCATAGCTACCCATGCTCCTGTTTCCCCTCTCTCAAATCGAAATTAAATTTTCCCTAACACAAAATTCTATCAACGGGGTTATTTCAGTTTCTACATCAAGGGATTTGTTTTTGGATTATCTTTGTCCTTTGATCGAAGTTCCGTCGTTCTTCGTTTATTCCTTTGTATTATTGCTTACGCGTTTCAGCTTTAGATATTGTTGCGTGTTTCGTTGTGGTGTAGGTGGCATAGAGAAATAATAAAAAAAAGGCAAGCACGATTGGCTGAGGACTATTTATTATGATCGAACGAAGTTTTGATTATCAATAAAAATATATATAAATAATTATATATATATATATAATATATAATAATATATAAATATATATAAAAATAATAATATTGGGTGTGTCGGTTCATAATGTCGAATTTTTGGCTGGAAAAAAGCATTTATTTAACCAATGTATTGCCCCTCGTTAGCTATGACGTGGAATCAACATCTTCTGGGAAGTTTGTTGATTCCACGTTTAAGAAATCCTTGTCTTTCGAGGCAATCCATTCATCGACCCATTTTCGCATTTCTTAAGCATTTTGAAAGCGTTAGTCGGCGAAGCTGATTTGCGTCGATGGGATCAAATGTTAGCCAGAAGGAGGAAGGTCTGGAGAGTACGCGGAGTGATCATGGTGTTCCCAACCGAGCCTTTCTAATTTTCCTTTAACGATGTCTGCCCGATGAGGTTTGGCATTGTCAATGTGGAACAGAACTTTTTGGTGTTTTCGAGCTATCAATGATCGTTTTTCGTGCCGGGCATGTGTCAAATTGACCAGCTGGCGTCGGTAGTGATCAGCTGTGACTGTTTCATTCGGTTTTAATAGCCCATAATACACAACCTTCTGGTACCAACAAATACACAGCATAAGCTTTTGGCAATGAATATTGCGTTTTGGTTGTGAAGTTGATGGTTGGCCCTGATCTACATACGATGCTGTACGTTTAGGGTTATCGTAATAAACCCATTTTTCATTGCCAGTAATAACTCGGCTCAAAAAACTATGTTTTGTGTCTTCTTCGAGATGTTCTTTCCATGCTTTGGATCGGGCATTGAGTTGATTTTCGTTCAGTTGATGTGGGGCCCAATTTCGAAGTTTTTGAACATTCCCCATTGCATGTGAATATTCAGAAATGGTTGATTGGGCGACACGCAACTCCAAAGCAAGTTCTTTTACGTTCGACACGAATTTTCATCCAATAATGCTTCCAATTCTGCATCTTCAAATTTTTTTGGCTGACCTGGCCGTTCTTTCTCTCCAAATAAAAATCACCACTTCGGAAGCGTGCTAAACATCGATCACAAGTTTTTTGAGTTGGAGCATGCTCACCGTAAGCTTTCATCAACAATCGATAACTTTTAGCGGCGTTTTTCCTCAAATGAAAGAAGGTTATTAAACTTCCCCGCTGGAAAAGTTATTTTGAAGACACAAAAATTGATATTTTCGAAGAAAAAAACTTTATTGTTCACGCTATTTCGTTCAATGACTAAGTGAGAATTAATGACAGAAGTTTATCCTCGAAAATACGTTATAAGTTATTAGAGACACAACCCATTTGTAAAAGTTGCGCCATCTATTATCTAGGTAAATCGAAAATATAAACCGACACTCCAAATATGTTGCTTTCTTGGTATATGTCAGTACTTACTTTCTTGTCGCTTTCTTCTCCATTTTCGGTCTTTTTTGCTTTTTTGAAGTTTCTTCTTATCTCGTTTCCCTTCACCAAGTCTTTTCTGTATCTATTGTTTTTTGCAATCATGTATATTGTGTTCAACTCCTTGCTGTAGTCTTAATCAGTAAGAGGTATCTACTCCAGTTTTCTTTTCAGATGCGTCATTGCTGCGATTATCTGTTGTCGGGGGTGGTTGGGCGGTTTGTATATTATTGTATATTTGGCTGAAGGAGATATATAGGAATCTCATAATTTGTTTGATGTTTTGTTGTTCTTTATTTTTACATCAAGATAATCTCTGCTTTCTTGTTTTTCTTCCACCATTGTTAATATAAGGTTTCTTGAGGTATTCCAAAATTTGTTCTCGTTATTCTTGGTCGTTATACATATTGTGTCGTCCATATATTGCGAATAAAATATCACTCCCAAGCTGAATGTTAGTTCCTTCATGAATTTTAGTTCCAGGTCTGGCATGCAGACTTGAATATGTTTGCTGACGATGCACTTCCTACTTCAACTCCGCCTGTTTGCCTATACATGTCGTTGATAAAACGGAAGTGATTTTGTTGTAATGTTGTTTTGAGGATGTTTGTGAACTGTGTAGAAACGTCTCTGTGTTGCTTATAGTCAGTTAGTACTACTTCCAGTTATTGCATTGTTTCCATTACTGGACTCGATGGATACAAATCTTTTATAACGAACGATACCAGCTTAATGTTTTGGTGATTCTTGGCTATATCAAAAGACTCTTGCCTATATGTAAAAAGCCTTTATAGAGAATATTCCAAAATATATGAGGTTGATTTCATAGTAGAGGATACAAATTTACCAGGATATTGGAGAGTGTCTTTCAAATAATTTTCAATTTCATTTTTAAATGCAGTCTGCACATGGACAAAGTGGTACCTTAGCTTGGCATAGCAGTAAGAGTCCTTTCACATTCTAAGGTTAATGTTAGAATCATAATTTGGAAGTTTACTAAGAGATATTCAGTTCTCTTGTTTCAGAGAAAGTAGGCAGAAACAATAGATGATGTGATTAAAAAAAAATCGAGATCGCGCAGGCGGGAGAAGGGTTTTCGCAAATATATTGATTTCCGAAGTTTTTGTTTCTGGTTCAGAATTTTTAACTGAATAATTAAATGAACTCATGTGTAGAATGCTTTCGGATGGATAACCATGCAGAAAAACGAACGAAAATTCAAGAGGATAATATAATTTAACGAAAAGAATTGCGCTAATAGGAATAAGTGATGGTGTCTTCATTGCTCGTTTCTTTGTGTGATGTAATTCAGGTTGTAAAGGTCATTGTTAAACCTTAGTCCAACTTAATTTTCACGCCCACATGTTGTAACTTCTCCACCACGTTTTTCCAGTTGTCTCAGTTTGTAGAAGTGTCTCTTCACCTACTTCGAGTTTCATATACATATTTAAGTTTCATATACATGTTGTAGCAGTGAGGCATCTAGCCTGGGTTCAAAAAATTTAGATACTCTAACCCATACCATATTGATATATAAGTATCAAAAACCATAAAATTCAATTATTCCACTAATAATGACAAACAAAAAAATGTTGCTGTAACTCTTTCAATGCTTAACCAAACAATTTCAGTTGGTTCTATAGCAAACACCTAATAACAATCGCTATACAATTGCATGTAGTTATTGTTGCAATTGTTGAAAGAGAAATATATGAACAATATCCACTGTAGTGACTATAACAAATCGGATGACCTCGTTAAACTTTCAACTCATATTTACTTTGATCCACTTAGAAAGCACTCTTCGACAGTTACAGCCTTTGTTCGTTCCCATGCCGACACAGCGTAGTTGGACAATATTTCATCTACGTACAAAAAAAGGAGTTAACTATGACTGGTGAACTGTGGAGACACCTGAGAATTCTTGTGGTATTTGCGAATCGTGCTGTGCATTCACATTAGTCAAATTATCTGTTGGTGTGCTTCGTTCCTTTTGTTTTCCCTCGCGTGGTGACTATTCCAATTTGTCCACAGATTGATCAACCAAATTACAATTTGGTTTGGTCCCAGAACTCTAGTCTACAGTCTCGAAGAATTTTCAAGTGTCTGAAAAGATTCTTAGCCACTACGTCCCCATGTCTGTATATGCTCATGTGAGGTCATGCATATTTATTAAGATGAAAACATCCGCCTACGATACTCGCGAAAAATTTACAACACTTCAGATGAGAGTCAGCGAAGAAATTCACTTGGAAAGTCGTAGAGTTGCTTTCAAGTGGTCAATTATGGGTCCCGAAATTGGGAGTCATAGTCAAGTTCTGCAGCATAAAAGGAATCGTTTGAAAATCTAATTAAAAGTAACCGTTCCCGACGGGTTAAAAAAGAGTTCCAAATCTTATGGATAGAGTCGTAACAAGATACCGTTGAACGGAAAGATATTGTTTAAGACGTTACCCACTTACATGGGTTGGCTGTAAAGATATGGTAGTGATGATTCATCTGGTAACTTGGATCCTGCTTTGCCCAAATTTACACATCTTAATGCGTGTTCTTTCTGAAAATATATAATTTCAAAATGTAGATTGGCTGTGAGATGTTGAAGGCTATGGAAAGGTGAGATAATCTTCGATTACAATTGATAGTTCAATGCCAGTTGGAACTAGGACTTATACGAAATTTGGTTAAGATGGTCAACGATGCTAATTAATGAGTTCTCATTAAAGATTGCGGTTGGCTTGCTGTGAACACATGTTTACAAATTAAAAGAATACTTCCACACAATTAATCTTCGTTAAAGTTTAAGCTGTTTAAGCTGCGAATCCTGGTTTTGCTTGTAATGAGAAGATCAATGAGTTGAGGCTTAGTAAAAAAATATTTCAGTAATAAAAATTATTGTTTTTGTAAGTCAGCAGACGTCTTCGTGTGGGAATACGAACATGGGTGGGCTGGAAAAGCTTGCAATTTTCTAGTGCCTAGTAAACAGATCAAACAGTTCACACACACCTACCCCAATAATATTTTGATTGAACTTAGCCTAGAAATGAGGATTTCGCGACTTCCTTTGTATTGGAGATCGAGATCGATTGTTTCTCGATATTTTACGGCTCTGTTTGGGTGGAGGCTCTGTATACAAGGTTGCAAGACCTTTATTTAGGTAAAGGTAAAATCAATCTAGGGTCCAGATATACCTAATATATGGACCCTAGATTGTCCGACAGTAAAATTTATGAAGGTGACTTTTCTTTCTTCTATCATGCGTGATTGAATGCTTTAAATTCTACTTCAGGATTATATTTTGCACTCGTTCTAATAGAAACAACAAAACGCGAATGTTTGTTGGAACGACCATAGAAGCCGCAAGAACGACCATAAACTATTTTGGAGAAAAATTACTCCTCATTCAAACAATATCGAAATGAAAACTCTACTTTAAGCCTTTTATTTTATTTAAAAAATTCTAATATTTCAAATACATTTTATACGAAGCTGCTAGCACTTGCTTGGTTTCTTGCTGGGATTACCCAAAACTTGCTACCCTCGCTTAAAAATGCATGATCAGAGAAAAACATCCACAGAATTTTGCAAGATCAAGTTAGACTTATATTTGACCATCTAACGAAAATTGTCGAAAAAAAAAAAAATAAATGCTGCATATCGTATCTGTGCTGTATTTACTCACATGTTGAATATTTTTGTTAGATAGAAAAATCTAACAAAAATCATGCCAAAATGTTTTGGCAACTTTTATCGATCATGCCAAAAGTTTTGGTAACTTTTAAGATACAAAGCGCTTCATCGTCTCTCAAAAAAGTTTGGTTGATCGAAAGGAGACTATCAAAAATATATTGGTACACTCTGCCAAGTTTTCGTTTTCAGTATGAGAGGCGAAACCCGTAAAGGTTGATAATTATCTTCTTTGTGGTGGCCATTTTTTGACGGTACAAAACTATTTTAGTCATTTCCAACAGAAATGCATTCATCCATTGGATTGGCCCTGATGATCCCTGAAGCATCGTGCCTATACGTTCTTTCCATGTTGTGGGTTCTTGTCAAAACTGCTGCAGAAAGCAAAGCAAATTTTCTATTTCATTGTCTTCGCATAAATTTCAGTTAGAAAGTGCTTAGCAATTTGGGTATTTGGTTACATATTGGTTGGGTATATGGTAAACACGGAGCAAGGTCTACTGAAGACGTTTGCTTTAACAACTTCATTTACAGATATCTAAGTATCAGATCTTCAGAAGACCAAAACCAATCAATCTTGTACATTGAACATTTTATGGAATAGTTCAGTATGCAACATAAAAATCTTAAATTTCTAATGGACAATGGAGGGGCAAATAAATTACCTTGACATAACAATAAAGATCAGCAAACCATCAAACCAATCCGAATACGAAAGATATTGAAAACCCATAGCCACAGACATAATAACACACAACTCGTCCAACCATCCCGAACTACATAAAAACGCAGAAATAAAGCAATTAGTAAGAATACTGGAACCGATACCCCTTACAGACGAAGCCTATATCAAAGAATTAAACACGTTTTATACAATAGCAGAAAATAACGTCTACAAGAAACATGAAAGAACAAAACAAGAAGGAACTTCAAAATACCCAAAAAGATCAAAAAAAAAGAACAAAGCGATAAGGAAGCTAGGACAATATTAACATACTCGGGAAAATCAACATACGAATTGGAAAAGTTATTCAAGACATACAACATCAACACGGCTTTCAAAACAAGGAGCAATTAGGGACAAATACTACGAACAAACATAAACGAAGAGGGACCACTTGAAAAACATGGCGTGTGTAAATTAACATGTGCATACCATCATAGGTACATCGGTCAATTAGGACGTAAAATGCGAACAAGATTTCGGGAGCAAATAAAGGTTTACATCGAAGGGATACGGAAATCGAACGCAACAACTGAAACCAATTTTACACAACACGTGATGAATAACAAATACATATCAACTCTCGTTAAGGAAACGGTGAAGGTACAATACTACATGCACAACATAAAGGATGATGGTTGATTGCACTAGAATACATGAAAATATACAAACAAAAAACATTTGACGGACGCATAATAAAGAAACAAACAAAAACTCATTCGGATATCAGCATATATTCGGAATCTTCGAGCCAAAATACAACAGACAAAAAGCACGGGACCAAATCATAAAACCCCGTCAAAATTAAGAACACTTGAGACCGACAAAACTAAGAATCGGAACATCCTACCGAAGATGGAGCACCGCTGAAACGGGCCTGTGGAGGATACGAAGAAAGTGACGGGGAACGACGAAATATTCCAAGGACAAAAAATTTGTATACGTTTTTCCTAAGCGAAAAACATACTAGGCTTCCTGCCAATCCGTGCGAATAAATATTATAAAAACCAAAAGTTAAAAATATAACTTTTAAGGAATAAAAAAAGAGAGAAAAAATAGTTAAGATTATTCGATCCTCACGCAAATTTTTCAAAAATAAAAGCAAGAATAAGGGAAAACACCATAGCACTCTATTTTTAAAAATATCGGCCGTAAATGTGATAATGATGCTCGAATTGCTGACGTTCAAATCCGAATTCATCGTTTTATTCTGTTCCATGAATTCCTTGAGAATTCCACCATCCGATGCAAGAATAAGACTATCCGCGGATGCAAGCCTCGTTTTGACGTGGATGCTCACGATACATCTCTGGGGCCACTGATCCGTGCTCACTAAGTAGTTGCATTAAGTAAAAATCAGTCCCACCATGTGTTATGCATGACGGCCCCAAGTCACTGATGAGCGGTACGGTTCACCTGCCTCGCGTTGCGTCAGCCCAAGATTGCTACCCCAAAGTCCTTCTCCTTTCCTCCTCCAGGATTCTTCCCCTTTCCTCCTACGTAACAGCTCACGTTTTTGTTGAAAGAAGCATAAGAGGTACCGCGCTCGAGATAACCAGCACCGCTGGTTCAGAGACAGTGCGGTATATAGCCGCTACCCTCAGAGTTCTTTCCCTCTGCACCTGTACGAGACGCCCTTGGTACGGCTCCTTATTAAGAGCATCAGCCCAGACTCTGGAGACGTGCAAGAGCACAACCTCCATTGACGCTCGAACCCTTTCGAAGGAACTCATCTTGGCGTTAGCCATCAAGCTAAGGTATTTGTATTTTATTGATTCCTTTGACTCGATGATCGCTTCTCCCACCCGACCGGGAATAACCCGAGGGATCCACTTCCTGGTCAGGATAACGACCTCGGTCTCTTCCATCGCTAGGCTAAAGCCACGGCCTGTCACCCACTCACTCACTAGACGTAGCACCGCCCCCAGTTTGAGTTGTCTAATGAATAAAACTGCTACGTCATCTGTGTAGCCAGTCAGACGCGACTCCTCTGATATGTGAAACCTCAAAAGCTCATCGTATGAGACATATCATAGGTCCGTGCCATAAATGAAACTTTGCGTTACCCCTGATATCATTTCCATTCTTTGCCTACCTCCCAATGTTTCATAGTCGAGCTTCTGGTCTTTGAGGTAGTTCTCATATATCCGCAATAGATACTTTGGCACCTTCAAATATCCCAGAGCACCAAGAATATCTGCCCATATATTGAAGGCATTCCTTACATCGAGTGTTAAGAGCAGTATCTTTGGCTTCGAGTGGTGAATGCCTCGGCTGCTGAGGAGATAAATCCCAAGCAGATCGGTTGGCCTCTCCAAGTCTCTCCCTGATGAACCTTTCCAGCGCTTTCTCAGTGGCATTCAACTTACATAGGGGTCGATATGACGATGGTTGCTCCGGGTTCTCTTGTCCCTGTCCAGCGACTTTGGAACACGCCCTGCTGGTGACAGGCGTTGAATGTGCTGAGCAAATGCGTTGCAAATGTGCAGGACAAAGTTGATGTGCAAGCTTTACCACTTTCGCCGGTATACCGTCTGGTCCCGTGGTCTTTTTCGTTTTTACAGCTTTCACCGCCCCATCCAGCTCGGTTGAAACATCAGGACGAACAGCCTGCACAATAGCATGGAGAAGCACTCGAAAAACCTCGTCCAACTCATCTATTTTTTCCGCAAAATATGTTATTAATAATAACAATAATAACAATAATAATAATAATAATAATAATAATAATAATAATAATAACAATAATAATAATAACAATAATAATAATTATTATTATTATTAAATAAAATTTAAAATTCCATTGATAAAATCTTCTCCTTATCTTTATTTTCAATTTGAAAAAATCCAAAAAAAAACCTTTTTCTTGTAGCTCCGAACCAAACCTCTCCAAAAAATCAGTAGAAAACGCCGTCTGACTTCTTTTGAGATTGTCAAGTGATATTGATTTCAAAAACGTAGCTGAAGTGTTCTTTTCGTATAAGACCGAAGAGAAAAGAAATTTCCTATCCACAAATCGAGTAAATTCAAAAGTCGTTTTTTTCTTGTTTTCTCGAGTGAAATGTTGTAAATTAAATAAAAAACGCTTTCATAAGTCGAGATCAGAGCAAAATCTATTCTTTATAGTCTTTTTGGCTTTAAAACTTAATTTTACAGTGAATTCAATGGACTGACCTTTGAATGGTTAAACCATAACTGGCTCGGTTCAAAACAGAAATGATTTGCGTATAACACTTTCATATTTTCTTTGAATCATGAGACCAGTACTATCTTTCACATATTCATACGTGCGTGATCCCATCACATTAACAAAGAATGAACATAACTTAGTATGGGATTCATTAGACGGAAAGATATTCGGGGCATAGAGAATGAACTAAACCACAGTAAACCAAATGCTAGTCGGTAAACATTCAAACCTAGTTATACTGAACCTAATTAGCCATTAATGTGAAATAATTATTCGCGTAGCCAATAATTATGCACGAACAAGAACAATTTCTTACGAACTGTAAACGGTGAAAATTCATCCATCCTCAAGTGTTAACTCAAGCCTAAAGAAAAGAAAAACAGTAGAGTTAAGGTACAAACTCAACCAGTAATTATTACGATCATGGTCTTGTTTGTACCTTGTTTAGCATTTTCCATTACAGTTTCCATTTCCATTCTTACGTAAATGAAGTTATAATGAAAATTTCATCGTTTACGATGTTGTTGTTATATATTTAGTTAGTGACGCACTCATAATTTTCATCTAAGGCACGCTGGAAAAATTATATGAAATAAACATAATTATATCAACTCCCATATCTTCACAACAATGAAACTATTCAAGAAAATTGTTTGGTGGGTGAGGTCTTACATGAAAGGAATTGATGATATTTGGTTATATAACTGCAAACGCAAACAGAATAGCGTGATTAGGATTCTAATTGAATTAATGTAATCAATTGTTCAGCTCAGCATATGCGCATGCACGTGCGAATAATTTCGATGCATAAGCAAACGAGGGTGTAGTAATTGAATTTCATATTTGTATGAGTTGCAGACTGAAAGGTACACTAACCTTTAAATTGGAACCGCGAAACTCCCGTTTTGTTATCTATATACATAAATGTGAGTCTTGTCGAAGAAAATGTATTCATGCATCATATGTTCATGCAATTGCGAGAAGGATTAAAGCGTAGCATGTCTGTTACTAACACATTCCGATTTCAAATCGTCTCATTCTGCTACATGTACACTGATCTGATAAAATAAATTTAAAAATATTATCTTCTATCCTTAAAAATTTGAATATTAACCGTCCAACTTATTTTTTTTTCTGTTTTACTATTATTACAGTGGTCCTTACGAAGCAATTTAACGCCAGACACCCGTGATATGTGGACAGGCACGGAAAGGGAATGTGATGATCTTTCACTATATCCAGATCGCACAGATTCAGGCATAACATCCCCACATTGTCAACATCATATCGAAGATGATAGAAGCGCAGATTTGCCATATGACCTCACGGTAAGTTTTTAATTGCGAGCTTAAATACGAAATAAGTGGAAAGTAAAGTTCTAGAAACTCTACTCACTGACAAGAAAGTAATACAATGTGTTATACTACGAGATGTAAAAAAACAAAAATCCATATTGAGAAATGTGGAAAGAGCTCAAGCTGGTTTCAAACACGCGGTTTCGAAGAGCTTGAGCTCTTTCCACCTGTCTTTCTCAATATCAATTCACTTTCGAGATATTCGACGAATTTGGTAAGAATTTCCGCACCCATGAGTGTTTGCTGAGTTAGCTTAGCAAGGGTATAAATCACTTACAATGTTGTAAGTGAAAATCGAAAAATTGATCTACCAAAAACTTCTGAAATTTACAAAAATCCAGTTCAGAAAAATTCTCTGATTGTTCAAAAAGTCTGTTCAAAAAGTATCCACCAAGTTCGAATTTCCGTAACATATGTTCGCACACATGCTCCTCACTTACGCTGACATGTTCGGCCATTTTGAATCTTCAGTCGATTTTTGACAGCTTTCTGTTTGGACGTGACTTGGGTTCTTCCTTTTTAATTTAAATTTTATTTTCATTTTTATACATCAATTTATGTGTTAAAATGAACTTTAAGTGCGCGGAAGCATTTCAAATGTTGTTTGTGGCATATGGTGAAGTTACCTTGAAGCAAATCAATGTTCCCAGTAGGCCGATAAGATGTTAACGACGAACGCGTTCCCGAGCACCTAAACAATAGACAAAAACATTGATAAAGCGAAGAAAACAGTATTGGCTAATCCCCGAATTACAACACATATCAAATGGCCTCGTGCTATTTAGGCTTAAGATGGGTCGCCAAAAAGGAGAACGTTTGAAAAACGAAAATTGGCTTTCTTACCATGATAACGCCCCTGCTCCCAGATAATTACTTTTGCCTGAATTTTCGACCAAACATAAAACACTTATGATGCCGCAGCCATTATATACCCCAGACCTGCTTCCTATGACTTTGGAGAACGCTTCGCCACGACTCTGGAAAAAATGACAGCACCCAAGATGGATCACGTGCACCCAAGGTGCACAAGTTCACACAATACGATTTTTCGAAGACTTCGGGGATTAAAAAAACGTTGGCTTGAGCGTATAATATCTGATGGGGACTATTTTGAAGAGGAAATAATAGATATCAATACATAAACTATTTTTCAAAAAACACGAAACTCGCGATACTTTTTGAGCAGACATCGTTCACCTTTGTCTGATTTTGCAATCATTTTCGATATCTAATTTTTTCGACAATCGAAAAGTTTTAGCTTAAAAAGACCAGGTTGAAGTGGATGCAACCTCTGCAACAGTACTTACCTTAGTAGCCGGGCTTTTAACGTTCAATTCTCGGTTGTGCAAGGATAAATAAAGGGATGTCTTATCACGTTTGATAAGTTATAACAAGGGCTGTCTGAAACGTTAATGATTAAAACGCTGCACAGAAAAAAAAATACTTTTTCGGTCTTCCAAATTTCCAAACACTTTTTCGAAGTATCCTACTTAGGTTCTAGAACACTTTTGCCATCGTTCCTGCCAGTATTTGAGCACGACTGTTAGGCCAAATTTCCCGAGCTCTTGGCCATGTGCCTCCAAGACTTTGATCATCCCTCGATTGTCCGTAACTTTTATTGACCTGAGCAAAAAAAAACTCGAGTTCAAGGATCCGCTAGAATCGTCGAAGACCTTAATTTGGGCCGTACGATAGATGCAGCACAGTGGACCCGCCTTGAGCGTTCAAGAAGTTCACGACATTACAAGTGAGTTCGAATTATAGAATATCCTCGGAATTATAGAAAGTTATCATCAAAATCTTATTGACGCTGTGACTTATCTTTGCTTTTCCCAAGGGTGGGAGCGAGTTATTTTTCTTCATAAACTGTATCGTTTCAGTTCCAAATCATATTGGCCTTTCAGAATTAATATATGGTCATGATTCGATTCACTTCTTCAATTGTATCGCCACCCTAGGGCGATAACAGGTCATAACTAAAGGATAAACGATGTGGTATTGGTTATGGTTCGAACGGATATAGTTACGTAGATACACCAACGCATTCTCTAATGATCGTCCGCCGATCTTTTTGGGATAATTTTGGCAGCTCTATTCTGTACAACTGATACCGCGAAGGTCGGGCCTCATGCAGCTCCTCGTGGATGATGTCTCTGCCGTCCTTGAATGCTTTATACCACCTGCATAAGAAAGAACCGGAGAAATTAATATGCCCCTTTCCGGTTCTTCTCGAATTTCGCTGAAAGTTTCACGTTGCAACGTTGCTCTAACTTTCTATCCATGCTGGACATAGCAGTTGAATAAGTAACATACGTTGAAAGGTGGAGCGCCGCAACACCGGTCAACTCAGGTTTTTTTAATTCGAATGTATTGGGGCGAAGAGGGGGCATGTGCGGAGTGTGGTGAAAAATCTATACAACAACCTTCGTTGCTTCAAGAAACGCTCAAAAAACCTCAAAAAGAGTTTCGCGTCTATTTTAGAAGTAAATCACTTACCTTACTGTTTTTATGGGAAAAGCGGAATTATTCCTGTATAGTTGTATTTGGTACATGGCAATATTGACCCATGGTGTCCGTGATGTTGTAGAGCATGCATTTGTCGGCGCTAGCCTTCTTGATCTGGAAACGGAGCAGCTTCAATATTTGTAATTGCTTCCATCTTCATAAAATCGTTTCGTTAAAAATAAAGAAAAACCTACCCTTTGATTTTATGTTTTTTATGTACCTTGCGGAATCGATTTTCAACCGTGATCGTTCGGTCGAAAATCGCTGATGAAGACCGAACGATCACGGTCGAAAATCGATTCCGCAAGGTAAATAGGAGCAGATTGTTTTAACAGATTGTTAAGTATGTTAAGTAACAAAGCGCTGTCATGGTTTTCAAAATTTAGTTCTTCCATTAAAATACATGATTTTGAGTTTTCTGTACCCTAATTTTTTTTCCTCTGCCAGCTAATCATGATTTTCTCATATATTTGGAAAAGAATTTGATCCGGCTAGAGAGTTACTTCTTGCTGTGACTTCCTTTGTCAGGCTGCTGATCTTCTCGATTGACTGGATGTCGAAGTGTCCAGGATCAACTGAATGGTGTTGATTATGTCAGAATTTTTCGCATTCAGTCCCAGGTGCCGTATAAAACTCAACTTCTGTCCATTTTTTTGTCGAAGTTCTTAAGAGCAATACTACAATCAGTGAAGCATCCTTTTATGGACTGAGAAAATTGAATAAAGTTCCGCCTCTTGAATAATGACCGTCTTATGAAGATAAAGGCGTGAGAGCTAAAGCCGTGGAGTCTTGAAAGTAACTAAAGATCAAGTATTCGCAATAACCTGCTTTTGTGCATCGAAAGCCTTTAATTGTTTTCCTTCCTCTCAATGTCAACATTTTCCAGGGCCTTGCTTCAATCGCATGCTCGCTAGTTTATACTAATCCCTAATCTATCTGCAAGCATCACTGTTTTCTTTGATTGCCTTCTATAACTTTTTTCTGTTTCTTTTTCCTTTCTTTCCAGCGCCAACAATTCAAATTATCTCATATAAATTGGCATTGGACCTAAATAAATAAAATTTTATTTAAATTAGTCAATATTCTCCCATTTTTGGAAAAACAAGAATACTCTTCTGAAAACTTTCGCACAAAAACGCAATACCTAAAATATCTAAAATCCATTTGTGCCGTTTTTATCTCCTTCTGACACAAGGCGCTCGAGAGTGTCAGAGCTACATACACTTACGTTGCGCTCAGTTTTTTTCTGGCACAAAGCGGTGGAAAAAGGAATAGTATTTTTATATTTCTAGTGCCTTTTCACGGCAACGACTGAAAAAGATGGCTTGCGATGTATAGGTTGTTTTGTGCTCAAAAAAAAATAACAGAAATGACTTTTATTTACACTCTGGACTGGGCTCTGTCCACATCACGAATCTATTAGTGTCACGAGGAATTCAAGGATGGACAGAAAACGAAAACGAAAAGAAACGAAAGAAAGCGTAGACTTTTTGGTGGACTTCAGAGTTTTCGGAACAGCAAACTCCGTTCAAGTTTCCAAGAGATTTCTAAAGAATAAAAGGTTTTCGTAGAGTATTTTTTATTAAAAATTTGGACACAAGAGCTGAAGCTCTACATAAAGCTGGATCCCACGGTTTTGACTGCTTTCCTATAAGAAATACTTGTGCGTCTGTCTTGCGAAGGGCTAGGTAGAACGGCTAGGTTTTACCATCTAGAGCAACTGTCAATGCGACTTTTTGCTCTGATATATAGGATCAGTTTTGAAAAACTGTCACTTGATGTTGTCCACGATTTGTGGGGAGATGGATCTGCCGGATCACAGGGTACCTGGTACTTAACCAAGCGTGGAGATGAAGGAACTCTTCAGCTACAGTCTAGTCTTGTTAACTCAGACTTCATTCTATTTCTGGTCATCCAAAAGGAAGTCAAGGGAAGGCGTCTTAATTTTTCTGAGACAATGCAAAAATGTAACCCAGGCTGTTTTGGAAAACTATTTTATAAAGTGGACGTAGATAAAGTGGAACAGTGGATGAACCGATATCTCTGAGGTACCGAGACTCAAGGGTGGATCGAAGATTTTGAAGTAAAAAGATTGAATAAAAATGTTGTTATAACAAAAGTAAGATCGCACACTCTCATTTAAATTGAACAGACATATTATAATTTGAATCGAGCTTTTTCCTTGATTCGAGAGTTTTAATGGTCATATAAACTGAAAACGTGATCGAAGATCAGGAGTTAAATCTGATTCAATCCCCCATTCCACCCATCCCAAAGGTGGGTAGATAAGCATTGTGGCCAGTACCACGCTTAACCTTGATTATTATAGCCAGTGTGCATACCATTGTTGGTAAGTGAACTGTTGTCCTAGAATTTTACATATTGTGGTCGTCGTTTAGCGTTCTTTTGCATTGAACTGGTCCAAGAAGTTTGTCAATCATTGAGGGTGTTTAGTTTGTGCTTAGGAATATTCCGGCATTCCAGTGGTTACTTGATAAGGAGCTTTTCTCAAAATGTGCTTTCTATGATGGTACATCAATTTCAATTGTTTTCCTTGAGATTTCCAGCTGTTTGGTTAAGACCAACTGAGTTGAGTGCTGGAACCAAGATCAGGCAAGTTTGAAAAATAATAAAAAATAAAGGATAAGGAATGAATTTATGATGAGATGTCTTTGCTATTTTTGATTACTAAAAGATATCGTATTATGTAGAAGTTTTTCATTTGAATTGGACAATTTCGTCAAGGCTTTGAGTACTGGTTGCATGATTTGCAAAAAAAAACCCATTCTTTATAACAAGCATATACTTTAATTAATTTGTAATCAATTTACTAACAAATTGCATTTTATTCTTTCTGCTTACTCCCATCTTCAGGTGCTTGATCCAATTTCGAATGATGAGCTTAAGCGACGTGTTATTGCCATGACAAAACGCATAAATTGCGACGAATACGATAAAATGTGTTTGCTACAAATATTGTCCTTGCTTAACAATTTAGACATGTTGTCACAAGACACATCGATAATAAGTGAAGATGGTGTCCATGTTGAATCGGTGAGTGCTAATTGAATTATCATTTAAATAAGACAAGTCAAATGCATTATTATTGCGCGTAGTGGCGAATTCTTCCAAAATACATTTATTGAAGAATACATTTCGCACTTTTATCTATCGAAGTGTACACACAAAAGATATGAATGGAAAAAGATTGGAAAACACGTAACTACTTCAATTTACATGCAAACTCTCAGGTCCGATTGTTCAATGATTCTCGTTGAATACTTTTAACATTTTGATCGTATAAAATGAAAATATCTTCACCCATGCATGAAACTAATGGAGCGATCCATACAACCTTCAATATTGCACACTAAACGTCTTAAGTGGTATCTAATCTTAGCTAAAAGTAAAGTTCGCTTTTAAACAACCATCTTAAGTGGTCACGTTTTTCCTAAACTTGCAATAGACCTTATGTCGTTTTTATATTATACCCGGAATTTTTTTTCCAGCCGTATTGTACGATTGTGTGGGATGTTATTAGTATTAGTATATTTATGAACTTTAAAGCGATTCTTCAAAACAAAAAAAAATCCGCGAACGCAGTACTTCAAATTCAAGAGATAATTTCATCAGAATTTAGAAAGCAGCATCGCATAAAAAACAGACCACACCGAATAATACCACTCAAGTTCAAGGAAATTGTTTTGGTGGAAAACTCCTGGCATTGCTTTACAACACTTGCATTGTAAATTACAAAAATACTAAAATCAAAAATTAAATTCAACTCGAAATGTACTGAAGAGGTCAAGATTAAATACGATTTATTAAAAAAAATGGTCATGGTTCAAAGCTCCGGTTACTTCCGGGCTCATATCAGCTAACTTTGTTCACCATTACGCTATCCTTAATTGCCGCAAAGTGTTTCTTCTCTAGAGCGGTGTTGGCATGTACTTACGAAAATTATGCTTTTATCCATGTGGGAGCTCTCAAGAGCCATTCAATCATACAGTAAGACAACTCAAACCATTTAAGGATGCGACCCACAATCAATGAAGGTCCAATTCAATTCGAAAGTGAAAAGTTTTTAATGAATAAATTCATAATTCTAATTCTACTCTTGACTGCTTGGACAAATTAACAATATAAGACTGATAATAATGTTTTTGATTTTCTAATCAACAAAATGTTTAACCCAAAATTCGGCCGAGATGTTTGGATCAAATTTTGTAATTCCATTGAATTTTGTTACATTTGTTGAGGTGAAAAAATCTTCTTCAGGCGTAAAAGTAATTCCTTTTATGTAACGGACATGTATTAAGGTCCAACAATTTCACATAAGCATATAATGCAACTCTTAACACAAACAATACTTAATCAGAAAAAAAGGAAGAATGAATATCCCAAATAAAGCCTAACAATAAAAAAACAAAACAATAAACACATTTTTGGCTCTACAAAACGAATCCTGGCACAGACAGGATGTATTACAAAATATCAAGCTTGCTCCAAGCTTATCGAGGCTCTCTAGAACCTTCTACATTTGTAGTTTTACAGGCCTACCAACGAAAAATCTTTTCATTCCTCCACTTATTCAGTCAAAAAAGTCAAAATATAGGATCGACTAAACTAATCCACATACAAAAGTTCACTAAAGAGCTGGGGCTGCTATGTATCCTTAGTTGCTGACAAATTGTCGGAAGTTTTCTTTCTATTTATTCGGTCATTCCAAAGGTCAAGACATGGAACCAAACTTTTCGTCTGAAACCGATTATTTTTTACCACCAATCACTACTACTATCATTGAAAAATAATGTATTGCATCCTTTTCTCTTCCCAGATATTCCTACATTAAAAAAGCTTTTCGTCTTTCTAAAGCAAAGTTTATATAAGCCTTAATCGGGGATTTTTTGGATTAACGAGAAATCGCTTCTTATCCTTCACTTACAAATTTTGAGGTTCTTAGTTTTTGTAAGATTAAAATTAACAAAGAAAACTCTGATGAAAACAGAGGATCGCTGACTATATTTTGGACGCTTTTCAAACACATTCTAGCAATTTGATCATTCTGCAGTGTTTTCAATACTTCTTTTTGAATACCGCGCAAAATCCTTGCCATGTTCTTATGTGTGCCTTACGGAGGTAGAATATAGCCTTTCATATTTCGAAACCACTCACCACAGGAAAGCTATGCGCGGCTCTGATTCTGTAAATTTTACAATCAAGTTTGCATCCTACGCATCCTTACTCACTAGTGTTTGTTTACAGTTGTGGTACAATCTAGTGCTGTTGGACGGCTAAACCCTAAGTCTGTAGTCACTACCATATACTTAATGTTCCTTGCCTTGGAGTAACTCAACGGAGTACGGAGTTTAGAGAGTGCAATGTGCATACCTTCCATAAGATCAGGCATACTTCTTTTTTAGTTCTCTTTTTGCTGTAGCGGACCAGTTCACTACAAGTCCTAGGTCACGGAGTACTTATTTTGTGAAGCACAGTGAAAAATTTTGTAGATGTTTACTTTCCTATATTTTCGGTTGGCAAAAAGTAAATTTTTGTGTCCTCCAATCATCCCTCAGAATTCAGCATTTTTTGCAACGACCGGTACTGTCATGATTGTAAAATAATGTCGCAACCTTGTTGTGCATGCTGTTCTGTCATTATCCTTTCCCAGACACTTGCTATTTTTGCAAAAACCTTGTGTCTCTCCAAAGCAACCAGATAAACAAGAACCACATCGCTATCTTTCATACTAGCACATGACAGACTATTCGAGGATTGCAAGTTATCCCCAAGTATCCTTCCCGTTGGAAATTTAACCTCAGTGTCAGTGCAAACCTTGTTCCTGTACCATGTGTACGTCGTTATAGCATATTCTAGCTTCTGAAACTACGGCTGCCGGAGAAAAGGAGTTTGATTGGCTTGGCAGGCGTGCTGGCATCTAAGCACCGGTTAGAATATAAAACAAGCAAAATTAAAATTGGTGGACGATTGATGATCAAAGATGAGCATTTTCGACCAAATTTGATCCAGTAAAACCGCAGTTGGAGTAACATAACTCAGTTTCTCCATATCCAAAACCAGTGGACTCGTCCCAATCGAAATATCCCACTTATGAGTGTGTAACAGGATTCAGTGCTACTACATAAATCCTTGGCTATCGCAAAGGCTCTAAGTAGTTTAGTTCTAGCTGGAAGGATTAATCACGTGCGGACGCAAGATACCTGATCTGCATACCAAGTTGTTTCTGAGCCAGTGAAACTTTCCCGCCAAAGCAGTATACACGATGACAAATCAATCTGCGTGAATGAAAGAGGATAGAAAAGGTTGCTTCACAGGAAGAAAGTTGTAAGATTTCCTTCCTATAAAAGGGAGAGTTTGCGTGAAGGAAAAGCAAGGCAAGTAGTCTGCACGCGTACTCAATGACTTTGGGTCATTTTTTGGGGGGGGGGGGAGGTGAAGGCTATTTACGCTCGAGTGTCGGACTCCCAGTGGACCTACTGGACTACCGACTAAACACCTCCCCTGTCAACCGGAGCGCCGAGCCGGGAACCGTTTCACACATTAGTTCGGGCTGGGCCTCCCGATTTTACGCCTTATGGCGCCTTCGGGTTACAGGGATTCTTTCTCCAGTTGGATGGGAAAGAGTAGGAGAATTGCTAGAGAAGGAAACTCTCCACCCTCGACGCCTCCAGCCGATCAAGTATGCCTTTTTTCATTACTAGGATGGCCTGAGCGTAATGTGCCACTTGATTCCATTTGTCAAATGATTTCAGCATCTCTTCGATTAGGCTATCTGGATGGAGCTCTCCCACTTTTTCGGCAAGATCACCGCGCTGTTTCTCCCATCTTTTGCATGAAAAGAAAGTATGAGAGGCGTCATCCTTCACACCAATGCATTATATGCAATCTGGAGACCGTGACTTACCTACCTTGTGCAGGTTAGACAGAAAACAACCGTGCCCGCGCAGTAGCTGGGTCAGGTAGAACCCAGTCTCACCATGCGTTGGATTGAGCCAGGATCTCAAGTGGTTGATGAGCCGCGCGGTCCATCTTCCTTTTAGCTAGCGTTCCCATGATTGTTGCCATTCGTCGAGAGTGCATCGTCTTTCATCGCGAGCAACTTTTTCTTTATTACCCTCGTGCCTTCGGAGGTAGACCCTTTTGCACTCTCTAGCAAGGAGAGCGATGGGTATCAACCCTGCATTTACCAACACCGCTGGCTCAGAGACTGTACGGAATGCTGATGCAATCCGCAGTGCTCCTCGTCTCTGCACCTGCGCCAACCATTTTCGGTGCAGTTCCTTGTTGATAGCTTCACTCCATATCTTTGCTCCATAATGAAGTGCAGATTGCACTACACTCATTAGCATACGCCTTTTTGTTGGACTTGGTCCCCCATGATTGGCCATTGGTCGACTAATTGCTGAGACCCCTACTGCGGCCTTGGTTTTCGTTGCCTTAATTTGTTCCGAGAAACTCAGTTCAGAGTCTTTCAGCAAGCCCAGATACTTGACTGATAGTTTCGACTCTACTAATGTGTCCCCGACTCGGACCATTCTTACTCTGGGGATCCTCTTCTTGGTCAGGATGACTACTTCGGTTTTCTCTAACACTTGGTTAAACCCGTGAGTGGTCATCCAGCTCACCACCCGGCGCATTAGTACATTCAGCCTTAATTGCGCTTGATCGACCGTGCACCCAGCCACTGGTGGTGCAACGTCATCTACATAGCCGATCAGTCCCGACTCTTCCGGCAGTTCAAGTCTGAGCAGTCCATCGTAGAAGACGTTTCACAAGTCCGGACCGACCGGACCGAGGATGGAGTCTTGGGCCACACCTGATGTGACTAGCATCCTCCGACAACCTTGCACCGTGTCGTAGATCAGGCTACGATCCTTCAGGTAATTTTGGACTATCCGCATCAGATATTCTGGAACATGGAAAGAATTTTCCAGGGCTTCCAGAATATCCGTCCATCTAGCAGAATTGAAAGCATTCCTTATGTCTAGCGTCACTAGAAGGACTACCCGACGGTTGGATCGACTGCGTGCCCCCGCCTGTTGGACCGCACTTACCATTTCCGCGACTCCATCTATAGTGGAATATCCTGTTCTGAAACCATACTGCCTTGGAGATAGATCCCCAGTGGCGTGGATAAAGTTAGCGAGTCTTCTCTTTATCAGTTTCTCGAGCACTTTCCCGGCGGTGTCTTGCATGCATAACGGTCGGTATGCTGACGGCGACTTGGGATTTCCCTTCCCCTTCGGAAAAAGAGAAAAACGCCTTCCCGCAAGCAGGCATTAAACGTACTGAGCAGCAAGTCAGGGCAAGAGTGATAGGCCAGTTGCAGTACCTCGGCTGGAATACAGGCTGGGCCCGGAGCCTTCTTCGCCTTCATGGACAGAACTGCTAGTTCCAGCTCGTTTCACGTGAAGAGTGGACAGCTCCCCTGTGGGTGGCATCAACGCGAACGGGATGTTGGGGGAAAAAATGCCCGTACTATCTCGTGCATCATGTCCGCTTCAAGTACGTAGGGGGCTCGTAAAGCACCGAGCTTCCACATAACTAGCTAACTTTGGGTCCTTGCGGTTGCAAAATAAGACTGATTTTTACTTGATGCAGAAGCTAGTCAGCAAGCATGGGAATCTTAAGTTTTAATTGGTTTTTAGTTTTAAGTTTAATAAGACTAAAAAGGAAACTACGTCTGCTTGACAGTTTGTTTTACCCGTTTTACGTTAGATTTCGCCATGATATGCATTGGGTTATCCTTCAGAGCGGGCTTTGATTCTCCTGTTCCATTCTGTTAGAAATGCTTATAAATTTGCTTATACTCCCAAATTATACAACTTGCTTATACTCCTGAATGTTCCCAAGATAAAATTATGAATAATTGAATAAATTAATAAGTCAAATAATTGTAACGTCTCAAATAAGCAGCTAATATTTCAGAATAAACACGCGATCAGGGCCATTTTCTCAATTCTAAACTATATATCTTCGACACGTTTTTCTTTTTTCATTTCATCCTCAAAAGCATGGTTTTTTCATAATTTTCTCATCCTTCTGTTAGAACAATCAGTAGAACGACTAGTACATCCATATCTTAGGATGGAGACAATTTTTTGCGCTTTTAAGGATATGACCCATGTAGTTGTGCTGTAAAGTAAATTTTTGGATTTTATTTTGACCATTTAAACACAAGATTTTCCTGTTTCATCTGCCTTGAAAACAGAGCTCCTGATCAGGAGAGTAACTAAAGCATTCCGGGAAATATTTCAAACGAAAAAACAAAGGATTAACACTATTGCATCCTTAGTTTTGATAAGACTATATCAGTTCAAAGTCCCTTGACTGCTTGTTTTACGCGGCGAACGCGGATGCCGCTCCAACACGTATCCTGCACATGTGATGATGAGCAACACACGGCTACCAACTTGCAAATAGATCACTTAAGCTCTATTGTATCTTATATAACAAACTGCTAGTTTAATAGATTAGATTTAAAAAACTATTGGACTTATCACTCTAAATTTTTATCATGTTGTTGACCTATAGTCTGGCTATAGCATGATGTAGGATCATGTTTATCGGAAATAAATTTTCCGATTTCCAGCCAATTTTCTAACCTCAAAAACCGATTTTTTTCGAATTACCGTCATATTGTCAAAAATGTCAAAAAAATTATTCTAGTTCACGTCACTTAAGCAAGGATTGATTTCCGTTCCTTCTCAGATATTCCAGACTCGAGAAATCAAGTCCGTCATCAATTTGGGCAATTTTTTTGAAGAATTCATTAAATCCTTAACAAAGCTTCAAAATTCTAAAAAAAATTTTGTCTCCTTAAACTCATAATAAATATTTTTCCAAATTTTCAAATGATAAATTTCTTCCTTTGACGAAGAATAAATCATCGAGACAAAAGTCTCGTTTTTGAAAATGATATCTAACCTTAAAGCTGCCTTCAGAAGAATTTCTCCAACTTGAAGGCAGAGTTTAGCGGAAAAGTTTGAAATAATGTCAATTTATCGGTTAAGTTCTACGTTCCAGCGGGTATTCAGTTGGTGTTATTTGCGTGACTAGGAGTCCCAATTGTGTCTCTCCAACGCTTAACATGAACAGATTCTGTTCATGTTCTGCTCAACAGAACATGGATATCCTTCACATTTTCATCACAAAAAGAACAGTTTTCATTTTTCTTATTCGGAGCTACGACAAAGTGCCCATCCAAGCTTTATGCTTCCTATGCATAGTATTAGTTTTTGAAGTTGCATCATTTGGACGCCGTACCATGGTTTCCTTGAAATCAAGGAAAGTCTCTAACTATGTCGACGCAAAGAGCTGCAAGATAGTCACATAATTTCAATTTAACTACGCTTGGATTAACAAGAAATCAGGCTTTGATTGTTTAAAAATCAGCTTAAGGTTATGTGGACGCACAAATGGTCTAGCATTGTTATATTATTTTATCCCAGCCAGGATTGGACTGCGCAGAAATCTGGTTGAAACTACCCAGAAATCAGTCTTGGGCTATCTTGAAAAAGTGTTTCAAAGATCCTTCTACTTCTACTGGAATCCGAAAGGTGTTGTCCGTTTAAAACCTTTTCCTTTTTCATGGTGGAACAGAAGGCTGCACCCTGTTATAATCCCACTAGGACTTTTTCTTAACTTTTCTCCTTTTTTCGCACACCATGTGGACGCGCCAAAGTGCTCTTTCGCGAAAAATTTACTTCAGATGGGAAAAGGTTTTTTATGTACTCATCCATTACATGCATAAAGACTTGATAGATATGACTTTTATGACTTTTAAAGGAAAGATGGAAACCATGAATGTCATAGCGTTGACAAGCCGGTAACAAACGGGTGACCCGTGAGGGACGATTTTTTAAAATTGAAAATTATCGAATGCGAGTTATTACCCTTAGAGGTGGGAGTTATGCAAATAAATGAGTTTTTCGAAAAAGCTAAGCCAGAAAGTGTCCTATAATATTCCGTCGAATGGTATCAAAATTATGATGGTAACGTGAAAATTGTAGGGTTGGTTGATTCATGATTTGACTCTTCTGAATAGTATGAATATCCTTCTGAGGATGATCTGAATCTATATTAAACACATTAAAAGGAATCTTGATTTCTAAACGATATATTGTGTATTTTTGCATATTTGGTTTTATGGAGTTTTGACTCTTCCCAAATTGAACATAAACTTTGGTGGAATACCAAAATCTTATGCAAAGACTATGGTAAATCATCCAAGTCATTTTTGCAGGCGTTCAAGGAAGCTAAGTTGAGAATGTTGTCCACACATCAAAGGTATAAAAAGGTTGTTATAATTAAAAGCGATCCCAGTTTCCTAGACTTCTTGTAAAAACTTCTTCTGTGAAAGAAGTCATAAGAAATCTATTTTCCATCACCAGTCAATTAAAATGCAGAATAAGGTTCGTCCAATCGTATCGCTAAGCTAGAACGTCAGGTGCAACGAAATGTCTTTCGAGGCGTTTTGGCATTGATTTAGATAGAAACCAATTTGGTGTCTGCTGTAAACCCATAGACTTCAGATGAAAACTGCAATCGAATCTACTTGCATTTGATAGGAACCTTGATCTTAAGGATGTTCCAAATCAACATGATCAACTCTTCTTATGTTTTACCCAACATTTGTCAAAAACTTAAATTTAAAACCGTCCATACCACAAATGAAATAGCTGAAACTGATAAAGAGCGGTCTTCCACTTTGGTTGTCAAAACCGAAACTGATGAGCAAAACTCTCCACAAGAGTATTTTCGACGCACGAAGCGTGGAATCTTGGGTTCGAAAACTTGGGCACGAAAACTTCATCTGCCTCAATTTCAACAAAATGACGTGCACTGTTGACAAAAGCCAATTCAAGTCAGCCACTGTTGATACTGTTGAAATAGAAATCACCATGGTATAAAAAAGGGGGTTGAATATCCTTCCAGAGCGGGATATGATACTACTGTTGCATTTTGCTAGGAATCCTTAAAAAAATTCTTACGACCAACCGACTGCTTCCAAAAGCAAATTATCAATAAATTATCAACTCGGATGATTCAACCGTCTCAAAGCAGGAGTTTATCTTTCCGAATCGACATGGGATCAAGGCGATAGATGTAGTAAGTTTTTTGTAGTTTACAGGACTTTTATGAGTTTATCAAATTCATTTTTTTTTTACATAGTCGTTCCGATGGTGCGCCCTCTTCCGTGTGATGTTAGTTTTAACCTCTAAAATATTATTCTTTCACTCGAATTTCCCATTTAATTCTCAAAAGCATGCTTACAACATAATCTTCAAATCCTTCTGCTAGAGCACTCAACATAGCTCTTTGCTTGTCCCCATGTCTTTATACTAGAACACTCATATCTTCGAGTAGAGACAAAGTTTTGCGCTTTAAGGTTGTAAGTTTCTTGTGTTCTAATTTAGGTTTTAAAATTTTCGGGATTTATTTCACCCATTTAAACCGCTCTACTCCTTTTTTTAAGAATTTTGAAAAGGGGATTTCCCTTCAGGAGCACAATGATATCACTGAGGATATTCCCGGATAATATTCTGTCCGAATTAAAACAAAAGGATTTCACGTTTGCAGTTTAGTAGAACAATTCATGCAGTCTTAAACTGCTTCAGCTCATCAAAGTTTTTATCATTTTTTTAATTTTTGGTTAGTACAAAAATTGACAATTAAACGCTTCGGATAAATGATGAATATCAGTAACTCTATGCGAAACTATTCCTTGAAAATCGAACCTTAAAACTTACAACATTCACATCTTTCTCTTATCGCCCTCCGGGTAACTATAAAAAGGATGTTATAACGCCAGGAAAGTTCAAAATAATTTCAAATTTATCATAGAATACGTGAAAGTACTTATCTGAAAATTGAATTGGTAAAACAAGTTTCCGTACATCGATAAATTTCCATCAATCTCACATTATGTCTTTGGAACGGGCAATAATGAAAGATTCAGTGAACAGGAACAGTGAACAAATCTCAAAAAAAACTGATTAAGTCTTAGCAAGCTTGAAATGATATTGTCAATCGCAGTCAACTGAAATCAAATACGTACTATATACTAGGCTCATACTCTATTTAAAATTGACTGTCAATCCTAGTTGTTTGGCTGAGATTCCTTTAAAAATTTCCTTCATGAATCTTTTTCAAATTCAGTTTCAACTCGATGTCTTCTTGAAATAAATTAATTTGATGTCATTCAAATCATCGCGGTTAAAAATAATCTAATCCTATTCCATCAATTTCAGATCAAATCAGGACTATCCAAATCGTCCGATTTTATTTCGGTGACTTCAACGCCTCGTTCATTCTCAACAGGAGACCATCAGTCTTTGATCAGCACTGCCAACGCTAAATTGCGTAACGGTAAAATCGTTGCAACAGTTCTTCCATATACCACAACACTTTCCTCGCCGTCCGATTCGCCGCGGAAATTTCGAAGTTGGCAGACCAGTAGTTTACACGAAAGTGGAGTTTTTGAAGCGGATTTAGCGGATACCAGTACCCAGTGGACACAAACAGAGCCAAATGATTTTCCTTGCCCGCCAACTACTGAACTATGTGCTGAAATTCAAAAACTAAACAAATTCCGCGAAAAGATCGAGGAATGTGTGTCTAAAGCTCCCGTACCTGCTATACTTTCTCCGAATCTATCCGACCAGAGGAAGTTGCAATACTACAAGGATCGACTGGAAGTTTTGGAGAAAAAGCTTGTGGTCTACGAGAGTAGCGGAGACCAGCAAGCGAAGAAATTGGCAGAGCGCTTGCAAAGAGAAGTACAACTTGAAGCCTTAGTTAAGGACTACGCACAACAGATTGAATACCTGGAGACTGAAAACAGCCGTTTAGAGGAGGAACGCTGCGAGTTCGAGGAGGCCGAAAACGACACCAGACTCAAGCTGCAACGTCTGGAGGTGGATTTAGAGATCTTAAGCCAACGAAACTTAGAGCTAGAAATGTCCAAAGAAGCAGCACAAACCAAACTACAAGAGTCGCGTCAAAAGTGTGTCTCGCTGCAGGAATCTGTTGCTGCCAGTCAGGACCGCGTGAGTGTGCTGGAAAACAAAGAAAAGGATTACAAGAACAGCTTGAATCTCATCAAAACGGCAATGCCGGCCATATTGCTTTTCAACTCATTCATTGTGAATGGCTATCAAAATGAGGACAATCAAATCGATATGTCTGCATCGAATCTCAGGAGGTGTACGTGCCATGAATCGGAGAGCAATGCCATTGAGGCGCGGGTTAAGCTCCAGCAACTTATGGCGCGCGAACGCGAACTCACACAAAATATTACTGAGCTCAACCGGGCCTACAATGAAACTCTGGAGAGCGCCGACAATTTGTGGGCACAAATGGAAAAGGACTACAAGGACCGGCTAGAGAAAGCCAAGCAGACTGAGTGCCTCCTTAAGGCTAGAGTTGTCAAACTAGAGGAGCGAATCGCAGCAGACTCGCAATCTGCCGTCGAACGCTTAAGCTATCTAGAAGAAAATGAAACTTGCTACAAAAATCGCATATGTAAGCTCAACAAGGAGAACAAGGAGCTTGCTCACAGGAACGAATCCCTACAGAATGATTACCAGCGAGTCAAAAGTGAATACGTAGAACTCAAAAACTATTTGGACGTTGTTGCCCAGCCAAATCTGGAGCGCGAGAAGCAAAAAGTGCGCAAACTCGAAGAGGATCTCGCGACCCTCACCAGGTCCCTGAAGGAAGTGGACGAAGCGCACGAACAAGAGCTGCAATATGTTCGCAACCAGCTGAACAAGTCTAATAAGGAGCTGCTTCATATTGAAGTGACCAATTCTGAGCTTAAGGAAGAAGTATGCACTCTTGAAACAAGAATTTGCGAATTAGTTCAGCAGCATTGTTGCGACGAGGAGAAAATACGAAATTTGACGGACGAACTGAGGTCCGCGCTGGAGGATCGCCACATACCGTACAAACGACAAGCGGGCGATGCTCCTAATTTGGCTGAGGAATTGGCACCAACCAAACGTATTAATGTTGAGAACATCAAGGATCTAACGGATGCTGCTGAAAGGCTCTCGGAAGCGATTGCTTATACGGAGGTAAGTTATGGCTTGCTCGTTCGCGAGATCTACATACGGTTGCTAGTATTTGTTCGAGTTACTTTGTATATTTGTTACGCATTCCTTTTGTTTTGCATGAGATGAATTTGTTTTATTGTTTCGCGGCGCGTCCTATATGAAATTCACATTTTGTTGTGGTAAAGACAACCGAGGAGAGTGCTTGGCATATATTTTTAATTTTTTTTTTTTTTGAATGATTTGTAATTTTATTTTAATTAGTTTGTATTTATTTGGAAATTAATTAATGTTAAAATGCTGCTTTAAAGATAAATTCAACCCACATTAGAATGACATAAGATTTTAAATATTTTCAATAAAATAAATGAAATTAATACTGGAACGAAAAGTATATCACTTTCATCGTCAAACGTATGCAATATGAATGGTGTATGAAGCTCGAATTGGTGGTCGTTTTGGGGTTTTTGAAAATTTATTGGCGGTTTTTGAGGTGTGTTACCTTACAGATACACCAACATCGGATCCCTGACTTCTGGAAATTTAGTAGAGTCGTTTTAACCACGCACTGAGCGCTGAAAAATGCTGAGATGGCAAAGAAACCCTTCTATAATTTAAGGTCATGTGCCAATAAAATCGTTGCTGAGGAACAAAAAAAAAAAGGAAAAAAAAATGCAAATGCCATCAATAGTAAAATCGTCAGTGAATCCTTACCAGTAGCTGATAAACCTATGTGGTACTATAGGCTTAAAGGGAAGTCTCTGATCGTTGTCTTTGAGCCGGAATATGCTGCGGAGTATCCTCCTTTCATATTTTTGAATCATGGCCTATAGCTCGCAGAGGCCTCATCAGGGTGTTTTTTTGTTGTCGCTTTTAACAATGTGTGAATGGTTATGGTAAAGTAGAATAAACTTGCCCAAAAATTAAGCAGACAGATATAAACGACACAAAGTTAAAATTGAATAATCAGAGTTTTCAGAATCGTCCCGAATATCCACGTTCAAAATAATCATTGTCTATTGTCTGTCAAAGACTATTGCAAGTTCGTAGGATAAATAACCAAGGCATTCAATGTCTTTCAGCGGGTTATGGCTCAACACCCGTCTACTGCGAACTTAAATTGACAAGTTCAAGTCAGAAAAACAACAACAATTTTAGTTCTGTGCGATTTCGTCGTTGGTATTGGAGAGTTATCAAGATATGTCCGTCAACAAAAGAGGTTTATTCCAGTTGGTAGGCGCTGGAACTTGAGTTCCTGTGTTCCTAATGTTCCTGTCTTCATCTCATATGATATTTTTTGAATATCCTTTTTGGTAAGATAGTCTTTGCTTTCAGAACAATATATCGAGAACATTCTAGTTGTCACCGTGTTCATTTCAACCATTATTTCTGTCAATATCATCCTCATTTACTATCCTCATTGGCTAGTTGTTCGACCGACAGCTCAAATTATCATAGATTACTTCCTTTCATTCATGGCATCTTCTCTTCTTTGACTTATTATCAAGTAGTCCAACTCTTTCATTGTAGTTTTTCGTCCTTACTAAGATCTGGTTGCTCATTACGTCTAAAGTTTGGCTCATGTCTCATTTACGAAGAAAACATTTGCTGCCCGTTGCCCCCAGTATTGTTATCAACCTGCAAATCGAATTTAGATGGCAGTGGATTGATTCTTAGGGCTTTCTTACTACAGAATTTTTCAAAACGTCATCAAACTCATCTCCTAGCAACACATTTCACCCCATTACATATTTGAGTTTAGGTTATAAGACCTCATATGATAGAGCACTTGTTATTCATTGGTTTTGGTTTGCTTTGGCGGGTTTGACACCAACAAACAGGAAAGGGATTTTCAAGGGAAACACGGCATTATTTAAGATTTAAATATGATATCACAAGGTTACCGCTTTTTCGGGAAGAACGCACCATTATGATTAATCACACATATTACATCACCTGCCGTTCAGCATATATTTGCTAATTCTGGGTATCGCTAGATTGCCAAATGTTTCTCTACTATCATATTTTCAACGTTCAACTAAACAAACTCAATTTCTTACAGCAATGCAAGAATTGCACACCAGAAAATGAAGACTTAACAGAGCTTGCTAGGCAAATCAAAAAGCTTGCTGACTTGGTATTGGATCAAAAACGCGATGAAGTCCAAGGCTCTGATAGTTTTAATGATCCAGATGGACCACATCAAGGACCAGTGGAGCATAAAACCTCCTTTCATTCTCAAAAATCTCTACCAGTTGACCCGAGAAGAACAAGCAAAGGACTTGAAGAGAGCGAAATGGAATTAGATTTACAAGAGAGCATTGACACCTCAAGTCTGAACACTTTGACTTCTGAAACCGGTCAAAACAGACCAGAGAAACCAGATGATGAGAATTTGACAAAGAAAGACAATACTGAAAGCAGCGGAGAAGAACTCGATCTTGACGCAGTTGTCATGCATATGCGTTTGGGTTCAACGAATTTCCCAACATCTTTTGAACCTAACTCCTTATTAAACTACAGTAAGAGTTCCAAAGACCCAAATAAAAAGTGTGCAGTGGAAGTTCCATCAGAGTTGCGTAAGATTAATTTGGCAACCGATGATGTCTCAAGATCTCTCAAAGCCGCACTCAAATCAACCGAAACCGATCAAAATGAAGACACGACAAGTTCTACCAAAAATTTGGTTGCAACATTAAATTTGGACTTGCAAATCTCGAATGTTGACAGTTCTTCCACTGGATGTTTGGATAGTCCATTACAAACTCCACTTTCAGCTTCATCCAACCTCCTTACGGGAGGGAATGCACTAGACAGACTTTTGTCACTTGTAGCCGAGTCTTTGTCTAGCAACGAGAAAACATACGATGCAGAACGGTCCTTGAGGCATTTATTTGCCGAAGACATTGTCTTTCGACAAAATTTGAGTCTCGCCTTGCGGCTAGGCCGAGATGCAGTTGAAACACCCGCAGGATCAGTACGTTCGTTCGAACAAATATCACGAGCGTTGGAATGTATTCGAACGATAGAAGCTTTATATGATCCCATCAACGTACCTGTTAGTATTTTTAATATTTTTCAACTCGAATAGTTACAAAAATCTTAAACATAATTTTAAAGCAACGATAGTTTGCCCTAGTACGTTGATGCTACACCTATGAAGGATGTTAGTTCGCTTTAAGATTCCTTTGAAATTTTCTAAACTAGTCACAAGAGCATAAACTCACATGCTTCAATTTCCAACTGAGCTTAATTTCCTTTTTAATCCTTATCGAAAGCATAGTATAGCTTCCATCATCTCATTTTCCAGGCCATTGAATCGTTGCGTCATGTCCTACTGGACAAACTCCTGCATTACTTCATGAAATCACCGGAGAAACTACGCTGTGTCGTTTGTGTGCCAAAAGAACGCTCCAATTAATCATATTTTTTTGTTCTGTATAATTTACATCCTAGGTGAAATATTTGTGAATTTTTTTAGTAAGTGTGCGTGTGATTAGCGATAATAATTTCTTTTAATTTTTCTATAGGAAAAAACAAATAGAATCAATGAATTTCAGTGAAATTAGATGAAAGATCGAGTGTGCATGAATATAGTTATGAAAACGATTCTATATTTTTTTGCGAGCTTGTTTGTTGAAAAGGAATAATTTTGAACGATTTTTTATAAACATAAAATATTTAGCAATAAAATTTTAGCTGAAAATAATATTAAATGAATATTTTTCGGTGTTTTTTTTTTCGTTGACAAATTACAAACACTCATTGATGGTTTAATTTGTAAGTGCAGTTTTTAAGTGCTCAATTCAGGACTTACAAACTGGACTTACAAGGACTTCAAGGATCTCCTAAGTAGGGACCTACCAAGCGATTCAGCGAAGGGTGGTATATATACTAAATGGTACCTCTGCTGTTTTTTTTGCAACACTTGCAGCATTACCTTTACATATACTTCAAGTCAAATTTTCATTATATTTTCATTTTCGTGAAGTCATTTCATGCGTTTTCTACCTCGTAACCATTTTCAGAAAGCAAAAGAATTCTAAACTTTCTAATTGTTAATATTTGCTTGAAAGTACTCCTAAACGTCGCTGATAAAGCAATATTTAAAGAACAATCAACTTGCCTTAACACTTATTCCCTAGTAATGGAAGTTGACGAACACTTCTTGCATCCTTCCTGGGAGTATTGAAATGACACGTTTAGTTATTTATTTACCAAAACAAACGAAGGTTTTTTTTTGAAGATCGAAAGAACAAGTATCACAAATTCATATGAGCCTATGCCATGTGAATGTTTTACGGATTCTTCGGAGCCGGTAAAATTCAAAGCATTTTCTCTTCGTATTTGAATTAAGCACTTGAATGTTATTCTGTGTCCTTGTCAAGTAAGAAAGTGTTTCAATGTTCCGGTAAAATCAAATAAAATCTGTTAAATATGTTGCCGAACATGGCAACACTGCATACCACCATTTAAATTATTCCTTCCGCTTAAATTTATTATTCTGACTAAACTGTTAGTTTCAATTTGACCAGCGTTGTGAGTGAACGCTTGTGCATGTTTCACGCAACATCTAAGTAGTACTTGACTACCATGTGCTACAAGGCTAAATAGTTTAGTGAAGAGTTTAAGTGGATCCCGGGTGGAACCAAAACGACGCATATGAATTATTAACTAAGGTGTGTATCGAAGATGGTATGAACGTTCTACAAGTGGTACAGAACAATCGAGGACAGTAAAGAAAGCATAAAGCAGAGTACAGGTGCCGCTGTTAAATACGAAAATTTATGAATATCCATTAGAGACCATTCTGCAATCTTAGACATTTCAATTTCCAGTTTATTTTATATTCTTATGATTTATTCACGATTATTGATGCGTATCTAGCAGATGGCAGATGATGTATCTGCTCAAGCCAGAGTGCACGTAAAATCTTGTCTCCTTGTGTCACGGATGTTACGTCAATTTCATTAAATACTACTTAGAAGAAAGAGATAAAATTTCACAGCATCATTATGACGCAATGTGGCGCATTCGCATTGAATTTTTGAACGTTTGTGACATTTTTCTATACGCTATTCGCCGTACAATTCCAATTTGGATCTTTTCGACTGCACGCTGAACTGAGGTTCCTGCTAATGGACACATACCCATTCCTAAGGACAATCACGACACAAGCAAATGTATGAAGCTCAAGAAAGATGGGCTGGCATATGAGATCAGAAATTGGCAGTCATGTTGGCAAAAGTTGATTAAAATGAATTCGAGCTAAGACAGGTTGGTTCGAAAAAGGACATGTAAATGTGGAAGATTTAACAGATACTTCTTTTCTTTACAAAGTTTTTATAACTACTTTTTGAACAACACTCGTAGATAAGGGTTGGAATAACTTTTCCAGCTTAACTCTTGACTTGCAGTAGATGAGACTTTACCTAACTCTCTATGTTATATGTTTTACAAATCTTCCGCTTTATTTCGTAACCTGCTTTGACTATATCGAAACAGTTAGGTATTTTTAAGGGTTTTTATTAGACGTTCCTTGAAAAAATATTCGGGGAATTTCTTGCTCAAGAAATTAGATTTGACCGCAAAAGTACAACCTTCAAGCGGAATCTGATTCTCTACCGATACAAACCCGCCTAACATCTCCTGCAGCTTTAACGACTTTGAGGTGGTTGGAGAAACACTCATCCCAACCTTGATGAAAATAACCAGAGGACAAATGATTAATTCAAATTAAAATGAAAGTTTCCTTTTGACCATTTATGCAAAGCAGTTTACGGGGCATGAAATTTTCGGTTGACTAGTTCACTTTTCTTCTCCAAATAAGGATATATGTTATCTTCCAAACTTTATAAAAGGTTCTCATGACGATTTTCAAACTGATTGTAGTTTTAAAACATTAGCAGATTCTTCTCAGCCCTCAAAGAATAATTGGCTCCTTAAGATCCTCTGGTAAAACGGCAAAGGGTAATTAGAAAGTACTACTTTCTAATTTTCTCAGAAGAAAGCCAGAGGTTCAACGCAGGATATGCGTGGAACCTCACATATCCACATATACACATATCCACGAAGCATATGTGTAACTAAAAGCGAGAACCTTGGTTTAACAGCTGATTCGAGAAATTCGAATTTAGGACAACCTAACGCTTCCTTTATTCGTGAAAAATTCGAAAAAACCACTCCTCTTTTTGCATCACGTTATGACTCTTTCCTGTTCCAAGGTTGTTATCTACACATTGGACGTTCCACTAAGTTTAAAAATTGGTAGAAATTTGGAAAGTTGTTTCGAGTAGTAAAAAGGAAACACTTCCTTTCTTCTTGGTAACAGCAGACGCAGCGACGTGAATAATATAAAAACGAAATTCAGGCTTTAGTCCAACACTGCAAAATTACTGGCTTGTCCGGTACAAGCTTTTGCCATCGGAGTAAATTATATTCAAACATTATGTGCTATAATTATGAAGACGAAACTCCCATCATGAATCTGAATTTCCACTTAAAATCGAACACTTTTGATTTTTTCCGCCAAAAATTTACCCGATTGTAGTAGACAAAGATCGAACAATCAAAATTAATTCTTCTGATCTTTTGGGAGACTAGAAAATATCGAAATTTTTATGTGGGATGAAAATTGAATAGTAAATTTTATTTATTTTTATATTGGTGGTAATAGTTTTGAAGCTTTTATGGTCTCTAAATTGACTGTACAAAATTTTCGTAACATAAAACGCTAAAAATAATGGCAGATGAAACCAAAAATGTGAAAAAGATTGAATACAGGGAAGATGGATCGGTCTCATCTGTTGCAACTGACATTTCGGGTATAGCGGAGTTTAAGGCAAGGCTAAAAAAGCTTTCTCAAACCGCAAATGGATTGCTGGAATCGATCGACAAAGTCATGGTAAAACGACGCACTACCTCCAAACCTCATCTGGAGAATCGGGACAAGCATGGTCAGCGAAGAAAGGAGAATGTTAGCAAGTCCGATGGCAGCTTGGAAGACGTCGACACTCAATTTGCGATCAAGCCACAAAGTTCAAATTATGAAATTTCCCACCACACAACCCATAGTCCATGCATTGATAGTCGCCCCAGAAATACAGAACTTCCATTTGTGACAGATCTTGTGGATAGACGTGAAAGAAATACAACCAAGTCTATCAGGAAGGAAATTAGCCGTAACAGCAAGCAATCTACACAAGACAGTTCGCACGGCATTACTCCTCAGACGGTATTCATGGACGAAATCAAAGAACTACTGAGCGTTGAAAATAGAGATTTAACCCATCCGCATCACAAGCGAAATCAAAAAATCACCAAGACATCCCACTTGCTAGAAAATAACCATAATCTCCTACTTGAATCAGACCTAGATGGGAATTCGACCAGCATAACATGTGAATGCGACTCGAAGTGTCCTTTTATCAAGGCAAGATATCGAATTGCCAGTAAGGAAGGTACCTTTACGTCTAATACTACAAAAGAGCACTCTAAGGGCTCGGGTGATTACGTTTCTAGTAGAACCAGCTGCTCCGATGATACGAAAAATAAATTTGAGCTGCCTAGTATTGCCAACGATGGTGCAAGAAAAAAGGATAACTCAGACTACAGTACCGTAGGGCGAAGTTTGGTCTCTGACACTCTAGTTACTAGTGACAGAACAGACTTAACGTTTCAACGAAATAATCAACTAACCTCATCAACGAAGCCGGTTAAGCACCAAAAACAAAGTGAAACCATTGATGCTAGTTTGAGTCAGCCTTCGAGTACGTTAAGGACTAGTTCTGGAGAGGAATACACGCATAGTGAAGCAACTGAAGAATCAGCAAATAACATTGAATCATCTTACGAGAGAAAAGAAGAATATCAGCCAATAGTATACGATTCGGAAGGATCAATCTCTATGTTCTCCGGAAGCTTGTCTAGTTCCGAAAACAATCCGCACCAACCTAATTTGCGAGTGGGCTCAAAATCGTTGAGAAAGTACCCGTTGCCTACTCACCACATCACTCACAGCTCGGAAAATCTTTCAATGTCTCATTCTGCGAACTCAGTCTCAAGTCAAATCCTGACCCCTAATAGAACCCAGAATATTGATATGCTTAACCTTAGTAAGTCAGCAACGTCCTTCACTTCCACAGAATCGTCAACTGGTCGTACACAAAGCTCTAGGAGTGAATTATGCTCTCAAAGTATTCCTGTCGTAGGAAAATCGCCAGTGAACCTCCCGCTGCCAAGTAGTTTATCATGCTCGCAAGTAAAATACAATTCTAAGCCAAGTGACTCAATTTCGCGGAGTTTCACTTCCACTTCTTCCTTTTTGGAAAGTATTGCGAATAACAGAAACTGTCATTGCTGCGAAAGTGCCAAATGTTATCGATGTCAAACATGTGTTGATCCTGATCAATTGAATCGAAAGAACTCCATCAGTGGCGTGTCTAGTAATTCAATATCCTCTGGCCAAAAAGCGTGTGGAAACGACAATTTGCCATCTGTGCATCACAGTAGTCATTCGATCAGCTCTTCACAATATTCTGAATATTCTGAAACATTCGGAAACGCTCAAAAATTCAAAAGAATGGATCAAAAAACAAGTGTAGACACCACTAATAATGGACGCTCCTTTGGAAAATCTCTCACGATGAATGAGTCTACATCGCCTAATGATGAAACTGCATCAAACCCTGACTCGAGGATAATTGGCTACACCCCTTCTAAGCGAAAAACGACCACCGTGAAATTAGCAAAGAGCAGAACGTCTTCTGATATGCATACTAAATCTTACGATTCAGGTTCTGAAAGTGAAAACTCGTTCACTATCAAAACAAAGAATAGAAAAACTCCCAAAAATTCCTCTAACGAAATGAATGCTTCGACAGACGAAGGACCAACATATTTCAGTGCTTCTTACCTCCATAAAACTACTGCTACTAATAGCTCCGTGGAAAACCAAAAATCAAGTCACATCAAGTCCATGTGCATGTATTCCGACTTCCTTGATGCAGAAAGCAGTGTTATTAGTTCAAAAATTTCCAGGTCTCAAAACGCCGAGGAAAATGTGAAGTCCTTTCAAGACAAATCATATATTGTTGATACACTGTATAGAGAAAGTGCAAAAATTGATCTCGGAAGTTTGCAGGAACCCCGTGATGCTCTAAAATTAAGTTTACATCCTGGGTATATGCTCCGGGACAAATTACTATCCACCGAACCGCTGAAGGCTGAAGAAAATTCGGAACAATCTGAGAGCAAGGGAACCAGTTACACAAAATGTTCAACAAAAGAAGAGTTTGAACACGATCAATATCAAGAGGAAGATACATATTCAGATTATGTAGAGGAGAGAAGTCTCTCATATACTCGGTCAACAACTGATAGCTGTCCAATGGTCGAAAATATGCCGACGAAACATCGTCAAAAAGGAATTGAAAACTCGGGATACTATTTTGGAAAATCTTCAAGTTTGGAGACCAATGATTTCGAAGATAGCAAAGACAGCATCATTTCGGTGCAAAATAACATGAAATCAACACGAAAGCAATTCTTCAAAAAGGAAGAAGTGTATTCTTCCTCGTGTTACTGTAGAAGGTGTCTTTATGAAAAGAATGATGCCTACCGAGTAGGATCCAATGAAAAAATGGTACACAAAACTCATTTACCATGTGACAGCGTAATGTCAGAATCTTCAAGCTTAGATTCTCCTACCTCGACGAATTCTGAGATGACCTGGGACAGAAAAGAAAGGTTCCACCGTAGAGAGACATCTTGCATATCTTCCGATGATGCTGTAGAAAACAAAAAACAAATTGATCTATCTACGTCTTTCATTAAATCTGAATTGATAAGCTGCAGCTGTGTCGCATCTTCATGTCAAAATGTTGTCACTGGTTTGACATCAGACGGTGTTACTAGCGGAAAGAGTCTTCTCACTTCATATGGACCAAGTGTTACTTCAAGTGCAAATTGCGAACTCAACTCTGAAATAGATCAATCCTTCTCCAAAGAACTTGATTCAGACTCTTTTACTGAAAAACCCGAGAAAATACCATCCTTGGCTTCTTCATGCCACTGCGAGAGATCATCTTGCCAAATGAAGCGTTCAAGCAAGAAAACTGTTTCGAATAATGAATCTACCAATTCAGTACTCAGCTCCAGTTTGGATTTTTCTACTAACCAATCGATTTTAAGTCAAAAGCAACAAAATAACACAAGGCATAGTACTTCAGAACTCACTACTGACAACAAAAATTATCGAAACAAGGACATCAGAGATAATCGATGCAAAAGCAAAACGACGTCTTCACAAACAGATTTGTCGGATAGCTATTTGTCGGGTCCTTGTATACAAGATACTACATCTATCGCTAGGTCTTTTGATAACACTTCCGATCAAACTAACGCTTCAAAATTTAAAAGTTCTGAACTAACAACCAGTTTAGCCACATCACAGCATTCGTCAACCTGTGTTTGTACAAACTTTTCCTGCCTTGAAGAAACGCCAGGTTTGCAAATCAGTTCTACCAGTAATATGGCACATATTGAAATGAATTCCAATGAAGAGAAGCCTGCTGGCAGCAATTCTGGTCTAGAAGTTAACGAAAATTCATCGAGCACCAGCGTGAGTTCCCTGACGCCTTTGAATAATAAAAAAGTGAGCAAGGAGAACAGTTTTATGTCCAAAAAATTCTGTCGTACCATTGAGAGTTCAAAGTTGGGTGAATCAGGAGAAGATCTAATTAGGTCCCGCTCTTCATCATGCAGCTGTAAAAATGCACAATGTCTACAAAGGACAACTAACTATGATTCAAAACATAGTGAAACTTCCTTGCCTGGCACCAGTGCAGCGTTTGAGATCGAGTCCGGCTCATTGAAGAGCAGCAAAGATTCCTGCTTCAATCTGATCTCGAAAGTTACATATTCAACGGGTTCTACAATCGGTCCCATGGGAACATCCTCTTATGCAAAGATGAGTCATACAATTTCGAGTTTTTCCTGTAGCTGCTCAAATCCTTTCTGTCGTATAGAAAGGACTAACGTTACATCCATGTCTGTTGCTAAGACAGAAAGGACAGAAAGTCGTACAGAAGGGAATGATGTTCAATTCATGTCTGTCAATAAGAATTTGGACAATGTTTCAAATAAAAGTCTATCAAATTCCACTGAGCGAACCAATGTATGCAGTAGTATTCTTATTATAACACCTGCTCCTGTTGGCAACAATGAATACATACGATCTGAAACTATATGCCACGAATTGCGGACTTCATTCTCAACCTCGACGGATCCATCTTCTTCTAGTGCTCCATCTCTTACTACAAAAAATATAAACTTAATGAATGACACAAGAGATGCGCCACCCACTTCAGCTCAAGAAATTCCGTCTTCTAATCTCCCAGATAATGTTCAGAATGGGCCAGCAACAGATAATGTAATAAAAGATAAAGACAACAAAGCGAGGCTTCGCGAATGTTTTGAAAATCATGGAAAAACCAAATATTCTTCATCTGAAATTTCAATATCATCAGGCAATGAAAATAAATGTTCATACAAAACAAAAAAATCGAAGAACCATCCAACAATTATCCCGAAGATATTCTCTGCCTGTTGTTACCAAACAAGCTCTACATCCTGCTCAGCTTGCAAGCAACTGTGGAATGACGAGTCATTGCATTATTCTTCAGAAGACTCACATTGTAATGAAAAAATGGAAGTTGTACAGGAAGCAAAAAACGTTGGAAAAATTGAGGTTCAGTCACAAATTGACCACCAATGTTTTTGCTGCATATGCTCAAGACGTCCCGACACGGACCATTCAAGCAATCCGACGAACAATTCCGAAGAGTCCTGTTCCAAAATACGTTCTACCTTGGAAGAGGAAAATAAGCCGATTCAGTCGTCAAATTGCATGAGTTCAACCTGTAACTTGGTTGACTCAGACTCATCATTGCTAGAGAAGCTCACAACGTCATGCGAGCCTTCATCCTTTTCACTTTCGATTCCACCCCATGCCACAAGATCACAAGCAAAACTTTTCGCAAACTATTCTTCTTCATTGTCTAAACAACTCTCAAAATCAACACGCATGTCTTCTTTTGCATCCTTTACACCCTCTGCCTCTTCAAGCTTTACTAAATGTCCAACAGAAAAATCGTTCCTGGAAAAAGCTGAAAACCTTTTCTTAGTCAAATCATCAAAAAAATCACTAAGTAAGACTAAGATCTGCAAATGCAAAATATGCGAAAAAAGAGGAAAATATAAAGGACGTGGTAATACCTCTAAAGTCAAAACCTCTACATCAGAACCCAAAATTAACGGATCTGGCCAGGACAATGGCTTCATCGCAATAACAAAACAAACTCCGCAGTATCCTTCTAGTGAAAATGTCAAAACAGCAAATCAATCATCAGATGAAAGCAATAAATTCGCAGGGGTTCTCGCAAAATCGGACGAAAAGCAAGCAAATTCCAACCAGTCTTTGAGAGAGCCTAATTCATCCTTATCACCAAACAATCTTGAAATATGTCCAACAGTCAAACCAGTTTTCTCTGATGAGCGGATAAAAGAAACGCCAAAACTGCCAAAAATACCGTTAGTTAAATCTAAAGTTTGTAGATGCTCCAAATGCGGAAAACGAAAAAGGAAGAATCAAAATACCAGTAAACGCAGAGAAACCAACGATGCGCAAATACTTCCAGATAATCCTCCAAAAGACTTTGACACACAAAAATCAGATTATTCAGAAGTTAGCATAGACTTGTCTGCATCGGGCACCGTAATATGTTCTATAACCAGTTTCTCTACCACTACATTTGATGAGAATGGTATAAATTTGAACAAGGACGTACACTCTAAGGACACGCTATCGGCCCGTATCCAGACTTCCTCCTCAAGCACTAAAAGATGTCCCACCGAAAATCATTTGCTTGACGATTCAAAACTGAACCCAGATGCTCACCCTGTCGAGGGATCGCAGAGCAAAGACAAAATTTGTAAATGCTCCAAGTGTGGAAGAAGGAAAAAGGGTAAACGGAAACCCAAAAATATGGATCCAGATTTTCAAAAACTTAAGAAATCATTGGAAGTTTTGACGCAAAGCTCTTTACCAGGACTATCATCTATATGCAACGAAGATAATTTCGACTCTTTGGAAAGTCTGAGTTTATCTAACGTAGATATAAGTGACTCCAAGGAACATCGTAGCGACGGTGAATCCTCTATAGAAAAAGTAGTCAAAGGATATCCTGAATTACAGAAGCCGATACAATCTACTGAAGCTTTGACTGTAAGTTCAATACCTAAATCATCGTCCAAATCCAGTTCATTTTCCGACTCCTTTGAAAGCTTGAGTTCATACAGCAGGAGCTCAAGTCAACCTAACATTCAAAGTAGCAGAGGTTCAAAGAAACTAAATACTGTAAGGAAAGGTACCAGCCGTTCAGCAAACAACAAATCGAGCGGTGAAGTCAGATTAGGCTTGAATGAAAATGAGACACTAATCGGGCGACAGTCAAGTACATCCTTATCTGGTAGTGAAAAATTTGCAACAGGAATTCAACTGCTTGTCGATTCAGTTGCGAAGCCGAATGTAAGTCCTTCGAAGGAAGCTCAAAGAAAAAAACAAACATGTAGGTGCTCCAAATGTGGGCGCAAGAAAAAAGGTACCAAAAAGATAGCTCTCGAAAAAGCTCCTGAATTGCAGAGAACGAAGAAATCTGTAGAAGTTTTGTCGGAAAGTTCAATACCAGAACTGTCATCTAAATGCAGTGCAAGAACTTCAGACTCCGTGCAATGTCTGAGTTCTTCCAACATTGACTGGGCTGAGTCTTGTTCGCAAATAACTAGAAGCGAGTACTACAAGAATGAAGCAATGGCAAGGAATCTTGAATCAACCAGACCAAAGAAATCTTTAGAAGCTTTGACGGAGAGTTCAATACATAAATTATCATCTAATTGCAGTTCAAGTAAGCTCAACTCCTCAACAGGTCTTGGTTACCCCAGCACTAGTTTTAGCAAACCCAGTGATAAAAACACTGGAAGCGACTGCTTACTGAAAGAAAATTCAGTTGGAATGATTCGAGATCGATCAAACGACAATGAACCAAGCAACAAAATTGGGCTAAACCAAAATGACAACCAGTCAGAACTTGACCAAGAATCAAAGATTTCCTTACCCACAAGTGAAAGGTGTTCAACTGAAATTCAATTTATTAAAAAATTAGAAATATGTAAGTGCTGTAAATGTGAAAAGAGAAAACAAACTTCTACACTGGGAGATCTCGAAGTTGACACTCAATTACAGAGACCGCAGAGGTCTTTGGAAATTTTGACCGAAAGCTCGGTACCGATACCATCACCTGCACACAGGTCAAGCCATTCCGATTTCAATGAAGAACTCAGTTACTCCAACATTGATTCAGACGAATACAGTCATTCCAGTAGCAGAAGTAAATTCCTAAAAGTAGAAGAAAAGCCAATAACATCTGATTTGCCAAATCGTAAGGAATCATTGGATGCCTTGACGGAGAGTTCAATACCTGAGATATCAAATGGATGCAGGTTAAGTAATTCAAACTCCTTGGAAAGCCTGAGTTCCTCATGTACTAGTTTTATCGAACCCAGTACAGAAAGTAACTCCAGGAAACGCTCAATGGAAGAGAATACTGAAAAATATGTTATGAGTCAATCAACAGTCTTTGAATACAATAGTAAATCCGGTCCTGGTCGAAGATCAAATATATCCTTATCAAATAGTGAAAGATATGCAATTAGAATTCAATCACTTCCAGATCTAGAAGCGAAAAGAAATGAAAACGTTTTGGCAGATGCAAAACCTAAAACACAAATATGCAAATGTTCGAAGTGTGGAAAGAGGAAAAAAGATACCAAAAAGAAAGCGTTCGAAACAAATCCTGACTTAAAGAAACCGAGGAAATCTTTTGAGGATCTTACCGAAAGTTCATTGCCTGAACTTTTACCTAAACACAGTGCGAACTTAACTGATTCCTTAGAAAGTCTAAGTTCCTCAAATGTCAACTTAGGTGACTCTAGTGCTCGAAGTATCCGGAAGGCATACTTGAAAAAATCAGCAGTCAATATGGATCCTGGTTCTTCAAAATTTAAAGAATCTTTGGAAGTTTTGACGAAAAGTTCATTACCAACGTTTTCATCTCTATGCAGCACAAACACTTTGAATTCCTTTGAAAGTCTTAGTTCGTCCAATATTTATTCAGATGCATATAGCATCCAAATCAGGGAACGCGAAGACTCACCGAAGCAAGCAAGCAAAATGGAAGAAAATACACTAGATCCTACAGAGTCTTTGGAAACTTTGACTGAGAGCTCAAAACCCGATCTGACGCCTCAACCCAGCGCAAACAACTCGGGCTCGAGACCTGAATGCTCCAGGTCAGCACGCGATTCTAAAAGGCATGCACAAAAATCTTTCCGAAAAAGATGTCAGTGCAAAAAATGTTATCAAAGAAGAAAACAAATAAAAGCAAGCGCCCGAAAGGTAACAAATAACAACGATATGAATGTGTGCAGCCACCGTTCCTGGCTTCCAGTAGACTCAGATTCACACATAAGTATTGCTACTAACCTCCATCCAAAAAATGTTGCGCTTAGTCACTGGTCTCATTTTGATTTATTAGGGGATCGGCTTGAATACGGTTTCGATTCCTGTGAGATGACAAGTTCTTCACATTATGTCGGAAAGCACACCAACAATAACAAGCAATACAAGTGTCACTATATTAGAAGAAGACAAACCAATGAATCTGATTCCGATATGGAAAGGATTAATTACGCAAGAGGGTCCACAAGCAAGCGAACAAAGAAAGGTAGTGTCTTGAGACGCCCAAATAAGAGGCCTCCCAAGCATTACGAGACCGGTTCCTCTCGTGGCGAAAAACCATCTAACGAAACAACAGATCCAAACGCTCCACTGGCTGAAACCGAACCAAGTACGAATCATCAAGGATGCCCGTGCTCTCCTTGTGTCGAGCCTGTGCAGACAAAATCCAATTCAACAACTGAAAATCGTAATCAAACCCAAGCGGAAATTTTCGAGACAAATTCGATCGAAGTGAAACCTCATGATTTTTTGCATCCGAAAACAGGGAAACTGACAAGCACAGATCCAGCAATTGTTCAGAACCCTTGCGTTTTCCAGGCTCAAGTTCCGAATGTGTCTTATCATGAGCATATACTAGTTAAACCATTTAACGTTGCAAACGCTTTCCTGAAGCCTCGTGTTCCACAATTGGCATTCAATGATTCGTTTGAAAGTGAAGATTCGTACAGGCCGAGTGGGCCTTTAAATCGTTCACCTGTATATAATCCGACAAAACCATTCGATTATCCTACAGGCAGCAAAATTTGTGTTTGCAATGAGGTATGCACCGGGGGGGCTGCAAAACGTCTATTTCCCATCGAAGTGAAAACAAATGAACCTAAACGAGAGACCATATGCCAGCACGTTGATAAAAAGGAGCTGCTCGGCCCTGCAAATATGCAACTTTCTACTGACGAACCGGTAGAAATAGAAATAAAAGCAACGAACCTTAACTTAACACAATCCAGGACTCTTCAAGTTCGTAAAAATGATTTATCTCCTGAATTTACAAACCAGAAAAACAATGACCCCGAGCAGTGCCCTTGCGACGAGTCGTTTAAACTCTTCAAATCGGGACATATCAAACCTGTTGAGACAAAACAAAAAGGAAAGGTTTCTGCAAGAAGCAGTTTCAAATCAGTAATTAGCGAGTATGAAGCCGTTTTTGTAAAACGAAAGGATAACGCTCCTAATATACGGTCAGCGATACAACCTGCGTATAACAATTTGCTTTCAAGTGAGTCAGCTGTGGAAAGTTTGATACAAGTTAAATCATACAAAGAGAAAATTATAAAATCAATGGAGGGAGGAGAGCATTTAAACCAGATTCCTTCAAATTTACATCTAGATTTTTGTCCATGTTCAGACCCATGCACGTCAAAAAACGATCGTATAAAAACTGAACCAGTGAAATCAAAACCTCTTACTTGTATTCAGAAACCAAGTACTGCAGAAGGGGAGAGCCCAACAGAAAGCGAAGTGGATTTGATTGAAGTTAAACCTTTAAGGTTCAAACAGAAAACAGTTTTTACCACAAATCAATCAGAGGATCCCCAATTTGAAGTTCAGAATAGCACCCAAAGCGCTGCAGACTTTGAAGAAATCGATGAAATCGAAGTAAAGCAAATGTTCACTCGAGTCATGACACCAAAGCCTGTTTTCGGAATCTCCTCATCCCAAAATATAACAGACAACCCTTGTGGCTGCAATCCTTATGACGAAAACCCCCCTAAAACAGAGCCAATAAGTGTCAAACACGATAATATTTCTCTTTTAAAAGAAAGACGTCAATCGCGGATTTCGATTGTATACACTAAAGATTTCGGTGTTAAGGAAGAGGAAGGACTAATGAGCCCTTCTGAAAATATGAAGAAAAATAAAAACCATCCTAACGTTACTTTTCATTCTCTGCTAACCAACCCTCAGGATTCACAATGCGTTTCCAACGATTGTCAGAGAGGAGAAGCGACACCTGAACCACCTGAACCGGATGGTATTCGAAGTGATTTTCGGGTAAATCTTTCGGCAGAAGATATAAAGTTGATTGAAGTTAAAAAAGATATCATTCGAATCAGTTCTCATCAACGAGTTAGAGAGAAGGCAAATCCTTTCCCATCTGCTGTCAATACTGCTTTGAACGTAGCAATGGATACGGAAACAATCATTTCAAAGAAGATGTCTGTTTTGTCTGATACAGCCAACAAAAACAAGGATCCTGAGTCTCCTGTTTCGGAACCTATTGCAATAAAAAAAGAGGCTGTGGCAATTACTCCGTGGCTACAAGTTGAAAAAATTTCCAACGAACTTCCATTGGCGACAGCTAATACCCTCCTCAGTGGAGCAGAAAATTCTCAATGCCTTTGCCATCCATACGCAAATGAAGAAATCACTGCCGTACCAGTCACCTATAAACCTGACATCATTCAACGATTACAAGGAAAATTAAGATCACCCAAGAAGGAAATTGACAACATGGAACCAATCGAAATTAAGAAACGAGTGGTGCGCCTAAAGTCAGTGCGCCAAGCCCAAGATACAAAATCCACCCCAATCGTACCAGATAAAACCAACTTGATCAATGCAAATGGCATACAAAGCACAAACTATCTTTTTGATGAAGAACAAAGTAAACCTGATCCTGTTCGCGTAAAAAATGGAGATGGTTCTAAAGATAAATACAAGGTTGCTTCTCTGGACTCGGATGTCAAAAATTTTGACACTGGGCCAGTTGCCATTGAATCACAAGAAACAAAAACCGAAAAACCAGCTGGGCGTTCAAGCTTCTTAGAACAAAGTCCTGAATTAAGTTCGGAACCAATTGAAATTTCTACTTTTGAAACTCACTCTCGCGTGCCAAGCGAAGCTCTCTTTGAAATCCCAAGAGGCATGCACTGTCCCTGCAATGATCCATGCTACTCACAACTAAATAACTTGCAGCCACAATCAAGCCGCATTCATACAGTTAGCCTTAAGCCTTCAAATTTAACCAACGTATTTCAAATGCCCAAAGTTGGGCAATCTGACATATTAGCTTGGAAGGAAAGCACAACAAGACCTAGCGATGAGGAACGTTTGTCAGCCGAAACACTACCTACTGCATCTTATCAAGGAAATCTGGTATCCTCTTCTGAAAATAAATTCCGAAATTTGCATGAAGCCGGGTGCGCTTGCAAACGTTGCAAAGGTCCAAATCAAAGGTCCAATACACATAAACAACCAATTGAACTAAAGCCAGTGTATTTAAAACCCACGAGCTTCGGGGAAATGTTACTAAAGCCAAAAATTTCTCAAGCTCTGAAAAATGTTGAGGAATCACTGTTAATGGAGCCTATCGAAGTCAAAACCACTGTTTCTATCATAAAACCCTTTTTGACAGAAATTGAAGGTAAATATCAACAATCAAACAGTCTTGGTACGGAGATTTGCGAATGTAATTGCTGTCAAGAATGCAACTTTCGTCAACTCAATTCTGAGGAACTTTTAAAAGGACCTGTTCAAGTCCGACATGCGAACATAGCACCCGTACTACAGCGACCGAAATTGTTGCATTTGACCCCATACATGTGGGAAAAAGAGACGACACAAACAACTGAGACCAAGGAGAAAGAAAGGTGCACAAAACTTGCCACACAGGATGAAAGTAAACCCTCTCTTGCCTTGATTCTGAATACCACAGAAACACTATTGGAGAAACCAATTTGTGAATCCGCTTCCCATACATGTGGGCCCTTCAAGATTCATTCGGTCCGAGCCAAACCAATAGAAGTAGCGCAGTTATTACAACGGCCAAAAATTAACAAAATTTCCCAAAACTATAGTGAAGTTCTTTTATCAATGCCTGTCGAAGTCAAAAACGACGCAGCCCTTGACAAAAAAACACCAGAGCCTGCAAAATATCCTATTCCTGTAACAGAAATCAATCAGTCACATTGCACCTGTGACATTTGCAATGATCGATCTAGATGCCAAAATCCTCCAGTTGAATGCCAACCTGCCAAAACTGAAACTATTAGTCGGAAACATGCTGATGTTGCAAATTTTTTGCAACAGTTGAGGGTCACCGTACCCATGCAAACTCACCAAGAAAGTAATTTTGAAGAGCGTATCGAAGTCAAAACCGATAATGCTCATATGGATAGGATAACGCTAACAGGAAGTGTAATAGAAATTCATCGAAAAAACGACGTTTTCCATCGGAGGACGCGTGACCAGTCCAATTCTGCTTGCAGACTGTCGAAATCAGAGCCAATAGTGAAGAAGACTGCGCATTCCTCTAATATGTTCCAAAAGCCTAAAGTTCCACAGCCCTCTGAAGATCTGCACGAAATGTTCATTGCTGAGCCTGTCGAGCGTAAACATGAACTGCCTGTCCCGACAGCTCCAATAGACTCCTCACATTTGAAATGGTCTCGTTTTGTAGCGTATGTTAGACCGAATTCAGAGACTGCTCGAGAATGCCAATGTCAGGTATGTGAAGACAAATCGAAATGTCATTCAGCAAAGCAAAACTGTAACTCGCCTAAATTCGAACCTATTGCTATTAAATCTTTTGACACGGCTAAGTTGATGCAGGCTCCACGCGTACCTGTTTCAGCGCAGGTGGATTATCGAACTCACATTGAGCAATCAAAACTGACAAAGCCTAAGAAAGCCCACTCTGAAATACTTATCCTATTTCATTCCAAACAACCGACTATGGACAATCGGGCAACATCCAAGCAACCCAGACAATGCAAATGTAGCATCTGTGAAGATCGTACAAAATGCCAATCTCCGAAGAAGGACTGTGAGACTTTCAAAGTAAATCCACTTAACTTGAAACTTCCTGACCCCGTGAAAATAGTCCAAAAGCCGAGGATTCCCCAACCATTTCAGGATGACGATGAAAGGCACATTGAAGAAGCCAGTGCTGTCAAAATGATGGTCCCAGGATCAAAAGGGACAACTAGACCTGTGGCAAGTCTAACGAATATAAAATGTGAAGAACACGATCCAAAATACAGCTGTAATACTTGTGAAAACTTGCGATCTTGTTTCAGACACACAAAATCTGACCCTATTGTTGTTAAGCTCACTGATGCGTCAAAACTTTTGCGAAAACCCAAAATTGCACAGCCTACTTCTGATGAATATGAATTTTCATTTCCGAAACTTATCGACGTAACATTGAAGGCAGAAGACAAGAAAACACCAAAAAACCAAATAAATGCACCAGCGTTAAAGTTTCATACAGGAGCAACTTCTTCGGCTGTCTCAAGGCACTGTAAATGCTCTATATGTGAAGATAGGTCTCAATGCCATTTACCTAAATCTGGCTGCATGGAAGAACAAAACGAACCCATTCAGGTTAAACCTCAAAATTTCGCTAATATATTACAAAGACCTCGGGTCCCTGATTTAAGGAAAACAAAATCAGTTGATACGAAGGTGAATTCTATGACATTGGGTCTCCCGAGCTTACATGCTAATCCCTCGATTGAGTCTGTCGATGTTAAGAAAGAAGTTCCTCCCGTGAAAGGAACCACGAACACCACGCATGTGCGTGGGTGTCATTGCACTATTTGCGCCGACAAATTGAAATGCCACTCTCCACCTGGTAGTTGTAGCAAAGCTCCAGTAGAGCTCGTCCTTTTAAAACCAAGCAGCTTGTCGAATGCAATCCAAAAGCCTAGAATCCCAGTCTCTATGAAAGACGAGCGAGAAGTAGAATTTGTTCAACATTTCAATGAAAAACCAACATTAGAGCTTGCCACCTTGAAACCAGCAGAGTTCTCTAAAGGACTGCAAAAGCCTAAGCTGATTGCAGTCCACAGGGATGGTTACGAAACAAACAATGCAGAACAGATTGAAATCATGAAAGCGATGAAACCCAGAATATCCATTGGGTCCATAAAGGGTGGTAAAAAAATGCGAACTGTATCCTGCACAAATGTAACTCAAATCAAATCGGCAATCCCAAAATGCAATTGCACTACATGTCAAAATAAATCTGAATGTGAATCCCCATCTACTAAATGTCAGCAAATCAAACTTGAACCTATTGTAGTTAAATCTGCCACCATGCTGGGTACGTTGAAGAAACCAAGGATTCCTTACTCTGCCACAGATGAAAATGAAATCCAATACACCGAGGCATGCGTAGTCAAAACAGAATCAAAATCAGTAGCAAATGTTCGAAACGTTCAAAACTGCGAATGTAATACATGCGAAAATAAGTTGAAATGTCTATCTCCACTTAATCCGTGCGGACCGGTGAAAATCGATCCAGTTTCCCTGAAATTTGACGATTTGTCAAAAATAGTACAGAAACCAAGAGTTCCCCAAACAACGCGAAGTGAGCATGCGATCCAATTGAGTGAACCAACAGAAGTAAAAGCACAAATCACTGGGAAAGAAAATCCTCTCATTTCAACCAGGACTGCTCCAAATAATCTGGTGGCACAAAATGTCGTTGACCTCCACAATGAGTTGATTCCAAAATGCAACTGTCATTCATGCAAAGAAAGGTGTCAAATCCAAAAATCGGATTGCGAGCCGGATGTCGTAGCTCCTGTTTTGGTCAAAAATGTTGACTTATCTAAAGGCCTACAGAAACCAACGGTCACGCAATGTATACAAGATAATCAAAGAAGCATTTTCACGGAACCAATAGACGTTAAAAAGTCGCCTTCGGAAGGGAATAATCGTGAAGCAAACAGTCACAAGCTCACTCAAGTCATGAATAACGAAAAACAACAGCTTGGTCTTATCTCAAAATGTGATTGTAATACTTGTGAAGATAAATCAAAATGCGTGTATCCATTGGTACAGTGCCCACCTATCAATAAGGAGCCAGTTACAGTGAAAACAATTGATGTAGTCAAAATACTGCAGAAGCCAAGATTCGCTAAGTCCGGACTAGATGAACATGAAGTTCCATTAGTTCAGCCAACCCAGATCATGAGAAAACGGTCGTTTGCCAAAATATTCAAAGAACCTAATTTGGATCCCTCTAAATTTCCGCCACAACCCACCAATATGAAGTTCCAATACAGAAAATCTGTCCTAAAGTGCAATTGCACATCATGTCAAGATCGGTCTAAATGCGAAAACTCGCCTTTCGTGTGCCCCAACCCAGCAGCAAAACCCATACAGGTCAAAAATGAAGACACGAACAGCTTACAAAAGCCCAGAATTCTTGGACCTCTTCAGCAAAGGAACGAAATACAAATAAGCGAACCAGTACAGGTTAAGGAAGAAAGTGCTGTGAAGCAACCAATTCAACTTGTAAGGAGAAGTAAAAGTTTACCACTGGTACCCAAAGCCACAAAGATTGAACACCAAAAAAGAATTCCAAAATGTAGCTGCAGTATTTGTAAAGATAAATCCAAATGCCAATCTCCTTCTCCTGTTTGCAAGCCAGTTAGAGTTGAACCAATTTTTATGAAAAACTTCGATTTAGCAAAAACGTTGCAGAGGCCGAGAGTGTCTCAGCCTATGGAAGACGGGTACGCGACTGAACCTTCCAAAGTAGTCAATATAAAAACAGAACCACATCCCAGCAATTTTTTGGCTCCTGGTATTTCATCGGTCACTGTCAGCAAAGCCTCAAATTTAGCCAAAATGCTTCAAAAACCAAAAGTTCTCCAGACGACACAAAACTGTAATGGTCTTCAGTTGACTGACGCAACAAAAGTCAAAGAATTAGCAGAACCAGCTTTAAAGAGTGTTTCAAGACCCAAAATGGACGATGTCCTGCCTACGAAAAGCATTCCAAAATGCAATTGCAATGTCTGTGAGGATAGAACTAAATGCATGACTCCACCAAATTGCGAACCACACAACCTTGAGGCGGTTACCATCAAATCTGCTGACACGGCTAAGATGTTTCTTAAGCCAAGAATTGCAACTTCCTTAGCCGGTGAATACATCAATTTCGCTAGCAATCCTATTCAAACCAAGGAACAAGGAAGGGATATTCCTCGTGCTTCAGCTGACTCATCGGATATTTCCTCGGAAAAGGAAAGTGATGAGGCTAACACCTCAAGTGTGTGCTCTTGTACGGAGTGCAACGAATCACGTAAGAGAAAACTTCCCCTGGAGAGATTTTTATGTATTGGTTGCTTACCACGCAATGCTGGAGGCTCAATCAGTTGCCAGCTGCTGGATAGTATTGACAATTGCTTGATGTTGAACACGAGTAACAATAATGAAGAAAACAGCACGCACACTCCTTCTGATAGTGATTCAAATCCCTGCATATGTCAAAAGCCCCCTGTCTGTCTAAACGATGAAGGAATCTCCCCTACAGAACTAAAGCCAAAATATCCTGAAAAGCGAGACAAAATACAACCTAAGCCAGTAGAATTCAAGACAAAGCTTCTAGTGCATAATTTTGAGGATCGACAAACTGTTTGTTCAATCGATCCAAGTGCGGATCTTTTAAAAATGGAACTTGTTGAAGTTAAGTTGAAGTTGCCGACTACTCAGAAAGAGGAAACAGGGAAAATTGAATTTTCGGCTAAATCTGTAAGGAATGCCTCAAAACCACAGTTTCTTGTGAAGGAGATCCACAATGAAATGTCCAAGTGCAAGGAGTGTATGAAATCTAAAGAAAAAGATCACATCCAACCAGGCATAGTATTCAAACCAAGAACTATTGAGGCGGTGAAACAGAATCCTCTCGAAATAAAACCAATAGAAACGAAACCTATCGAGAATCGTAAAACTGAAAATCTTTTGCCATCACAATTTCGAGTTGTTGAAATCAAAGGGAATTCAAATGCAAACGTTGCGTCTGCCAGTGAAGTGAATAGTAGTCATGAAACATGTGCCTGTGACAATATTTGTGGGCCTGCCACTCCCATTATTGATCCAATAACTTTGAAACCCAGTGCTGGTCAAGTGACGTTTCGAAGACCTCGAATCCCTGTTGATCTTTCAAACGCATTCGAACGAAGCACATATTTGGAGCATGTAGAAACGAAGAAAGAAAACTTTCAAAAATTCCAACATGTCAAAAAATGTGATTGCATTAAATGTGGAGGTTCTGAAATATGCAAAATGAAGTTGGAAGAGTGTAAACCTAAGCCGGTTGAATATAAAGAAAAAGCACAAACGGTTGAGCAAAACGTATCGCTGGCAGCATCAGAAAATCAGCGCAAGGATGAAAAAACAAAGCATGAAGATGTCAAAGGAATGAAATTGCCTTTAGAGATCAAAACGAATTCTGTTGAAATTCATATTCCAGTCGAAACAAAACCTAAAGAACCTGTTTTGAAACAGGTTCAGAACCCACCAAAATCTTCTCCCATTGAAATCAAGTCAAGTCCAATCAGAGTAATGGTGCCTGTTGAAACAAGCCAATCGTTGTCAAAGTCAAAAGAATACATTGAAGAGCAAGCAAAGATTAGAAAGGGTATAACCAAAGCTCCAAACGTTCCAGTAGATATTAAGCAATTTGAACCCGAAACAAGAGATGGTCAAAAAATTCTGATGTTACAAGAGCAATCATCAGTTAAAATTAAATCTGTCACGAGAAGTTTAGAACCTCTGGTTGAGTCAACGCCTGTTAGAACAAAGCTACGAGACTCTAAATCAAATGAAGTAAAGCAAGAAAAAAAGCTGTTTCTTCCAACATATCCGATTGAAACGAAGTCGGACCACAATATTTCAAAAACCAACTCGGCGACCCTCGAAAACCTTTCAACACCAGTTGAAACTAAGACAAAACCGGAAACTTCTGGAGAAATAGAGGGGCAGCATAAATTACCTATCAAAACCAAGCCAGTTAGTAAAAGAATAACTACAAAAAGTTCTACGTCGATGCCCACTGTCGGCCAAACATTACCAGTGCTAGTCAAGCCTCCTAAAAGTCAAACGAAGAAGGAATGTGCATCCATAGAAAGTTCTTCATTGCACAAGTCAACATCTAGTATTCCAGTAGTATCTAAATCTATATCTTTACACTCATTGCAAAAATATCTATCAAAAGAGAGTAGTCATGATGTACGTTGCCCATGTAAGGATTGTAAAGAGGAAGTCCACTTAAAAAAAGAAGATTTCAAAATCAAATCACCGACTGGAGTTGTCTTACTAAAGAAACCAAGAACAGCTCCGATATCATTAACTGAGCAGACTCAGAGTGCACACGTTAAGCAATCGACTTCGCATTGGAAAGAATGTTCCTGTGAAATATGTCAAAATAAGAAGGATTGCAAATACGGTCCTAAAGGGTATCTTGCTAAAAAACGCAAGTTCAATTTCAGTGGCTGTTGTGAGAAGAGAAGTCGATCTGCCAACTCGATAAGCATCAGTGAACAATCGGAAGTAGAACCTAATATAAGCGTTCCACCGGAAGCTATTGAGAAGCCGATTAGGCCAACGGGTTCCGTAGAGTCAATTGAACTAAAAAGGGTTGATACTCCTACCGACTCGGGTTCTCTAATCAAACGAAACAAAGAAGTGCAAATTGTTCCATCGAATCTTCCAGAAACGCAAAGTCAGCCTTCGGTAAAAATCATTTTTCCACCACAGCCAAGCCTTGAATCATCTGGCGAAACCATGTTGTGTTCAACAACAACAACATACATAGAATCCTCTATAGACACGTGGACTTACTGTAACTCTAAAGGATCCAAAGAAAATTTTTCATCTTCTCAAACGTCCTGGTGCACTTGCCCAACACATGAATCGTCATCGTGTATTTGTGATCATGAAGGTGAACTTTCTGACAAGTTTCTAGTAATTTGCGAAGGGAAACAAGTTAAAGACTCGGCTGGAACTGTCAATATTTGCAGTACGTCGTCTTTGTGGAGTTGCGTCTCTTCGTGCTCTTGCATGCAAAAAGAATCAACAAATAAATCCTTGCCTACTAAAATTCCTCCCGTTCTGGAGGAACGTTTTTATGAAAAAGTGGTACCTCCTTCAACTTCTGAAGCTGCCGCGGTAACTTCCGTAGAAAGTAAATCAACTTGCAGCGAAATCATAGGTTCTGAAAAGGAAGAATCGTCTTTATCCTGTGTTTCTTTGTATTCCTGTAATGGCGATGAATTATCAAATGAGATATGTTCAGACAATACATGCAGATGTTCAAACGACGCTTTACCTGAAAAATTATACGATAGTTCTCTTGGCTCGTCAATTCAAATATCCTCATCCGCTCTCACTTGCGATGATTTGAATGCTAAGGACGGTACGGAAGCATCACAACATTCAGTATCTTTAGAACTGAACTCAAGTTTAGTGGTTACAGGAATTACAGATAATAACCCAAGCCAATCGTTTAGATCATTGTCAAATTACTCAGAATCAAATATGACAAGGGATTCTACCAAAAAGACTCCTTTAGATCACAAATCAACTCCAAGTCCAGTGACACCGAATCCGTCATTCAATGAGGAATCGATGATAAAAAAGGGTTCGAAAAAAAGTTCCTCAACTATCAGAAACAATATGTCAGGTGCAATTTCTAGCTCGTGCATAATTTGTAGTTTGTCTACGGGAGGATCAACGATGTCAGTAAGTTCGATGGAGCTAGAGAAGAAAATGGAAGAACAACCTAATCTTCACCGGCCTTATCCCTCAACAGAAACTTCTAAGGCTCGTTCTGTTTGCCCTAATAAATGTGGTTGCCCAGACTGTCCATTCTTGCAACATCCGCCCAAATCTAAGAAGACTACTAAAAAGACTAAGCCAAAGACAACAACAACCGAAACGAGTCGTCCTCAGCCGTGTGGTTGTAGTACTCAAAAACCTGGAAAAAGTTCCGTGGACGAAGAAGTCAGAATGCCATCTGGTAAATACAATCTCTACATAAAATGGGATTTTACTGTAGAATGTATTTGTTTTATGCCTTAGTCGTATATAGTTTTGTAACAACTATTTATTTTTATTGAAATTGAACAAGACCAGGACCCGAACGAAAAAGAAGGCCTACAATGAGTCCAGGCTTACAAAAATCCCGCTTATGACCTCACATAGTGATTCTTGTGGGTTTCTTGCGATTCTTGCAGCATGCTGAGCTACAGAAGAGACTATGAACAAAAAAGTATCATAAAAGCACAACTTCAGGAAGGTAGCTGCTCTCGAACCTCTAGACCCAAAACCTCTAACCCTGTTTTCTGAAATTTTACTCATTTTACTTCATCTTACTTAATTTTACTTCATTTGATTGCCACTTTCAGAGGATAAAAAGTATCTAACGCTTCCGATATTCGCAGCTTAAGCTGCATAATTTGAGTCTTATGTTGCCACAATTATCCATAGGTGCCAATTTGTGTCAGAACTAAATATATCGGTGAAACGCGTGAGTGCTGAACGTGGATTTCGCTTTTATGTACAATTTTATTTACAACACGTAGAAGTGTTTTATTTGAGTGAATAATTTAGGACATTGCAAATAATCATACATAAATTAGAGTTACGAGTTTTTATTTTATCTAGGTTACTCTTTATGTACTGGATATTTCGCAATAAGACGCGAAAAGTATTTGTTTTACGTGATTGAAGAATCCCTCCGTCTTTTGCTCTCAAAGCATGTTTTGGGCTCTCAAATTAAAATTAAAATTTCGACAAATTTTCAGCCATTTATCTTTTCCTTATCCTGCTGTTGACCTTAATTTTTTTTGTCTATTTTTAGCCATGCGACAGCCCGAAAATGTTCTACGAATATGTATGATGCCAAATGGTTGTAGTGCAACATGTGGAAGAAGATGTGGTTCTATTAGTAAAGGATATGCTGGCGACGAAACCAACTACAACAATAGTGCGCGAAGTTTACTCGATTCCGATACTGAAATACATGGGATAAGCGAAACAGCTGTAAGTTACCCTAAAAGTTTCTGTAATTTTTTTTATGATTTTCCAAAATTTAAACGATTCAATGTTTCACTTTCTTGTATTGTTCATTTTTCCTTGCTGAAAACTTTCAGAACGACTCTTCCGACGCAGTTTTCCCGAAATTGTCCACTGTATGATTGTTCCTGAATATTTTGAAAATGACATTGAAAATATGATAATTTTCTCCAAAATCAACACTTAATAAGCAGGCAATAAAACAAGATCTTTGATTATTTTATCCTCATCCTTATCCTTTCATTGGTATAAGCACAAAAATCCCCAGACGCATGCGAAATTACTGCTTGATCAGACGCTACTAGTTGAAATTGAGTCCTGGTAAGCCTGAGTTATTGCTTTACGGTGATTGTTCATTGCTACGTGGTTGTTTAAATTTATTCAGCACAAACAGATCTTATTGGATGCTGAATTTAAGTCCAGTATCATCCCCATCAAAAGGACAATATCCCAAATCCTGCCACGCATCAGGCTGTCAGTGATTATCTGATAAACAGACACTAAAAATATTAATTGACCTCGCCGTTCTACTTCAAGAATTGCGGAATGAAAAATTTGTCCTCGTCTGATACCTGGTCCAAGAATTCTCATAAGCAAAGATTGACCTCAAAAATCTGCAACTTCGCGTCTGACCAGATTTCTCTTGAATAGGGTAGGGGTTCACCTAGATGCCCTACTAACAGATAGATTAAAAACCAGCATAAGCATTTATTATTTTATGTTTCAAACACCAGGAAATCGAACCCATAGCGCAGAAATTTTCAGTGATTTGTATCGCTTCAGAATTAGATGGTTCAGTATCTTATCTTATTTTGGCCTCTGCATTTTTGTACCTTCCAATTCCTGTGCTTCTTACGATGTGCTTCTTTATTTACGTAAAAACAACATAGAGTGAGTTCCTCCGGCATATTTGATCACATCACAGCATCATTAGCCGCAGGATCCTCTTCAAACCATTAATTACACCCCCATCTCTCGCACTCCTTGTGTGCTGGAATCCCTCTGTATGTCACACCTTAAGGCGTTTGAAAGAATCTGGACATAATTCAAAATAATGTGTCAAACAGATGCAGGCTAGGTTCTCAATATTAGACGTTTGGTGTCACGTCGACGGAGAAAGTATTTGAAGGATATTGTTGCAACTCAGCGTAAGTGGAAGTTCTGGGCACTCTGCACGCTCACTGGGCCCTTTCAGGATGCTCTGCAGAAGCTTTCATGACGTTTCCTTGGGGCTCTCTTGGCACTCTCTGGGCATTAATATATTTTCAGTACCAAAGCAAAGTTTTTGACATCAATAATGTTTAATAATTTCTTAGGGTCTCCCTCTCTTTGACTTAGTTTTGCTCAGTGACGTAATTCAAGTAAGTGTTTTAACGACCTTTTTTTAGAGTCTTAATGCCAGAGGATAAGATGCCCCATTTGCGATTACCTTGATGTCATTTCCTTAATAAACTTTTTATATATTAGGTGTACAACTTTGCTTCTGCCTTTTTTTCGAAATTCGAGGCTTTATTGTAAAAAACTGGTTATACATTTATGATTTAAAGTACTTTCCATCGCTGGCCACTACTTTCTCCCAATATTTCGGGCAGCGTACGAATCCCGTGTTGAAAGAATTGATCATCTTTTGAAGCGATGACCTTGGTACCGTGAATATTCGGTTTGGCCGTCGACGTGGAAGCATGGCCGGGATATCCCCATGATTTTCTGCGCTTGGAATTATCGTAATGAACCCATTTTTCGTCCCCAGTCAGAGTGCGATACTGAAATCCCTTCCGTCTTTGCCTTGCAAGCAACTGTTCACAAGCAAACAAACGCCTTCCTACATCTCTCGGCTTCAACTCGTATGACACCCAATTTACTTGTTTCTGAATCATTCCCATGACTTTCAGGCATTTTGAAATGGTTTGTTGTGTCACTCTTAATGATCCTGCTAATTCTTGTTGCGTTTAACACAAGTCTTGATCAAGTAATGCCTCCAATTCTGCATCTTCGAAAACCTTCTCTCTTCCACCGCCATGCTGGTCTTCGACGTCAAAATCACCATTCTTGAAGTGTTGAAACAACTCTCTGCACGTTCTTTCACTAATAGCCGCCTCGCCATAGGTAATCGAGAGCATTCTATGAGCCTCAGCCGCAGATTTCTTCATATTAAAGCAGAAAATTAAAACTTCCCGCAAATCACGAGAATTTGGCTCGTAAACTGACATGTTTAATCGTGAATAACTTTATGATGCAGACACAAATCGAGCTTATTCTATGAAATTTACAATCTATTTATTTCGACTACTTGTGGCGACACTGCCACTCAAACCATCGAATATGAAACGAAGTGAGGATCGGCAGGATATTAATTTTTGACAGTTAATCCTATAATCTCTCTCGCAAGTGAACCGCCATATTTTATAGACGCGATTGTTTCTAGCTAATAAATATATTTTATTACATTGTATCCGACGTGTTTTATTTGGACTTAGGTTGAGTGAATCCCTAAATACTACATACCGCTACAGCCATCTATTGCAAAATGGCGGAAGCAAAGTTGTACCCCTAATAATTGGAAAACTATTCGTAAGAAAATAAAACAAATTCGGAATCACGACTCAGTACGTTAGTTCAGAATTTTACAATCAGAAAAATATAATTTGGTTTAATCTGTGAAGTCTTAACTTCATAAATTTATACTGATAAGAATTAAGGCCAGGAGTAAACTTCAAATTCCAGTCTGTTAACAAATTCTTTGGGAAATACGAGTAAACTCGTCATATCCTTTTTTAATTCTGAAACGCGGGAGACGAGTTTAGTCGTTTTCTTCCGTGAATCGGTGGACACGGGCAACTTAGAGGCAAGGACTCTAAACAGATGGCAAGCCGCACGAAATCTGTTGTGAGCGGAACCTGAAAGTCTATTTTTCCCGCGAAAATGTCAAAAAAGCCCCGCTCTACACCGCGATTTGGCGGGAAAATGCCCGACTACATAGAGTCTAGGTCGCGAGTTGAAAATTGTAATGTTTTGTAACGACTTATCAATCCTCCTTATTATTTCTTGTTATCGTGGGACATGTTACTGTGATTCAACATTGTCAGCTTTGTCTTGTCCTGATTTCTGTTTATAGTTGGTTTTCTGATGCGTATTTATGCAATCAATGAGTAAGTGTTTCTACGATAAATTTGCCCTAAATTTCAGGATGTTTCAAATTTTATTTTAACAATTTTTCCCATTTTTAGTGTTTATTTTTATTTCAAAAATTTTAATTAAAAAAAAAATTTAATACTTTTTATTTCAAAACTAATTTATTAAATCTTACAGAAAACCTTATTTCTTACAGAAAACCTTGTTTAAATTCGTACTCGCTGAACTTAAACATATTAAGGACATAATACAGCGAAATTTCAATGTCGACAGTGTAAACAATTGCCTTAATATTGACAATAATAGAAACAAAACTAGCAACACAAATAGCAATAGCAGCGTATGCAGGCCAACATCAAATTGTCCATGTATAGTAAGTTCAATTGCATCCAATTTGTATTACTTTCCAGGAGGAAATTTGTATATAGTTCCGAATATAATACATTCTTTTTTGTCTTCTTTTTCCTACCTCTAACTCGATCATCTCTAGTCCTTGAATCAATACTATCCGCAGCGTTTTAGACACGTGCATGACGTTAGACGTTATTGTATATTTTCGGAGTTGAAACCATTTGTATCTGTACCAAGGCTACCAATATGCTTAAGTCCAATGTATAACAATGAAATTAATATAACACATCCTTTACCGAGTACAACAAGCTGCTATCCCGAAACCAGTGTTAAAATCCTATCTGTTAAACCAGTTGGATGTGAATCGCTTATGGTGACATGGCTGCTTGATCCTGGTGGAAAAAATGACGGTTATGAGGTTAATATTTATGTATACTAATGTAATATAATTTATTATTTAAATATTTTGTTTATGATGTTGCATATTTGATCACATTGCTCTTATTGCATTTTCTATTTGACTATTTGCGCATGAGAAAATGCATGATGCAAATAACGAAGGTAATAATAGACGCGAAACAAAAAGCTTTCTAACAACTGCATGAACGTTTATTATACTTTAAGGACAACTGGGCCCCATATAAGTTATATTAGTAAAATTCTGCAATAATTAATAAACCTGGATGGAACGTATAAGTATGCAACAGAATTTTTCAGGCTTATAACTGCCAACAGATTCATCCTTGAACCGAATGAATTAATCTAAAAAAATAAAAAGAAAGTTTTCCTTTTAATTAAACGGAAAACTTTCTTTTTATTTTTTATGTTAAATATATTTTTCGAAGATGGAATCAATCACAAATTATGAATTAATATCTTTTAAGTGGACTTATAAAAATTAAAACTTTTATTACTTTTATTTAACAAACTGTTCCATTAAAATTAAGGACTGCCAATTTTTTATTTATAAAACCTAGCACTAGGAACGATGTTATATGGTTTATTCAAAACATCGTCCACCATTCGCCACTATTTGTTCCTGCCTTTTAGGTAGTGTCCGTATACCGTCCTTCATGAATCCTTTGGGCCAAATGCTTGATTTTTTTTTGACTCTGTGGACCAAATACTTCATTTTTCTGAGCCCTTAGTAAATCGCCACAATTCTGGACAACTCCAGAAGTGAGGTGCTTATCAGTCAGATTATGTGCCACCCATTGGAAAAAGATTATCGAGGGAATACGCAAGGAGGGTGGGACTTCCCAACTGATTGTTTCCAGGAAGTTTTGGCCGTGGTGTAACTACAAACAAGCGCTGACACAACAACCAAACTACCAAGCCGACGGTATTTGAATCGGATTTTCCAGGTATAATGATATTTGTATAGAAAAAATTTTTCAGATAGGAAATACTAAGTGTATGCAAATGAAAGTGCCTTTTTTTCTTCAAAAATACATGTTTATTTCGAAAAAATGGTTACAAATTCAATCTTCGAAGTAATTGCCATCGCTAGCTACACATCTTTCGCATCTCTCAGGCAATTTATGGATGCCTCGCCAAAAAAATTGTTGGTTTTTAATGAAATCCAGTCATCGAGCCATTTTTGGACTTCTTTATAGGAATTGAACCGTGAATCGTTCAGTGCGTGTCCCATCGATGAAAACAAATAGTAATCGGAAGGCGCCAAGTCTGGTGAGTAAGGCGGGTGGGTTTGCGGTTCCCAGCCGAAAGCGTTAACCAAATTTTTATTGACCAATGTTCGATATGGCGATGCGTTGTCATCTTGGAAAATAATTTTGTCGTGCCTCAATTGATATTCTGGCCATTTATCGCGTATGGCATTGTTCAAATCGGTCAATTGTTGATTGTAGCGTGCACAAGTAACAGTTTCACCAGTTTTTAAGAGGTCATACCAGATAACGCCACGCTGATCCCAGAAAATACTGAGCATGGCCTTCTTTCCGAAGCGATCCGGCCTTGGAGTCGATGTGGACGCTTGGCCTGGGCTGACATATGATTTTTTACGTTTGGGATTTTTGAAATAAATCCATTTTTCATCGCCAGTGATGATTCGATGCACAAAACCCTTTCTTTTTTGCCTAGCCAGCAGCATTTCACAAACGGATTTTCGGTTTTCTTGCTGCCATTCATTCAACTCGTGCGGCACCCATCTACCGACTTTTAAAATCTTCCCCATGGCTTTTAAACGGCGAGAAATGGTTGATTGGTCAACATTTAATTGTTCTGCGAGCTGTTGCTGCGTTTGGCCATCGTCTTCATCCAACAATGCTTGCAATTCGGTATCCACAAATTTTTACGGAGCGTGGCCGCGTTCTTCGTTTCTCAGATCACCATCACAGAACTTTTGAAACCACTTTTTGCAATTGGATTCACTAAATTCATGGTCCCCGTAAGCTTCTACAAGCATACGATGAGATTCAGCCACGGATTTTTTCAAATGAAAGCAGAAAACTAATGCTTCCCGCAAATGAGCACTTTGTGGCGCAAACATCGACATTTTTAATACCAAAAAAATATGCGTTGATGTTTGAAACTTGTAATGTTATGAATTGGATATTGTTGACAGATGCCAAAAACATAAAAAATGACAGTCGATACGGTTCGAAAGTTCATACATGTGTACATTTAGCTATTGGAACACAGAGGGCACTTTAATTTGCATACACCTAGTAATAACGAAATTCTGGAGATATGCGCACTAAATCTCTTTTAATTTCTGTATTTATACACAATGGCTCATATAAACTACTACATCGGACATAGTATTATCTCACAGCTGAGAAAAAAAGCCACCGCGATGCCATCCTTTTGCAGAGGTTATTTGAGGTTAAGCTCTCTGTGTTACAAAGCTCGCCTTATTTGTTATAAGAGGTATTTGTTTCTTGTGATGGCCCTCCAGACCGGTTGTCCAGGGTTTACGCCAAATTTTTGATCAGTGCTAGGAAACGTAGACGAGCAATATAACGTATGCGCATTTCGAAGGGCATTATTATTTGAGAACTTCGGTTTATGTTTTTATTTAACGTCCCCTTCCTTTACCATGAATAGTGGCAGTAGAATGCCCCAGTAATGATATTGGCATTGCGCATCGATCAGCTTTTGATGCAGAACGGAAAACAGTTCAATAGCAATAAATATATAATGCGAGTTTTTCATGATAATTCGCTGGTTGCTTACAGTGAAACACTATGGAGTGTTCGCCATGACTTCATCACTTTCATCACCTTTTTACAACGATAAGAGCATACTTGGAAAAGCTCTCGGTTTGGGTCCCACTATCAGCCGCTGTATAAATGCAATAAAATTACCAATCAACACCTACGGAGCATTAGAATTGTGGCTAGAACTTCAAAGGAAATAAAATCCTTGGCAGACTAAGGCTACGTTAACTGTTGCAATAGGGTATCACTTGATACTGAGAAGTATCACTTGCAAGCATCCGACCAGCAACTACCAACAGGCTGTCCAACTTCTCCCTCACGAGAACAAATGCAGTGAAAAGGCAACAAATGAAGAGGATTGTCCGATCATATCAAAGGGACTAATTTTTAGAATAGAATTTATCCAGTGATGGGCACATCAAACCTATAAAGGATTAACGTACCCTCCAGTATAGGGTAGACAATATTGCCGGACTTCAAACTGAAGAGTGTGGTCATAAACTACACAAACGACTCAAAAACGGATGAGGGAAGCAGCACCGGAAAAGTTTTAGAAGTAACCAGTCAAAAAAATTGGTCGCGAAAAGGCTACGTGTCTCCGTATGTATACAAGCTGTAAAATGAATGTGTTTTAGATATTCCGCCTAGAATCTAGGTAAAGTACCTTTTTTATACCTAGACTTAGGCAATGTGCGACATCAACTCAACGATTTCAACTTGAAATCGATATAAAATGGCTTGATCAAAAACGAACCAAAAAATACTTAGCTCAAGTAAAGAAACAACAGCAAAAGGATGTCATACCTGTTCTTACGTTGACACCAATGGCAAATGTAAGGCTTGTACAAGAAGCAAACAATTTGAAGGAAAATAATTGACAATTAAAACCATCTACTTACAAAATAGTAAACCGGCTGAGCCATTGGCAAGAGCTCTATCAAGAACTTATTAGAGAAACAGATGGCTCAGAAACAAAAGATAATAATAATGGATTTTATGCAGCCTGGACTAATGAGATGTTAATGTCCTTTGATATGAAAACTATATTTTGAAATAAATTCCTTTAGCAAGTAGTAAATTACTATGATTATGACTTAGAAAGGGAATACATTAGATTCCAATGGAAGAACACGCAAGCTCACTGCGAACTATCAAAGTTTCCTTGTATTCCAGGGACATAAATTATACTAGGGAATTGAATAGGCCATGTATTGTCTAGACTCTCTGGATGAGAAGATAATTGATAAGAGCTCTGGTGTAGCTTTGGTGCAATGAATGCCAGCCTCGAGTCTGAATTTGTATGTCAGATGTCAGCGAATCAGCACACCTAGTTCTGATCGGGATTACCAATCAGGGATGAGGAAAACACGTGTCAGTGAGTATACCAAAGAGCTGGACTATGCGAAGAAAAGGACTACAGCAGATTTGGAGTTCCCATCAACAGAAAACGTCGTCAAGAATAACTATAAAATATTTATTGAGAGCTCGCTGGTTATAAATACAATATTTTGAAATACAAGCTCAAGAGATTTTTTGGAGGAAACAGAACGACAGGTTTAAAAGAGCAAATATTCCCATTGAATGTCATTTGCCATTTGAAGGAGCTTAAGAAGTTTCTATCAACCATCGTCAAGTTTTTTGTTTAATGGTTAGTACCGAAGTCTTAATATAGAGATTCGATTTGTTAGAACAGTGCCGATCAAGACTAAAAGGCGCTGGCACAGAACTAGAGACATATAAATAAAAGTGGGAATCAATAGCTTAACAACTGCTACTCGTATCAAAATCGTCAAGCTCTGCAACCAGAATTGGAATTCCATGCTCAGTCAACTGGAATACAATTCTCGCAAAATCTGGCGAATATATAAAATATTTAAAAGATAAATTTATTGACCCCCCACCACTTGAGGGAAGCAATGGTGTAAAAGAATTTTCAAATCAGGGCAAAGCCGAGCTCCTTGCTGAAACATTTCTTAAACATCATAACGTTACCCAAAATATGAAAAACCAGCCCACTGAGCTGATGGTGACGCGAAGCCTAGACGCAGTCCCATCAACTGTGTCTGTTCCCATGAACAATCGGATCAAGCCAGGGGAATTGTTTAAAATTATCAATAAATTAAAAAAAAATTAATCACCAGGCCATGATAGGATACCGAATATAGTTCTGAAGCATCTCCCCGGCGGAAAAGCGTTTATCCTACTACAATACATCTTTAATGCCTGCCTCAACGTTGGCTACTTCCTCTCTACATGGAAGAATGCTATAGTTATTTCGATCCCATAATCAAATAAGGAACGTCACCTCCCAAACAACCATAGGCCAATAAGCCTCTTACCGTCACTCGGCAAACTGCTGGAAAAATTCATTATCGACCGGTTAAACAAATTTGTTGAAAATAATAAGATTCTCTCAATTTTCAATTCGGTTTTAGACATAGGCATTCAACCGAGCAACAATTATACCGTGTCACTCAGGACATTAAACATGCCTTGAAAGAAAAGGAGTCTACAGGAATGATTTGATATCGAAAAGGCGTTTGATACAGTATGGCATAATGGCCTCCTTTAAAAATTGGTTCAACTTAAATTCCCTCCATACTTAGTTAACATAATCAGCTCCTTCTTAAAAGACCGGGAATACTCTGTTAAAATTCGAGACACCCTATCCCACTCTCATAGTATACCTACAGGAGTTCCCCAAGGCTCATGTCTAAGCCCACTACTTTTCAACATTTATGCCTCGGACATGCCTGTCCTGGAGACATGCAAACTAGTTACCTTTGCGGACGACACGTGTTTTTACACATCTTCAAGGGACCCCAATAAAATAGTTAAAAGCTTAGAATCATTGCTTGAAAAAATGAACCAATATTACCATCGGTGGAAAATAAAAGACAATATCTCCAAAACCAAAGCAATATTCTTTACGAAGAAAAGAAAACTGAACCTTCTGCCTAACCGAAACACCAATTTCTTAGGTCAGGAAATAGTATTTTCAAATGAAATTTCATACTTTGAGCTTGCTTTTGACAAAAAGCTGACTTTCAAAAGTCATATTGAATCGACTATGACTAAGGTATCCACGGCAATATTAGCACTATATCCTCTGATAAACCGTAAATCACTGCTCAACCCAAGAAACAAGATCCTTATCGGCAAAATGGTGATTATGCCCATTATGTTGTATGGAGCTCCTGCCTGGAACTCATGTGCAAAATACCCAAAAGCTCAACTTCAAGGTGCGCAAAATCAATGCCTGAAAATGAATCTCAACAAACCTTTCCATTTCTCCACTGAAAAGCTACATAAACTTGCTGGAACACAAAGTATTGAACAACTCGCTTTTAAAAGACGAAGTAAAATGTTGACCAGGGCTATCTACTCGCCCAATCCATTGATTTCGACATTTCTCAATTCTAAAAAAATTCATTTCTAAAAAATACACACAAGTTATGCTAAATTTTATAGAATTAAGGTTGCAATGAAGTAAATTCAGATCTCCAAACAAAATTGTCAAATTATAAACACAGAGAAAAATAATAAAATAGTTTTGAAACGTGAAAAAAATAGTTACCTTTCTTTCAAAAAAATTATATCAGCATAGATCTAGGCTGACAAATTTTGCTTGAAAGAAAATACCCAATTAATCTATTGAACTAAACTAAATAAATTTAATTCAGGTGTAGCGATGATTTGAGGTTTAAGGGATTGGGGCCCGTTTCAACTCAGGGTAGGATATTTCTCGATTTGTACAGAACGAGTGTGAAATTTAAGGCAGTGACATGTATTTCCTTCATTCAAGGATGTTGTAAATATTTTTGCAAAAACCATATACAGCTTGTAAACTAGGAAACTAATGTTAAGTATTCCCATTAAATAATTCCTTTTACGATGATTTTTCGGTCTAACCAAGAACCTGTTTCAATGCAATATCTAATTGCAATTGCATCTATGGGTTTTTTGGATCAGATACAATAGAATAGACTGAGAAAAAATGGGAAGTGAATCAATTATCCAAAAAAAAAACCCTCACAAATGAATAAACTTTGAACCAAGACTATTTTTGCTCAAGCGTCAAGTCAAGTATGCCAACATGCCTTGGTCTAAAATGGATTCACCACTAAATTTTAAAGATACCGATGTCCCTTAGAGTTTTCATCATCATCATTCATGGTTCGATATCCTTAGATAAGCCTTGGCCTCAGATAAACCTCCTCCAATCGCCACAGTTTTCCGAGCTTATTCTCAAGTTGATCACTCCCAGCAAACATTCGCTGTCCTTTTAATACGGTTCCATATTCCAAAAAAATCTGGCTGCCATTGACCAGAACGCATGTAAAGGTAAAAGGGGTCTAGTGGCTGCCAGGAATAATTCTGAAACCATGCCAGTGTCAATGATCAGAATAAGATTTGAGGTAGTCATGACCGAAAGACACACAGAAGAGATCTTGAGACAGACTGAGAACCAGTGATCAAAAAGGATCCAGAGGGTAATCGTTAGTAGTCTTGAGGTCGCCTTATTAACTTTAATGTAAACCATAAGGTTTCTAGGTATCCCTAGGTTCCAGTTATTGTCAGAACTGATCGTAACGCAATCGAGCTGAACGACAGCTGGTTAACTTTTCATCGTAGAATAGCATTTCAAGGCTCAATTCGTCACCAGGAAACTGGTTTATTCTCATATAAGATCATCTGCATTTATGAAGATGGTTTATGTAGATGATTCAACATAGCATTTATGTTGAATCATCGGATAACTGACGCATCTTGAGTCACCAGACGATTGACTCCTTTGATGACAAATACCCGTAGCTATAGCAGACCCTCTCATATGAAAAGCCTTTTTCCATGTTTAGTTTGAGTTTGAAGAACTCGAATAGCAATTGGCTACTAAATTTATACGAGTTGTGTGCAAAAGGAACTCTATAGGTACGTGCTACCATATTCAGTTCAAGGTATCCTTGATCATAGTTTCCATTGATCTGAAGAACATGCTTCTTCTCAATTATTTCTTTGTTGTTCTTGTGTCTCCTTATGTCTCCTTATGAATGTTTCCTTTTGTCATTATGTCGACACCGTTTAGGAAGTCGATGGTCGCAACGCTCCATTCATTTATTTGAAAGTTTTAACAGGTTTTTCATCCTGGGGGAAGACGACGTTGAAAAAGGGAACTGATGGACTGTACAAAGCCTAATAAAGTTGTAAAATATGTTTTTTCTTGTCAAAGATTCTTGCACGAAGGTTGATTAATACACACTTTCACATAGTCATGGTTAAGAAAACAAGCGCTGATCACCCTTCGGAAAAGGACTCTGAACAACGTTGCAAAATAGTTAATTTTGGACGATCAACCGGCATTGCATGAACGCCATGAAGATCGCTCGACCTTTCTGACAGAAGAAATGGGTCCTTGTAGGCTTGATTCTGAAGATTTCTAATACGAAAAAGATAAACACAAGAAATTTGAAGACGGTGTTGTCTACACATATTATTCACTATCCTTTGTGTAGTTGAGACAGCATAAGAGCTATGTGATCAGGACACTGATAAATGTTTATCATATGTTATTATTAATTTCTATCGATTTTTTATTGCAGATTTTCGTCGATAATAGCATGAAATGTCGCACATTCACACCAACTCAAAATACAGCAATTGTCAATGGTGTTGATACTGATAAGAAACACCAAATACGAGTAATTGCCGTGCCCAACAACGGACAAACATCGCGAAATTCGCAAACATTACGAGGTTTATATCTTCCAGCCGAATGTCGTACAATAAGCGCACACACGTGCTACTATCAACCACCGAATTCTTCCATATGATCACGAATCCTTTTTTTTAATAATAATTCATTTTGAAACAATTGTCGCTGTGTTAAATTCTCTAGTCAGTTTTCTTAGTTTCATTTTCTTTTCAACAGAAAATGTTTAATTATCGCGATTTTTAATTGAAGCATTCTAACAAGTTTACATATGATGAAATTTGTAAATAAAACATTGTCCCCATTTCATGCAAAGACCAGCAAGTAAGGACCAGTATAAATATAAATAAAAATCACTGAAAACACGTTAAAAATCGCAAAAACTAAAGTGAAATAAGATCACAAAAATTGTGCTTACATGCAAAAGTGTAATAATTTTAGTAGCTATACACGAGCAAAGTAATTTTGGATATGTGTAAACATGTCAACAGATACTTTACACATGAATTTAGCTTTTAGTTTAGTAGCAGCATTATATTGGGGCTTTTCTCGATGGCATTCATTTATTGGAATTTTCATTTTATCTTGGAACGTTCAGTTTTTTTTTTTTTAAGTGCAAATTTATTGTATTGCATGATTTTCATAATAATAATTGTAACAATTTGAAAATTTGATTGTTTCTTCTTGTCTTAGTTTTCATATCATGAGCCTCCTTTATTTTTTAAAATTTCTTATAATATTCGCATTTAGTTTCTAATCAAGACATCTAAATTTAAAGCAAAGTTAAAAAAAAACATTACTACAAACTGAGTTCATAGCTGATATGTTGTCCTGAACAAATACACATTTTTATATAGTTTTACAATTTGTAAATAGATAACACAATTAAATGCCACAGTAGATTTATATGCAAACCATATTACTTTGAACCAATTTTTACAACAATTTCATAAGAAAACAAATGTTACGAGTGTATTGATGAAAAAAGTTTAAAAATATAGAAAAAAAATTTTTGATTGAATAACAGGAAATGAAGTATTTCTCTTAAACTAAATTTTCTTCAGTGTCTTAACAATGGGACCCTGGAGAAATCAATTCAGAAAATAAGAAATCAGATGACCAAAAAAACGAAGTTCGTTTGGTCCTTTCTGCTTATTATCTGCTTGGGTTCGTCGTACTTCCTCTATTTGGTTTTCAGCAAGGTCCTTGTGAGGATGTGCATCTTTTCATAGTATCACCATTTATTTTTGAGTCTAATCTATGTCGCACCTATAACACTAAACGGCAACTATCGACTCCAATCATTTGGTATCTCAAATCTTTGCACAAACATAATATTCGATTTACTGACGCTCGCAAAAGAAAAACTCCAGTCAAACAACAGCTGCCGAATTAAACGATAAATGATGATGAATTGAATAATGAATAACGAATAACGATGAATAATTCAAAGGACCGTCCACCATATAATGCCCATATACGATGCTTCATATGTTTGCTATTTTTTATTTCTTGGGATCCCCGCGAAATCGCCACAATTGCGGCTAGATCCATATGAAGTGAGATGCTGCGCAGTCAGGTTATATGCCACCCATTGGAGAAAGTTTGTCCGAAAAAAAAGGGCGCATAGGGTGGGACTTTCTAAAGTTTTGACCGTAGTGACACAAGTGCTAACACATAGAACCAACTACCAATTTGACGGCATTTGACTCCAATTTTCCAGGTGTTATGATATTTGTATAGAAAACGTTTAGGAAATAATGACGAATGTATGGAGCTATACGCATTAAATTCGCTTAAATTCTTTACTCATATACAATGACTCACAAGTTATTTCAATATCGGAAAAATTATTCTTACAGAATACACAGCTGAAGAATATAGCGATTGCGATAGCTCCTTTCTCCGACGTTATTTTATTTTAAGCTCTCTGCCTTGAAAAGCTCGCTTTCTTTTTTATATAGAGGTATTTGTTTCTCTTTTCTTTCTTTTCTTTCTTTCAGCATTTTTCAGTGTTTAGGCTTTGTTTGGGGTCGGTGCCGGGAAACCTATTGGAAGAGGTTTCAAGACTAAGAAATAGACAATGCGATTTTTTCATGATAATTTGCTGGTTGTTTAGATTTAAACATCATGATATGTTCGCCACTCCTCGGACTCCTCTTCTGTCTTATCGTATTAGATCCATTTTTCATCAACACTACATAAAAGGATACTTGGAAAACTTGCGGTATGAGTTCCAATATCAGCCACTGTATAAACGCAATACAGTAACCAATCAACACCTACGGAGCATTGGTATTGTGGCAGGTACTTGAAAGGAAAACCACTTTACAAAATACAAGAAAAGATCAACGAATGATCCTTGGTAGAATAAGACTACGTCGACTGTAGCGGTGAACATAGTGCTCTATCTCATGGCCTCCGACAAACTTTAAACTTAAGAGAGAGGTATCAGTTGCAAGCATCCGACCAGCACCTACCAAAAGGCTATCCAACATCTCCCCCTCCCCCCTCGCGAGAATTAATGGAGAGAATCGTGCTATAAATGGAGAGAATTGCCCAGTCTCATCAGAGAGAATGAGATATAAAATTTAACCGATAATGGACTCAAGGAAACCATACCGGATTAGCTTATCGTCCAGAAAACAGTTGAAAATATTGCAGGACAATTGGTGAAAATGCCTTGGATCACATTCCAGCAACACTCCTACGGACTTGACACCATAATCTAGGTCGCTGAAAACGGATAAGGCATAGAACATCCAATATCATTAATCATATCCAAAGTATCCTAACTATGAGGAGCATAATGGAAAAATTAAAGTCATATATAACTGGTGTATGATCATCGACTAGGAAGCGCAAAACAAACTCCGGACATGCATGAACAACTCCCGAGATAAAATCAGGTCCACCATGCAAAAAGAGAACAAACGGTGCACTCAATATGTAGACATGACCATTATCCGGAAAGAAATACCCTTACAATATAAGGTTTACAAGAAACCGATTGCTAAGGGCCACAACATATACGCTTGACGGTACCAAAACTAACAACGAAATAAGAAACAAACAGTCGTGGCTAGCATAAACTAGAAGCGTACAACTCTATGGGGGAGATACTTTACTCGGTATCTATGAGTACAAAAACTTAACAACATGGAAATAGTAGCCGACGATAAACAATGAAAAACGTAATATCACCAAACTAATCGAAACGCACAAGAAAATTCAAAATTTCCATCAACCAGACACATCGAGGACCGGCATTCTTTTATGTATGTTCAAAATAAAAAACAAAAAAAAAACGTGGTTAAAAAAATAATAATAAATAATTATTGGGGGGCATGCAATAGGTCGCACCTGCAGCGAATAAGGAACAAGGTTAGCAAGACAGAGTTATTTGATTTGAGAACACTAATCCCGCATATGCCCCCCAAAGGAAATTACTTTAGTACTAAAGGAACGACAAGCTCACCGCGTGGGAGTGGGCGGTTTTACGACATTATGAATGCCCTCATCCCTCCATGATATACACAGACACACACACACAAAAAGTTTACTCTTTCATGTTAGACAAATCTTATATTAAAAAAATACAAATATAATCACACATATATAATAAAAATAGTCAATTTACATGAACAAGTCCTGTTGCATTGATTCCCACCACCTCTGCCAGTCCAACGGGACTTCATCTGAGCGTCTTCTTTCACTATATCCTTAACCTCGTATCCACCTGAAACAATCTCGTCCACTGATGTGCAGATTACAGCGCTCAAATTTATATTCATCCAAGTGTCTTCTAGTGCAGTCAAGATACTTCGATAATCCGTTAATCACCAACAGACACCGTTCACGCTCCGGAAAGCGAAATTTCCCATTTTTATACTTCGGGTGTTGGTAGTGAACCACCACCTATAATAAGGTGAAGTTTATTGGAGAAAGTAGTTTATTGAATTTCAGCCGTTGCCTTTTGATATTTGATTTGTTTGAATTCCGATAAGCAAAACGCGGTAACGAAGTGTTATTTTATAGAAAGAAGAAGAACAACAACAAACTACAGGGAAATTGAAGAAGAGAAACACAAAAAAAACTTAACCTTAGACAACGGGAGATCGCGCATCGTAGACAAGCGAGTAACGCGACATGGATGTAATTTGTGGATTTTGGATTACCCATGAAGAATGCATGCACCGGCTGGAATGCAGACGTCTGTGGAAAAGTCATCATCAATCAAGTCACAACACTAGAAGACATTTGATGTGCAAAATTATAATTGCATCACTTCTCTGGACGTGATCGACAAATGGGCCTTAGAAGTTTCTCGTCTCAGTGGTTTTGTGTCTTGTAGTAAAAAAGTTGGTTACATCCCTAGATTGCAATATATAACAACAATACGAAACTTAGAAAGTAGAAAAAGTCGAATTTTGTTTATATTCTTTATATGTGTCTTCGCTTTTTATTTTTTATACAAAAAATATGAAAAAATTTCTTTTATGTGTGTGTGTGTGTTTGTGTCTATCCTGAAAGGGTCAGGGCTTTCAGAATGTCCCCCACGCCCACGCGGTAAGCTAGTCGTCATTAATTTGCTTCGGCCGCCATTATGCGGCCTTTGTATTTTCAAAAATAACCTTATCTCTTCTTACTGCAAGTGCGACCTTTCAGCCGCTCCATTATTTATTTATTTATTTTGTTGACTACATTGTACATTTTTTATTATTATTTTTGAAAGCACTCAACATTTGATTGTAGGGTCTGTTGACCATAAGCCTATTGATAGTTTTCATGTGTTTTTGAGGTGTATTATTATTATGAAACCAAGGCTTGCTGCTGTTGTTGAGGTGGTTTGCTTCTTTCCAGAAAAAAAGACAAAGGGGCGTAGTTGCTAGATTTTTCGCTCATTTTTGTCGGCCAATGTTCTGTAACCTCTTTCTTGATCGGGTTAACTAACTCATCTAGTTCGAAATGCGCTTCAGATATTTTGTTACTTATAACGCCTTCTTTGTCCTGTATATCAGCTAAACGGAGTGGTTTGATACCCCCATGTCCTGGGGTACAGATGACTCTGAAAGTGATCTCAAAGTATTAGCTTATGATATCCCATTTAGCAAACAATACAGTACTTTTTTCTAGAGTTTTTCCTACGGTATTAATTGCATTGTTTGTGTCTGTAAAATTTGCTTCTGTTTCGTGATCCTGAATTTTGCTAATTTTTAGGGCTTCTAGTATCGCGTGTAGCTCTGCCTTGTTGATGGGTTTTGCTACTTCTTAGATTGGAATTGTATGTGTTATTACTTTTGAGGTGAATCAATCCGACACCAGTTTGAAGATAGTTTCCACGTCTGTGACAAGGATCAAGGTTTGATGCTGCATTTGATATTCAATTTGTCTTTTGAAAATAATTGTTCAGGAGTTAAGATAAGGGGAGTTTTCTGAATGAGAGATGTTGTCTAAGTTAGTCAATGTTGGATGCATTGAATAAAGTTTGGTGAATTGGTATCTAAACTTCTTTGGAATATACTTATAGTTGCTTATGTAGTCTATTTTGTTGGCTGAACATAAAATTTCAGACTGTAACTATTTTTGTTTTGAATTTGTTTTTACACTTCTTTTGCTTTTGAACGCGCAAGGGTTTGGTGGGCTGGGAGGTAGTCCTAGAAGTTGTCTAAGAATTTTGTCTTTAGGCCTATTCTTGCTGACCATGTTGGAATAATAAGCAGGTGCATGTGCAAGGGTAGTTATTCAATGACCAGCGACTTGGATAAGTTTAGAGCCAGAGAGAGACTCTAAGGGTGAGTTGGTTTATTACGGCATCTGATGACGTTTCTAATATTATTCAGGGAGTGAAAATATTCTTGATGTATTCTGAAAGTTATGCATGCAGTTTTTCCGATTCCTAGATATTTTATTTTATTATTCTAATTAATTTAGATGTGATCGTGTTTTATTTTGGTATCTGGCTTTCTGTTACAATGAAGATTAATTGTTTGAATTTTAATCTTGGTTTAATGGTAGCATAAGGTTTAATAATGGGGAAGAGATTGAGTTTAAGTTGTAGTACTTGTATATTTATGGAGAAGTTTTGGTTTGATCATTTGGGTGGAATTATAAAGTCATCCGCACCTGCAAGACGGCTATGTTCGGTTCTGAAATTGCATGGAGTTTAGTGGCATATTTGTTAAAGATCAGTGGACTTAAGACATTTCTTTGTGGTAATCCGTTGGTGATTATCGTGTTTCTTTGGCCAAGATGACGTATCTTTTCTCTCTATAGGTATAGATCTGAAATAATATTTCTCTGTCATTTTTAATTGAATAATATTTTGAGCATGTGGGTGTCACGACTAGCGTGAAGGTAGTTCAAACGAGAAGTCCGATTTTCGCTTACTCTAGCCAATCATTGGCGCTATATATCACCTATAACGTAGCAAACGTTGTTTTCCAAATGATCAAGCGTCTAGGGTTGTCAGGATAGACAAGTGGTTCCACGTTTCTGACATAATCCAACGATGTTAAACCACAAGATCTCGCATACCAGCTCGCCGGTCCAAAACGAAAACTTAAGGGCTCACCAAATGATTTTTCATTAAGTTAATGGTTGCACGAGCTGTATGGCATATGACGGCATCCTGTTGAAACTAGAGAACCCCTACATTACACATTATGGTGAGTCGACTCCGGAACGAGATAGTCATTGATCATGGCTCTAGAGCTGTCATCATTGACTGTATTGTCATTCCTGGCAGCATTTCACCGGCCCATAAAGCACACCAAACAGTGAATTTCATCGGATGTTACGATGTTTGGGCAACCTTCTGTGGTTACTTATTGCTCCAAGTGTGGCAGTTTTGTATGACATAACCTTTTAACCAGAAATGAGGCTCATCGCTGAACAACACTTTGTTTAGAAATTCGAGGTCCGCATCAATTGGCTTTTGAGACCATACACCGGATCTACTCCGTGTCTAGTGGTCGATCGGCTTCCTGCATGGGTTGGATTTCGTAGGCCCGCAAATTAAGACTCTTCCGTCAAATCCATCATAATGTGGATAGACACAGGTTTAATTGTTAAACACGATATTGATTAAACTCAATTGAGATCTTCACCGATACTACGCTCTACAGCTGCTATGGTTTTTTCATGACGCCCCATATGACACCTGAATGGATGGGTATTATCAGTGTAAAATCCAATAAAGACGTTTCTTAGTTAGTCGAATTGAATCAATTTTATAATTAATTTACCGTCAATTTTTCATTCATAAAGTGCGCTCGAATGCGCAATGAGTTTGGTTTTCAAAACCTTCAACCCATTTCTCACACCATCAAAATCAAATAAAACATAAAACTAGTGACAGCTGTCACAGCACACGTAGCATTAAAAAGTGTTGCCAAATTTAAGGTCAAAATCCCTAAAAAAAATCTATAATAAAACTTGTGAAGATTAATTTTTCGTTTCTCAATTTTTTCAACTATTTTATCATCATTTTGAGTTCTATAGTTATGAGCAATAATCAACTTGAGTCATATGGGCAACTTGTTAAAAGAGAGGAGCTTTGTCAATAGTCCAAGCGCTGTGTGCCATTGAGAATCAGCTACTTAAGACATCAATAGTGGTCACATCCCAATCAAAACATAAAACCAACTTGAGATACTTTAAATTTTTCTCGGACTTATTGCCAAAATTATTAAATACAGCTGCAAGTGGTCCAAATAGTATACTACCAATATTTTTGCATGAAACCTTTTAATAATAAAAAAAATTTATATAGAAAGTTCATAGAGAGTCTACTTTTATTCGCTTTAGATTTCGCTCCGAAGAAATCAGGAACAGTCACGAAACCTTTTCATATATATATAAACTACAAAGCATCCATGAGAAACGAAATTTAGTTTTTCATCATATCTTCACAATTTTGACCTTGGAACTTATCAAATTAATGCAGGAGTACATTGCAGGAATACAGGTGTAAAATTTTCAAAAAAATATATTTTTGTTCTCAAAGATACAATAATGTGTTGGCACAGGAAATTAAATTATAATTTCTTCATTCAACTTTTAACGCGAAGATACCGGTGCACAAGAAACTACCATACGTTCTTGTTTTTTTTGTTTGTTTATTATTACTTATTCAAAAAAATAATTTAATTAATAAATTAACCAATAATTAACGCACTGATTATCGATGCAGAGCAAATGGAGAAACACCATCGCGACGAAACGTAACAGGTTGATAGCAAAAGGATCCTTCTGTAGGACTATAGTTTGGTAGTCTGAACATTTGATCCATCAAGGCTGCTACAGTAATGGTATGTTGACGATTTAAATCGACACCGTATGCAACAGCTGATGTACGTGAAATGGAAAAGCTTCGACTTTTCAGACAGTCATCAACGTAAACCTGCAATAGTCGTAGGATAATTGTTAATAATTTATGTGACAAGATCCTGTAGGTTTGTCTTGATTGTGTAAATTCCTATCCACCGAGAAAATGTCTCCCAAAAAACAACTTGGCTTACTGGCTTAACAAATTGGCTTAACATGGCTTATTATTTATGATTAAATAATAACTAAAGATTTTAAATATTTGAAGTGAGCCAAGTTAATTAATTTAATTTTTAATATCGTTGTCTTTTTTGTCTAGTCTGTGTAAACTTTCATTCCATGTCCAAATTTCACGAAACGAATTCTATTTTTAATTCTATTTTCTATTTAAAATTAATTAATTCAAATTGTGAACTGACTTGATCAATACGTAATTATTAATCAAGTCAATTATTTATCCATACATCAATTGTTTCATACTTCAAAACCAATTATTCCAACACCACAATTAACTCTCCAAGTAATGAGTAATGATTTCGATCCGACTGAATGTACACCAATAATAGTAATAGCAGATATACAACAGGACGACGGGGGACAACAATCAGGAGACAATGGGTTGACTTTGGCCAAGGGTGTCTAGAAAAAATGCTTGAATAAATTTCTCAGTTGAATCAAAAATTTCAAATCACTTACACATTGCAAATATGGCGGAGGAGGCCCCAAACACTTTTGTGGATTTTCTTTTACTCCAATTTTTTGAAGGCCGCAATTCAAAAGATTTTTAATATTTTTAATTTCGGTATATAGGAAACCAAACAATGAATTCTACCAAAAAGGAATTGAAATGTTTGAAATTGAATTGACAAATTTTTTTTACATACCAAACCAGAATCATCATTGATTAATTTGTTGTTCTCAACATACTCATAATTACTAGCATCCTTCCTGTTACTGTCGTTAATTTTAGAGGCGTTTCGGATCCAGCTATTGCCTTTTGTTGCAAAAGGACTGGATGGTAAAGTTACTAATTCGAACTTCCCATCATCGTTGCGTAGGTTTCCTGGGGCTGGGTCGCAGACACATCTACGTAAGGGTAGTTTTTGGGCACTAGGGTTCTTAGGCTGCTTAACTGCAAATAAATGTTTCAAGGTTTGTTATTCATTTTAAAATTAATGTTTATCAATTGCTGAATGAGTTGATCGGACGGTCATGAATATCCTATCCCTATACACAATAGAAAAAAAATAGATTCTGGAAATTTTGTTGGAAGTGATTCACATGCCTGAACTCATTTCGAAAACTCCTTATGCAACGAAAAATGCAATTTTGACATACAATCCGAAAATTAACAAAAGCTACTTAACTAAACACTGATTGCTTTATAAAAAATCATTACCAAAAGGCTAACAATAAGTGTGGACAATACTAACCCGACAATACTAATGTTCTCTCATTTTTAAGTAGTCCTTGTTTTTAACCGCTACACAACAATTTATAGCTCCTACCAAAATCATCGTTAATGTCAACTCAGTCATTTGCTGTGCGCGTATCGGTACAGAAGTCTACAGGGTTATCCATTTCGTATATAACCCTGCCATTTGACATCTGTCAAAGTTGAATGTCATCCAAAACGTGTTTTTTTAGTTAAAGGTTTGCCATTTAGAAATATGAATCGTTTAACAGTCGAAGAACGCGTGAAAATTATTAAATTTTATTATAAAAATGGTGATTTTGCTGTATCAACATTTAGGGCTTTACGAGCCGATTACGGTCGACATAATCGACCTACACAACAAACAATTTCGAACACAGTGAGAAAATTTGAAGAGACTGGATCGGTTATTGATATTGCAAGGCCTGTGCATCATCACAACATTCATTCTGCTGAAAATATCGCTGTCGTTGCTCAAAGTGTGGAGGAAGACCCGAATTTGTCGATTCCCCGACGTGCTCAACATTTGGGCTTGTCTTACGGCTCATTGTGGCAGATTTTGCATTTGGATTTGCATCTCCATCCGTACAAAATCCAACTCACTCAAGATCCTAAGCCTCAAGACCATACCCAATGCAGAACGTATGCGAATTGGGTGATTGAACAACAAGCCATTGATAACGATTTTTCGAACAACATTTTCTTTAGTGATGAGGTTCATTTTTCGTTCTGTGGTTACGTAAATAAACAGAATTGCCGCATATGGGGCTCTCAAAATTCTCAAGTGATCGCAGAAAGGCCTTTGCATCCGGAAAAAGTGACCGTTTGGTGTGCATTATGGTCTGGTGGCGTTATTGGCCCGTATGTTTTTGAAAACGATCAAGGAAGAGCTATTACAGTCAATTCTGACCGCTATGGACGGATGTTAACAGATTATTTTTGGAGAGAAATTAAAGATTATGATCTGGAGAACACTTGGTTCGAACAAGATGGAGCCACAAGTCACACAACACAGGCTAATCGAGCACTTTTGCAAGAGAAATTTCCAGTACGCGTAATTTCGAGATTGAGTGATGTCAATTGGCTTGCAGCAAGATCCTGCGACCTAACACCTTTGGATTTCTTTTTATGGGGCTATGCGAAATATCGTGTTTACGCGAACAATCCTCAAAATCTTGAGCAATTGAAAACCAATATTCGTGAAGTTATGGCCGAGATATTGCCGGAAATGTGCCGAAAAGTCATTGAAAATTACCTCAAAAGGATTGAGGCCTGTAAGAGGTCCCGTGGAGGACATTTGAATGATGTCGTGTTTCACGTATAATGGCAAGGTTCAATCTTTATATTGAATAAAATATTTCGTTTCCATCTGAATATTTTATGTGTTTTCTTTAGCTTTACTTTCCCAAGCGTAAAATGGATAACCCTATAGTTTAATTGGATCTCGCACTTTTGATTTATCGTAATTTTATTTCCCTTTCATTCAGTTATTTCTCTATATCAAGCTATTCGGAGTTTTTTATTTTCATTTTTTGGTCTCTCTGGTCTCATTTCTGGTAAGCTTGGAACAAAAAAAATCCTGTGAAGTTCAGGAATATGATATAACGTCCGGTTGAAGGTCCAATAATGTTTGGGTTTCATTAGATCGACATTTTGGTCAGTGATAAGCCGAAATTTCAAAAGACGGTCATTTCATTATCTACAATGCACGAGGAACCTTGGACTAATCAAGTTCACAAAAAAACTGGTAATAATTGAAACAAAAAATAAGCAAAAAGGAGCGGTGGACACTTTTAATCGAATGACCGCTCACTACAGTACCAGCCACAGTACCAGCTACAGTACCAGCCAGGAGTTTGTCCTTTGCATGTTTTTTTTTTTTTGAAATCAAAACACCCCACAAAGAAGAAAGGGAGCTAGGGAAATGAAAAGCCTAGAGATTGCTGGGCTAATATGCCCAAAGATGGGTAATTGACGCCCTAAAATATTCATCCGAAAGCACGTCAAACACCTAAAGAAATGTCAAACTCACTGCCACTGTTTCATGCAATGGAACATGAGCTGAAAAGCACAATGAATCGTGTAAAATGATTCAGAGTTAAAAACGTTGTATAATTGGTCAACAAAAATACTTCTAATCTCGACAAATATATCGGTATTCCAGGGATAAACGATTCAGAGAAACAACCCTTAGAAAGTTTACGGTATTGGCCCTATGTAGTGTCCTTATTATGCTTACAAACAAGATTGAGCATCGAAACATATTACTGAATACATACTGGCAATGTAGAGCAATCACTATATTCGTAAGCCCTGAAATTCAACTTGATTTTCCTGAGCAAACATGGTCAGAAAGAACGTCAAACGTTCTCACCCTATAATGTTGTGTACTCAGTATTCGTCTATACTCAGACAACACTTTATAGAGCTCACAAAAAGGAAAGCTCAAAGGAAACGAAAAAAAGAACTTTTGAGCTGACCCAACGTATGGATATTGACCCAAGAACTTTAACACGGTGTGCTCTATCTCTCAGGAAGGCCGAAATCAGTGTGTGCAGGAATGGTGAGGTACTGCACTATTTGAGGCTATGGAGTGGCAATCATGCTAAATATCTGGGGTCATCACGCTCACGATTTGGTATTCAGCGCTGTTTGAGACTGATGCCTTTGGAGGCTCGTAGTAGATGGTGCTCTCTATCCTTGCCCGAAGCCAAACTGAAATTTAAGAAGGCTGTCATACTTCCAACGTTATGAGTCAACCTTCTCTGGATGAACTTCTCACAATGTTTACCAAGCGATAGTAGCAAGCTAATTGGCCTGTATTTTTCAGGATATTGCGGATGTTTACTTCAGGATAGGTATTATTTTTGCCTGCGTCTAACAGCTTGGAAAGTGCAACACTATTGCTTTGCGCAGAAGGTTTTTGATGGCTAGAGGCATTCTTTTATCCATACGATTTTTGGTCTCTAAATGTTCTTCATGATATTTTTATTTTATCAAAGCTTCTGGAGGTAAACAGTGTTTGCATCAGGTTGCAGTGATTTAGCTACCATTATTTCTGTCATATTTCATCATTCTATCAAAGATATTGTGGTGTTCTTCGATCTTAATAGCAAGTAACTCTGATTTCTCTTCACAAAAATGAGGCTGGACACCTTTGTCGTCTCTAAATTTTGTTATTTTGTCAGCTTCCAGACTTTTTGGCAATTGATGCTGACGGTTTTCGTTCAAGGTTGCTGAGACGATTATTCCAGTGTATGTTTTGAAGGTTCGTGACTTCGACCTTGATAGCTCTCCTTACATAGTGTACACCAATCTTCAAGGAGAGGTATAATTTTTATTACAACTGAGGCCATAAAGAATTATTGGCTCGAATAAGCTTAAACGCTTCCTAGCTAAGTTCCATGGCGCGGACACTGCTGCTGTATTTTGGTGCACTAAATCTTTTGCTCTCCAAACGGATTTTTAGGTTTCTCTATTGCCCGTTACAATTTTTCTGTTCAATTTTCAAAATATTATTGCCTGTACCCATATATATCATTATGTATAGTTTTGCTCATCTGAACGCAAGCGCTCCATACGTTAACTGGTAGATACATGGCTGTCAAAAAGTTAAGGGTTTGTTTTAAATGCAAAAAAAGTTATATAAACGCGCAGCAAAAGCTTAAAAACTTTTTACTCAAAAGAAAAAAGCTTTAGAAGCCGGAAAAAGTTCGATGGATAAAATGGTTGAGGAAAAGAGAAAGATCTAAAACAAAACAAGTTCTTGATTTTAAAAACTGCTGCTTTGACGAACAATTTGATGTCAACTTCTGAGTGAAGTTGGTGTAGAGTTGTCAACTTATGGTGACATAACTATTTCACGTTATAAAAATTCAGTAAAAAGTATGCATAATGCAAACTGGTTAACATGTTATCACAAGATTTCGACTGATGCCAAACCGCAGCTTACCAACCGCCCTATAGGTGCCGATTCTTGATGCAAATATCGACAAAGTGATTTATTTAGATGCCTATGCGAGAGCCGCCATTTTGTAGATTACAATAACAAAAAAATTCAAAAAAGTTTTTTCAATTTATTTGATAGTGTATTTACTAAACCCAAATAGAATATTTAATATTTCAGAAGTTTTCGGTAGATCAATTTTTCCATTTTCACTTACAACTTATAAGTGATTTATACCCTTGCTAAGCTAACTCAGCGAAGACTGATGGATGCGGAAGTTCTGATCAAATGGTTCGAGTACCTCGATAGTGAATTTAATATTTATAAAGAATTGTGGAAAGAGCTTAAGCTGGTTTCTTTAGGTGGAGCTTAGGTGGATTCTTTTTGTTTTATATTAGATATATATCCAACGGCATTGTGATGAACTCTTGGAAAAAAATCAGGTTTTAGAGTCCATGATCATAAAATCCGCTTAATGACTTTGAAGTAGGGGAATTAGATTGGTGCGAATGGAGAATTTGCTGCGGCTCTTTATGAAAACAGGACCACAAGATGTAGGATGGTCAGCATTTACAAGAGAGTGAATTCTGAGAGCATGACATTTAGGATGCCGTCGGAACCCAGAATAGGTTCAATACTTTGCGGGAAGCAGAAGGTTGGATTTTGGGAGTTGTGTATGAATAAGTTGTTGTCTCTACTGAGATCTACTTTGCCATTATTGTGTGTGCAAGTGGGATGCGTGCGCCGAGCGTTCAAATCAGCAAGAATAATTTTTGCCCTCTTTTTAATCGTTTTTAGATCTTTTCTGAGATTGGTAACTTTTTCCTTTGAACTGTCCCGCGAAAATACACGGAGAACAATTCTAGATTAGTGCGTGTTAATTTTCAGTATAAGATTTTCAGTGGAAATGGGCCTGTAGCGATATTTAAATCTTGTTTGGATTAAGTTTTTCATATCTAATTACAACGAGTGTAACTCGGATATTAGTAGGTTACTAATAAAACTTGAATTTCCCTCTTGAGCAACAACCACTACCTTTGTATAGTAGTAGAGTCGTTAATGACTGATAATATAATTACAATTTTAAGGTTAGGTAAAAATGGCTGAGGCAGACCGAACGATTACGATCGAAAATTGATTACCGAAATAAAATTTAACACACAACATCATAAGGAAGGTCTTTCTTTTATTCTTCAAAAAAATCATTATTTTTCAATTTATTCCACATATTAATTGGGGAAACAATTTTAACAAGATATCTCAGTGGAATGTAATGTTATCAGAAATGAATATGGTCGAATAATTTTAAAAAAAAGAGATTTTCTATGAGAAGAATAGAGGGTGGTAAAGATTGGCCGTCAATTTTTCATTTTGTTATCCTTCGAACTATAATTGAATATGACTAAGCCTACTAAGAGAAAAGTCCGTGAAATTGAGGAATGGGTTTACATTTTTATCTGACCAGGAACTTATTTTCTGCACCAGATTATATCCTTATCAGCTCCCATAAACTGACTGGATCACTTTTATTAATTTTATCAACGAAGCTGCTACAAACTGAATTATGACCTAAATATTTTGTAAAACATTTTACACCCAGTAACATTGCAACAAATTTCTGACACTTTCAACGCTCGTATGATAACGTATCTCAGCATATATTGGACACACATGATAATGAACTTGATTTTGTTGAATTCCTTGATAACACAATCGTCACACATTGTGAATTTTGGTGAAATTAATATACAATGTTCAAGCAAACAATACGTTCAACTCATTTAAGGAGATATAGATTGAAAACACTAGCAAGGAGGAAAATTGAGTTGATGAGCATAAAGACAAGAGGAGTCTTATCGAATTAACATTCCTACAAATTCTTATTTATGCAAAGAAATTTATCATCTGCAGATAAATTGCTAAGTTGCATGTTTATAGATCCCAGAATGTTTATATTAGTAACAACTCGAAAAGATAAGCCGATTGTTTGCTGCTTATTTCAAGTGAGCTCTTTGCCAAAATGACTTAGAATTTCAGTGTTTTCAAGTGACTCTTGTTGCAAGTACTTTCGAATTTCGAGCCATTGAAAATTTTTTTGAAAAATGTCCTCGCGTGTGCCGAAGTGGTTGAGCCGTGAATATGTTGAAACTGTTTTGAGAGACAAATACTGCGATGAAACAATCAAGGTGGTCGAAATGCAAGTGCAACCGGCCACAGAAAAGGACCAAAATTTCGCCAGTGTCATCTTCCGTTTGCAAATACAATATAAAAGCCGGAAAATCGATAGAATTTCTGATACAAGCTTTATAATAAAAACAAGCCTAGAAAACGGGGACAATCAATCACTGCATAATGCCCTCGAAGTATTTAATGTGTACGAACAGGAAGCGTTCATGTACGAGGATGTGCTACCCAAAGTTAAAAGTTTGCTACTGGACATCAACTATGAAGATCAGCTTGCACCCAGTATAGTCAAATTCGATCGGAAAAGGAAATCGATGATATTCGAAGACCTGTGTCAAAGAGGGTACTTAATGTGCAACAAACGAGTAGGCCTGGATATGCGCCATATTAAAATAATTTTGGAAAAGGTAGCGAAATTCCACGCAGCCGCTGCTAGACTCAATGAACTCAGTTGCGGAAGACTGCAGAAGTTTAACAAAAGTATTTTCACCTGCGATTCAAATGATTTTGAGCCGTTCTTCACGGGTCAGTTACGAGTTTGTGGCTTGTCCCTTCAAAAGTGGAAGGGATACGAAAAATATGGCGAGAAAATTCTGAAAATGCTACCAAAAGTAATGGATTATGGCCGATATACATATCGGTCCAAACCAAATTATTTTAACACAATTATACATGGTGACTTGTGGATAAACAACACATTATTCAAATATGATGACGACGATATTAGTAGTAAGCCTATTGATGTGATACTTCTAGACTTCCAATTCAGTTGCTGGTCATCTCCAGCAATCGATTTACACTATTTATTCAACACGTCTATCAATTTCGATACGAGAGTTAATTGCGAGGATGAATTGATAAAATTCTACTATCGAAACTTAGTTGATAGTCTCAAAAAACTTGAATACACTGGAGACATACCTAGCTATGAAGATTTTTGGCAGCAATATGTCGACTCAAGCTTTTATGGTATGTTAAATTTGATATTCAAAAAAATTATAACGACAAATTACTTCTAGCCGTAACGTCCACTTGTGCGATCCTCCCACTAATTTTGAATGAGAAAGATATCGACAACAGTAGCCTGATGAAAGACGACGAGAGTCTCATTAGCGGCAAGGAAAAGATTTACAATCAACCAAAAATACAAAAATTCGTGAAACGCTTGCTACCTATTTATGATATTAGAGGTTATTTCGATAAAACAACTTGAACCGAATACCTGATTTGGATTGCTTTATTTCATTACATTTAAGGATAACGAACTATGTTTGTTCAGCAGCTTGTCAAAACCATTAATGAACCCAAGTCGAAAAACAAAAATGTCCCCTCCAATTCATATTTAACATATCCCTACAAACACATACAAACAAAAATGGTAAGCTGCAGTGTCTTTTTGCTCCACATATTCATTCAATACCTATTTTGTCTATTTTTTATTTGAACATGGAAGCAATAACTGTAAGAAATAAATAGTCATATAGAAGAAAAAATGATTAGGAATTTTGTAAAACAAAATTTTGTCAAGAATTTCCAATAAAAAAGTATCGGCATCGTTGCCTTGACTACAGCCGCTCTTAAAACTTGGCCCGCCATAAATAACTCTTCAAAAAGTATTGATTTATCGACCACGACCCTATACTTGGTAAATCGTTGTAGCAAAAACTATTATCGAGACCCACTTCTGAAATGCATTTTTTGGACTTGTGGAATAACTCAAATACATACAGCGCTAACACTTTGGACTAACTACCAATCTAATAGTATTCGACTTTGGACTGACTCCCGATCTAACTGCTTTCGTCCGGGAAAATATAAAAATTTACTTTGATCTGAACATTTTCTCTTGTTTTTGTGCAAAACATGATATTCCTCTGTAAGCTTTTACGTAAGAACAGAACAAATGACGCAGAACCAATAAAAATCTGTTGTGATCGTTCTCCCCATTTGCCAAGAGTGAGCGGGCTTAGGTATTGTCATTAGACTGCTGAATTACGATCAATTCAGCATTGAGAAAATGCTGTTTGATGATGATTTGTTTATTTGGGGAAATTTATACTTGGACTAATGCATAAATTTCAAATTAAAGAACCAAGTTTGCGCTTAAAAACCTGGATATGGTTGAATTAAAACCATTTTGTCTTCCATTTCATTCGAGTGTTTTGAAATCAAATAATTAGAACACACGTTATTTGTTCGCTTTAGACGGTACCGGCTGTGGAATATTTAGATGGTCTGAGTCAGAGACTAGATTTTCAATATTGCAGTTTTCTCTTCGGAATGATAAATTGAATAATCGCGTTCAACTCTATATGGCTCGAGAAATTCTGTTAACTTTACTTGGCTCATATGTTTCTACGTTTCAAACAAGAAGAGCCATTTTCATAAAAGTATAAGATAAAGTGAGCTCCTGAATCCGAATTTCCAAATTTGCAAGCAAAAATATACGCATATTAGTATAAATCCACCAATACTTACTTAACAATACCCATTGGTAGTACAAAATGCAAAAATGACGTAATATGAACTAGGATACCAAACTTTGCGATATTGGCTTACTGTGATTCGAAGACATATTTTTTTCGACTCGCATTTTAGTAAGCAAATATTCATAAAAATTATTTTATCCATAAATCAAGAAAAACACGAAAAAATCGGATTACATTAACAGCCCCATCTTCCCCAAATATTTGCTGTCTACAGATATAGGAAAATTAATTTAACGAGAATGTTAACTGCACACAAACATAATTTTCCGAAGTATTAAGACCCGCCCAATCCATATAATTTTGACAGATGCTCGGCTTGGGATTTTATTTGCTGGAGCCGAATGAAGATGAAGTCTACATTACGATTATCAAATATGTTCAAACCAACAATGCCGTTGTGAATGTCATTGACGAAAATGTACTTACACTTAACAAAAATTTTCAACGTTAATTATAGGAATTTTATCACGTTTTCAATTAATATTCACTAAGTAAAGTGCGTGATTCAGCGACGAATTTCATGATAATTTCAACTCTTAAATCAAGAACGTGAGCATTTCTTTAGAGAAATTACTTTTCCAACTGTAATGTTAACTCACTGTTAAAATTAAAACCGAAAGTGGGCGAAAATTACGAAAAATTTAAATTTTGATGTTATTCTTGATTTTCACCAATGTTTTTGTTTTGCAAATTATATGTTTTATATATTTAGGGAATTTTAATATGAAATTGTCATTGAAACTATCATTCAATTATTTCCAATTTTAAGGCAGATATTTATACAATTCAGGATAACTTTTAAAAGTAACACATTGTTCAACAGTTTTCAATTATTTGTAAATGAAATTTTCATCGTTTTGCTTACGATTGGATATTACATTGCGAATATTAACGATTTCTAAGTATATGTGTTTCCAATCGCTCTGAAATGATGTCGATTTCGATAGAATTTAGGATATTATCTTGCATTGTGACACGAATCGCAGAAACAAATGGATCTAAAGATTCGAACAGCTAAAGAGAAGAAAAAAGATTGGTTTAATTCGTGGGACGCTCAAGCAAACACACGGGGAAGGCCTCTCTATAGAGTGGGCCAAATAAAAGTTTCATTTTAAAAATGCATTAAAATGAACAGAATTAATTTTTTTTTTGTTATATTTTGGCTTTATTTGCAAGAACAAACCCCTTGTGAAATACAATTTTATTCATATGGCTGCCACGCGGGCGTAACAGAAGGCCATCCTCTCAGCCCCATTTTCCACGACATTATTGAAGGTATCAGGCTCTATCAGAGCAATGGTTTGTTTAATATTCAATTTCAGTGCTTGAATCGTGTTTGGATTTCCGCATAACATTGACCTTTCACAGCGCTCCATTAAAAGAAGTCTAACGGTGTCAAATCGCAGCTTCGAGGCGGCCAATTGACAAGGCGGCGGATTAGATGATTTCCAAATTTTGTGCGCAAAAGATCGATTGTTTGATGAGCTGTATGGCATGGCGGGCCTTCCTGTTGGAACCAAAGGTCGGTCAAGTCCATATCCTCAATCCCCGGCCACAAATATCGGTTATCATGTCTCAGTAGCGCTCCCCATTAACAGTAAATGCAGCCTCATTTTCAAACGAAACCGGTCGAATGACGCCACACTCCAGAATCCACGCCACACTGTCACACCCTGCGGTTGAATTGACTTCTCAACAATCCCGTGTGGGTTTTCTAAGCCCCAGATGCAGCAGTTTTGCTTGTTCACATTGCTGCCGAGATGATTATTTTGAGAAAAATCGGTATTCATTTCGATCAGTTCTAATGAACAAACTACGAAACGATAATGAAGCAAATGGACATTGAACTTCTATCCCTGAGTCATGTAGATCTGGTAAGCAAATAATCGGAAATTTTTGTGCAAAATTCTTCTCAGGCTCGGACGACTTATGTTGAGTTGCTGCGATCCATGCCGAGTCACTCTCGACTACTGCAACTACTTTCTCCGCGGTGTGCATTGTATGGGCATAGCGTAACAACAAACAGCGATAACACTCCGAACAAACGACCGATCCAGAAAAATCCAGAACAGATTTCACAGAATTGTATTAGTGTTAGTAAAAATATTTATTTTTTGCTCGTTTTGTTTACATGCACAATGTAAACAGATAGACAAAATAGAGAAAAATAAACATTTTTACGAACACCAATGCAATTCTCTCGAATTTTTTGAATACCGTTAGATCGGTCGCTTGTTCGGAGTGTTAGCGCTGTTTGTTGTTACGCTATGGTATGGGTATAGCGACCGTGAGTATTATCCACAAGAATGCCTGCCTCACGAACTTTCTTTGCAAATTTGCGTACACCAGTCGCAGTGGTTGTCTAATTTCGGCCAAGACTTACACTTGCCAGAAAAAGTGTTTGTACAACATCAAAAGACAGCAAAATATAAGGAAATTCATCCTGAAGAAAGCTGTTACATTTAAATATTTAAGCAATAACATATATTCATCAATAAAACTATCTTTTGTATAAATTTTTCCTGTAGTATTCCTTTTAAAACTAGATTTTACAAATTAAAAACAATAAAGGCACACTTAAACGAACGAGAAAACGTATTCGTACATGACAGTATTAATTTGAAACATTAAAATATTTTATTACATATCAGGGCTTAATAAGTTGGATAACATTTTCTCTTAAGGACCTTCTTAAGCAATTTGGCATGGAGCGAACCAATTTGGCTGTGCCCTGCTTGTAATTTTGCCCCCTTCAAGGTTATGCTGTGCTGACGGATCCTGCGCTCAAAAAATTCCCACAAATGCTCAATGGGATTAAGGTCTGGGAATTGGCTTGGCGTGCACAGTTGATGTTTTGTGTTGTAGAGAAACCAAAGCTTCACATTGTGTGCTCTGTGCTTGTGTTCATCTTGTTGGTACAGGAACGTCTTGCTTGAATTCGCCTTCAAAATATCAAGGTAACCGTATTGCTCCATAGTTGATTCTATAAACACAAGTTTGCCAACTCTTTCTGCCGCCATACACCCCCAGGACCACCTCTACCATGTTTCACAGTTGGTACAAGATTTTCTTTCTCGAGGACAGTACCACTCTTGCGCCACGCTAACTTTCTTCCTTTAATGCCAAATATGCAAAATTTACTTTCGTCAGAGAAAAGTATCTGTCCCCAAAACTCTGGTGGCTTGTTTATAAATTTTTTTGCGAAATCCACAAATTTCTTCCTGTTCAGTTTCAATATGTATGGGTTCTTACGTGTATTTTTCGTATAGAAACTTCGTGGCGAACCGTGTTAAGAGAGTCTTAAGTTTGTAACAATTTGGGAAGCAGTTACTCGAGAATTTTTTTTTTAATTGCCAGCAAAACGTTTCTTTTTTCGCGTTCAGTCAGCATGGAGGGTCGAACTCAATGACACTTTAAGAGAATCGAACTAGTTGTATTAAATGTTTTCACCACATACTTGACAGAGGGGTGAGTTCTACCTACTATTTGATATATACAATACGATTCACATTAATATATACAATACATTCTATACAATTTCGCATTAAGGTTTCCCTTCAATCTTAGGTTTCAGCATAATTTTTCTCTCCTCAGCACTTATTTCGCGTATTTTGCGCGTCATCATGTATTCTACTGGACAAAAAACTTAACAAGACTGCACTCACTTTTAAACCTACCACAACTTAAAGTAGAACCATAATCGAACCTTAAAAACCTATCGGACCACAAACATTCGGAAATACATATCTGCATATCGTCGGCGTCAGTGCAGGACCTTCTAAATGCAAAAAAGTATTTTGTACAGTAGACGATAAAAACTTTCTTAAAAGCGATGCGAACAATTTAATACAACTTTTTTCACATTATTCGTTTATTTATTTTATAGCCATGTTATAAATAAGGATTTGAGTTACAAAAGCAAATTAAAGAATTCAATAATTCACTTACATGGAAATGCAGTAACTAAATTGATAGAATTTATGTAGATACAAGGTAATGTGTTACTCATAGAAATAAAACAATATTTTTTTAAGTAATTTTATTATTAATGAAAGAATATGAACACAATTAAATTCAATCTAATTTAAGTAACTTTTTTAATTACGATGGGGTAGAGACTCGTAATATGGCCAACAATCCCTGGGGATCACATTTTTAATCTCTTGTAAATCTTTAAACTTCCTCGCAGTAACTGACAAAGGAGCAGAATGTAATTTTGGAAATTCAGCGTGAGCAAGGTCTATATTTTTTGGTCTTTGTGGTAACAGACGGTATTCTTCATCGAATTACAGTTTGTAAGATATGCCCTTACTGGTGTATTTTATAGCTTTGAGTTGAACAACCACAGGATCTCCAACACTTCGACCAGGGCGTATTGATGTCTGCTTTAACAGGGATTTGTATCCATAATCACGAAAGAAATCAAAAGTTGGCACGAAAACCTCATACGGATTTCGTTTTCTTGCTTCCTGAGAAATGCGGTGATAATCACTGGGCAAATAGATGTCATGATTTTTTAACGCACTTTCAATAGTACTATGGACGGAGTCGCACTCCATTTGAGTGTGTCCTTTGGTAAGGTACTTTTGAATTATTTCAATATCATATTTTTCGGCAAGACTTAATAGTGCATTGGACATTATTACATTTCGGTTCTGGGCTGTACAACCATCAGAGTATATTATAATAGGGCGATTATCACCCTTTCCCAGAAAATTGGATTCCAAGTAATGAACCAAAAAAGTAGCAAAAGTTGATGCTGAGCCGTCACTAACAGTTTCATCGAACCAGTTACATGTTGCATCACTTGTGGCAAGATTGTAGATTGTAAAATTGTGGTTACATAGCTTAGTCCGATAGTAAAGAGCATTGGCTTTCGTCATCGGAGACAATTTAACAGCTTGGACATCCATGGTTAAGACATGGCATTCACCCTCCAAAGCCCTGATTTTATCTTTACTTTTTTCGTCTCTTGCTTTCTTCTTTTCAGCTTGATGAACCTCGTACTCATTTTCTGGTAAATGTCCGTTAGTATAGGCCAGACACACGTCACATTGGTCTTTACGAGGCTTGAACAAAGAAACATTCATTTCTGAAAGTACATCTTTCATTTTGTTAATGGTTAGGACATCTATGCCTTCTTTTTCACAACTAGACTCATAAACATTGTAAAGCGATTGATAAGTAGTAAACGTCTGTTCCAAGTACAATTTTTTTGTTGATTTTCGACAGTAATGGCTGGGTAATTTATTGAGAAGATTAACGAATTTTTTTAGAAACTCAAGCTTATCAGTGTTCTTGTTTTCTCTAAGGGCTCTGGAGGCCACAGCTGTTGAATGTTGTTCTATAACACCATGCTGGCTTTTTGCCGACCAATCTGCAACTGACCACTGACCCAGTCCAGTTGTGTTTAAGTACATGGTTTTACAAACAACTAATAAATTATTCCTTATTTGCAAATGGTAAGCTAAAGAATGACTACGTCTGCTATTTCCTTCAGTAGTCTTACGTTTAGCTTCACGGTTGAAGACGGTGTTAGACACGAAAACTTTTCTTTGATTCCAGTTCATTAAAGACCATAGATTTGTAAATATTTCCTGTCGATCTGCTTCGGTTATCTCATAACATTTCTTCGTCGATTTTGTGACTTTAGTGTCTTTTTTGCTGCAATTACATCTGGGTAATAATTTTCTTTCGCTTCTTTCTGTATCATTAAATGTATTTTTTTGCCCTCTTGGTTTACGAAACCCCACATATTTCTGGCCTTCCATTATCTTCTTCTTACTAAGGACTCTTTGATTTTCTTTAGAGCGCTTTCTTTTTGTGGGGTTCTCGGTCAGCATTGTCCCACTTATACTAGGTTCATTGTCAGTGTCATTTGTAGCAACACAATTTTCATTTGCTTCTTGCGTTGGTGCCACAGAAGGGGGTATTTCGATATTGATGGGTCCTTGTTTCTCTTCTGAAGCATTTTTTTCCCTTAGTTCTATTTTTTCAAAGCTATCGTTTATATTATCTAGTAAAATTGTAGGTTCTTCGGTTACTTTTGTATTATTATTTAGTATTTCCAGACTCGTAGTTGTATGGTTTGTTAATCTTACATTGTCATTGACATTATTCAATGTAGATACATAACATTCTAAAATAATTGTTTGTTCAAATGTTGGTGATTCAACAAAAGGATTCTCTATTGCGGTTTGTTTATTTCCTTCTGGAACAGGCACTAATTCTGTTAAATTGTGAGTTAATATATCTTCTAATGTATCAAAACTATCGCCAATCAATTCTAGTAACACAAAAGGTCCTTCATTAACGTGTACTTCAGTTAAGTTAACATTGTTATTATCATTATTTATCACAGGCAACAATTCATCAAAAGGCTGAATGTCGAACAAAAATTCTTCAACAGGAGACAAAGTATTCTGCTTATTAGTTTTACAAGTAATTGACGCAATCGTATTACTCTCATTCATGGTATTTTCTTTTAATAACACCTCTCTCTGTTGGTGACAGTTTTGGTTAATTTGTGTTTTTACTTACATGTGTAATTACTTACATGTCCTTTTTTATGCTAGAACTATAATAAAAACAAAACTTCACACTCTTCTAACTTACGAATTGTTTTAAACTGCAGTTACCAAGGTGCTGCACTAATATTTTTGAATTGTCATTTAGAAGGTACTAGATTGTACTGCTTTACCGGCCAAGTGTGCTTACAATCTAGTTTAATGTTTCATCACTAGATGGCGGGATACTTAATTTAATCATTTTGATGAAAAAAATGTTTTCACCAAAACATGTAGTTAAAAGGTCCTGCACTGATGCCGACGATATGTCATCGCGTCACACGGGTATTCCCCGGTTTGTTCGGTACGGATATTTTTTCTGGTCTATTGTGCTGCCATAAATTGCTTTTGTTTTAGTTTCAAGTCTTTTTAATAGGTAGGTTTTATGAAACATACTGGGAATGTTACAAAATTGTAGATTTCATGATATTATCGAAGAAAGCACTCAAATTAAGTGGACATATCATTTTTATACAACGGAAAACATTATTATCGATGGAAGTATAGGAAGTATATTTTCAAAAAACTCGTTGTTTGAGCAACACAGCACAGCACTTTGGGAATAAGGTTTATCACAAAAATATAAAACACATAATAAAGCATATAAAACACAAACTGGCAAAATTAATAAACATCAAAAAAACCAAGCACCCCCCCCCCCCCCACAACCAGCAAAAAAACATACATTTTATAGTCGAGTGGTCAACTTATCACGGACTAATTTCTCCCAAACGGAGATAAATCTACTTAATAAAGGCCCCAAATATAACCCCAACTTCAAACTGAAAAACATAAAAGAAAGACTAATTGCCGAGGTTTGAGTAGCACTTTTTAACCATTATAAAAAAAAGAGAATATCTAAAACATAATAAAAAATGCTCCTCGAAATCTCAATTCAAACCTATCCTCCGCCATGAAATTAATTTCTCTTAAAATTAAAAACAAAGATTTAATAGTAACGAAAGCTGATAAAGGCAATTCCTCTGTCGTTATCGAAAAAGCCCAATATAACTGGACAATTTTAGAATTTATAGAAAAATAAAATGTTACCATCTTAACTAAGGACCCCAAAAATAAAGTTCAAACGGCCTTGAAAGATATTCTCCAAATCCACCAAGCACATTTTCCCTGAAAACGATAAATTTTGGCTGACAAATATGAACCCGATGGCTCCAAAAATTTATGGACTTGTAAAAATACATAAAGAGAATAACCCCATTAGACCAGTTGTCTTATTTATAAACAGCGCCTTGAGACAAATAGCAATCGCCATTAATAAAGTCTTTAAAGAAACCACTAACGTCAATGCATTTAACAGCATAAAAAACTCCACAGACCTGATCAAAAAGTTGCCCAATCTTAATATTCCAAAAAACTGGTCTCTTATCTCATTTGATGTTACAAACATCTTTTCCAATATTCCATATAAAGATTTTCTTGATATAGCCAAGAATCTTTTGGCCTCCAAAAACATCGACCCGGTTTTAGAAACGGAAATTAGAATTTTGCTAGAATTCTGTTTTAGGGTAAACTATTTTCAGTTTGAAAACACTTTCGATAGACAGAAAAAGGGCTAGGTATGGGATCCCCTCTGAGTACGCTTATGGTAAACCTTTTTATGGATAATATTGAAGCAGCTGTTCTACAATCTGAATTCGCGAACCATGTTATTTTTTGGTATAGATACGTTGATGACATCCTTATTGGCTTTACAGGAAACAATAACCAACTCTCCCAGCTTCTAAATTTCTGCAACAATATGCATCCCTCCATATCATTCACGGTTGAACAGGACAATATTCGGAAAATTAATTTTCTGGATCTGACCATCACCAGGAATCTTTTTAACAGCCTAGAATTTGACGTTTTTATAAAGCCCACCTTCTCGGATGCAACTATTCCTGCTGATTCATGCCACCCTTGGTCCCACAAGATATCGGCTTATAGATCGATGGTTGACAGTGCGTTTTCCTTACCTCTTTCCAAGGAACTTCTGAATGCCGAAATTTCAACCATCAATTCGAGTCAGCTAATTGAACATCTTATTAATAAAAAACATAAGGAAGAATCAATTTACAAAATTTATCCGAAGATAGAAGAAACAATCGACAGAAAATTTGTACTCCTTTCCTTTAGCTAATGATAATATTCACATTGCCTTCAAGCCTAGTCAAAAAATGTCTACCCTTTTCTACAATGTCAAACAATCAACGAGCAAATTTAATAAATCCGGAGTGTATAAAATTACATGCACAGAATGTAATTGTGGGTATATTGGCCAAACAGGTAGATCCTTTAAAGCCAGATTTAATGAGCATTTCAAATCCTACATCCACCAAAATTCCAATTCTAACGTAGCAAACCACTTCCTGGAAACCAACCATGAATTCCGTTCAATTGAAAATTGACAGATACTCCATAATTTATCTAAGCCCCATAAACTCAATATTTTAGAAGCATTAGAAATTATTAAACACCTTAGAATTAATGATTTTACTGTCCTTAAAGACCAAACCAACACATTTAAATCTACCCTCTTTGACGCATTAGCATAATTACATTTTTCATTCATAATTTTATAGGATATAAAAGGTAGACTTAAGTCCAAAATAGTCAATGCACTTGATAATGCTGACTAGTTCAGTGAAACGCGTCGTGCGATAAAAAATATAAATATATTAATCTCATAATTGGAGACTAATTATTTTTTATAAAAAACCCTTCTTTAGGTTCTTGGAAACCGCATAATTCTTCAAAAGTTCATCTCAATTTTAGATACAGCTTCGATCTGGTAACAATCGAACTTCTAATAAGCCCGCGGTTCGTTTATCACTGATTTAAAAAATTATCGATTAAGTGATAAATTAATGATAAGAAAAGTCAATAATTGATAAAACAAAACGTAGTATCTAACTATCTCAGTCACTGCAAACCATTTGAAGATAAGAAATTCTCACATACGATCCATGTATGCTAGTACGACGAGATTCGTGTTTTGGTGTCACTAGCGAGCCAGCTGGTGAATTTGAGAATACTCCCCTCCCACCAATACTCCTAGAGAACTCCCCCCAAAACACTTTGAACCACTGCTCTGGGTTTCTAAGAGACCAGAAAGAAGCGAAACTGAATTCATGTCCGAAGATATTTTTTATACCTTCTGGCTGCCATCTTAACGCAAGATTAGTCTATCTTTGAAATAGTATCGATATGATATGTTCACATATCTTAAATGGCTTCAGCGACAATAAATCCACGCTTTTACCAGCATAGAATACACTCGATGGCGAAATTTTTCGAAACAATAGTACATATAGCCGTGAGATCCGGCGGCGGTGTTAACATATTACTAAAGCACGCGGAGCGTTTGTTTGTCTCGAAAAAATGCCAAGAATAGAAGGTGCTAGTGAAACATCCAAGACGCAAGTGTGTGAATGGCTAAATCGTGAATATGTTGAGAGTGCACTGCGTGAAAAGCATTGTAATGAGTCGATTGAGGTGTTAAGTATAGAAATGGCTCCGGCCGTGAATAAAGGCGACAACTACTTATGTACCCTGTATCGTGTTCAACTAGAGTATAAGACATGTGAACAGGGTGACGTGCAAAATGTGAGCTTAATTGCCAAAATGAAGTTGGAAGATAGTAGCCAATCGCCTGTTGATACAGCTGCGGAACAACATGATGTGAATTCGCATGAGTTGATCATGTACGGCTCCCTACTTCCGAAAATGAGTTCCTTGCTTGAGAAGTCAGGTTTCTCTGGCCAGCTGGCACCGGCAGCTATCAAAGTAGACCCCGATAGAAAGTGCCTACTTTTGGAAGACCTGTGCCATTCCGAATATAAGATGGCTGACAAGAAAGTAGGTCTCGATTTGGACCATGCAAAATTAGCCTTGCGTAAAGTTGCTGAGTTTCACGCTGCAGGAGCAAAACTAAATGAAATTGACTCGGGCTACCTGGAAACGTTCACTGAAAATGTTTTCAAGTGCGATGTCTTTGAACCATTCTTTCGCGGACAGATCGAATCCTGTGGCCAAGCAGTGAAGACGTGGAAAGGATATGAACAATATGGGGAAAAATTATTGCAGCTCGCTCCTCGAATAATGCAAGGTGGACGAAAATTGTTTTCTCTGCAGGATGGTCATTTTCATACGTTCATTCATTCCGACTTCTGGATCAATAACATTATGTACAAATACGATGCTAGTAATAGTCCTGTCGACTGCGTGTTAATCGATTTCCAATTCAATGTGTGGGCTTCACCTGCTATTGATATCACGTACTTCATTAACGTGTCGGTCAGCGAGGATATCAGGTGGGATCATGAAGAAGAATTAGTTCGTTACTATAGTAACTGCTTAGCTGAAAACTTGAGAGCGTTGAACTATAAAGGAAAAATACCAACCGTCGAGGAAATCTGGTCTCAATATCATGATAAGGGTTTCAATGGTAATTTCTACAAACAATATTAAGAAAATATTGACTTCAATTTTATTTTTAGAAGTAACCTCAACATGCGTCGTTTTACCTCTGGTCCTGAATGAACCACAGGAAGACAAAGTAGAAGATATACATGCAGCTTACCGGCAACCTCGAGTGGAAAGGGCTCTGAAAAGGCTTCTGCCGAAATTCAATAAATTAGGTTTCTTAAATTATGTATGATTGGTCGACAAAAATCTTTGGCTTTTGTTCGTTTACATTCATATAAAAAGTCGAATCACTTCAAAATGGTTTCACTTATGCGAGGTGCATTGATTACTGTATTTAATTAAAATAACAAAACTTAATGTTTTCATTATGTTTTACATTGTTTCAAGTTGAATACAATTTTACTAGGCATGTGAATAAGAGCAAATAAAAAACGTGAACATGACTATCGGTTTTTGCGATGCAGCTGCCTGGAGCATAACGAAATTACCCTGAAAAGCTAGCCCATAAAACAAGTCCCCAATCCCACAGGTCTCGAATAATGGACTCCTAGATGCGTCGGTATTTGTAAACAAAACTAGATGCAGAAAGAACTCAAAGACAAGAGTGCGAACATTAGGGATTAGCATTAAAACTCTCATAAAATTTCTATCTATATTCAATGATTTACTTAGAAATTGGCATCAGAAAATACTTAGTCGCGATACTCAAGTTCAAAAAAGCATCTGTGATAAGCTCAACACCTTCGTTGGTCTTTGTATCATTACGCATTATCTTTACCGTGTCGTATCATTCCACCAAATTTGCTACATGGATATATGTGTCTCTTTCTTCACAATGCCTCTCGGGAATGTTAACACTTATTAATAGTTAAACGATTACACGATCTTAACAAGCTGTGGCTTTTTCTCAGAAGAAAACCAGGGCAGCGATTTCAGAACTTTTGACGGAAATTTTGGTCCCTTTGAAGTAACAAACATTATTTCTCTCGTTCTTTTAAGCAGTTCTTTGACCTCCACTGCTTCCTCCAAAACTAATCTCCACCTCAGCTTGGTCTCGGGACTTCAATGAATTCCACTGCCTTGCGTCCTGACCACCTCTGCTTGATTACGGGACTTCAATGAATTCCGCTGCGCTGCGTCCTGACCACTTCTGCTGCCTGCTTATTATCTTCTTGGTCTTGATCTTAATCAAAACGTTCTTTGGGCTTTGTAATTCAAAGATTTTGCGACTCGAGCACTTCTCGGCCTAAAAACTTCAAACAGCTGCTAATACTTCTTGATTCTCTTTATTAGCCTCAATACTTTAGTCACAATTTATATATCCTTAATTTTCCATCGTTAAGTCACGATTTCCATCCTTCTTATGGCGATATATTCACAACAAACAAGTGAATCATATCAATGGAAAATTTCTTCCCAAAAGCGTTACAAGAAATTTTTTTCTACTGAGAATTTTTCTTCTAAGACTATTTTTTCTGACATTTTTTTACTGAGCCTTTTTTTAGTAGTTTTTTGTTGTTTTTGTGTCGTCTACACAACGCAATGCGTAACAACATCACATCGCAATAGGGTCCGACTGCTAATGTTATTGTCTTTAGCAGGAAAACACTTTAAATTGTTTCCTTCTAAGGTAATATGATTTGTCTTTCATTTGACTTTTGTCTTATTTTGACATTTGAATAAATATAAGCCCAGGATTCAAAAATAACTTGGGACTTATTTCGAGATTTTCAAACGTTTCAATTTAATCCATACAGGAAATATTTTTTCCGACGGGTATATATTAAGACAAGTTTCATCTTCAGTTTGAAAGTGAGTTGATGTTCTGAATGTAGGAGCTCGAGCAATACAAGGATTTTAGACTACCTGCTAATGAAAACCGCTTCACATACTTTTTCAGACCAGAAATCGACACCTTGATGTCCATCCAAGGCCATAAAACAGTTTAGTGGTCAGGAGCTGCAAGAGTGCCTCTTCCGCCGAGGACAAAATGAGGAGAAATTTATAGAAGAGCAATCAAACTCCCGATGCTACTTCCAAATACTCTCTTTTTTATTAAAAGAATGGACTCAACGCAACGGGTTATAAAGCTCGAATCGTTAAACGATAAAAGCATATTTGGTATCAAATTTTCCGGAGAAGCCTCGACCACTCTTTTTAAGGAGATCACCACCGGGCTTATTCCGTCTCTTAAATCAAAGGCAGATATCAGTTCCATCCGTGACACCTTATCCAGAAACCTTCCTTTTAATTTTATGTTTTTTTATTTACCTTCCGAAATCGATTTTCGACCGTGATCGTTCGGTCTTCATCAGTGAGACCGAATGATCACGGTCAAAAATCGATTCCGCAAGGCAAATCAAAAAACATAAAATTAAAAGGAAGGTTTCTTTATTTTTAGCCCAAACATTTTATGAAGATGGAAGCAATTACAAATACCTTATCCAGAAAAGTCTGAGAGCATTCATGCAGACTTAGAAATGGATAGAAACAAGGCTCACAGGACTTTAAATTTAATGATTGCCTCATATCTCTGATAAGCTACACCCTCCGCCGTACATCACGTGGATTTGCACAGGATGCTACATTTATGGATAAACTTGTGGAGAAACTTCTATGCTCTCTGGATAAGAGTATACTCGCTTGAAACACTTCCATATGTTTCTAAATCGTACAATGGAATTCATCATAAGTAACCTTTTCGTTACACTTTAGCTTTCGATCCAGACCATAATTCGTCTAAAAGCCAACACGTCCCTGCAAATTTGTCCGTTTTTGTCCCGACTTGCTCGTAGATATTCAGCTTGATGTCGAAATTCAGGATCAACGAACGCTTCGCAGATACTGAACGTCCTTATTTTGAGATTCTATTCTTTGTCAGGGTGACAATCTGCATTTTATTTTTCGCAAATCGCTATGCAGCTATGTGCAGTTCTCCAAGTATGACAAAATAAACGTGTTTAAAAAATCAATTTCCTCCAGCAACAGTTGACGTCTTGTGGTCTGGACAGCTTTCACTGTTTCTGCAATGAAACTGGACATCTTTGTGGAACGCACAGCTCTGAAGCTATACTGTCCTGCGAATAAGTTTCCAAGTGCATGGATTCATTAGTGTTCAGTTCATCCATACGATTTTCTCGTTCTTTAGGCCTTTGTACCGTACAAAATAGGTGGTATGAAGTCGAAGTGTTTAACGTGAGTACCTGCCACGAAAAGGTCTAACCTCACGGTCTCCATAGACGGGGTTGATTCATGCGCCAACCAACGCCCCTCATCACACGGATGAGGTTCCAGTACCTAAGTTGAGAACTCGTCACACACTAGTAGGTGCCCTACTCTTCTTTCTAGCCACATCGCAAACCACAAACCACCACGTTGCAGCCAGGATAGTCTTCTCACCGTGTAGGGGGCTGACAGTAACCTGTCATGGGCGTCCCCCTAACCCGTGGTACAGATCAAACCTCTGCTCAGGTTTTCGTGACACTCGGCCAGAGTGTCAATACCAATTTACGCACTCAACTACGATGGGTTGGTCACCCAGCTTCGAGTCCGTAGGGACGGCACTCCCCAAAGATAAACCATCCTGGTTGCCCAGAATTGAGTATCCCTCTGCGGGTGACCCCAACAAAAACATGCAAACTAGTCTAAACTAATATGACGCTCACAAACATATAATTTACCAACACATTATGACACCTATGATCCAGAAGTATTGACCCCAACCGAGAAGTGCTGCCATCGCCTTTCAAATGCAAGACATTAAGACATTAACGCATAGTCATTAAGGCATTTGAATTGTGTGCCATCCATCAAAGCATCCTGAACGTCTGTGATACATCTGAACGAATCCGTGCGACATGCGCTACAGAGGTCAGCATATGCCGAACACTCGAATAGCACATGTTGCCAGGTCTCCCTCTCCGCACCACAGATTCGACAACATGCAACATGAACCAACCCACGACTACACAACCAATCATTGAGACTACCATGCCCTGTCATGAGGAATCCCAAACCTCGACAGAAGTCCAGGTGTGGAACCCTCATAGCCGAGAGGACATCAGGCATCCACATATACGTAACACGTCCACTAGCACAATCCCTCCACCTGGTTTGCCAAGTTGAGATCATGGCAAGTTCTAAAATATTCTTTATACTGGCCCGACTCTGCTACCCGATGCCAGCGTCTGGCAACCATTCATACTTCCCAATGGGGAATCCCTTCCGTAACCTGTAGATCAATCCACGACGGATGATCTCCAGGTCAAGTGGTGGGACTCCCATTAGTACATGCATGGCGTCAGTTAACACCGTACGACATACAGGCAGACACACTAGTAGGACCACTCTCTGGCATTGCACAATGAGGCTTCTACCAGTTGCACTCATAGCGCTCTCAAGGAATACTGGCGCACCATAGGTTGCACAAGCAAAAAACAGGCTACCATATATTCCTTTGAGAGCTCTTCTCCTAAGTCCCCAGTCCCTTCTACACACTCTTCTAATCGTCGACGTGGTATAGAGAAACTGAATCCCGGTTAAATATTCTCGTGTTGATAAGCACGAGTCTTGAAATCTTCCTAAATTCTGGGCGAATCCGTCCTCGCTGGTAAGTATTGAATATATGAAACAGGATGTGAGAGCAAAATTAGCTGACCAGTTTCAACAATTCAACTGAATGCCAGTGATTTTTTTGCCCTTTGAGCCTCCATAGATGGATCTGGTTTATTCAGTTCAGTGAAATTCGTCCCTTTTAGAGAAAGTGACCGTTTTCAAACTTTAATTACCACCAATCTCTACACGGGTGGGAATTGTTGGGAAAAGACCTCATACTACCCTGTCTATCATAGTTAGGGAATGTTCTATAAAGCATCGAGCCTATGTATGACTCGCAAAGTGTCTAGCCCCTTCCTCTGCACCCTCCAGGTTTTGTGCTCACGCCGCCCACAAGGTTTTCACTGAAGATAAGCAAGTTAAGGTACTTTTTGGTCAACCTTTAGGCTGTTCACCCAGTGTTTGCCTTATTGCGACCGCAAATTCTTTGAGCTCCTCGCCGTAGCTTATGATACTCCCTTTGTTGTTCATTATATTATTTATCAAAATATCTTGTTAAAAACAATCTTGTTGAAAACCGTTGCACTGCGTTCACAGCAAATCCAACATCATTAAAGGGTAATGATAAATTTCTTTGAGAAAATTGCCGTGTTCCAAAATATTTTATCCATATTTTCAAAAATTTTCATACGTCAATTTAAATCTTGCACTTATTTTGAATGCATGTTTCACATACTTGGAATACAAACAGGATCGAAACATACAGAAAAAAATCTCATGTAACGTTTTTGTAACCTTAAACACTTAAATAAAGAAATAGCTTAAACCAGCCATTTATAGACTTGGGTGCTATGTCCTTTGTAAGCAAAGGAGGTTTTCGCACGGTAAGTAGTTCAGAACATTCCTTTTAAATATTTTAAAAAATAAGTTAAGCATTTGGTTATACGACTTACCATTCGGTATAGCACATATACACTGACAATTCCCACTATGGTTCTTAGTTTTCAAACCACAAACTATGCTTCGTATTTGATCCAGCGCATCAGAACATGACATGTTCGAATCATGTCTGACAGACATATGAGTAGGACATGGTAGAAGAAGTTTTTTCTTGATTATACTTTCTTGCTTTAGTGGTCGTTGCAAAATTACACTTGGATCTCCCTTACACGGTTTCGTTGTTAAGAATGGACAATCAGGACAGCCACAATTATTAGGGCAAACGCCAGTTATGACACCAGTGGAAGTTTCCTGATGCATCCTTCCTTCTTCATCCCCAATTAAGCCATCTTCTTGCTGGATATCTGCTTCGGAAGGCTTATCGTTTTCTACTGTCTTTTCAATATTCGCTTGTTCCGCTTTCTCAAGGATCTCCGGGCCACCATCAATACTGCTTATTGTAAGTGAAGTAGAAATACGATATGAACCCAATGCAGAAATACAGCTTGGTTCAGTAGAACTTATTGTCAGATCCTTGACTGATTAAATTAAAAAATTTAGTCTTTACAAAAACATTCTGTGATTATTGAACTTTAAGTTACTTTGTTTCTCTTCTTCGGTTGAGTCGCCTTTACCGGATAGAAGGGATCCTCCAGATTCGCATGAAATTTCCTTCTTTATTTCCTCGACAGTCACTTCCCTTGACGAACAATTTTCATTGGTTCTTGTTTTTACCAAACTACCGTGTTTGCAGGAATCTACATCAACAGTAGACCTGTCAAAATTACGACCATATTTTTCGACGCTTTCTTTGGAAGCTAAAGAATTGCTGAATTGTTCCTCTAACTGTAAATCTTCAGCTAACGCCAGTTCCCTATGCGAATCAGTTCTTTTTCTTTCGCTTTCAAGAGGACATGGCTTACCAGCTGGAACTTGTTCTTGAGGCACCACGTGATCAGATAAAGCATCATAATTACTGATCAAATGAACATCTTTAAATGAATCTTTGGCAACTTTTTGATTATTTGCTGTAGATTGATCTCTCCTTCTCTGTTCTGATTGCTGCAGCCCCGTGCGGCCACTAATATTATATTTTGTTAAAGAGTCTTCTTCAAAAGTTCCCTCAGCATTTTGATGACTTTTTGTCTCAGCTTGATCCTTTCCACTATAGACTGGTGGTGTAATCACTTGACTTAATTCAGTAGCACTTGATATATCACTGATTAATTCTGAAACATCCTTAAATGAATCACTTTGAGTAGAACAACTACAAGAATTTAATGTTTGCGAAACTTGTCGAAATCCCACGGGGCCGTTGCGTTCAGAACAAGCACATGGTCGGTTGCTCTTCTCATTATCATCATTGAGCAAGGAGCAGATACATTCTGATCGTGGTAAATAATCTTCCTTCTCTTTACATTCTAGAAAAAGACGAATGTATTAAAACCTGTCATTGGCATAGGTTTGTGCTATTAATTACCTTTAAGTTTATTCTCTTTGAAGATTCCTTTCTCTGACTCTGGAAAGGCCTCATCTTCAAGTACTTCAAAATACTTATCTGCTCCTCCTTCCAATTTTCCGATATGTTCAGTTTGCCCTGCGATTGTTTCGGCAACTATGAACATTGATTTTGAATGTGGTAAAGTTGCTGCGTCAGTTTTTTCTAGTTCTAGTTTCGGAGCTTCATCCTCTTTCAACTCACTTAGAATCCTTGCCACCGTTTTTGATTCAACTTTTCCTGATTTTGTTGACTCTTTATCAGTTAATTCATGGTCATCAAGCTCTTCAACTTTGAGCTGTATGTCAGACTCTACAGAGGAAGCGGATGAAACTTTTTCGCTCACTGTTTCTTGATTTGCGGTTGTGGATTCATTCTCAGACGAACATTTACAAATAGGAGAACATTTGAAAGATAGGCTCTCTTGTAAACTTTTCGTTACCTTCGATGAAGAATCTCTGGATTTTGATCTTCGGGATTGAGGTTCTTTCTCACGTGTGCCAGTCATTTCAGATTCAGACAAAAGTGTGGGAGAAGAAGAAAAATGCTTTGATGGAGACTCACTACATTGAATTTCAGCCGGAGTATCTGAGCCTTTCGAGTTTTGTGATCTGCGATCTGACGTTAACTTAGACTCTCTCGTCCTGAATTCATCTCCAGACTGTTTAAGTCGACTTGTCTTGCTGGATCGACCAGACTGTCTAGAATAACGAAATCTGCTCGATTGACGAGAATTTTTTGAAATTCTCGATTTTCGAAAATGACTTGTCCTCCTGGAAGTTCTACACTTACTAACTTGGCTTAACGGACTCCCTGACCTAGTTCCCTTTGAAGAGCTTCTGGATCGAGTTTTAGACAGCTGCAATTGAATTAATGGGCCAGGCTGCATATCACACATGTGATACCCGCCTTTTATTACCCTATATTTGAAACAATCTGGACAAGGACATTTTTCCATGAGCTTTGGAGAGAATTTAACCACGCTGGATGTACGACACACCTCTCCTGTTGGTATGTACTGACGCTGGGATTCATCAAATTTATCTGAACATAAGCAGTCAGCACAATCACATGCAGCCGAATGAGGTCCTTTATTTGTAAACGTTGGATTGAAATTGCGTTCACATATAAGACAAATGAAATTTTTTTTGTCTGTTTCAAGTGGGGAAACTTTCTGTGGACATAAGCATATATCCGGTTGAAATTTTTTGGGCTTTTCACATCTACTGGCCCATTCAGGATATTCCTTCAAAAGCTTTTCAGTGCATTTGCAATTTTCATAGAGACAACTTGATGTGTCCGATTTAGGTTTCTTCATGGGACTGCAAAGACATCCTAGAGTAGATTCATAGCATGCTTTTTGACATTTATCTTCCGATAATCTTTCAATAGTCAACTTTTGACCATGCAATTCCTTCATCGAAATCATTATACTTGCGTCCTTTTTATTTGACTCATAACGCTCTCTCGGAGAACATACACAACGAGCCTGGTAATCAGATTTACGAGTGCCTGGATGGCTCGCTACACGTTTGCCATATCGATCATCGCAAGATTTTCGCCTTGTCATGTCTATGGTATCTAGTCTATATCGCTTAGGGCGGATTGCACAAGGACAAACATTTTTTGAAAGTGTATTGACCACGTGTTTCTCTGTAAAAGCTGACGTCGATGAACGAATTGTAGGTACTGATGGATTTTGCAGGATGCTTTGAGAGTTTTGAGACGATTTATATGATAAACTATACACTGGAGTTTTGCATCGACACAGCTCACTGCTTTCATCGCTGTCATATTGGCGTTTTGAAGGTTTTTCTGGGCCAGCATATTGCAACTCACACGTACTACAAATGCACTGCAGCCGCCTGGATGAACCACTTTCCGCCAAAACTGTCTGTTCGCGTTTTGTATAACTTTTATGAGGTTGTGGTGAAGATTCATAAGTGCGTGTCAAACGTGAAGGCTCACACCTATACTGCAAGGACCGAACTGATGGTTTACTTGAAACTCCAGTTGAAAAAAAGATATTGGATTCTGTAATTTTCGCTGAAGGAGGAGCCAATGTCCTTGTTTTTTTGGAGCTAGATTGTGACCTATTGTATATTTTAAAAGATTGAGTTTCCTGTTTGCAACCTTGACAGCTGCATCTTTGTACGAACATTTTGGATGGAGCCCCTCCTTGGTCACTGGTTTGCGTATACGATGACTTAACGGAGAACTTAGATGCACAACCAGCTAAACTCGCTTTGTTTTGGCATATATTCCTTTGATGTGGGCCTGGTGAAGATGATTTCTCATAGCGTTTTTCAGGGATATGCTTCAAACCACAGAGTGGACAAATACATATTTTTGAAGGATTCTCCCGAAAAGAAACACATGACTGGACAACCTTGGGTGTATACGGCGAACAAGATAGAGCTGATAAAATATTTAATTTTAATTGTCTCCCACATGGTTCAGTGCATGTTTTTGGTTCCTTTTGTCTTTTCTGTACTTTATTTGTGGCTGTACCGCTTCCCGCGACATCCAATAAACAGGCACAATAGAAAGATGATGGAGCCTCTTGAGGCGCTTCTTTACCAGAATCGTAACATGACAATGTGACAGTGGATGGATCGGACGTCAGTTCCCCTTTCTGGAGAGTAGATCCACATTTGCTGGCAACAGAATTTACAACCGAGTGGACATTCTCTAATATGTGTGGTGTGTCAAATTGCAAGGGACCAGCTTCCCTGTCGTTACTCCAAGATGTTTCAATTGCAGGCTTGTATAGCGTCTGCTGTACTCGACAATGGCATTCATGTTCATGCACAAACTTTTTTCCACATTCAGTTCTTAAAGGCACACCACACTGGCAAGGCCGGAGATTTTCCTGTTTATGCGGAGTTTGTTTATTTCGAGGTTTTTGCGAAGCTCTTGGGTCTAAATAGCAGGGCTTAAAGGTTTTTGCCTGGCAAAGCTCATTCTGTGTACTCCGCGGTGTGATTCCAATTTTAATATACTGAGGTTTATGGCCTTTAAGCCTTGCTTGCCTACCAAAGCTTGGTTTCGCTCCTAGCAAAGGCTTTAACGATCCCGCCGAGTACCTCAATAAATCGTTATGTGAGCGACAATTACTTTGAGGTCTTAAAATAAAACTTTGGATACTTTGGGCATTGCGCACATTTATTTTGTGAAGCATTGTTCCTTTGGAGTCTTTGATCAACTTCGCAGTGCATACTTCGTGGATAATTGTAGATGAGATTGTATTAGGGGCAGATCCAATACTTTTCTCCTTGTTCTTCTCAAAATGATGTCGTCTATCTGGGCTTTGACGATGATACGAGCTTGATAAAGTTTGTAAATTTTGAAATTGTTTAGAAAAATGGCATTTTTTATGATTTTCTTCGCTTTCTCCATGAACATGATTGGCTCCATCCATCGTCCGTTCTCCTTTGACACTTCTATCCGAAAAATTTTCATTTTTGTGCCTCTTGTTGGTAGATAAATGGTGTATTCGAGTTTCATCCTTTCTAGGTTCCGAATTTGACACATCCGATTGATCTTCAGTACCACCGATTTGGATCCCTCCAGCACCTAAAAACCATTTCTTATGATTTTTGTGTGTTGTCATACCACTCTGCATTTCACCATGAAGATGATTAATTATATCCTGGTCTGAATCAAGTCCAGTATAGAAATCCTGGAAATATCCTTCTCTTTCATCGTATTTGAACTGCCCGTTGTGAATCTCATGATCCAACTCATTGTCTCTTCTACTGCAGAGTAAATAGTGATCTTCTGGACGACTTGTTTGTTTATATTCGAGCTTTCTTTCATCGCAATACTCATCACAACGAGGAAAAGCTTTTTTCTCGATTTCCCAGGACTTTTTCGAACTTGTGGATACATTATCATGCTCTCTGAAACGCTTCTTCATGTTTTCAAGCAAATCTGGTGGTTTTTCGAACATTTCGGGGAAAGTATTGCAGGTCGTGAATGCTCCTTTCAAATATTCCATTGAATAGTTATTCCTTATTGAATGCTGTAAATCACATTCGTCGCACTCCATTTCACTTTCACCAGCGGAATACCTGGAGCCTTCTATAACGCCTGCCCCTCGACCACATTGCACACTATCGTGCTCTTGCAAAAAAATTTCACTTGATATTACATTGTTTTGTTTTGAAATCTTAAAGCGGGAGGATTTTTTTGTATTGGAACTGTTCACCATAAGTGTCATATTAGATTGTCCTCCTTGATGCTGTCGATGACAGATTGTTTCAACATCTGGATATCGCACAGGATCTGGGTTTTCATAATAGATTTTTTCATAAGGGGAATATTCGCAAATGCAAGTCGATGTCAATTCCTGTTCTTTTTCGAAACTCCTTTGAAATTTTTCACAAGGATTAGCAATGCATGCCTCTTTATTTTCTACATTGCAAGGAGTCTCTGTATAATCGCTTTCGTTATCATCCCCATTGCACCTGGAAGCGCTGCTATTCTTATTCTTCCTTTTATCACTATGTCTATCACTTACAGCTGGCTTTCGTCTTGCTCTGCCGTTTGTAGAGGATGTTTTGATGTTTTGAAGTAGTTTATCGGTATCTTTAGAGAAATCCTTAAACTTCTGCCGAATTTCGTTTTCGTCAAATAGAGTGCGCAGAGATTCCGTGTCATTTTTGTTGGTTAACGTTTCACTGCTTGCCATGGTAACATTTGCAGAATATTTAAATTTGTTGGTATATATGAGTCTACAAGGATGCTATATCTATACAAGGATACTTAAAAAATGGAAACTAGACGAGATAATTTCATCACTTTTAATTTTTTCTAAAAAAAAACTTGATTTCACTTGATGTTACTTAATTATGGTATAGATACGCATTTTAATGAGGGTGAAAAATTGAATTTGACAATCTCTAATATTAAAATTCGTAATAAAGGGACGACTAGATGTCTTCAATAAATTTTTAATTTTTTTTTTTCATGATAGTTGTTGATAGTGATAGATAGTGCAAATTATTGTAAAATTTTCAAAACACAACGAAATAAACATCAAATTATGGCCAGTGCCCCAGCAGCTAAGACCAGTAACTCACTGGTATCAAACCCGTGCCAATTAAAACAAAATCTTACTCGTAGACTCAGCTCAACTATACAGGTGAAATAAAAAACTCAAATACAGGTCTTGGAGGATTACTGAGCTATCCGTAAGTGAGGAAACCAATTTACTGGAGTTCATCTATTCCTCGAGGACATTCTGACATAATTTAAAGAACAAAATTTAAAGAATATACCGTCGAGATACCGTCAGTGTTTCCACGAGAATCCTGCTAGATGCCAATAATAAGTAAGATAAACCGTTGAAATGAATGCAATGAATTACGATCATTTGACCAAAAAAACAACGCAGTGTTCTTCAATTCCTGCATTCCTCGTTATGAGTCCCATTCCCTTGGCATTTTGTACCAGATCCTGACTTAAGAATATCTGAATCCGAATGCTCCTCTGTAAATGTAGAAAACAGATTATATATATCATATATATCCTATCCAACATATTGCAAACTAGCCCACCTGTAAGGTCTTCCTCTATTAGCTCAATTGAATACTAGAAAATGTTCGTGGTCAAGCACAAGCTAAACTGTCGTGACCACTTGCTGATGTTAATAGACGGCACCATGATTAATCTGCCTTTATATTTTAGGAAATAAACTGATTTGAAACAATTTTTATAAGTTTAAGTTTATCAAACTCTTGCCAGCTCACGATGCTCCAATTAGCAGTCTGGCAGATCATTGTTTCTCCTACATTTTTGCGGAACACAAATGAGTATGGGGAGAAAAAGGTTCAAAAGATATTTTAAAAATAACTGAATGATCCTGACACGCATCCTTGCATGCTTTTACCACAGTGTCAATCAAAAGCCAAAAAGGTTAAGACAACATCTATGAACAAAATCAGAATTGTCCAAGACGAAAAACATGAACAAATCAAGTTCCAAAAATTCACAAGAAGGTAGCGATGGAAAATGACACGGAAAACTCGAAATCAGATTATCAAAAAAAATTTCAAGATTCAAGATTCAAGAACTTAACTTTCATAAAAAATATCACAAATTTTTGACGTTTGTAGAGAAATTTTTTGATTCTCTCATGGAGACTACCCAAGGATATTCTGCTTAGATATCACTCAAACGTCGCCCAAATATTTGAGGCAGTGTTTTGTGAAATTCCGTAGTTTTCATCGATAAGTATTAACGACCAATAAAAAAAAGGAAAAGGATACTCAAACTTGCAGTGGTAACCAATCAACAACGTCAATTAGCAAGAGGATTTCTTTTGAAGAGCTGAGACATTTTTGAAGAGTGCAGTGTCGGAAGGCAAGTCGTGAAACTGCAGACAAATAGGGAACAATAGCTTCGCAAATGGTAGGCTCAATTGTTTTTACTTGAATTTTTAACGAAAAGTCAAAATATCGATGGACACTGTGTCATTTGTCAAAAACGAATCCTTCAAAATCAATGTTTGCAAAATTTATTTGAAGAAAATGAAAATTCTTTATGTTTCATGGAAAATTCTGTAGTTGAAATATAATTTTTTCTGTTACTCCTTTTTTATTTTATTCAAATCATCAAGAAAAGTTAAAACCCATTCGAACTAGTACCGCCAAAAAACGCCTTGGTGGAGCGTAACATGCCATCATCGTCTTCCGAAGAAATTCCTTTCGTTACAAATGAAACTGACATTCAGCGAACACTTCGAGGCTTAGCTGGACTGGCTGAAAAATTATTGGCGAGAATTGATTCCGGAGCCGAACTTATTCAAAGACAACTATCGGCTATCGAAAGAATCCGTGCAGGTGACACTCGCAGATTTCATACTTGGGAGAGTACAATCAAAACATATGACGGAAGAAAACGTCCTGAACAAACACAAATGTGTTGCTTTCGCCTGAACAAGAAAAGGGGAAATGATACTCCTCATTATGAAAAGTGTAGGACGCCAAGCATATATCCATCATCTAGCAAACGAAGCTGGGACGTGATTTCTAATACTAGGTCAAAAGCTTCACAATCCCATCCAATAGCTTGTTGCAATCAAAAACTTCAAAAACAGGATATTTACAATTCCAATATAAGAGCATATCGGAGCCGTGAAAGTAGCATTCGAGTCATTTGTTCAGACCCAAAATGTACCTGTAAATCAACAGATTCAGACTCGCAGCATGTGATCAAAATTATATCCTTGCAACAGTCCGTAAAAAGTTTACAAAGGGTTGATATTGATAGCCCATCCATCACTCGTATTGAAGAAAATGCCATTAAACAAAAAAGTTTAGATATTCAACTAAGCTTGCCGAAAAAAGTTTCGAACCCAGAACAGTTGATTCAAGTTCGAAGATCATGTGAGGATTCCAAACTTCAGTCCTGTTGTGAGACTAACACCTGTTCAGGACAAGTTCTTAAAAAATATTCCAATGGAAACCAGTATACGCTGTTGGGACAGACTCAACCCAAAGGGTCTGAACGTTCAGTGAAAAGTAGTCAATCAAGACGCAATGAATCTCGAGGTTGTGCTGTAGTGGAAAGTTTCGGATCACATCCTCGCATACGTCAAATGTCTAAACTTAGAGATAAAATGACACAATATCCATCAGAAAGGAAGTCAACCGCTTATGGTGAGTGGCAAGTGAATATTGCTTGTAAAAGTATTGGTGATAGCAAAGTATGGTCAAAAGAAAAAAATAAGCCTGATGATAGTCCTCAGCGCAAAGTATTCACAAAGAAAAAAATAAAGCATCCATGTGTTTGCAAGCCTGGCAGTTATTACAACGCTAGTCGTTTTCATAACTGCAATTGTTCTCCACCGCCTGAATTCGATGATTCAGGACATAGAATTTATCCAGTTTTCATCCCTACACAACAGTTTGCAGGGAAAGCGAATGCCACTAAATCCATTGAAAACTATGCCGATAGACTTCAAGCTATGCCCCCAACACGCAATACCTTAAATCAAACGAAAGCCAGGAAACCAAACTACGTTCAGAAGCAATGTACACACAAAAAATGTTTCTTTTCGAGAAAAGCAACTAATATGGAACCGCTTCCAAGAAAATGTTGGGAAAAGCATTATGATGCTTTAAGACACAACTGTCATCTAAAACCATTAAAATTACGAAATACAGATGTTTCTGATTTGGATTTAAACGTCTGCTGTTCAGGTATGCAGCAATATATGATTTTACAAGCCCCAAAAACAATATGTCCTCGTAGCAAAGCCGGATTTTTCAAAGCTACACTGATGCAATCGAATTCAGACTCTGTTTTATACTACAGCGGTAAGAATTCGTTTCGTAAACCCGAAGAATCTTTGAGTTATTCGCTGACAGAAGAACTATACCCTTCGTCTAAGCCCGATGATACCCAGATAGTGTATATCAAATCAAAAAAACCTCCTCGCCCAGAACAAACTCAGAAACCCATTGAAAAGGAAACCAATCAACAATGTTATGGAAATAGATGTAAAATATGCAACAAATTCCTTGAATGTCCTCGAAAATTTCATGATATTCCTTCAAAATTTGAAAAGAATCAAAAAACTCCGAAGATACCTTCCCAGCGTCGCTGCAAAAGATGCAACAAATGCGTAAATATGGAAGTAGGGAAAAGGAAGTGCTCTCACAATAATAGCAAAACTTATAAAAATAATTTCAAATGGAGCCCACATGGATGCCCAAGAAAATATGATGGTTAAATGTTTGAAAGCCAGATCGAGCCCTGTCAACCGCAAAGAAATGATCAGCAAGGATGTGGAAATTGTAAACAAAAATTTCATCAGTTGAACCCAGAAATTTGTTTTGTACAAAATACTCAATGGACTTTAGCAAAACCAGCATCGAAGAATCTTAATTCCATGGAACCTGAATTCGTAAAATTTCGATGCTGTTCGGAACAAGAAAAGAGGGAAGCTCCTTAAACCATGAAAACAGGTATTGACTTTCAATAAAATTTAAAAATTGTTGCAGGCAAAATCGGCTTCGTATCAGTTTTTTCTAAGCAGGACGACTTTTGCTTTCTTCTAACCATGTCTCAAAAACGAGATGATAATGGTTAGAATAAATCGAAACGTATCCTTACTCAAAACACAGCGAGGTTTGGTAGTTTCAATAATGAAATAATCATTGGGCCGCGGCACTAGAACAGTGAAGTCCGGTTTATATTTATTTCACGTAGTAAATATGTGCTGTTTTTTAAAGATTATTAGTACAAGAGATTATGATAATTGCAAATGTTTCCCTCCAGATTGTAGCCCTTAATGTGAAAGAGCTAGCAAATTTTGAGATGAAAGCAACGTAACCAAATTTTTGGGCAGTATCACGCTTGACTTTGATTTTTTGGTACTAAAAACACAACCTTCGCTACTATTGCCTCTGAATGAGTATTTTTGGTGCTGCAACTACTCAACCTTCGTAATGGGTATTAAAGCCTTACTTGTAATTCACGTTTTCCCTTAAAAAATGTTGGTTCCATCATTCATTGAGGATACAAAGCAATTCATGTGAAGGCAGATTTGCTGCATTGACTATAGCACCAACTCCTGAATCAAGGACGGGCAAAACATACTACCTAGTTCCTAACTAACTAATGTTTCTGCTCAAGGGATCACGTAGGTAGTAGGTTCTATGCTTTGACTCGATCGATATTCGCGATCACATATCAATTTAAGCTTCGAGATTCAAATTTTATTCTATGATAAGGCCACTGTGCATTCCAATTGGTATTTATAAACTATACATAGCACATAGAACTCTGAAGTTAAACGTATGGGTTCCTACAATCCTTCATCCCAATTTTCGAAGCAATTTTTTAGTTCGTTAGACAAGCAGTTGATTTGCAATGTTTGTTGATCATGGAAAAGAAGGCTCTTTAAGACAAAAGGCTTCGGTAAGGTTACATAATTGACTTTCTGCAAGGACAGCACCATGTACGTATAGCTCAAAGTCTAAGTAGGCCTGTGCTGCACAAAACAGTCAACTCTGAAAGCAATAGTGATAACGATAAACTTACGAAATAATCCCAAATAGCTGATTTATGATTGTTTCCTTTGAGAAAACTGATCACATGTTAGTTGATTTCTGGCCTTTCTTCTTGACGCTACAAGGCCTCCCAGGCCTTTGTTCCTGAAACAAGTGCCTCCAACCATCTCGGTATATTGACCGTGTCCTTCAATTTTGATACCCGAGCAGCATTAAACTGTCTTCGCCAACATAGCCAGACCAACTGTTCATCGGTTTCCCCACTGGTCTCCGTCCTTCAGTTGTCCTAACTAATATCTTTTTTGGTATCCAATGTTCATCCCTATTATTCGCATGGCAGATTGGTTGCAGATTTCGCAATCTTAAAAACATTCAGACCTCCAACTCCGCAAAGATTTCATACAGCTCAAGGTTGAATTGAAACCGCCACTGATCTTCGTCTAACTTCGCTCTAATTATCCGTATAAGGACCCGCCGCCCAAAGACGTACAATATATTTGTGGATGCTTGGGTTAGGATCCATGTTTCACACCCATAGCATAACACAGGTCTTATCATATCCCTGGTCTTGGTCATGCTCAATTGATTGTATGGTTTCAATCTGCAAATCTCTCTCCTCACTTCCTTCTCCCCACTACCCATGCCATTCAAAAGGATGGCATTTTTTTCAAAATTTTAATAAATTCGTGCAAATTAAGCCGTTCTCTCGTTTTCTCTTTCAGATAACGACCCATGGTGACTGGATTCTATTTTACAAGGATAGATATCAGACAATCGCAGTTAGAACCAAATGTGTACCGAAAAATGATTCGAAGTTTGTTAATTTAATTTTTTTCAGGCTGTCTTATTCGTAAGAAAAAGTTTAAAAATGGATACCAAACACTATATTTATTTAATTATTATTGCGCAAAAGAACAGGGAAAATTCTAACTGAATTATTGACAATAATTTTCCAGTCAAACTAGATATTAAGCAAATTAAATAACGATATGTATGATCATAATAATACACAAAAAAAAATTAAATTAAAAGAAAATTTGTTTGTAAAGGCAAAGGAATACTTTTTTTTCACTTTCGTTTTTAAACTTTTCTGTCCGTCTGTCCGTTCTGAAGGTATCAACGCGATAATAGATAGGTTTCATGTATCTTATCCTGTTAACCAACATCAATGATTACTGGAGTCATCCCTGTAATTATCGGAATTCTAGAGAGGCAAAACCAACTTAAAAATAAAACAAAATTCTCCTTTTAATTTTGTGTTTTGTTTTAATTTTCGAAGTCAACTTTTGACCGTAATCGTTTGGTCTTCTTCGCTGTCGAAGACAGCGGTCTTCTTCAGTCGAAAGTTCACTTCGCAAATTAAAACAAAACCCAAAATTGAAAGGAGAATTTTGTTTTGATTTTTTACGTTCAATATATTTTGAGAAGATGGAATCAAAATCGTTTTAAAAAAGGCGTAATGTACCCCACGATTATTGCGTCCTTGTTTGATTCCGCTCTGACGTTCTGTGAGAAAACAATGCAATCAATTAGTCGAATTACAAAGGCAAAGTCAATACCCCAGGGTTGCATTCTGGCACCGACTTTTTTCCTACTGCATATAAATACCTGTGACAAATATGGCTACCGCTCCGTTCTTTTCATCGAACAAAAATTTTATCGAATTAGCTACACTTACGATTGTGTCAACCAATAATCAATTATGATATGTCAAAACAAAATTCACAGTTATAATTTCCTAATTTTATTTTATTAAAATTTCCAATGAAGGATTCCTACGCTCCTTTCATATAAACAAATTATCACTGACAAATATCCTTAAGCAAATATCATCTAACAGTAATGCAAAATGAAAGAAGGTTTCAACAAAACAGACGATAAGGATCAAACGAAAAGGACTCGTGTAAGCACTGAAAAGGGAACGACACTAGACGAAACGGACGATTTTCCAAATCTGAACACAGGACCGTCAGTAACTGATGACGCATTATCAAATTCCGGGTATAATAGGTCACCAAGACGTGGCAGCAGGGTTGCGAGAGATGCAAGTCGAAAAATTTCCCTAAAATATCAAACAAGTGACCCATCTGATGGAGAATGCAAGTCGGAGGAAACAATTTGTTCGAAAAAATCATATCTCAGTGGCTCTACCTGGAGCGTGGGTCATAATGAGTCCAGAGGATTTATGAGTTTAGAAGGACATTGTACAAACGTTATCTCCCGATTAGGAAAGGATGCTACAACAACTTTCATTAACGCAAATTTCCTCTCACAGACAAGCTCTGAAATCGCCTATTCTAAGATGAATCCAGAAGATAATAACAGAATATTGAAGTATAGAAACCAAACTGCGAAACCAGGTCCGAAAAATGATTTAAACGTCACAAACGAGCATTTTTATGTGAAAAAGCGAAGCCAAATTGGATGCTCTTGCACAAGTTACACAAAGCTAGGAAAAAGCCGAGAGAAATTGACAAATAAAATCCAGCCCCTCGTCGATAACATTCAGGACAACGAACAATCTGAGCGGAGAAGATATGAACCAAAGAATGAATCGAGTCTCGATCACAATCTAAAAACTGGAAATTCAAACTTGTCAAAATCTAGGAATGCAACCACAGATCGAACGAAACGTTTGTTAGACATCACAGATGACGACTGTCGCGAAATCGCAGGTTACAAATGCAAGGAAGGCGGAAAAAGAAAGCACCATTGCTATTCTAAATTGAAAAATATGCCTGAGACGGGATCTGTAGACTTATCATGTGAATCCAAAAAAAGTTATCAAAGTAAATCATACGATCTCATTGAGAAAAATGAGCGGACAGCATTGAAAAACTCTCCGACAGGATCAATAAAACTTAGCTGTGGCTGTAAAAAATGTTTGGGCGAATCCAGACCAATGTTACCACAAAAGCATACAAAACATCTCATTGATAAATACGGATCATACATGTCCTCTCGATACCCTAATGGACAGGGAAAAATCTTTAACTCGAGTATTAATGGAACACACGAAGGACAAGAGACTAAGGACCCCAAGGAAATTTCATTCCATGAACTTAGTTCAATTTCTTCCCAAAACATGCGCGACGTAAGCGATCAACACGTATTCCGGGTAACTCAGTGTAGAAAATTAAGGTGCAAAACTCAAAAATACAAACAATGTGTCGACCACATCGAAATAAGAAACCGAACCAAGTCTGAATATGTTGAAGTTAATTCGGACATAATTAACAAAAAACCCTCGAAATCCTGTGGAGAAACTTACACAAGAAAACATAAAGAGGACACTGGTATGTCTTGTAAATGTTCAAATACAATAAATCGTCAGCAAAGCATTCCGTCAATTCACTCACACAAGTCACATTCTCGACTTTATTCTAATGAGGCATCAGTAGAAGGAGAGGAATCTGAGGCCGAACTTAAGAGGACTTGTGAAATCGCTACCAGACATAAAGGAAATTCTAAAGCCATGCAGCTCACAGTAAACAACAATAGACGGCCATGCAAATGCAGTCCTTGTCATCGAAATAATTTGCCGCAACCATTTTTAAGCGCTGTTGAGAATTCTTCAGAAATATCACTCCCATTCGCAAATAATACTCCCAACGAGCAAGAACATGAAATCAATTCAATACACAGGGCTCGATCAAGAATCGAGAACACACTTAATCCTGAAAGTTCGTCAAATTTGACCAAGGCTAGCGTGTACGAGCCAACGTGCAACTGCGAGGTTTGCCCTAGTAATCTTGAAGGTAATTCAACCCCGGTCCGAAGTAGATCCCAACATACATCATCACCAATAATCACCAAACCTTGTGGTGAAGTACCAATTTTCCAGCATCCTAGAATTCCAACACTAACTCCGCATGTCTCGCTTAAACATGTAAATTGTTACTGTACACGATATGAAAAAAGTTTAGCTCACTTGAAAAAAAAGGATTTCTACTCTAACAACAGATCAAAGACTCCTTCCCGTATATTAGTTGGTAAAAATATGAATGAAGATAAACAAATCCACACATATGATTGCACCTGTAACATATGCCAAGATCCTGACATTGAAAAACATCCTGTTGAGCTTAAAAAGAAAAGATGGAAACTCCCATGGAGCTCCAGTCAACCAGTCGAGATAAAGCCAAAACCTCGACCAATCGAAATAAAGCCTTGGAAAGTGGCAGAAATTTTCCAACACCCTCGAGTATCGTTGCGTAATACAAATGCGACAATTTCTCCACAAACTTCAGCTCCTTTGTGCATTTGTGATGAAAAACAGGCTGAAAACAAGGTGAAAACTAAATCTAATGATAAAATATATCCATCCAAAAACTCTAAAAGAATGCTCCTTGTAGACCGCAGCTACTCTTCTGACAGTATTGGCTCAGGATGTGAACTTGAATGTGCAATGTGTGAGAAACGACACACATGCCCCGATGCATGCGAAGGTTGGCTAAAGAGAGCTGAAGGTCAATCTCATACACTTTGTAAACCCCGAACTCCCCGAGATTTTGATCAACTTTATGCAAATCTACCGATGGAATTTTCTACATTTGTGTCTACAAAATCAACGAACACCACAAGCTTACTTCAACATCCTCGGCTTCCGCAGTATTCCCACATTCGCTTCAGGACGACAGTGCAACAACCAGATCGCAGTTGTACCTGTTTGGAATGCGTCAAAAGCCAAAATATGTCTGGAAATACCAATCGCTGTGACGAGTCACCAAAGTTGAAAAAAATTCATAAAAGCCGTTGGTATGTATCCGATTTTCTACAACACCCGCGAATACCAAATGCAATTGACGATAATCCTGCTAAAATTGAATCCAACACAGGAAGCCTGGAATCTTGTTCCTGTTTAAAGAAACCCCTCATAACAAGGAAAACTAGGAGCTTATTTCGGGGCCTAGCTAACTTAAGCCCAGTGCTCCCAAATTACTGTAATGAAAACATAGGAAACATTTTCCAACATCCTAGAATTGTCAAGTACACAGAAGGTGCATACCTTTCTAAATTCAAAATTATTGTGGCAAAATCAAAATATGCTGTCAAAACAAAGCCTCTGCACATTATTACCTTGATGCAACGACCACGAATTCCTTATGAAATGGATTCGAAATCTCCGAAAAAATATGGAAAAAGCTCGCCAACACGTCTCCACGTTTCATCGATTGAAACTGCGTGCTGGAATAAGGTACGTACTCAAATAACAGGCATCTTGAGCTCCTGTCAATGGATTAGGACTCCGAACAGTGTCCGGGAAGAGCAAACAAAAACTGAAACTAACTTTGATAGAATAACTCAAAAGAAACCAACTTTAGTAAACCTTCTACAACATCCTAGAATCCTTTTACCTGTTACTCACAACATTGACTGTGTATGCTCCCTTTGTAACACGACGACGAGTAATTGTAAGTTTTCCTTCCGACAAGAATATTTTCATGTAAAACTAAAGCCGTTGACTCTTGCTTCATTTCTGCAACATCCTCGAATTTCCATATCAATCGATTCACAGCCCAAAAACATATCAACGAAAATTAATTATTCTGCAACATGCTCCTGTACTACCGTTGAGTCTCCACGAAACTGGAATCTCTTTCTAGTCAATTTATTGAAGTTTCTACGGACAGATCGCATACCGAAAATCTTGCTTAAAATCAGCAATAAACCAAATAGGACCAAATCAGAGCCGGCTCTGACCAGACCTTCTGCGTTGGCAAATGTACTCCAAAGACCTAGAGTTACGGTCCCAACTACTTGCCAAACATCTGAAACAAACGTCAGTACTGAAAAAGACCGTGTCGGTCAATTAGATCCTGTCGAACTAAAAACAAAGGATGCTTATGGGCTATTGCAGCATCCAAGATTACTGCTTTCATCAAATGGCCAGACAAGAAATAAGACTGAACATTTTTTTCGAACATGCCCTTGCGGACTAAAAGAACACCAACAAATGAGTAGGATAATACCATTGGAAAAACTTTCATGCAGACACAATGTACGACGTTACTTCGGAATACGCAACCAGCCCGAAATTTCTTCAGCAATAACAACAAAAGAACGCCATTCAGCTGGTAAATCATCAAGCATTACGCTTGGTGCTCAACGCGAAACAGCTATGTTCTTACATCCACGAATTCCTCCGTACACGACGCCAACTAAGGACTGTCGTAGTAGCAAACAAAACAAACAGTCACCAAAAACAGAATCAGGGCCATCTACTTGCGAGACAGAGTTCTGTCCTTGCAAGGCGCAAACGAAACGAAAGATTTCTCTCAGCTTCTTCCGGCTACCAAGAATACCAATATCAGTCGATTCTAGGGAACGTCAGCTAACTGGCAAACTGCCTGATAAAATATCAGCAAAGCAGAACAATCTTACTAGCTTTTTTCAACATCCCAGGATACCTAACCACGAAGATCTTCCACTACTATGCAAATGCAACCAATGCAAACAAGGCCTAGCTTGCGACAAAACATTCAAACCTGCTCCTGAAAATATACCAACAAGGCCACTATACTTCTCAGCTCTGGCGCAACATCCCAGGATTCTCAAGCCAATCGACTCTAATCAAACACGAGAGTCTGTACGAACCGCAATGAAGACAGATTTTTGTCCTTGCAAGCCGGAAACAAAAAGAATGATTTCCCTCAGCTTCTTCCAGCGACCACGACTACCGATATCTGTTCCATTCAAGAAACGACAGGTAGCCGGCAAGCTGTCTGACACTATATCAATGAAACAGTACAATCTTGAAAGCTTGTTCCAACATCCTAGGATTCATGAACCCAAAAAAGTTCTGGCAATGTGCAAATGCAATCAGTGCAAACAAGACCTAGCTTGCAACAAAACTGTTCAATCGACTACCGAAAATATTTCGACGAAGCCATTTAACTTATCTGTTCTTTATCAACATCCTAGACTCCTCAATCCGATTGACAATCGGCAAATGCAAAAGTTCATAAGAGCCCCAACTGAGACAGAGTCTTGTCCTTGCAAGCCAGAAACAAAAAGAACGATTTCTTTCAGCTACTTCCAACGACCAAAAATTCCAACATCTTTGGAGTTGAAGCAACATCAGATAGCTGGCAAACAGTCTGACCAAGTTTTAATGAAGCAGATTAATCTTGTCAGCTTGTTCCAACAACCCAGGATACCGACCCACGACAAAGTTCTGACAATATGCAAATGCAATAAATGCAAACAAGGCCTAGCTTGTGAAAAAACGGGCAAACCAATTCTCGAATATATTTCAAAAAAGCCTCTTTGCTTCTCTTCTGTATCACAACATCCCAGGATCCTTAATTCAATTGATTCTTGGCGAACACAAGAGTCCATACGAGCCTCAACTGAGACAGAGCCTCGTCCTTCCAAGCCGCAAACACAAACAACAATCTCCCTCAGCTTCTTCCAACGACCACGACTACCAATGTCTGTTGATTTCAATGGCCGTCTTGTAGCCGGTGAGCTGTCTAACGCAACTTTAACAAAACAGAACAATCCCGTCAGCTTGTTCAAACAACCCAGGATACCGACCCATGACAATATTCTGAAAATGCGCAAATGCAATCAATGTAAACAAGGCCTAGCTTGCGGCAAAACAAACAAACCTACCACTGAAAATATTTCGACAAAGTCACCTTCCTTCTCGACTCTGGCACAACATCCCAGGATCTTCAAATCTATTGACTCTCGGGAAGCGAAAGAGTCCGTATGCAGCGCAACGAAGACCGAGTCTTGTCCTTGTAAGCCGAAAACGAAAAGAATGATTTCCCTCAACTTCTTCCAACGACCACGACTACCAATGTCTTCCAAATTCAAGGGACTTCAGGTAGCTGGCAAGCGCTCTGGCACAATATTAACAAAGCAGAACAATCTTTTGGGCCTCTTCCAACATCCTAGGATACCTGACCAGAATAAAGTTCTGACAATATGGAAAAAAGGCCTAGCTTCCGACAAAACGGCAAAGCCTACCAAGCCATTTCGCTTATCTGTTCTTTCACAACATCCTAGAATCCTCAATCCGATTGAATCTCAGCAACCACAAGATTCCAAACGAGCCTCCACTGAGACAGAGTCTTGTCCTTGCAAACAGGAAACAAAAAGAACGATTTCTCTCAGCTTCTTCCAGCGACCAAGAATTCCAATATCAATCGACACCATGAAACGTGAGGTCGTCAATAAGCTATCTAACAGGATGTTAACGAAGCAGCACAAGCTTGTCAAATTGTTCCAACATCCAAGGATAACGGAGCACGAGGATCTTCTACAACTTTGCAAATGCAATCAATGCAAACAAAGTGAAAGATGCAAAAAAATTGTCAAACCTGCTTTCGAAAACGTTACAACAAAACCTCTTCCCCTAGCTTTCCTCGTGCAACATCCCAGGATCGTCAACCCAATTAACTTTCGACACTCACATAAGCAAGTTGTAACCGAGACAGATGCTTGTCCTTGTAAGACGGGCAGAAAAATTGGAGGACAAACTGAATTCGTTGAGACGAAGTCTATTGGGACGTTCAGCACATTTCAACCTTACAAAACTCCTTCCTATTCTTCAAATAGAAAAATTACGGTTCGGCCGTCAAAAAATGTAGGAAACCTTTGTTTTTCTTGTGGAAAACTAAGAAGGAAAGAACATCCGGGCATGCTGAAGCCTGCATTTCCTGCAATTTCCTTTAGCTCCCTCAACATGTCAAGACCATCAACTGGTGCCATTACTATTTGCCCTCAAAATCAAAGGAGAAAGTCAAGTTGTCCAAATTGTCAATTGGAACCAACGAATCGTAACAGGATATCGGAATTAGTTGAACTGAAACCAAATTCTTTCGCTAACGCGTGCCAAGAACCCAGAATTCCATATGCAAGTGAAAAACCCTCGATTCAATCAGGATGTAGCTGTAAACATTGCCTGAGCAAAAGAAGCGCTGGTAAATCCTCTGCAACTACAAAACTCTCTAATTACGAATATATTCATTCCAAGTCCATTCCAATTCCAAGATTCGACAACTCATATCAGCATTTTCAACTAATTGCTCGTTTTCATTGTCCTTCTAGATAAGGTTTTGGTTACGACGGCACTGTGAATTCTAAGCCTATCAATCTCTGGATTTTTCAACATCCTCAACTAGCAAACCTCACATCGCAGAAGGAATTAACGGCGGAATCGAGCTTATAGACGTCTTATCAAAATAGAAAACTACACCAAAAGTGTCAGGAGAATGAGATGGCATGTGTTATAATCATCAAACCAGCCCGACAGACGTCCAAAAAATCGGGAGAAATCGAATTGTGAACCGAAAAAGAAAAAGGAATTGAAACAAAAAGGAATGCGCTGCGAAAACTAGAGACCCTGGGGATGTTAAAATCTGAAAAGATCTACTTCAGCGAATAATCCTGGCAAAAAGTTACTGAGACATGTCAAACATGCCTCCATATAGCGAAAAAGGATACTTAGCAGAAGTCATGCTGGATACCAAGTCATCTAAGAAGGAGACAAAGTAAAACAAAGATTTGCATGAAGATGGCAAGGATTGAAAATTTGGCGAAGCCAGCGTGGAAATGGACAGATGAAACATTCCAACTAAAAGGAAGAGTTTGGAGAAAGTCAAAGGTATTCTAATTCACAATAGACGAAGGAGTAACCTGAAAACCAACAAAAATGAAAGATTTTCTCGAAAATAAAAGAAGATGAAGCTTGTTCTGTTGAAGAACAAAGGTTGAATCCTGAAGCTGAAATTCGAAGGGTATTTATTTTCTTACCAGTTTCCCGTCTTAGAAACATATCTAGAGACTTGGAACTCTGTTGATGGCTAATCAGAAAAACAAATCAATTCATATCTAAATAAAGGAGTGCTATGGTATTCAGTGAAAAACGACTCACGTATAATATATTAAGCAATTTGTTTTTTAGTTTCACTTGCTCGTCCATGAGTCCACTCGGAATATTTTTTGAGCACAAAATCAGTCAATTTATGCAGTCAAGTTATATCAAATATTATTATAATTATTATTGATTGTGATAATGTATTAAAAACCTTTGAATAAAGCAAACCAACAAACGCTTTTTCCTCTATTTTTCTGCAAACAACTGAATGAATTTAAATAATTCGATTGAAGTGATGACGTGGTTTCAACAAATAATGATTCAAATACGTCAAAGTTGAAATAAATTTCGCATTTTCCGAAGACACATGATTGTACGACCAACTCAACAGAGTTCGGGATAACCGTAAATGACATAAATACTGACTTGTTTGGTCAACATATTCCAGTCCAATTTTAGCATGTGAGTACGAAGGTCGAACTATTATAAATAAGACAAAATAAACTGTTTAGACATTTGCTAAGTAAGTGAATTTGTTAATAATGTGAAGATTTCTGTAAAGTAAGTCATAAATGAAACAAATTTAATCAACTTTACAAAACGAGTGCTTTTATTTGCGCAATCCAGTAGATTTAACTCCCAGCACAATTGAAATAGCTGAACTTTCTATCGAGGTCTAAAGAAAACTGCAAAACATGTCAGTTTACAATGATTTACAGTTGGAGTATAAAACTTCACATATTCACCAAAAAACTTATTTTTGACATGCTGCAGTTTTGAGAGATGAATTTATCAAAATATATTTATTTTCAAATTGTCTCTGTTTTTTTTTTCAACAATTTTGAGTTTAACTTTTATTGCATTTTTAAAAATGCAGTTAGTTTAATCATAAAAGATAAATAATGGAGACAAAAATAAAGAACATACGATTTCGGAATATTACTCTTTTGCTGTGCACCGTGTTTTGTCTGACGGTGATGGTGTTCTCCTAACGAAATTTCAAATTCAAATTTTTAGCTCTCAAAGCCACTACAAGCCAAAGTGAATAGTATCTGAACGTTGCAACTTCAACTTATTTTCAGTATTTTCAGGTTTTGTGGCGTATATCTGGCAGTCCCTGGCTGTTGGACTCAAGAATTTAGCCATTCTTAAAGAAAATTTAGAAGAAGGTGCTGAAAGAATTCGGAATAACACAGAACTTTCGATATTACCAGGATAACACTCAATGTATATTTGTAGTTTCTGCAAAATTGTCTACAGCAACTGGAAACTCGTTCACAATATCCTGATATATATTACATTGAGTGTTTTTTTAAGAATTGAACTTAAAAGGTATTCTTTTAAAAATAAAGAGGATTTAAGACTAACCCTTCAGACGAAAGCGTCTAAAAGCGAACCTTACTTATCCAAAAAACTCATAGTGAAAAGCATACCATAGACCGAAATGACCATAGTAAAAAATAAAGTATTGCCAAGTTATTATTTGAAAAATAACTAAATCAAAAATTTCACAAACAATTAAATGTTAAAGTTCATTTTCGGCATGAATTTCGGTTGCATTTTGACTTTTAATTTTTTTAATGTATTTTTGAGTTTTTAATAATCACAAAATCCAAATTTTTTCTAGCTTCTCATTTTCCTCGAATTAATTTAAGGGACCTAAAATTTTTTTATTTTATCACAGAAAAAAAAATCATTTTATTTCTTCTGCCGTTTATTCACTTATCAGTAAGACATAAATTGCACTTCCCACACAATAACATATTCCGTAATGACGAAGGCAGAGGTACCCTAATTATGGTTCGAACGATCCATACCGCGTACCAATGCACCGCCACTCCCCTTTCGTGTACTCTAGCCACTGTTCATCTGCGGGTAAACCAAAGCCATCTACGTAAAGTATTGCTAGGAGCACTGTACGTACCATGCGGTACGCCAGACAACCTGCATGGGGCGATATCGCAACTAATACCAATGGTTCAACACGTTTCAATTGGCTTCAACACATCAACCAAACATCCCTTTGTCTGTTTTAATAATACTGTATATATAATATAATATGTATATATAATAATAATTTTAATAATCTGTTTTAATAATACAGATGAACCAACATTTCCGAGGGGCAGCTCTTTCCTAGACAATTTCCTGGTGTCCGCCTCTCTTCTCACCCCAAAACACTCCAATCTCAAGTGGACTACCACGCCGGTACCTTCCGACCACTTCGTGCTCCTGCTTGACATACAACTACGCGGGATCACTCCAATCGCCATCCCCCCCCCCTCGGAAACTAAGTCGTTGTTTCGCAGCCCTAGACTGGTCAGCATTCAACGACGAACTTTCAGATCAACTTAAAGGGAAAAATGCGGACCATAAGATACTCAGTAATTCAGAAATAGACAACTCCACCCAAGAACTCTTTGCGAGCATACTAAAGACCCTAAACAAATACGCACCCGACACCCCACCTTCGTTTTTCAAATATGAAAAATTATCTTCTTATACCACTCACCTCATCCTAACCAAAGCTAGGTGGCAACAATGCCTTAAAAGAATCTTTTATAAGAATTTAAACCGCATTAACGATGAATACGCTTCAATGAAAGCCCAAATAAACTGTCTTGACACCCTTATAAGGGCGAACACGCCTGCAGAGCTGAACAAAATCTTCAAAGATCGCCTATCCACCTTGAAACCATCCGCAAATGTTTTCGAGGAAATCAACGCCCTCGCCGGCCGGCGGACCTCAAACTTCGACATAAACAAGAGCCCAATGCACCTGAATGGGGAATACGTAACGTCAACGGAGCAAAAACTATCTGTGTGCTCCAACTACTTCCAGCATCTGTTCGCAAAGTAGTCCTCGGCTGATCGCAACTTCAACGCCACTGTTGAGCGGAAAGTCAACGAGTTTCTGCAAGGATACCAGAGCTCCTTTCTAACAATCTTCTCTCCCACTAACCGAGCTATATGCCCTTCAAGCGAACCCTTTTACTTCTTTGCAACGCCCGACCAAGTCCTCTCCACATTAAGCTCATTAAACCATAAAAAGTCAGCTGGGCGAGACGAAATCTCCAACTACGTGCTAAGGAAATATTCCGCCACCGTATTTAGACTTCTCATTTGCACTATCAACCAGTGCCTAAACGACGGGTACTTTCCTCGAGTCTGGAAAACCGCAGTTCTAATCCCCTTACCCAAAAAAAAAATTCAAACGGAGATATAGGTAAATTTAGGGCAATATCCATGCTCTCGAATTTAAAGGAAGATATTAGAGAAGATCATACTTCTATCGTTAAAACCATTTGCCAAACCCCTCTTGCCTGCCCAGCAATTCGGATTTCAAGAGAAGTTATCTACGGAGCAAGCAGCGCTACTGCTACACGACCGAATTTCGACCGGGCTAAGAATGAAGCAAACAACCGTGGCATGCTTCATTGATCTCGAAAAAGCATTCAATTCAGTGTGGTCAAATGGACTTATTTATAAACTCCTCGACAACGAATGCCCTATTCCAGTTATACGCATCATAGCTGACTTTCTCCATCATCACGCATCATAGCTGACTTTCTCCAAGAAAGCTTCTGTTCCGTAAAGATAGCGGACACATATTCAAAGTTAATTAGTGTGAACTCGGGCGTCCCACAGGGATCCATTCTCGGACCGTATCTTTTTAACTTCTTCCTCCACGATATCCCGATGGCCTAGCCAACAAGTATTTTAAATGACCCTACTCAGAACGTGCCCCCTCTCGCCCCACCGCCCTCAATCTTCTACGCAGATGACATCATTGTACTGGCCTCCCTCTCTTCCCCTCAGAAAGCCTTGAGGACCATCACGCCACGCATACAATCCCTCCAAATGTACTTCACAAATTAGGCGCTATCCATTAACGCCGGAAAATGCGAACTAATTTGCTTTTGTAATGCTACCGGGAAAGGCCACTGATTGGCACCTTCAGAGAGTAGAGAACTCACTCTACGTATCGACAACTCCCCCACGCAGCGAAAGAATACCATAAAATATTTGAGTGTCCTGTTCCACCATCGCCTCAAATTCAACCCGCACGCACGCGCGACCATTCCCAAAGCAATCATAGCTTCTGCAGCGCTGGCACCACTACTCTCCAGCAGATCCGTCAGCATCAGCACAAATATGCTCATCTACAAAACCCTGATCAGGCCCATAATATTATACTGCTTCCCGGTTTGGCTAACGATTTCCCCTACTGTCGCTGAAGAACTGCAGATTTTCGAAAGAAAGATTCTTAGAAAGTGCATGTCCAAATATCGAAAGCCCAATAAAAAGTACTACCGCAGCAGCATACTTTACGAGGAAACAAAAATCCAACCCATTCTTAGACTGAAGAGCCAAGAGACTGAGTAGATGGTCAAATCACCCGGAAGCTATTGTACGTGAATTATATTACCGAAACATGTCGCTCCTCAGCCAACCTAGCCCCTATCAAACTCCTCGGCTCTAATCTGCCAACAATGACATCCTTCGATGCGTCGTCACATTACAGGCCACCATTCTATATCCAACCTGGACCAGAAGACCACGGTTGAACACACGGCACTCATAGTGCCAACCTCAAAGACTCGGGTCGGCACATGTCACCGGAGATTATAGAGAGCCCAAGTTAGCCGAAGAGCCTCTGCTCCTCAACCCCTTCACACTTACACCCCTCTTTCATCAGACCACTAACCCTAATTTTAAATAAACTAGGATAAGTTAGATATAAGTTAATATAAGAACATTGTAATCAAAATCAAATAAAAGCTTTTCGAGCAAAAAATGAATAAAAACTACAGCTCCAATCTAGGATAAGAATCGGTTACGACCAGATTTTACTTTTTAAAAACCTAGATTTTACTTTTTCCTAGGTTTATACGGACTTTGTATTTAAAGGATGATATTTGTGGAATCAAGGAAGCTGCATAGTTGTTCTAGCAAAAACTCATCGTTTTTGCATAATAAATTTTCTATGTTATTATATTTATTTATATTTATTATTTAGTTTATATATATATATTTACGTCTTTCCGTATCGTTCGTTCAGAGCGTACACAAATGTCAAAAGCAATTATCATCGCATTTACTACGTTGATATCGCTCAAAGACATCGAAATTGTTCACGTCAAATGAAAATGTCAAACTCCAATGCAAACAGAAATTATGAGTGCCGTAGAATGCTCGTCTCAGGTAAGTAAAAAATGAACACATCCTTAAAGGATGTTAAAGGAATGACATTGCCTTAGAAAATTCCGAAGGCGCAATGCATTATCATTACTCGAAATTCTATCAAACTAGTTCTATCCTATACTCAAACCCTTGCAGCCGTCATGTTTTTGCATAATAAATTTTCTATGTTATTATATTTCTTTATATTTATTATTTAGTTTATATATATATATTTACGTCTTTCCGTATCGTTCGTTCAGAGCGTACACAAATGTCAAAAGCAATTATCATCGCATTTACTACGTTGATATCGCTCAAAGTCATCGAAATTGTTCACGTCAAATGAAAATGTCAAACTCCAATGCAAACAGAAATTATGAGTGCCGTAGAATGCTCGTCTCAGGTAAGTAAAAAATGAACACATCCTTAAAGGATGTTAAAGGAATGACATTGCCTTAGAAAATTCCGAAGGCGCAATGCATTATCATTACTCGAAATTCTATCAAACTAGTTCTATCCTATACTCAAACCCTTGCAGCCGTCATGTTTTTGCATAATAAATTTTCTATGTTATTATATTTATTTATATTTATTATTTAGTTTATATATATATATTTACGTCTTTCCGTATCGTTCGTTCAGAGCGTACACAAATGTCAAAAGCAATTATCATCGCATTTACTACGTTGATATCGCTCAAAGACATCGAAATTGTTCACGTCAAATGAAAATGTCAAACTCCAATGCAAACAGAAATTATGAGTGCCGTAGAATGCTCGTCTCAGGTAAGTAAAAAATTAACACATCCTTTAAGGATGTTAAAGGAATGACATTTCCTTAGAAAATTCCGAAGGCGCAATACATTATCATTACTCAAAATTCTATCAAACTAGTTCTATCCTATACTCAAACCCTTGCAGCCGTCATTTCTAATTGGAAACTGAAAATCACACATCACAGATTCCACTTTCCAGCTGATTCCGACTTGATACTGACATTTTGCGGCTTTTCCAATCTCTGCAGTTTACTTTTCGATGCGGTTGGATTAGGTTGATGTGTTGTTGCGGCCCGAACTACTTTCAAATGAACATTTCGCGACGTGTAAAAGGAAAAATTATTCGTCAGCAGAGGAAAACAATTTTTCCACAATCGTGGATGAATAAAGTTTCTAAATTGTCAAGTGCCTTATCGAATGATTTTGTCGATTGAAAATTGTTCAGTTCTATTTCATGTTGTTGAGTGAAATTGTGTGAAGTTTTGATAGTGTGCCAAGTTGGGTTTCCTTTTTTTGTCGCATTTGATGGATACGAATTTGATTCTGGATTTTAAATCGCAATTGGACTGGTATGTTGGCATTCAGTTTTTATCGTTCGGTGCGAAAAGATGGTTAACTGTTCGTTGGGGGAACGTCAAAGTAATTTCAGGTTGATTTCAAGTACCAACCGGCGATTTCAACGGTTTATTGCGGGAGTCTCCGATCCCTGAAGGGGCTTAGATCCGACTGGGGCGCCGCTCAAGTTGGGCATTTTCGGAAAATCACATTTGTCGAGACACTCCTTGAACTTACCAACTCCGCGCCATTCACAAAGTGCAGCCAGTCAGCAAAACTCATTCTCAAGGGTGTTACGATCACGAAAATTTAACAATTGCTGCGGGCCTTGTTGGGTGAGCAGTCAGGGGTGCATAACTGTTGGCATGGGTGCACTTTGAATTGTTCATCAAATTATTTTGAGTCTTCGTATTAGGGCGCAATAGGCTTGCCCTTTCCTTAGTTGCTCTTTCAGACCACAATAACTGCAATTTTCAACAAATTGTGATATCCCGAATTTTATTGAGTTTTCTTCTTTTCGCTCCTTTAACCTTTCCCTCCCAATAGTTCGAAATTTTTGAAAATATTATTTGTTTCTGTGGTTTTCAGAACGAAATAAACTGAGGATCACAAGGACTTAGCTAAAATATCATAATATATTACAGAACGTAAGTTTTAGGAAGAATGCGGTCTAGCATCTTTTGCGAATGGAGGTATAAAAAATTGGGATTTCCATTCCGACATGGAAAAGCTTTTGAAAAAAAAAATAAATGTGCGCTAATTTGATTTATTCGGGATTATAAATGTACAAAAAGTTTTTTTTTGCTTGTTATACATAAATCTGTATCAAACATTTAGTCCTAGAACATGGAGAAATTTTCTAACAATGCTTTCTTCATAATTTTTAAGCGTCAGAAAGTGGGAGATGTTGTCAAAACGAACATCTGATATTGTCTGACGAGAAGAGCCCGGTCTATATATGTCCTAATATACTTTTTCGGACAGGCATTCACTCGCTTCTCTGCTGTTTGGCGTACTCCTTTTGAAGGAACGTTTTTCCAAATATCAGAAGCCCAGAAAATTCTTCTGAAACAAGCGACTTCACTTTGATAATATTTTTTCTTTTGTGTGGTAGGGAGGTGAACGCTGTTTACGCCCTGAGTGTGGGACTCCCAGACGCAAAATGCTTTTGGACTCCCCACTAAACACCTCCCCTGTCAACCTGAGAACCTAGCCTGGAACCGTTTGACACATTACTTCGGGCTAGGCCTCGTGCTCCTACGCCTAGAGGCGCCTTCGCATTATGGGTATCTCTTCTCTAACGGGAAGGACGGGAGAGGTAGGAAGTGCTAGAAAACAGATGCATTCATCCCCGATGCCTCCCAGCGCTCCATTAAAGCTTTTGTCAATATCAGCACTGCCCGAGCATATTGTGCCACGCGATTCCAATTGTCAACAGTTCAGTATTACTCCGACGATAGTTTCCGGACGGAGCTCTCCAATTTAGCTGAGTAGGACCCCTCGCTGCTGACTCCACCTTTTGCAGTAGAAGAATGTGTGACAGACGTCATCCGGTTCCCCTGCACAAAACACACAGTCAATTTTTTACAGATAGGACCGAAAGCAACCCTGCCCGCTTAAGAGCTGGGTCAAGTAGAAATCGGTCTCACCATGCACTCGACTGAACCACGGCCTCAGGTCAGGGATCAGACGTGCAGTCCACCTTCCCCTTGTTTCTTGCTCCCAGGACTGTTGCCAATCGCTGAGAGAGCGATGTCTCTCTTCCCTGGTGATCTCTTCTTTTCGATCTTCGCCTTTACGCAGGTAAATACTTCTGCGCTCTCTCGCAAGGAGGGTGATGGGTATCACCCCTGCGATTACCAACACTGCCGCCCTGGAGACCAGTCGGCATGCGCATGCGATTCGCAATGTTCCTTGTCTCTGATGCAGTGCCAACCGCTTCCGGTGTAACTCCTTGCTGAGAGCGTCGCCCCACAGTTCTGATCCGTAGAGTAGAAGCGACTGCACAACGTTGATTAAGAGTCGTCTCCTTGATGTGGTGGGCCCCCTATGTTGGCCATTAATCGGGTGAGTGCCGTCACACGCGCTGCAGCCTTGTCAGCTACTACCCTAATTTGTTGGGAAAAACTCATCTTCGAGTCCATCACGACGCCCAGGTACTTTACTGCTGATTTCGATTCGACCAGCTCGTCCCCTATACTGATAGCCCGTATTCTGGGGATTCTCTTCTTCGTTAGGATGACCACTTCGGGTTTTTCCAGTGCCAATTTTAATCCGTGAGCGGTCATCCAGTCCATTACCCTCCGCATTAACGTATTGAGTCTGAGCTGCGCATGGTTTACTGTGCGTCCAGCGACCAGCGCCGCGACATCGTCCACATAGCCGATCAAACGTGACTCTTCCGGCAGTTCAAGCTGCAGGAGTCCCTCGTAAGAGATGTTCCACAAGTCCGGGCCAAGGATAGAGCCCTGAGCGACACCTGAAGTAAGATTTGTACTTCGCCTACCCTCCTTCGAGTCGTAAAGTAAGCTGCGGTCCTTCAAATAGTTCCTGAGAATCCGCATCAGGTACACTGGTACTTGAAAACGATTTTCTAGCGCTTCCAGAATATCCACCCATCTAGCGCTGTTAAATGCATTTCGGACATCCAGAGTAACCAGCAGGACGACACATCGTGTGGAAATACTGTGCGATTCCGCACGTTGAACCGCGCTCACTACTTCTCCAATTCCATCGATGGTGGAGCGGCCTGCTCTGATGCCATACTGCCGTGGAGATAGATCCCCGGCAATACGAATCACGTCAGCGAGTCTTCCCCTGATAAGTTTTTCAAAAACTTTTCCGACCGTGTCAAGCATACACAGTGGGCGGTATGCAGCTGGCGACTCGGGATCCCCTTTTCCTTTCGTAATGAGCACAAGTCTCGCCACCTTCCAGCACTCCGGGAACAGCCCTTCGCGCAGGCATGCGTTGAACATGCGGAGGAGCAGGTCAGGTGAAAAGTGGAAACCATTTGTAGCACCTCTGCTGGAATCCCATCTGGTCCTGGAGCCTTTCAGGCCTTCATAGACAAGACTGCTTTCTCCAATTCCATCTTCGTGAAAAACGGAATTTCCATTGGTGTTTCATAGGGAACGGCTTCAACGATGGCGGGATGGATGGGAAAGAGAGCCCGCACGATTTCGTCCATCTTTTCTGCCTCGTATGAGTAAGGTGACCTTTGGACACCGAGCTTTCGCATTACTATTTTGTAGCCCAGGCCCCATGGGTCTCTGTTTACGTCGTCTACCTGGTTTTGCCAGCAGCTGGCCTTGCTGCTGTTGATAAGTCTACGGAGGCATTTTCTAGATGACTTGCAAGCAGCTAATTGGATACATGCCTCTTCCCGGGTTTGAGCTCGCTGTGTCCTGCGTCGTAGTTTGTGACACTCCCTTCGTTTTTCGGCAATTTCAGGTGACCACCAGTACACTGGAGGCTTGCTGTGCCGGGGTCTTCGTAGGGGCATTGAAGACCTGCAGGCAGATGTAATGATTCTCATAGTTGAGTTAACGACATCTCTTGCCGCGGATTCTTCGTCCTCTAGCGTTGCTTCCAACAGCGGTGATCGTGCCATAAGCACTTCAACAAACTTCTCAATATCCGCTTTCTCAATATTCCACCGGAGCGCAGAAGAACAAGCGTGTGGTCTTCGGGAAGCATCGTGATGGACCTCCAGAGCTATATACTAGTGATCACTGGCCGAGTAATCCTCAAGCACTCTCCAATTTTTAACTGATTATGCTAGGCACTCCGAGTGTGGCCTGTGTTCAAAACGACGAGCCCAGTTCGTGCTGCCATTTCCACGATCCGTTTGCCCCGAGACTGGCGCAGGCCCCACTCGATTCCCTTTGCATTGAAGTCCCGTCCGACGAGCACATGGCCCTCAATACTCGAAATAGCGTCCTCCAAAGCATTGAGCCTAAGTTGAAAGGACGACAACGATTCGTTTGGAGTTAGGTATACACGGAAGAGTGTAGTTCCCGAACACCGAACCCGAACAAAATTATCTCCTCACCCCCGATCCTTTGATAATATTAGCATTTCTCTACTCGCATTCATTTCGATACCATTCATTGAAGAAATCAATCATTTACGATGCAAATATTCCCCATCCCATAAAAAATTCAAAAATAGTATTTTATCGTCGTGATATCCATTCTGTAAAGCGATGCCAGCATGTTTGTTGGTTGTACTCTGCAACGACGTGGCGGTTTGGTAATTCTATATCCTTTTTTCAGCAACTAACCAGCGCTGTACATTGCTTAGAGGATCTGAACCCAAGTTTAAAAATATCGGATCGTTATCAAACCACCTTATTGCCTGAATATTGTTTTTGCCGCTGTTCTAAAATCAAATGATTCTCGTCCTTCCTTTTTTACCTGTTGTAATTCATGAATTGGCAACCTTGTAGACGGTTTGAACGAAGAGCTCTTACTTTGGGTATCAAGGCACATGCAATTTAGTAGGAAGAGAACCAGTTATCGGCATAAATCGTAAATTTTTTATCAACCAAAGGTCTTGCCAAACGCGCAAAGCATCTTGTCCTTGCCCTTACTTCGCCCTTACATTGGTACGCATTTGATATATCAGTGTAAATCTCGATATCGTGCATGAAATCTGTAGAACTCCAAAGAACTCCAAAGAAACTCCAACTCCAAACTCTATCTCGATATAAAGACGGCGAGAGTGAGAAACCTCATGATGTAAATCATGTAATCCTGTAACTTAGCTCCTTGGCGTTTTGGCGCTCCGTAGTCGTAATGGCGCCATTTGCTTCAATATCCCAGTTACAAAGAATTTTTTGTGTTCAATGGATAGCAGATTCTGTGTTCAAAGTGGTTGTACACTCTTTGTGAACTTCGCTTAATATTAGAAACATTTCTCCTCCGTAGCACTACAGCCCCTTGGGGACCTTAGCTTCGAGCAGCAAGCGCCTCCATCTGTTACGGTCCATTTACCGTGTCCCCAAACTTTGACATCCGCGTAGCGTAACACATTGGAAATTATTAGCGACCGTGACAATATGTGGATGCTATCCGCATAGGCTACAACTTGGTTTGAGTTGAATAATAGTGTCCCTCTTGTTTCGACGTGTAGCTTCCTTATGATATACTCAAGTGCCAAATTGAAATGGCAAAGGTATATTTGTTACTATACAAAATCCCAAAATTTTTGAACACAGCAACTATTTTTAAAAGAAAAGAAAATATAAAACGGTTGGCTCGGAAGGGTTAAAGGATTCTTACTTGATTCAGTACCTGGAACCTTGCTGGAATGACATGTACCAGGAGACATATACGAAGTTAAGGTCAGTGAACCTAACGTAGCGCTCGACTACACAGCTTCAATTTTCAACATAGATCAACCTGATCAATATGGAACAACTTTTTGCTTCCTAAGTAAGTCTCTCAACCGGTGACGGATGTTATTTTGCGGAGGGGTGGTTATATGTATGATCAATGCGTATATCCTCCATAGAACCATCAAAATGCAGAATGGGCAAAAACCCAAACCACACTTGATATTCGTGAAACCATTAGTCGACCATTAGTTAAACAACTTAACGGAGTTACCGGGTGGAACGTATAAGAAGTTGCAGCAGCGATTCCGAAGACAAATTAAAACGGGAATATAACGGGAAGAGATAGAAAAAAGGATTGCCTAGTTGGCTATAAGCGAAAAATGTATTTCAAAAACGGAAATCAACCATATATTTTGACAGATGTCAAAAAAGTTATATATGCTTATGATTAGTCGTTTCTATTTAAAATTAATTTTAAAATTCCATTTCTTTTGTAAGAAACTACAATCATTAAAGAAATGAGTTGATACTGATATTAAGACTACTTCTTCCTTGTTGTATCTCATTCGTTCTTCTTTTTTTTTTGGTTGTTCAGGAACAGATAATCATGCTGCCGATAATTATTTTATCTGTTTAAAAACTCTTAAGTAAATAAATACTCGAAGCGCAAAGACAAGCGTTTCAGCAAGAAACACCCGTATTACCGTTTCATCGGTGCGAAAAGAGATGTTAGCATCTTGTCGCGCCGCAAAGAGATTCATCTGCGCGGGAATACTTGTTATATCGTCTTGAATAAAGTGAAATTATAAATTTGCAGGCTTAAAGGTAAGTTTTTCACCTATTACTCGTTGCAAATCCTCTGATTCATGCACTTCGGAGACAAATTTTTCAACTTGCTCTCATTCGACACTGATAACTTCTCTGTACTCTGTACTGTACTCATCTTTGTCTGAGTCACTTAACACTCTTCCTGAGTAATAGCCTTTCAATTCATGGAAAATCTCCTGATCAATCAAACCATGTCGTCGGTACATTTCAAATGTAGGCTAACTATTTTATAAAAATACTTCAACTCAAAGGATGTTTTGATGGAAACACAAAACATGTGCCCTCGAAAATGCTTGCAGGATAACAATATTCAAATAAAGCATAAATTGTCATTAGTAACCGCGTTAAAACAGAGTTTAATTTCTCGAAAAGTGTGCATACATATTTTGAAATTTTACTTAAAAAATGGAAAACAAAAAATCCTCGCATACACCCACTCACGAAGTTATCAAACAGCAACGGGAAATTTCCCGGAAAAGGGTCGAAGAGGAGAACATTCCTACCATTAATCTTACTCTCGATTTTGTGGGTAAGATTAATGAAATGAAGCTACCCCTTCATCCAAATCATGGCATTCAGATTCAAACATTTATGCCCAGTCCAAATATTGGAAAAACGATGACTATATTAAGCTTATTATATAGTAACATAACCGAAGTGGTCATCCAAACGAAGAAGAGAATCCCCTGAGTACGGTCTATCAGTATAGGGGACGAGCTGGTACCTGGGCGTCCTGTTAGAATCCAAGGTGAGTTTTTCCCAACAAATCAGGGCAGCAACTGACAAAGCTGCAGCGCGTGTGACGGCACTCACCCGATTAATGGCCAACATAGGGGGGCCCACCATATCAAAGAGACGACACTTAATGAGCTTTGTGCAGTCGCTTCTACTCTACGAATCTACCGAACGGTCTCCGGGGCGGCAGTGCTGATAATCGCATGGGTGATACCCATCACCCTCCTTACGAGAGAGCGCAGAAGTATTTACCTGCGCAGAGGCGAAGATCGAAGAGAAGAGATCACCAGGGAAGAGAGACGTCGCTCTCTCAGCGATTGACAGCAGTGCTGGGAGCAAGAAACAAGGGGAAGACGGACTGCACGTCTGATCCCTGTCCTGAGGCCGTGGTTCAGTCGAGTCCATGGTGAGACCGATTTCTACTTGACCCAGCTCCTAAGCTGGCACAGTTGTTTTCGGTCCTACTCGTACAAAATTGACAGAGCACGGTCTCCTAACTGTGTGTTTTGTGCAGAGGAACCGGATGACGCCTGTCACACATTCTTCTACTGCAAAAGGTGGAGCCAGCAGCGAGGGGTCCTACTCAGCGAAATTGGAGAGCTCTGCCCGAAAACTATCGTCGGAGTAATGCTGCAAAACAGTTGAATATTGGAATCGCGTGGCGCAATATGCTCGGGCAGTGCTGATATTGAAAAAAGCTTTATTGGAGCACTCGGAGGCATCGGGGATGGATGGATCTCTTTTCTAGCACTTCCTTCCTCTCCCGTCCTTCCTATTAGAGAAGAGATTCACATAATCCGAGGGCGCCTCTAGGCGTAGGAACACGAGGCCTAGCCCGAAGTAATGTGTCGAACGGTTCCAGGCTAGGTTCTCAGATTGACAGGGGAGGTGTTTAGTGGGTTGTCCAAAAGCATTTTGCGTCTGGGAGTCACACACTCAGGGCGTAAATAGCCTTCACCTTCCGACCACAAAACAAAAATAAAAATTATATAGTAACATTTATAAACGGGTGATGCATTCGAGACAGGATGTTGCACGTAAAATTTGTTTCATGAAAAAAATGTCAACCTGAACATGTTTCACACACTAGTACTTTGCAACATATAATACAAACGGGTGACCGGGCGCCAGCCAAAATAAAACAAAATAGAGACAAAGTAGTAGGAAAGATTAAAAAAAGTCAACTGTACACCGCAGAAATTATTTCTAGACATTAGAAAAACTGATGTTATATTGTATACACACGATAGGCGTCTGACTGAAGTTTGCACTGTTGCAAGCGCCACCAGTCACCATTTTTTTCGCTTTCTGAATGTTTTTTTTTGGATAGTTTGACTTAACATTTTGGTAAATACTACTCCATTTTTTGAATTTTTCGGACCAAAAAATTACTACCATGAAATTACAAAGACAATCCACCCATTTAAAAATGTTCATAAATCATTTCAAAAATTTCAAACCAGTATGTCGCCGTCTTGAACCAAAATCAACTCCTTTCCATCCCTTTATTATTATTGGTGTTGGTAAGGCATTGTACGAAAACAGCTAGAATAATTTCTTATTTGTTCCTGTAATATTCTCCCTTAATAGACACCCATTGCTGAGAGATGTGAATTCTTCACTGAAGACAGACGGTGGTATGTCACGACCGAGTTGTAGTGAAGAAGATGGTCACCACCATCAGCTTGAAAGCATGTTGAGCCCGAACCATTGGTGTTCAGAAATCCAGATAGCTACAGTACAATTGGGAATCAAGATTTAAACTTCTTTCAGATCTTGGGGGTGTGTTCACATGGTTTCAGCCCAGGCTGTAGAGACAGTGGAAACAGTCTTTAACTTAGGTATCCACGTAAAACACTTCGATTTCATGTGTCCTCGACTAATCCATGGTTTCACATCCCTAATGAGTCTTGCCTTCCACCAACAACGGATATCACATTCGCAGATCTTATGAGCCAGTCAGCTCAACAGAGCGAGAATCCATTACTTCTGCTCAAGTGCGGTAGCCTCTCTCGCCTGTTCATCCCTCCGAAGATATATCCTCCTACTACTAGCATGATATGCGACCCGCAATAATCACCAACGCGGGTTCTTAGATGGTGCCGTATGCCGATGTATTCCTGCATTTCATAGCCTTTCTACCTACATATGTTGTAAGTGTCTGCTACACAAAGTACATAAATTCGAATTTTATTTGTTTGTTGGCATTTTATTATTATCTGCGACAACTGCCTTGAAAGTCCAAACTGAGCCAGTTCAGCAGTCCTCAAAAGGCAAAAGATGTCGCAACCCTGCATCGCCTCATCGACAAGAACCAGGAAGAATGCGCCATAAATAATTAATATACTCTCGATAAGCAACTATTCAAAACCTCCATATGAACGTAAATGGTAGAGCTCCCCAGCAAAACCATTCACATGTTCACAGCGTAGTGCTCCCCTCGGTTTGGCGGAACACATTTTTATGGTATTCAACACTTTGTGTGTCATTCAGTTTCAGATTTGCAGGTTTTTGTCATTATCAGACGAAAAATTTGTTCTGTCTGTTCCTGTTCGTGTGTGTTCCTGCTCCCTTCATGAGACACTTTCCAGCCTTAACGACTTGCATGCCCTCATGTCCTCTGCTCCGCAACGCCATCAACCCACGACGACTCGCCCATCGATGGGGTCAAGCACTTCCATACTGCCTCACCTTAACGTGGTGTTTTTGTTGTTGTTGCTGGTGTTATTATACCACTGTCCCATTGGGTTCTATGTCAAGTCGCGCGAAAAGGTGAAAATGGCTAAAAATAAAATCAGATTGCGTTCAGGTTTCGAGCTGGTCGCTATTGATTGAAGCAGGAAGTAATTTCAATTATAATGAACATGCAATGGGCGATTCCATATGTGAGCCTGTCGGTACACGGGACGGAGATAATGAAGTCTTGCACCATGTATGCTTGATTGGTAGATAACAGAGTCATGTCAACAGGCTGCTGCTTCATGGTCAAATGTCCATCGGAGCATAGCGGAAGGAAGTCAGTCCACGCAACATTAACAACAACTCTGAGCCTTTTGATTGGAACTACCATAAGAATTCCAACGAGATCTCCCGCGAGTGGCTCACAAACAATCACATGACCTTCTTTCTGCTTCCCAAGAGCGACCTATCCGCTGATTTATCTGCGGCATTTAATCATCCTTTCTTTGTACTCCCGAACCAGGTGAATTACGCAAGCACGATTCGTTCTCTGCTGATTTGTTAGACAAACATTTATATTCCAGCTCGCTGCAGACCGCGCGATGCAAACGTATTGGCCTACCTTCGTTAGTAGGTCATCGTTGGCTTGGTAGCTTCTGGCCGGAATACAAAGTCTCCAAATCATTGCCGTGGATTTACGGCTCTGCGAATGTATGTTCGTGCTCATACACCTTCACACGTTACACACGTAGAATGAGACTTGCTTCAACTTGCCGAACTCATGTTTTGGGTAATTTAATTAATCTGCGGAATGATGTTCGTACGAAGGAAAACTTGGAATTTTCGGTATTTATTGTAGTGTGAATGTGGAGCGCATTAAGTCAATTATTTTCGGTCTTAGGTGATAACAAAAGCCTCTGCTTGCTTTTTTGTTCGAGTTGAGGTTTCGATAACAAACGAAACCATATGTGATTTCTGCCTGGGTCTCGTTTTGAAGGCAATTCGAAAAAATGTTTTTTTCTTCGAGTTTCTAAACAGCCCCCACAACGCAATCTTACAAAATTCCGCAGATACATTACCGCATGCTGTTAAAATTGTGACTTATTCACTTGTCCTGTGAAAAATGTCCAATCTTGGCAATTTTACCTTTAGGAAACTGTAAGAGCTCCACATTCATCCCACTATGATGAAGGTATCCCAAAGAATCATTTCTACTAACTTTAGCTGTGATATAAAAAAAAATTAAATATTTTCTAAATTTGCTGTCTGCAATCTTCAAATTCCGTGCGAACCATAAATAATAATATTCAAAATATAATAATAGAAACCTTAGCTCGACTGCACTGGACTGTATTTTAAGGTATATTCGCGTTTTTAAATTAACTTGGGTAACCATAAATACTTCATGCACTCAAAAAATTGACCTCGAAAATTTATCACCTGGGTCCTGAAGTAGAAGTCAGTGCAATTCTTTCTGGGTTAAATAAATACACTATCAAGATATTCGAATAAAAAAAAAATTTCTTATTGAATTCTGAAATATCAAAAATTCAGAAAAATTTTACTTTTTTGTTGGTAAAAAAGTATAAAAGAAAGAGGTACCTACGGTTACTCAGCAATGTCGACCCCATGCACAGTGGCTCCAATTTCTTCAACGAAGCCAATTTAATGCATTCTACCATCCCTCCGCTGCGCCCTTCAGCTTCATAGCTCTGTCACGGTTCGCTTTGCATATGCTAAAGTTATTTCGAAAGCGGGTGTATTCAAAGGTTATAATACGAATCTGGATGGCAATCGTCTTGGCTCTCAAAACTGATCCAAATCCTTCGTTGAAAATGTAAGCTGCAATATGTGTTGCATTTCGAACGATTTACCACCATCTAATATATAATTAAGAACTTAACATTGGCCACACGCAACTGTTAAAACTTTCGTTATCGCATCCTTCCCTTTCCTTTAACCCCTGAGTGAGCATTTTCTTTTAACATTCAACATTTCAGTATGATATACTTGTTTTTTCATGTATCACTCGAACATCTGCTTGTATATATGGAGTAAAATTCTATACTAAGGCGGCCCGCTAAGTACTCAGCCTACAAATGAAAAACAAAAATTTTGGAAAAAATGCTATTTATGATTCAATGTGATTTCTTTTTGCTCGATAGACTTGACCCAGCGATGCTCCGACTTCTTTAACCCGTAAGAAAAAATTGTTTTCTCGAGGTCTGCAAAGTATACCTCCGTGGCGGTGATTACTTCCTCATTCTCAATTTCTGCCTGGCAAGTGACTTTTTCAGGTTGGGAAATAAAAAGGCGCCCGGGGCCAAATCTGGGGAATACGGTTAATGGGGTAGCAGCTCGTAGCCTAATTTGATCAATTTAGCCGTGGTGAGTGCGGAGGTGTGAGCCAGTGCATTGCCGTGATGGAAGAGCACTTTTTTCTTCGCAAATTGACCCCGTTTTATTATTCGGCGTCGAACCGGCTGAATAATTCGACATAGTAATGCCCTATGACCGTTTTGCCTTATGGCCGTTTTGCCCTTCTCCAGGTAATCCATGTATATCACACCTTGCGGATCCCAAAAAACGGCGGCCATCACCTTTCCAGCCGATGGGACTGTCTTTGCCTTCTTCGGAGCAGATTCACCGGGTAAAGTTCACTATTTCGACTGTTCGTTGGTCTCTAGTGTGTACCAGTGGATCCATGTTTCGTCGACGGTCACGTAACGACGCAAAAACTTTTCGGATTGCGGAAAAACTCCTCTGAAGTGATCGCATGGTTGCGCTTGTTCAGTCAGCAAACGCACAGATCTTGCCAACAGCTATCTCATACCCAAAATTTCATGTAGGATATGCGCCACGCGATTTTTCGAAATGTCTTCTATCCCAGCTGTCTTGCGCACCTTCAATCGACGGTCTACCAAAACGAGATCGTGGACTATTCGTCACGTTACCCTCTGTGGTTGCTGTTTTCGGGGCACCTCATCAAAAAACGACGTGCGACAGCGCTTAAATTCGTTAAACCAATTTTTGACGGTCGCCATCGAAGGAAAAGCGTCCACATACACTGCAATCAAGCGCTCTTTGATTTCACTGCACGATTTCCCTTCCAAAAACAAGAATCGAATCACCGACCGACATTGCTCCTTTTTCTTTTTAATCAACAGACTCGCTTGCTTTCACACGCTCTCAAAACGGAACGACAAGTCCAATCCGGTTAAAATTTCGTCAGTGGCCGTCTACAGGAAGCTACTACACTACAGCATGTTTCTCTTGCGATAGTGGTACCATCGGGCAGAGAGGCTAAGTACATTTCAGACCGCCCTCGTATAGGAGGGCGGAGCCTCACAGAGTCGCATTTGTCTAAGAGTTTACGCAACGAGTGTCAAAATAATTATAAAAGTTGCCCGTCTCGTCTGTGCCGCAATGCTTTTCCCTTTATTCAAAACGGTTTTCCACAAAGGATACCAAGAAATCCAAAAATGGCATTTTTTGGCCTCTGACTTGTCTTTCTTTGTCTGAATTTAACGTAAATACAAAAAATTCAATCTTAAACGTTTACAGCAATTATTTTGAAGAGTTTACAAAACACTTTTCTCCAGCCCATGGTAGACTTATGGGCCCATTCCTACAGATCAGACTTCTTATTTTTAAAATCTTTATTTTAAAATTTTAATTCCTATTTGTACCTTTTGGGACTAGTCCTGGTTTGGAGATATTTAAGCGTGCTTATTACGAATATGTTCTGGGACTGTTCCTAACACTCCAGATTTTTTAAAACCTTTTCTATGATTCCGCAAAATAACCAACTTTATGTTCTTATTAAATTAAAAACAAATTTATTATTAAAATAAAAAAAAACAATTTCATGGCTTTAAATCAATAAAAATGCATTTAAAAAACAGCAATAAATAAATGAATAATATGGAATACCTTTGTGAAAGTCTATTTTTTTAACCGAAACTCCCATTGTTTGTGAAATTTGCTCTTGAAGTTCCGTTTTGGATCATCTCGCTTTGACAGCCATCAATAGACAGTCATCGTGATTTTATTCCCCTCCCCTGACAGCGAAATTCCATCTCTTTCAAATCCCGGTGAAAGCTTGCTCCTTGCTTTTCACTTACAGCCCCCATGTTTTCAGGAAAGTAGTTAAGGTGCGAATCGAGACCGTTGAGTCTAAAGCTCATCAAATACCGCATTTTTCCGAAATTTTGAATCATTTTCCTCACATTCAAATTCGGACATTTGTGGTTCCTTAGAAGTGTCTCACTACCACCATAGATGATTATCAATTTTCTAACTCAATTTTACTGAATTTTTCATCAAAAGCTGCCTCTTTCATCAATTTTCTTATTTTCAGGGCTGCGAAAATACCTTGTTTCACTTTATCATTAGTCAGTGACGTGAAAAATTGGTGTAGATATTCAAAACATTCTCCTCTTTTGTTCAACGCCTTCAAAATTGTTTAAAACCGGCTCCTTTTATGTTCAGCGCTTCACAAATTGTTTTATCAACCGCAGTTTAATGAGTAAAGGGGGTAGTAAAACTTTTTCTTAGGGAGTTAAATTGTTCCTCGCAATATTTTTGGTCCCTTGTTGAAAGAAATGCTTCCAAGGGAGGAGCCTGGGACGCCACATATCGACAGCGCTGCAAAACAGAAGCATGGTCCTGCAATGCAAAACTGAGAGATCGATGCAATTGTTGCCTGGCTATATCAGTTACGTTTTCAGCAAGTGAATGCGATTGGGTTCCTATCTCGTCCACGCTTGCCAGACTTACAATACTGCCTAAGTCATCAGAAAAGGATCCAAGCTTGCCAAGCTCTTGCCATGTCATATTCCTTCTTCCAACACTCGGGGAAAGTAGTGAAGAGCGTGATGGTCCGACAAGTCAAGATGTCGGTATCCGGTCGTCTGTCGGATAAAAAGTGTTTTAACAATATCGTTTTCGAGCGGGACAGTGTAGTGGCCATGTATTGCCGAATATTACGGCTGCAATCTTTGGCAGTTCGTGAAGGATACACTAGGAGTCTTTAAGACCTTCAAGGGAGCTTTAAACCACCTTTTATTGTCAAAATACTTAACAAACCCGCTGCAGTAAAATGTGAGGAACTTGGGCTTTGCAAGAGCTAGTTCTCCGTAGACGTATACATGTTCAAGATCTTTCTGCAGTCGTAGAGGTAGTGATTGAAAGAGGGTGTCCACAAGGGTCTGTTGCGGGTCCATTCATATAGAACCTGGTTATAAATGACTTTCTGTTACAACTTAAATGTTTGTGTTAATGCTAGTAACTTGCTTCTCTAACTTGAGGCTAATAGTCGGTGATAACTGGAAGTAAGTGTGGCGCGTAATACGTACATTTTGTGAACGAGTTAGCTCAACTGTTCTCACTGACAACACGTTGATGCTCCTGAAGAGTCAGTCGAGGGCATCCTCCTTGGGTACAATACAGGTGAAGACTTCTGAAGTTTGTGACTACGGTAAGATCCTTGGGAATACTTATTGATGAGAAACTGTCATTCTTGTCTCATTTCGAAGACCTTAAGCGACATCTCTCTGTGCTAATACCGATGGTGCAACGTGCATGTTCAAAGGACTGGAGTCTCAGGTAAAGAACATACGAGGGCCTATTTTTTGCCTGTGCAGCATATGAGTCACCAGTGCTCTTCGAATCGGTAGTAAGGGCAACTAGAAGGGCTCTTATCGGGTATTGTTAGCATATAATACTGTTGTGTTATATCCCTGTGGGCGCGATAGTGTCCGCTCATGCAATGCAGGTCCCTATGGGGACTCGACCGTTTGATTTGTTGGTTATCCGCCCTAACTGCCACACAGGACGAAAGCATACAACGAAAATGGTACACCGCCGTAACGCGTGTGTGAACGATACAAGGAAACAGGTGGGAAACAACAGAACTTCGTTCGGACCACTGAACTACAAAAGTAGATTTATTTCCAGTCGGGCCTGTTTGATCTATAAAATGATATAATCAATCGATTACGAGATCCTTATGAGTAAAGCTAGAATCAGAGATCATCTGTTTGGAAGCTGCCCACTTGCAGACATATCACTTTTAGGTCAACAAAAATTTTCAACAAAGCTTCTTGTATTCCTTAAGGTATTGCAACACATCCTTTACTTTTTCCTTGATTCTGTAGCTTGAAACTGAATAAAATGAAGTTTGGTCAAAAGTAACGACATCTTTACACTCGTTTAAGTTCCTTTATTTGTAAAACATGACTAAAGTTCGAAGCATATAAGACCACAGATCCAGCCACTCCAAAATGCGCCAACTCATCGCCCGCGCATTTATTTACCATCCTACCATAGTATAAGTAAAAAGACTTCGAGCAAACTCCCAATGTAACGATATTCGACAAAATTAGTGGAATAATATTTAACGTTGTAAACTGCCTCTTAATTTTACGTAAAGCAAGATTAAATCTCTCTAAATATTTGCGTAAATACGCAGTATAAATCTGAATCTACATGTACTTTTCTATCTCTGTCTGAGCGAAGCCACCCGAGAGTGTCAGTGCTGTAAGGACTTACTTGACGACCCAACTCTTTCGATTTGGTCCAGCATCACTGTTGTGAAAGTGGATTGAAAGATGTTTTTTTTATAGGAAGAAAATTTTTAGGCCCCATCTGAAAACTACTGCAAAAGCATCACCCAAATACTCTGTGTCTGTATCAAAATACCGTAAAATTCTAATAAACGAAGGATTCAAAAATAGTTCTTGGAACTTAAGGATTTTAGTTAGAAGTATTCGATTGCAAAAAAATAATTTTTATCCGATATAAAATTAAAAAAATTATTTTTATCGGATATAAAATTTAATAAAACACTTATGCAAGGCCGTTTGATTATTGCCTCGTTTGATTATGCCCATCAGGCTTTGAGGGAAAGACCAACAAATTTGTTTGAGACGCAGGAACCAAAGAAATGAAGGACAGCAAAATCGTGTTGCTTGCAGCTTATGGCTACCAAGAAATGGATTTACTCTCGAACGAACTAATCCAAAGTAGAGTTTTACAAATTATTTAAAACATTCGCCTGGGCCAGATTGTTCACCTAAGAATTCAGATCTGAATCAGATTGAACTTTTGGGAGAACAACTTGAAAGAAATGCGCTCACTTGAAAGAAATGTTCATAATCGTTTTTCTTCCACGTGTCCTTTTCGAAAGGAGACATGTTGAACCCTTTACACGAAACCTGGAACAATATTCATGACATGTAAATAAAAAACACGATCAAAAATTTTAAGTAAAGTTTCCTAATAGAAGATTGATTTGAAACTGCCCGCACAGTTTTTCCTTCGTAAATCAAAAAATTTTATCATTTATAAATCAAATAAATAAATTCATTGGATGCCCTACAATTAGTGAATTAGTTGGGATGTGCTCTTACGTAGTTTATGTGCATTTTCTGATGTACAAAAAAATTTCGTAATTTTGTTAATTAATAATTTATATCGAAAATTTAATCTAGCACCTGCCTATGCATGAATCAGTACGAGAAATATCTTCTGTACAAACTTTATGGTTTGCATTTCAGTGTTTTAAAAAGATATGGTTCCTGTTAACATTATTGGCCCCCATAGAGAACTTTCTTAGGGAACGTTCTAGAAGTATTCTGGAAACATAAGTTGAATTTTAATCGATTTTTCTGCTACTAGATCCCAAGTCTCCAATGCTACATCCAACAGAATACCTCGATTAGTCATTTTTCTTGAAAATCCGTGACATATTCCCAATTCTCAAAATTTTTCTGGGATGCTCGATGCGCATGAATCGTTGACTTATACAATCTTCCGACGAATAGATCCCAAAATCTTATCTTTTATTGGTTTTCTTGAAAACCACTTGTAAAATACCAGCATTTGCATTTCCCCATCGGCTTCGTCCAATGTAAACGATCTCTCTGATAACAATTTGCTGACACGAATCTTAAATCAATCAGCAAGAAAGAAATGTTCCAACATTCTATTCACATATCGCCTGCCCGCTTTTCAGTTCTTTTATGCTCCAAAAAGTCAATAGAGTCCAGCACGACCGTGGCGACCAAATGGTTTTGAAATGTATCCGTATCTTTTGTCAACGATTCGTTCTGTTGCATTCGAAAATGTCAACAAGCGCTAGTCATCCGTTTGAAAAACAATCTTCGGTTGGACGCATGGTAACTACAAAGTGTGGCCCGTGCTGCCCACACATCCCAACAATCTTATCCACTCGAGCTCCAAACAAATGATATCTGTCTGTCTGAATTGCGCCGGCCATCAAGGCCCAAACTCAAATAGATACTTTGTGAAAACTTGAAGATCAACTCAAGAACTTGTTTCTGTTGCTATTTCTGTGCACTTTTCTAATGATATATGATGTCTTTAAAGTTCATTACGTCATTGGTCCGAAAAAGTTGAAGAGGAGCATGGAGGCTGCGTTCCGGTGCATCCTCATCGTTATGCGTACAGTCGTGAAAAGTGGAGCAAAGTGGTCTGCGTGTATCGCGCTCGCGTGGATCAGTGGCTATTTTAAAACCAGGCTAAATTTTATGGCGCTGGAACATAAATCATGCGGTCATTGCGGAACTGGATGGTTCGGAGTTGAAGAACCAGTTAAGTATTGTTTTGAAAGGTTAATGATGGAACTCTTACCATTCGTGAGCAAGAACATTAGTCAAAGTCCAAGTGGATGTTAGCATCGAGACCATGCAAAGTCTACAGGTTTTCTTCTAATGTGAAAATTTCAAACCACGTAGCTGGTACTTACGATTTCCGGAACAGCTGACACACTTTATTAGGCTAATCTGATAGGGAACTTGACCACTTTTCTGTTCCATTCTGAGCCCATCGGCAAACGAGCGCAGCTCTAAACTGCTTTCGAAATGCATTTCGGGGAGCAAGTAAGTGTGCCAACCCAATTATCCGGCAAAATCGCGTGACGGGATCAATTTCAACCGTCAACAACGTCCATAAATAAACTCCCCAGTCTGCCACAATTCATTGGCCCCAAAAAAAGTGCCAGGCAGTACCAGGTTTGGCCGCATTTGAGAACAATAACAAATCGGATCGGACATAAAAGGGAACCTTAAGAAACAGGTTCCTAGCAAAAGCCGTGAGCACTTTGACTTTGCACTGAATTAAAACGGAATTATGGCTATAAGTAGCGATGTAAGATGCAATTGAGCGCGAGCCGAATCCACCATATGTGCCCATATGGTTAGGTTTTTCGCGATAATGTAACTCGATCTTCTCCAGGCGATCCTCGTATGCTGGTTGCACTGATCGATACGGGAACGTTGATTCACGTATGGTAGAAATTTTCCACACACACAATGGATAATCTACGGAGCCATGAAATATGCAGTATTGCAAAATTGAAATTTCAAATTTTCAAATAGGCTTCCGAACAGCCAACACTAAGCCATCTCTTTCAGAGGATACTGCAGTCTTGTTGCTGCTGTCGCGGCAGGAAAGTAAAGAGCAGCACCGCGGATAATGTACAACATTATAAATCAGAAGCATTGAGTGTGGCACAGCATGGCAATCAGTGGAAATCGATCCCAAGATATTATTCTTTCATCCGAATGTGCTAAAAGGGCAGCAACCAAACTGCTTGCTAAAAGCGTTGCCAGCCGCCAGCTACCCAATTAAGTTGATTCTGTGTTTTAATGGGCAGTTTATTGGCACTCCTTCAGGCGAAATCTGAGAAACACATGACTATGCCTTTATTTTTCAGGTGAATACCTCAGCAGGTAACAACCGAACGTTTTATATACGCCAAAACGTAAGAAATTCTCAAAACCCAGCTCTTTTTGGAACTCTAAGACATCTAGCAAACAAAAGCCAGCAATATTTCGTGAAGATTGCTTTCATGTTGCTCGAAGGAAATACATCAATTGATTGAATTATTACTTTTTCCATTTGCCTTTTCTTTTCTCATATTCTTTCAATGTTAACATATTTGCAGACCGCTACCAAACCAGCATCGAATTTTTCATTGCCATCACGCTCATCAATTGTTCAATTGATGATGATCAGTTGTAGTTGAACTTTTAATTGAAAAGTATAAATCAAAAATTATAATGATGAAAAATTGAAAATAGAAGTTAGGAAAATTTTTTGATGAACAAATTGTTAATTTTGTGGTAGTTAAAGTGCGTTTGGATGATTCAAATATGTAATGAATACGAATTATGGGTTAGGCAAGCACGAATACCCTATCAGGAGAGTTTCGCAAGCCATCACTATCGTTGCCCATTCGGAAAGGATATGTAACATAAAAAAGGCTTTCGGGTTTGATAGAATACTCTGAATGTTAATTATTTCATTTTTGCTACGCGTTAGTTAGATATAATTTATGAGATAACTATGAAAGATCTTTAAAACGTTCTTAAGTTTCTTATCTTTATTTTAATGGCAGCCACGTAAATCACATCATCAGAAGAAATCGTCCCGAATATTACTTTGAAAGAAGTTAAACTAACTTGAATATAATCCTAATTTTTTGTACTACTTTGAGTAATCTAAATTCAGTCGCTTACGGAAAATTTTCTAACGCTATCCTTGTCGATTTGGTCACGTGCGCAACAAACATAGATTCTCTACTCAGGAGTACTATGAAATATTTTCGGAGAGTATCAGGAAGGCTTTCAAGGTAGACGGTCTTCAATAGATCAATTCTTTCAAACTTCAAGAAAATCTTTCAAAACTTCAAGCAAACATAGGACAGTAACGACTGAAATTCTCTGTAGAAAATAATACGTTACTCCGGTTTCCTAACGAAACTAGTCCGCATGGTCGACTAGTCTAGTCCCTGGTTAAAATCAAGTAACTGAAACCTTAAAATAGAATCAGGTTTGAAACTTGGGAATGGACTTCCCCCAACTCTCTTTAATATTGCGATGAAATATGTCACCAGAACGACAACAACTGAAACCTTTAGTGCACAGTATCGATGCCAGAATAGATGTCAATATTATGGCACGATCACTCTCAGATGTCAAAAAAGCATCTTCGAGTGTCGAAACAAGCAAATCGAATTGACGTACGAGTTAATGAAAACTAAACAAGTAATAATAATCTAGTCCGATAAAACTTGAGAAGTACGAGACAAAACATTGAAAATGTGGATAACTTTTTATATTTTATTACGGAACTGATCTTTAAAAAATAGTCGCCAAAAAGGACGAAATTGGACGCCGAATAAAGGCTACTCCATACTTTCTATTCTAAGGTTCAAAATGTGCGGACTCAAAGCAAATACCGCATCTGCAAATCATAACTAAAGCCTGTACTGCTGCATGGAAGTAAAACATGGACCCTGACAAGCGAAACCGTCAAAGCAATCAACACATTTGAACGTGGGGTGCTTCGGAAAATCTCTGACTCAATGAACTGACGTTCGAAGTAGAAAATACGTCAAAAAGATGGACCCACTGTATCTACTTTAGTAAAGCTACGCAAACTACAATGGGCTGGGCAAGTAGAAAGAATAGACGTAAAAGTACATTGGAGAACACAGCTCATGAATATCGCCCCATAGAAAGACCAAGGATTTGATGGGAAGACGCGTTACAACTAACAGCTAATGTCTGTGATCAACTGGAGAACGAAGTCGCTGAATCAAGGCGATTGGCCAAGATTGATACTGGAAAACGAAGCTAGCTTGGTCCATCGTGCCACGAATGATGACGACTCAACCGCGAAAAAAATGAACAAAATTTTTTGAAAAGCTTTGTTTGCTCAATTAACGATTTCCATGCGTGTTGTGCATTTTGTGTGAGCTCACTTTATTGTTTCGACCAAAGGAACCCGAGTAGCCATCTTCGCAATTCGCAATGATGCGAACCGATTAAATCTCAATTGTTATATCTGCGGTTTCTCTTAAAGTCATTGACAGATATTTTGAGGCATGGTTCGAGCGAGCCGAGTTGCCGAGTACCATCAATGATTACCGTTATTTGACACAAAATCTTCCGATGTTGTTTTTTTTTAAACCATACTGTCGAGCCCCAGATAAAATCTCCCATGAACTCTTTACTTACAGTCAGGAATAACTTCATTTTGCGATTAATTTTGGCATTCTTTAAAATATATTTTTAAAGTCTTTGCAGAAAAATTCTATTCAGGGATACTCGATGCATTTTCAATTCCTTATTGGACGTCCAAGTGGTTAAAGCATGCATAAAATGACGCACCCGATCTTATAAACCTCACACAGCATATTTAGTGCAGAATACTCCTCTTTATTCTATGCTTCTGTTGATCCAATATTGTCCTATTAACGAAGCAATTCAAAACGTCTAAAGTGATTTCAGAATCTTTAGAGTCCTAACTTCACTTTCATGTAGCAGCATAGATTTATTCCATATGGGAATCTTATCTTTGTTCATCTCTGAATCTAAGTATAAAAGGCACAAAGAAACAGTGTTGGTTCCACATATTTTTCATAGAATCTTCTTACTCTCGTTATTTTTAAAGCATATTTCTCCATTGCCTGATGCAATCTGGTCTTATTATTTCAATACTAGCAGATAGCTCCTTACTAAGTCGACCACTAACACTCCTTCTTACAGTCAATAAAAAGAGCCGAGATTGTCGTTATCGCGAACATTTGTTTGTCATTGATCTGATGTCCCGGCAAGCCCCTGACAAAACCTACCGCGAATTCTACTGATTGAAGTCAGAATAAAAACCACGTTTCTCGTGAATTCAAGAAATTGTTTGATCCTCATCTGACATTTCAACAGGTGACTTATTCAGACCAGACCAGTTAGGTTTTCAGTTGGGCTTGTTAAGGTCAAAATCACTGTCCATGCGAGGCCACCCACCCATGTTCCTACAATCACGTCAACGTTACTAGTCAAACTTTCTTTTGTCACGACTGCTGATACCATCTGGTACTGTCACTTTCAGATTAAATCCTTGAACGTGGATTGTTTGTACTTTTGAGTACCAATAAAAGTCTTTTGGAGTGTCCTGTTTTGTGAGTTAGGCTTTGATTGGGAGTCCAACCAAAATTTTATACAGATTGAAAGGTATCTCTTCAACGGGCGTTCTTGAATTCTTTACACAACTTTGACCGATCCTCGATGTCACGTGACGCCAGCAATGATTTTCCTTTATGTGGGTATGCTTGCTGCAGTTCGCTAATCAAATATACCGCAGCACAGTCCTTTTCGAAACCTTTGGTATCTCACCGCAACATATTCGCAGGATGTATATAATAGCTACGCCACTGATTGGTTATCGATCCAAATAATCACAGAAAGGAGTCTTTATGTTTCTTTGTCTGCTGAATCCTGTCCCGATGATAAGGGCTTAGTTGCAGTCTAACGAATGTAAGGCTTGGAATTCTATCTGGTTTTAAATTATTTGCAAGGCATTTTACTTAGATCACAAAGATAACAAAAAACGCTATGAAGGTGCAACCTACCAAAATTAGTTTTGAAAAGAAGAAGGAAGAAAACGAGGAACCACGGAAGTTGGTTCAGTAAGCGTACAGCAATTTCTGCAATATGTCTGACTTGTAATAATTGTGACTAAAAGAACCTTTTACTTCGAGCATCTAAATCTCAATTATGCTGAACAATTTTCAAGTGTCCTTTAATAGTGATTGTTGGCAATTTTTAAAGCAATTAAAAACGCGCCCAGAATTTGCTTCAAATACCTACTTAACATCAATTGAACGTAAGGGTGTATTATTTTTAGATTTTCTTACCTATCTCCAATGACATTTCCCAAAGGATATGGTTTTCCAATTTACTCCTATTGTATTCTACATAACAACATTATCGTTTTGTAGAAAAAGAAGCATGGAAAGTTTTATCTTCAGTCTGTGTAACATATTATATATTCTATATTCAGTCTGTGTAAAATAAAATGCAAGCGGGCTTAAAAATTGTTTCTTGAAGAGAGTAGTTTCTTTTTAAATTTAACAAAATGCACTGAATATATATGAATTTAAAACACTTTTAATGCAATAAAACTATAAAATATCACTGAGATAGCCATATATTAAAATCATGTTTACAAAAGTCCTTAAAGGAAATGAGCCTCACACTAAAAATTAAAATGTCCCAACCCATTTTGCTTTGAAAATGCGCTTGTCCTTAGTCTGAACGTGTCTCAAAACGCTTGGGTTGACTCAAAAAATACTAAAACCGCCATAAAATAGTTGTTTACTACCGATATAACGACACTCCTTGACGATTAAAACACACACACATTACATATTCGTTAATATGCATTGCGTGCATGCTGGAACCCTCAAATATTCCCTTAAAACTGTATGTTATGCATAGAACACAGATATACATACAGCAGTAAGCAGATACTCATACATATATGTATATATATATATATATATACGTAAGGGAGGGCAAATAATTTCTTTTACACAAAAACAATGTTAAAAATATCCCCCAAAATCTTTCTAGTTATATACATCGTTAGATATTTTTGCTCTACTTGCACACATCCTTGGATAATGTAAGTATTGATGCATGCTTTTATGAGTTTTTGTGACATGCTGTAATAAATATTCAAATTATTATGTCATTGGGGCAATGGTGCTGTTGACCGATTTATAGACCGTATCGACCGTCTTTCTATCAAATGAAGAGATTTAAGGATTCGCCAAGCGTACATGTGAGGGATTTCAATGGGTGTGTTGCATGCATATTTGCAGATAGAAAAGAAATTGGGGTGAGATTTTATTAGTGGATTGACTTCAGATATGGTTACTATCTGTTATCAGCTTATGAGGGAATTTGTTGGATAGAAGGGTCAAAGGAGCGGAAAAGGAAACAAAAATGGCAGAAAAAAGGCTTTAAATTTTCTAAATGAGAGTTTATATCTCTGTTAACATGCGTAAAAATAATTTAAAAAAATAATATTTAGCTGAAAGTTAAAAACTTAACAACGAGTCTGATAAGGGTAGCTAGAACACTTTATAACGATTTATTTTATTAAATTTCTATGGCTCCATTTGCTTGTATCGGACCAATTATGTTATATTTACTTCCACGGAATGAATGGAACTGCCTCGAACCATTACCAAAGATGAACAGATAACTTGCTTTAATTCTTTCACCTATAGAATATTAAAGTTTTCCATTCGCGTATCGTCAAAATTAACAGCACGGCTTAATTGCGTCTTCAAAACGATGATACATCGAATTTAAAGAGATCAGTCAACCATCTTATTCTATGATCTACTGAAATGATATTAAATAACCACGCATTGCTCAAAAGACTGCCAGGACAGCATTTAGGATACAATAAAGTACTTTTAAAGTACAAAAATGTTTATGGTAATCGGACGTTAATGACATTTGACAATTCATTTGGCATATGACAAAAATCGCACGTCATCAGGACATTCGAATTATGTATTAACGAATGAAAACCCAAACCAAAACCCACTGACTGCTCATTTTCCTGATCAATCACGTTTACCTTGACTAGACTTTAGTTGACAAAAAGTTCAAAAAAGTGAAAAAGGTGTCTAAGCGGTTGTTAAATACTTCAAAACTCGGGAAGACCTCTAGTGATGGATATATAAATAATACCAGCAAGAATGAAAAATGTCTATCTAGTGATTTATGTTACATGATAACGCATATTTTCCTATTTTTTATAAAATATTTGAAATTTGTCTTTTTATTTTGTTAGAAAAATTAGTTCCAGTAAATACCAAAAAACCTCGTATCCTGAAAAAGTGGTGGATTATCTTGCCCCACTTTTTGAAATCGGTCGTAGAAAAGCATTACGAAGAAATTTTGGAACTGATCGACTTCTAGACTTTAGATGGACAGTAAATTAAGATGATCTAATTTGATTATATTGCAAAAATCAAACGCATTTGGTGTAAAAAAACGGTGAGTCTGAATAAGCATCCTCAAGTAGAACCAAGGTAGCAAGCCCTGGAAAGTGCGCAAGAAGCAATGGATGCCAGAATGCACTGATTTTTTTAACAAAGCCTTTAAAACTGCGTTAAAACTGGTTCGATATCGACATCGTTTGATATCCAAGCGTTCTGATGCTGAATAACGAGAGTGAAGTCCTGAAATAACATCACTAAGTCAATGAAGTCACTGGCAAGGACCAGTTTTATGCCGTCTCTAAACACGTCTTAATTGGGACACCGTAGAATAATTCTCTTCATAATTGAATGCCTTCGTTGTCATCGCCACGGAACTTTACATAGATTTATCTTCAAATAAAAATCATCTGATTATCCTACGATATTAGCAGGTATCAAACCCCTATCAGAGAGAGGATGATGAACATCGTTGTACTTAAATCAAAAGGCAACCAATTGAAACCTGAAAGCATATGACAAAAGACTAAATTGAAGGAAAAGATAATATAAAGATACCATAATGTAAGGATAAATTAACAAAATACGGATAAAATCCTACTATGTTATGAACTCAGAACAAGATTGGCTGAATAAAGGCTGATAAAAAGCTATGGCTGAAAAAAAGATTGGAAGGGACAGCGGAGAGGCCCTCAACAGAGAATAAATTGGGATCCTCGACAGCTGGAAAAAATAAGATTGTGAGAATTCCATGGTCATACATGTGTCCCGGAACGATTTGGAGGGTTGTTTATTGTTCCCTAAGCACTTTACTTTTCCTAAGAATGTCAATGATCTGCTTCATTTCCGTATGTCCAAACTTGTCTTCCATAATATGGTTCCAGGTTGTTTCCTCTTCTCTAGGATAATGTGGAACCTTTCCCAAAAAATTTAAATAGCTTTTTGCAGTGGCTTTTCGCTCTTTACCCCACTTTTTTTTATTGAATGTCTTTCGAACATGCAATGCCCATGACTATAATCAAGCTCACTTAAGACTGTTCGGATATCAGTCGAATTTATTAACGAAATGTTGACTAGAAATTTTTAGATGCAACAAAACGTGAGCTATGTCTTTTTGTAACCTTTTTTTGACCGAACATTCGATCACTGTTCATCCGAACCATTTCCTCGTCTCACCCTACTTCGCTTCTTGTGCCCTAAATCCCAGGACAGAAAGAATATTTGTGACTTTCTCCGAACTCGTCGTAAATGCGAAGAATGAGCTGAAGGACATTGCAAAAAAAAACGCACTAGAAATACTTCAACAAGTCGAAATATCTTTTAGATGAGTCTATGCGTTGGTAGGAGAGTACGTTGGAGGCAACACAGACATGCAATTTCTACATAAAGTAATTCTTGTTTTATGATGCTATCCCAAATTTCAAATTTAATGCATATTTAAAGTGAATGATGATAAAAACATAAAAAACGTATTATCAAGAAGAAAACTATAACTAACTGCCGCTAGAAATATATGGTAGGCGTTCAGTACTCGTAAAAAGAACTGATGTTAAGTTGCTCGATCGCATCAAACCGCAGGAACCCATGCATCAAAAAACCCAGCGATGAATCTTCTACCTTTACTCTTCCAAATTGCATGATTCCTTTAAAAAATGGACCCAGTACAGAAAAGTTTTATTCTCTCTCAGTAAGATATATGTGCCCATTTTTGGGCGTACATAAAACAAAAAAATTGAGGCCGCAATACGCAATAAACTATAAACCAGATTTGAAACATTTTTTGTCTAAAGTTAAATTTATTGCTTGTTCCCAATAAAGTCGACCGTATTTATCCATATTGTGCACCCAATCATTTTCCAATCAAACACAACATAAAAACTCTTTAACACTTCACGCCAAGTGCAATCGCATATGGACTCTAATCATATGGGAAACAAACAAACGCCAAGAGTCACTTAATAACCTCGTATCAGCTCATAAACACATTCATAAGAGTGGTAAAAAGACTTGTCTCAACGAAGGATGAATGGTGGTACTCAGTGGACCATTTGTGATCTCATATATCTCATATGCACTTCGGTTCCCGTATCGATCGGTTTTAATTGCGTTATGCGGTTATCTTCTTACAAGTGCTTCACATTATTGCGGTTCCAATCACTATCTTCATGGTATCTCGATAGTATTTCACACCACACATTACCCACTAACATAGAAACCTCGGCCTGATGCTTCTGATGGATACAATACTTAGCCAGCTCGCACTTCTGTCACATAGCCTCCGTATCACTAATTATTATGTAATTTGTATGCACATCGCTGTCAATCCAGAACAGCATCCTGTATAGATAGATACAACCATAGTTTGCAGTTTCCTCTTCTTGGTCATCCACGTACAAGAAGTATCTAAGGTACAAAGTGGGCTAAAGTTATTTTTCTTTTCGCTCGTTTCGTGGAACCCATTTACACGGTACATCGCTAATGAAGATATTGGATGCTTACCAACCTTGGGATTGATAACTGCTGCTATCTACTTCGGAGGGAATGTTAGTTATTTAGTAGTAGTTTGCGCCGTAATTAACTCCTCGGTGATCTAAATTTATAATTATAGAAAGTAGATCGGCTTCAATGATGAAATGAGACTACGTTTGTATATGAAGACCATTTTTCGCATTCCTTTTCGTTAGTCGGATTTTTTCCAAGGACAATAAAATCCTTTTTCGTTACAAGCTCAGCATCTTTTATCACTTTGAGAGAATCAAAGTGTATGCACTGGCTGAATTTGTGTATGCAAAAGAATTCTCTACTAAAGCCAAATGCAAATACCTACTACCAACTAACCTTAGGAGAATTTAAGCCGACTATGATGCATAGATACGCTATATCCTCATTACACTCGTCGCCTTCGTCCACACTCACACAGGAAGTAATTGCTAAGTGCTTTCGGAGTTAGAGGGTGGTAAATTCCAATAAAATTTCTTCATAGTGAAATAGGAAATCCGTCTAGACAGGTCTATAGCTATGCATTGCATTGAAATATGATTTAGTATTGCAAGAGGAAAAGGATTTCATTTTTATTGACGTCGAGGATTGCTTAGGCAGTAAAAATACAATCGAGAAATAAAGTTTCGTATATGGGTACATGTACGTATAAGTTTGTCAGTAAGTATTTGAGTGAAGATCAAAGAAATGTTGTTATGGAATGCATCAGGGATTAAAGTTCTGAAAGAATGAAGCGAAACTTTAGTTTATGGTTGAAGGAGCTGGAACAGATTCTTTAAAAATTGATGCAGTTCTTAACAACTGTTGTAGCAATTGCAGCGGTTGGTGGTCATCTGAGAATTCTAACGTAATAGCAAACCTACCAATTCTTCTTTCGTGAAGGCAATCTTTCTGTAAGATGTAAATAAAATGAGATAAGCTCAAGGAGTCTAAAAATATAATCATATCGATCAAGCAAAATGGACATAAATATCCGCTTCGTAGGCTGTAGCTAATATAAAGTAAGCAACTTTAGTAACTGCTTCCAACGTATGAAATGGGTACAAAAACCCAATGATTGATAGTATACACAAAACATGTATGGAGTAATTCTTGCTGCGAACTTGTTAAAGGACACATTCTTTCTAGTCAGTTTACTAATTATTGATTGGTTGATTGATTTATTGTCGGGTATGGTGCACGTCAACCTTAACAGGTTTATTGTGCCCCCGCTTTCGGTGCTCCTAAAGTGCCTCAAGCAGATCAATCTTTTTGAGAAAGTCAATGATCTGCTTCGCCCTCAGGCGTCTCTATTCCTCTTCCAAAAAGAAGCAGCTTTGTAAACTCTGTCTTCTTCTGCAGGAGAATGCGTCGCAGTGTGCCAGCAAATGCACTGGTGTCTCCTCCACAAGATTGCAAAATCTGCACTCATCATTAGCTGTCAAGTCCATCCCTTTGAGATGCCTTCCAAGTGTGCAGTGCCCCGTTAATATACCAGTCAGGACACTTAGCTTTTTTTTATTCATTTCAATGCACGCTCGAAATTTTACTCGTCATAAAAGTCGAGGAACAGCTTCGACATTCGAAGTCCTGGAACTCCATTCCAGAGCCTATTGCGTTCTCCATCCTCAGTTTCCTTTAGGGCCCTGTGAATGAAATTCATTTCAGTTGCGCTAAAGGGTTCAGGATCGATGAATGCTGTCGATGCTCCTCCTCCTCGCCAGATGGCCCGCCTGCTCATTACCCTCGATACTTGCATGCCCCGGCACGCAGTATAGGGTAACCCTATTGTCCGTACTCAATTTGTTGAGTGCATTGCAACAATCTAGAATCAATCTTGACGTAATCACCGGGGATTCTAGTGCTTTTGAGGCTGCTTGGCTATCTGATATTATAGCTATGGTTTTCCCTTTGTATCCTTTGTCTATTCTGAGTTGTGTGCTTGCAGCGATGGCATACACCTCAGCCAGAAAGATACTTGGCATTCTTCCCATCGGTTGGCAATATTTGATGCCAGGCCCAAATACGCCAATTCCTGTTCCCTCACATGTCTTGGAACCATCCGTATACCACCTGACTACATTCCGTCTTATGAGGTATATATTGGATTCAACGCTCCATTCCCTCTTGTCACTCAGCACTATACAAAAGTTGTTGTGATACCTGAATGCCGACGTCATGCAATCCGACGGTGCATATATGAATGGAGACACCTTCACTAGTTTAGCCTGGTCCTTGTGACCAATTCTGAGGTCATTTTCTCTTCCTTTATGGAAGATTCTTTTCATTGTCGCTACTTATCCTTTTCATTGATGTCGCTACTAATTCTATCACCAAATGAAGTGGCGATAGGTTTAAGATTTTCTGGAGAGCTGCCGTGGGACATGACTTTATGGTTCCGGTGATACAGGCACATGCCAAACGCTGAACTCGATCGAGTGCAAGCCTCGTCTTGCGTTCTTGGATTTTGTCTGACCAGGCCACTACTCCATCGGTGATGATTGGTCTCACCATCATGGTGTATATCCACCGCAGGATTCCCGGGTTATCCCAGGACCCTGGAACTTTCTTGTAATGTTCCTGCACCCCATCAGAGTTCTATCAGCCTTTGCAGACACTGCCTTAATGTGTCCGTTCCACCTGAGCCTGCCATCCAACAGCAATCTGAGATACTTAATTTCTTTCACATATCATATACCCAATCTCCGTTCCATTTAGATATAAGGTGCGGTGTTGGTTCATGTTTCTTCTTCTTCTAAACCGCACCAGTGTGGTTTTATCAGGATTAAGCTTTAGACCTATCTCCTGGCACCAGCTGGTCACAATTCGAAGTGCCCCTTGCATTATATCACACAGTGTGCCTTGGTATTTTCCTCTGATTAGAATTGCGATATCACCCGCATACGCGTGACATATCACCCCAGATTCTGACAGTCTGCCTAGGACTTCATCTGCCACAAGAGTCCATATTGACATATTACATATTAACAGTTTTAGTTTTAAAAGAACTCTTAACTTTGTATTTTTATGAGTATTTTTGGTCCATAATTATGACTTCCTACTCGCTACAAATAGGAATCTCGAACTTCAAAGCTATGGAGACAATTGAACTGATTGATACCACGATTGACAATAAAAAATACCAACACAAAATAAATGGATTGAGCTGTGAGGGTTATATTATTGCACTCCAAAAATTTTAAAAAATCTATCAAAGTAATATCGTCCTTTCTGAAATTACTTGAGGACCATGAAGTTTGAAGTTTGACGCAGTTTCTTATATCGCTCTGAATAAAAGATGAGAAGTCTTTGTTTCGACGTGTAGCAGCCAATGTTTATTTTTGAGCCAAAATCCCTGCAATACCATCTTCTGGCAAATCCAGAACGCTTTCTAGGATCCAAAGCATATGTAAAAATTGAACGTTGTTGCACGTGATCGAACCTATATGAAATCAATTTCTATTACCTCACATGCAGGCGAAACACAGAAACTTCATTTTGGCATCAAACAAATGGTACCTTGCTGCGCCTGATCTAAAATATTTAGGAGGCTTTTAAAGTTTATTGTTGTAGAAGCAGGAAAAGATTCTTTGAAGATTTTTCCAGTCCTCGATAAATGTTTCAGCGATTTTGCAGGCTAAGGAGGCTTTTAAAAATTCAGAATCTTCCAATCTTGCAACGTTTTGTCTACCAGCTTATGCTAGCTTATGCGGGTAGACTCTGTCCGAATTTCAACTTCGTATAGCTTTAGCACTGATGCACCATTTGTGAGTTTGTATTTTTGTTGTTTGTGTTACAAAAATTATGCATTGGAATTCAGAGCAACGTGGCGCAGTCAAGTTTTGAATTAAACATGGTTAACCCGTAACTGTGACTTTCGAAAAATTTAAACAAGCCCATAGAGAATATTGCTAAACAAAGAAAGGACCTTTTTTCCGGATGGCACAAATTATTTTCGCAAGGTCGAGAACACGTTGAAGATCAGACTGGCTCAGCGAGACGTTTGACTCAAAAACTCAAGCAAACGTTGAACGTATGAAGGGCTCTTGTGAGATCTAACCATCCCTAACAATAAGAATAATGAGCGAACTATTAACTTTCCATACTTTCGCCATACACCAAATTTAAACAGAGGATGTGAGCATGCGAAAGATACGTGTCAAAATGGTTCCGAAAAACCTCACAACTGAACAGAATGACAATCGCTGTTCGTTGTTCCTCGCTGTTCTTCCTACTCGCCTAATTTGAGTCCTTGTGGCTTTATGCTTTTGCGGAACTTGAAACGTGTCTAAAAAGGACGTCATTTTCTCAGTCTTTGACCGACTAGTCAAGAGCCAAACTAGTTGAAGACATCCATCGCTGCTACCAAAACCGCCGACTTAGACTTACTGCGACTTAGAGCTGTCTCAATAAACTTCTTTGAAGGAGATCACATTGTTGTTGGAAAATGTATGAAAAGGCATGAATTTTTCATGCGTCAGAACTTTGATAAATGAAAAATGAGGCTCCTTACTTTTCTCATAATCCTCGTAGAGTTTTTGCTATAGCTATGGATAGAAAAATACTGGAACCTTGATTTGTCATCACTTTGTTTTGATTTTGGAGAAAATTATGAACCCAGAACGCTTAACTTCCGTACTTCGCTTTACTTTGTTATAAACAAATGCAATTTAAAAAAAGATAAATATTGGTCGTTGTAAAATTAGGCAAACATGGGTAATGGTTTGTTGCTCAAATGAGTATATTAGTCAAAAAATATGTCAAAAGTGTCAAACCGTTAAGTTTCAATTCATGCGATTTCTTAAATAATAAAAAATAAGTAGGGTGCAAATAATTGAAATTATCAAACATGATTTGTGAAAATTAAAGTCAAATTTTCCGAAATAAAATTAAGAACTGAACAAATTTGAGACCATTGCGTTTGAAACGACACAAACTTCAGACGCCTGCATAAACAGACTCGTCAGACCAACCGAAGTCCTTGTGCAGAATGAAAATAAACATAGTCTTCATCTTCGACATATCAAAATGTTATTATGTGGGGTTTTATTCTTCTGCGGCTTTCCACTCGCCATTCCGGCATTTGACTTCTGTTTTGTAACATTAACATTAAAACGGACATTTTTGACCACCATAACCTCCATAAGCTCCCTCATATCACAACGAAATAACATGTCCTAGCTCTGAAACACCCAAAGTATTTCAAAATAAGCATATTTTTCTCATTAATAGTCAATTTAGACTAGAGTCTTTTCTGTGTCAACAATGTTTTAAATAACTGAAATTCAAAATCTATGGAGATTTAATATTTGTCTTACATTGTTTATTTTTGTGGAACATCATCTTTCTTATACAGGGAAACATTTTAACAACAGAGAGTTAAGGATGTCTTTCGAATATAAAATTCCAAGCAACTACTGATCTTCAGTCAATTTATTTTGCACAAACAACGCGCATAGCCTTCGTACGTTCAAAACGCTCACTCAATATATGATGAATTTATGCTTCTAGATGTCAGAGCCGGTTAATTTCTTTAACAATGTTCCTGGATTTTTGAACAAAAAACGCATTGTGTCGATGAAATCAGTATCTCAACAATTTTAAACCTCGTTTATCACGCATAAACATGATATACAATCATCATCTTAAACTTGCTTCATACACCCAAGTGTTCTTAAAATTTTTTATCGAGTTTAAGCAGAATAAGTTAAAGATATTTAAAACACGACTTAATCTGGCCTCCTTACTCGAAGTTCATTGTTCAATTCAAAATACAATCACTTCCTACGTGGCGCCACTGAAAACGGCTATTTTGAAACTAAAAAAAAATTCTGTGAAGGATCGCACTTTGTCTCTTACCTCAAACCTAGAAAAAAATTAATTCCAAATTCACGAAATCGCACCTTTCAATTGTGCTTCAAATTTAAATTAAATTCAAAATCCTGCCTGGTTTTAGCAGGTTTTGTAGGTTTAACAGGTTTTGAATCCTTTTATTGGAGCTGGTAGGTATCTTTATGAAATATTGTAACGAAAAATTTTCTTCTCATCTTTCAGCGAAAAAAATACAGCTTATTTAACCAACCTTATATTTTTGAACATGTCATAACTTCAAGCCAACCATTTAATCTATAAAGCCCTCAAGGTTCCTGTCTGAGTCCCACAGAACTATCCAAATTGTGTATTAATAATATACCTAGAAACCAGAAATCTTCGTATATGATGTCGATTTATGTAACCTGTGTCATCCATAAATCCTTAAAAATTCCTGACGATTCACAAAACCCGCTCGACAAGCTCTGCTAATCCTCCTGTAAGTTAAAATATAACAATCCTGGAATTGTAATGTTTGTGAAGTTTGTATCGGTCATATTCATAGCTATTTAGTCAAGGACAATTTAGACTCTTGTTTTTTTTTTTTTGTTTAATTAGCATTCAAAATCGTTTATTCATATCTTCATCACCAATACGTTCTTCAGTTTCAACTCCTGAATAAAACGATAAAATAAAATTTTGTGACGGTAATTCTAGGACATTCATAGTTTGTCTCTTAAGGCTATCCTACCTTTGTAATAAACCCAGACTATCTTAGTCTGATAATAAGATTTAAATAAGACTTAAAAATACTAAAAAGCCATGTATATCAAAGATTTTGGCGTTGATTATGAAAAACAAAACACATTTGTCGAAACCGTCAACTTTATTTCGCACAGGATCACATTTTGGCACGTCCCCATGATTCGCGAAAAAATGAATTTGTTAGGTTTGCTGGCTATTTTTCTTTTTTTCACAAAGTAATGAAAAAGATATCTTCAGCGTCAATAAAAGCAAAAACTTTAATTTTCCATTCCAGAGGAGAGCACTCTAAAGTGTTCAGAGCACCAAGTGAAAAATGAATTAATTTAAAAAATTGTTAATATTTCCCTTTTTCAGTGTTCTGTCTATAATAGACTTGAAGACATTGAAGAAGTTACTCGGCCTCGAAACAGCTGTCTGTTCTAAAATAAGACCTCGCAACCTGAAAATGGAAAATAATGAGAATTTTTTTAAGTTTTCTAGAAGATTGAAAACACCCGAGTCAACAATAGGAAAAAGAAAAAAAACAAAATAATATTTAAAATTTATATGCAAATTTTAAACGTATTTAAATTCCCTCCAACTTATCGCTAACATCGCTAACTAGTCGATTTCAAAATTATTATTGCAAATCAAAACTTTGGTATATAGTTCACCTTCAATAAGGCAGTGAACAGAGGCCTTATATTGTTCCTTACGAAAAATAGAAGGACCTTGAGAACAAAAAAATTTAAAGTTTACGATTGTTTACAAAACAAAAACTTTTTAAAAACAAATCGATTTTCAATTGATCTTAACTTGTTGTATAAACACAAAAAGTTTGTTTTAAATGCATAAGGAAAAAACGGATCATGTCTTTTCCTACAATCCTTGTCATTTGAAATTAATAAAAAACAACAAAATTAGTTTTCTCGATGACCTACAATCAAGAGCAAATAGTTAACTCTTTTACTACTTGCAATCAGCTTAATACTTCCACAATTTTTTTTATTGCCAGACAATCAACTTTGCTCCTAAATTTTCTGAAAATATTTTGACTATCCTTTGTTAATTTCTTTACAGGTGAGTTTACGAAGAAGAAAATCATCAGAATAACCTCCTAAACTTTATTGCCATCATAGTTGTGAGTATGTATATGTTTATTGTGGTAGATATCTCTCTTTCTGATACAAAAGATAATAATTCACCATAAATTCAATGAATCGCACTACAAACCACAACACATTAAAGCATTGTATCGAACACTTTTAATGAACAAATAAAAAAATCTCAAAGTATCATGACAATGTCAAGCAGTCATTCATATTTTACTTCTTAATTAGAGCTCCCAAGTATTGAAATTTTATTCACAACACAATGAACTACATTTCCCATTTCAAGTCATTATAACGATTTCAATCAAGGAGTGTCAATAGCATATTGTTCGATGCCCCATAAAAGCTGTGCTTAGTCAGCCATAATGTTCATTTGTTTTTTTGAAAGGGCTTCAGCGTAGGAACTCCAAGAACTAGCGTTCCCTCGGTTGTTCAGGAAAAAATGCACAAAAGAAGGTAAAGAGGTGCATGGTAGATAGGTGAATGTAAATTGTAAGGACATTGAGCTTGTAGAATTAATTTCATAGTATTTATAATTCACAAGATATCAATTGGGTAGGAAATTGTTTTATCATAAAGAAATTGCTTTATCATAAGGACATTTCAATTTTCTGGGTCGAAATCAATTGGGAACGTTAAAACCTATTGGCATACGCTGTTCATCTCAAAAAAGAGTAAAGCAATTACTCCAGCATCACCTTTAATCGCTATTTTATACTTTATTATTTGTCAGCACTAACCCAAACATGCGATATTGGCTTGGGTGATCCTTGTGGGATGTATTCGGATTTTCAAGTGAAAAAGGCACTCACTGAAAAACGCAACCGATCAGCTTTCATTTGAAAACTTACGAAATTATTCATATACAGGGTACGTACGGTATTTGAGGACAACTTGAGAGTAAAATTAATTAGCTTGTATTTTTAACAAAATTTAATGAAATTTCAGGAATTTTTTATACAACGGTAAAATAATATATGGCTATAAAGTTATTCAATAAAATCGCCATTAGCAGCAATAACCTCTTCGATCCGGGTCCGGAAGCGATTACATGCCCGAATCAAATGATCCTTGTTCATATTGACCATAACGGCATTAATAGCAGTCTTCAGCGAAGAAGTGGTATTATGAGGACGCTTATTGGTCTCACGCTCAACTACGCCCCATACTTAATAATCCAAAGGATTAAGGTCTGGCGAGCTAGGTGGCCATAGGTTCGGTGTTATGTGGTCATGAAAATTTTCGGCCATCCAATCTTGTGTCGCCATCGCTTTATGTGAAGGAGCAGAGTCTTGTTGAAAAATGTATGGTCTGCCTCCGCTTACATTGTCTATCCAGGGTTTCACCAAAACCTCGATGTATGCAGCAGCGTTCACTCGAAGTCCTTGAGTAAAAAAGTGTGGTGGCATAACATGTCCTTCGTTGCTGACAACACCTAAAACCATAACAGTGGCTGTAAATTTTGTGTGCATAACAACAAGAACCTCCGTAGGATTTGAACAAAGCCATCTGTCATTTCTGCGATTGGTCTTTTGTTCTTGGTCAAAATTTTTTTCATCGGAAAAAAACTATGGCATTTTGGGCGCCTCAGGGTGTTTGATTTTGTTTAAAAGACGTTTTGATGGGAGAACTCTCTGTTCCCGTGTTCGTTCTGACATGAACTGTCCTCTGCGCATCACGTAAGACTTATACCGAAGGTCTTCGTTGACAACTGTACGAATGAGGCGCTCAGAAACATGAAGCTCACTCGCAAGGACCCTCATTGATTTTGAAGGGTCCTCGTCTATGATCGCTTGCACTTGCTCTAAAAATTCTGCAAATCGGACAGTGTCAGAACGTTGTTCGTGTTTTTTGCGTTTTGCAACCGATTCTGTATCGCCTCCTGATGCTTCCAATTCACGGCGAACCTTATGCACGAATGAACTGGCGCAATTAAGAAAATTAGAGATCTCTAAATCTGTATGATTCGCACATATAGCGACGATGACAGCATGTCTCTTCATATCTTGAGAGATGTTGTAGTCCGTCATTTCTTATCTGAAAAGTAAAAAAAAAGAAAAAAAAATTCGCAAAGTTAAAGTCACATTTATGCATGTCCTCAAATACCGTACGCACCCTGTATACAAAATAACGGTATTTATCATTATATAATATGTATACCGTTATTTTCTATGTTAAATTCGATGTATTTCGTTCTGAGCTTTTCGATATTTTAAGTATACCCTATCAAATGGTGGTAATATATGCCCCGTAGTATTGGTAATACTTAAAGAAATTGTATAATATACAAAAACTAAAGAATTTTATTAATAAAAAGGTAATAAAAAGATTTAAACACCAATTGAGTTGCGGAGTGGCGTAAAAAACTGGTCACAAGGAAAGTGTGTTAAAAGTTTTTCTTTAAGAATATTTATCGAGAACGCTATCGTAATTTAATCTACGGTGGAGGTAGCATACAAAACTCCTTTCTTATATTTATAGAACTCCTGCTATGTATCTTTTTCGTGCAATACTTCTGGACATTGTCGCAGGATAAGAACTTTAACTGTAGTTGTCATCAACAACTACTAATTCCACAATTAATGCATCTTATCCCTCTTTATATCACCGCTTAATATCGCTCTTAATAATAAAAGTTTGTATAAAGGTGCGCGAAACATCTGACAATAAAATAGCCAATCCTTTCTTTATTTCATTTCTCCTTTCTAATATCGGTTGCATTACCATTCCTCTGTACTATAGTTGTGTACATACGGCAGCACTTCAAAGTTATCTTTTATTTTTAAGGAACGTCAAACTGACACGCGTTTGAAAGATTAAATTCCAGTCTACAATTTTCACGTGGACAGTTTTGTATTTCTTCATTCGTATCAAAAGTAGTATTCATTTAAAAATGAGTGAAATTTGTGGAAAAATTCGTTTTATTTTACAATATGTGAGAATGCATCACAGGCTCGTGAAAAAATTTTTGGTGTCTACGATCAAGATATTTCATCAAAAGCCACAACCAAAAGATGGTTCGCTCGCTTTCGTTCGGGAAATTTTGATGTCAAAGATGTACCTCGCTCAGGTCGACCAATCACTGAAAAAGTTAATGAAATCTTACAAAAAATCGAAGAAGACCGATACACAAGCAGCCATGACATTGCTAAGAAACTGAATATCGATCACCAAACAGTTTTGAACCATTTTCGTAAGGCTAGATGCACAACGAAGCTCGACGTTTGGGTGCCGCATGAATTAAGACAAAAAAAATTTGATCAACCGAATTTCCATATGCGAAATGCTAATAAAACGCAACGAAATCGAGCCATTTTTGAGGCGAATCATTACGGGCGATGAAAAATGGTAAAATACGAGAATGTCGGTCGAAAAAAATCATGTTCAAAAAAAGTGAATTATCACAAACAACTTCAAAGCCAGGATTGATTCCAAGCAAGGTTATGCTGTGTACATGGTGGCATTGAAAGGGAATTGTTTCCCATTAGGTGCTAGAACCTGACCGAACACTCAATTCGGCTCTGTACTGTCAGCAATTAACCAGGACGCAACAAGCAATTCAAAAAAACTGGCCAGAATTGATCAAAAGAAAGGGCGTTGTCTTCCATCATGAGAATGCCAGACCACACACTTCTTTGATGAGCCTCCAGAAATTAACAGAGCTTGGCTGGGAAGTTTTGATGCATCCACCGTGTAGTCGAGACGTTACACCATCAGACTACCATTTGTTTCGGTCTCTGCAAAACTTCCTTAAATGAAAGAAATTCACTTCAAAAAGAGACTGTGAAAATCATTTGGCCAAGTTTTTCGCTGATAAACCACAGAAGTTCTACACAGATGGAATAATGGCTCTACCCAAAAAATAACAAAGGGCCATAGATAATAATGGACAATATGTACTTAGTTAAATAAAATCTTTTCTAAATAAAAGAAATATTCAATCGAAAAATGAGAATCAAAGCCTCAATACTTTTTGACTTATCAATATATTATACGAGGGTTTTCCAAAAAAAAACCAAACTGATGTTGTAGTAGCGTTCTACCGCTAATGGATTATAGAACCACCATTCCTGAGTCAGTAAGCCAAGCGTTGTCACTAAAGAAGATTTTTCTGAATTTTCTAGTGATACATGTTCTGTATGCTCGTTCTTGCAATGGCTGATCTTCGTGAACACACATATGTAAAGCTTTGCTTCTTGCTCGAAGAAACACAGAAACACACAGAAATTTTTGAAATGTCACAGAAACTTTTGAAATGATAAAAATGACCTACGAGGATGATAATGCTGTTCAAGTGTTAATTATGATGAAATGTCTCAAGTGTTTAAGTAGTTTTTCTGTTACAAAAATGGTGAAATGTCAATTAACGTCAAACCCGACCGTCCATCTAGGACCCGATCCGACGAAAATGTTGAAAACAAAAACTCGCGTAGTCATTCTGGAAGTTTGATAATGGATTAATGAAGAAATCGTGAAGGTATTTGGAGTGACTCAGGCTTCAGTTCAGCGAATTTCAAAAGAAGATCTGAGGATGAAAAGAAGGCTTGCCATATTCGTGCCTCGGCTGCTAACTGCTGAAAAACAAAACAAGGTTACGTGGAAGTATGCTTTGCTTTCAAAAAAGACTTCCGAAATACACCTATATGTGATCCAATTTTTTCCCAAGTCCATCACAGGTGACAGATTCTGGTGCTATGGTTACAACCCTGAACCGAAGCAACAATCAAGCCTGGGGAAGATTTCAAACTTTCCTCTCTGCAAAAAAGCTTGTCAATTGGAATCAGACGTCAAAACAATGTTGATTGTTTTTTTTCAGTGTAAGAGGAGTCGTCGGTTCAAACAGTTAATCAGTTTTTCCACTCAGAAGTTTTGAAAAGATTATGCAACAATTTACGGCGGAAGACGTCTGATTTGTTGTCGGGTGACTGCTTTATCAACCACAATAACGCCCTACTCATACAGCCCTTTCTGTATGCCAATTTTTGACCAAACATAGCACGAAACCTATAGCAGATTTCCTTACTCAACCGACTCCCAAATGAGAGAATAGATGAAAGGAAAGCGTTTTATCGACGTTACTCAATAAAAAAAAAACGACCAAGGCGCTGTCGGTAATCACTCACGACGAATTCAACAAATGTAAGAACAATGGAATAAAAAATCTGACAAGTGTATTAGAACCGGTCTAGAATGCTTTTTGGAGGCTTGAGGTTCTTCGTCTCAAAATTACACCGTCGTTTTTAAAAATTTATAGATACATTTATGATATGTTGGCCTTCACAAGATGTAAAAACTGAACTATTCCTACCAGTGAAACCTACGAATCTTTAATATGCCCCTAACATTTTGAACTCAATTCGTACAATGTATTTGTAAAACAAAAGTTTGACAGTTTACACACACAACAGAGCAAAATCTTCGAAATTTTTATTTGAAAACTCTCTCCCCCTCTCTGTTTTTGTCTCTCTTACGATAATCACTGCTAGTTGTGCAACTTGTGATAGAATTTAAAAATTTTCTATTACCTAAATTTCATTTAGAACACGGTTTTATTTTTCACGTGTCAAAACAAGTGAGTTTGTTTGTTTGTTGTTTTTAGAAATACAAATTTTGACACCTGACAGAGGCATGGAAATTCAAATTGAACATGCGGATGTTGTCTTCCGATTCTTTCCGGATAGACTTTCGTGTTTCATCAACGTATTAATAAACCACCTTTAACTTTTTCTTGAGTTCCTTAATCATTTATTGTTAAACTTTTCAGATTTAGTTAAATAATATGAACATTAGAAGGACTTGACGTTCAAATTTAAGAGCATAAAAAAATAAATAATGGCTCTTAATTTAATTTTATGCCTCTATGATTTGTCAACTTTAAAAAACCATCCGTTTCCAGAAAATCATTTATTTCACCGTGAATAAATCAGTACAAATGCAAAATTATAATCATACTTCAAGACTCCACTATTTAAGCAAAATACCTCCATCAAATTCTCATCCAAAACTTGTATACCCTCTCCCGACATTCCTTTACAAATTGAATGATATAGGTTCCCAGGGATTGTTAAATAAATGAATTCCACGAGATGAATATCTCATTTAACGTGCTCCTCGGACAAACCCGTAGACTCGACAATGCCCCATTGAATTGAGAGGGCTCAAAACAATATTTATAAGCACGCAATGAATAGATAATGTAACCCTTAACACGACCTTGAGCCTGAATCTGCGGTTAGGTCTTTTACAATGTTAATTCTCGATGTGACTGGTTCCATGTGACTTGGAACGCCACGTCGATCGCATGCATCATGGTTGCAAATATTACGTATGTAGGATTGTATGTAGTGTGTTAAGACTAAAGCAATTATTCAAGGACTCAAGAATATTTAATTAACAGGACAGTGGTTGTCAACAGTAAAAGATGCAGGTTGAATTTTCAAAAAGTTTTTGAAGGCAGCTGTTCTAACAAGTGAAAACATATAGATAAACTTTAATTGTTTCAACTTTTTGAAATTATCTACAATTTATTCAAATTCCCTTTACTGTTAGCGTTCCTAAAATTTTCACATCAAAAACATTGCTGCAATTGTCGTCTGCATAAGAAAAATTCCTTGAAAGCATTTTAACCATTATTTTGCATGCTATCCCACGTTTGATTATAGGCGGAACAATGAACAATTTGTGAAATTTCAGTCCATCCATGCACTCTCCGTCTTCATGGCTACATATTTGTCCACATATGCATACAGGTTGAACGCAATCCGCTTTTGTGCATTCTAGCCCATTTACCTGGGACAACCGCCAAAGCCGCCGCTTAATTCTATTGAATACGTTTAGCAAAAGACCTCACATTACACGTATAGGGAAGGCGATTATTGTCCGTACAGGTGAAGCGAGAATCTCTAGCTAAGTGAAATTACTAAATAAAGGTACTACCGACCAATGTAATGCGTAGAGTTTGCAACGTACAAAGAATCTATTCACATGAACATTGCACATAATTGTTTCTATTTATAAGCCTTTGCCTTCGTCAAACATTTCACTCTCCGTGGGAGTTCTCATGGCACTTTACGTTTGAATGCTAATTAATTAAAAACTGTCGAAGATCCATAAAATCGAAACACATATCTCAAACTAGATCATATCATACTTTAACAAATTTAAGGTTGATAAATATCAAACAGAAATCCTTAAAATTTGCAACTTATCCCTAAAAATGAAAATAATATATAATGTGCAACCCAAAACTGCAGCTTTGTATCTCGAAGTTCACCATATAGTCCGTTTTAGTTTCTTACCTAAATTTTCAGATGGCCTTTATCATTTGCGTAAAGCTAAAATTTGTATACTGCCTTCGACGAAGATTTGCATTATCAATACTGTGATGGAATTTTCGGTTAGAACTCTATTCCAAGCTGAAAAAAGTCAGACAGGATCAACTTCACAAGAGTTCAGTTAACCAGATGATAGAACCTGGAGATCACATCCCTAATATGAATTTTTGATGTTCACTTTTGCAGTTTTGAAGTCTTCAATGAAATTCTTGAGTTAATGATTAACTTCTCAAACTTCGCCCTTAGTGAAGGACTCCCAGCAGCAGAAGGTTATTTGTATTTCCTCCAAACAAACTCACCTGTAACCCTAATAACCCAATTTTTGGTCCTATTCCATTAATCTAGACCTTAATATTGTCACCAACTGAGATTACATTCTCAGCCGAAGAGAGAGGAGGAGATAGGTGTTAATGTAATCATACCCCTCTTCCCACCGCGTCAATCAGCAGCCCAAAAATCCTGTAGCCCAAATCCCGGAAAGAAGAATTGAGCGCTCGTTTACTCAGCGTCCAGTTGAGCACGCTATGGTATGCGTTGTGCACGCTTCCCGAACAAGCTATCGGTGGATTAAGTTTTTCCTATCATGTGCAGGTTAATGCCAGAAATCCTTTCAAAATTTTCAAAAATTCGATTTTATAGTATAATATAAAAGTAAATTACCCAAAAAATATACTGCCCAAGGGAAAACCCGAAGTAATCAATATTTGCGGAGTTATCACATATAGTGTCGAGCGGAGCGACAGCATGCGGGCAGATAAATAGCGAGTCGGGCGTTCGGACCGCTAGAGGCAGAGCAACCCTTGCTTTACTCCGTTTGCTGTACTCTCCTAGCAATCTTTGCTTTCTGATTTACTTTTTTTTTGAGCAGGCCAATGTTTCGGGAAATTTTATACGGGGGACATTATAGACGTATCGAATCGATCACATGTTGACCATTATCTCGAAACTACATTTTCAAAAACTGCTCGTGTTGTAGCTCAAAAAGTTATCGACCGATTTCGATAAAATTTTGGGATAATACTGTCAGTAATATTATCAAATGGATTTACCTAAAACTTGAACGGTAGCGTGTAAGTAAATAAATTTTTTGGGGCAAATATGTCGGAAAAATGGTCGAAAATTCGAACTTTGGAGTAAAAACGCTCCCAAATTTTGAATTTTGCAATTTTTCAAAAATGTTTAGGCATATCCTTCCCCTTAATATGTCGGTAAACGAAAAAACACTTGTTAAATCTTTTTCAAATCAACAGCAAAAGAGTGACAACTGCAGCAATTTGCGATGTCACGGAAAATAGACATCCGATAACCCTTAATAACGCAGCCCTTTTATTGGTAATCTCAAAAAAATTTGTCACAAACTTGAATGCCATAATAATATTATGTCAAAATTTGAAAATGATTAGATTTTTTTATCCCCTCTACAAAAATTCTCGAAAAATACCTATTTTTCACTTTTCTAAAGAGATTTCTGTTCTAAAGGTAGAAAATACCCACACCACTGGGCATCTGAGTCAATGAAAGATCCTTATAAAATCGCGAGGAAAATTGAAAAATTAAAATTTTTTGGAACATATGTATGAGAGGGGTTTTCACAGAAATCATGTGAAGATGGCTATAATTTTGATATTTATTGATCATCAATATACGCTTGTTAGCGATGCAAAATTACTGGAGCTCTGTACAGCGTCTGGTTTTTATTTCGTAGTCGAATCAGTCCGGACATCCGTAATTTAGGGGTCCTCCAGCGCCAAAAATCTCACGCAGAGTATCCTTGAACTCGCAGAGGAGAATACAATAAGTTGGACTCCAGCCAATTTTATTTTTAAGTTCGATAAAAACTTCACTGATGTATAGTTGAGCTGTTTGATGCGAAATCAAAACACAGTACTTTCTAACATTTTAAAGTTTCAAAGAACAAAAGACATCTGAGTAAAATACTTGGAGTAGGACAAATGTATCCGTTGGTACTCAGTGTAACGCGATTACGCGATCATCCTGGCAATTATTATCTGGGCAATAATTGTGGCATAGGTAGTCAATTCTTTCATTTTTGACAGTTGACATCGAGATTGTCAGTTCTGCACTACATTCCACACTTATGCTTTCTCACGTTTTTTTCAAAGCGTCATAATTTTCTGCCTTCTTTCCTTTGATTTCATATCGGTATGCTCGGTATTCTAGCGTGAAACGAATACCAATATCACATCTAAAGGCTTCAACCGACAAATTGACGCTTAGATCAGTTGCTTGCGTTGCCTGCAATGCTGAGAAAAGCATGATAAACATCACCTTTAAGCCAAACCTCGTATATTGGTTTCTTTAGCATTTTTTACAAGTGCAGACTTAAGATATTCGTTGTAACTGTTCAGAAACGTATAAAACCTTCTATCCGAAGAAAAACAACGAAAATAGATCTCAGAAAAAAAACCTTTTTCTTTAGTTATCAATCCCTTATAGTTAATAATATTCGCTAACATTCTCATTCGCGATTAGCGACTGTTGCACACAAACTCGAAGACTGTCATAGCATAATTAACACAAGAGCACTAACACTCTCGGAGGTCATGTTGAAGAACGAGAGGGAGCTAGCTATATCAATTTATAGTTGTATAAGTGTGTAAAATAAAGCATTTTTATTGTTGATGCCGTGTTCGATTGCCACTGTTCACAACGATATTTGAATCAGTGTTGTCGTCGGGCTATAAGGCTACCTAGCCGTCATAGCTACACTGGTTGAAATTGTTAAGGTCAAGCATGATTTCAACCACCCCTCCTTCCCGCACACCTTTCGTTTTAACGCAAACACGTCCCACGACCCAAAATTGCGTAGTGAGTTGTAGCGCCACTATAACGAGTGGGGAATTGTTTTTTAACTCAAGTGTTTTGAGAGTATTGATCTTAATAATCTGAAATAATGAAATAAGAATATATTTGCTACCAATGAAATTCGAGTACTCTCGGTCGAATCTCGTTAGATTGAAAATTTGTACATACTGGTTATTATTAGGGGATCGCATAAGGGTATTTTATAATGTGTAATAAATACACGAAAATTTTGGCTTAAGGTTGAGTTTGTTATATTCTGTGTTTATAGTATATTCTGGTTTTTAACCTTTTTCCATCTCTCTGGAAGCTTCATTAAACTCTCTTTCAAAATTTTTGTGGCTCACATGCTAAATATTCTTATAGGGTCGTATTTGTTACCCTAATGGATTTGAAACATTCATCACGGGGAGAATTATTTTAAGAGACGAACAAGTGATAATCAGATGAATGGGAGTACGGAGTATGAGGTCGAACGTTCCAATCAAACTTGTATAATTTTTGCCTTAAGACCATTGCAATTCTGGTCTTTTCTTAGTATAGTTGTTGCCAATTGATCGAGTTGATTGCAATATTTGTCCGCATTGATAGTATCACCTAGAGGCAGGAATTCGTAGAACGCTACACTTTTCCAGTCCCACCAAGAATCTTCTTTCGTTGAAGTTCAGACCTCGCAACAGGTGATGGTCAATTTTCCTTGAACGAAGTACATTTTCGATGCACAGGTTTCGTCTCTCGTGACAAAGCTATTTATTTCAAGTCGATGAAAAAGTAAATTGCACGCAGAGACGCGGTTTATAACTCCGATGTCTATCAATGTGTATGGAACCCACACTTCATATCGATTCGCATATTGCATCTTGATTAAATGCTTATGTACCGTTATCTTGGATATATGATTGGTTTTCACTATCACACGCACACTATATCACGGATTTTCAGCGAGCCTAGCCTTGGTAAGGTCCGTATCCGTCGTATTTCGACGACTGCTGTGATCTGATAGATGGTCCCAAAAATGGTGGCACCCATCTCGTAAACGACGCAAATTGTGTCTGCAGTGTTCTTTGAACTATTGCCTTTTTTAAAGCAATGAAGCATAACATGCCGCAAATATTTCTTTTTGTCCTCCTTATTGAAAAAAAATTTAGAAGAGATTTTTTCACCAACAGAATGTACTGTAAAAGAGATCTAAGGCGTCTGATGCCGATGCCATAAACGGCTGAGATATGCTTGTATGTATATATAAGCAAGGATTTTGAAAGGCATTCATACCGTGACGTGGAAGTAACTTATGGGACACCCTAAAAGTCACGATATGCTAATGTGTAATGAGGAGTGTGATTATAAAATGACGGAGAAAAGAGAAGAACATGCGCTAGCTGGCCTTTTAATTTGAATGCATTATAAGGAAGACCCCTACTGAAAAGCGTATAAGAACGTCATTATGTGCTTATGGCTGCTCTTTCGTCCTTATATCCCCTCGCAATCTGATTACAGTCAACAATACAATCGGTTGATGGGGATAATTTTCGGATATCTTATGGTTCCCTTATTTGAGCTCCAGCACTTTTTTGAGCTCAAGCCCTTTTTCTGAGCTCTAGCACTCAATAATAGTAACGCTATGTCCTAGACAAAGTACTAATACTTAATGGTATCTTCCTTCAAGCACTACTTTCATTCACATCATAATTCTGTTTTTTGCTTTATATAAGTGTATTTAAAGTGATTTTTTTTTCTTTCTTTTTTGTTTAGGTTCATTAGTTTGTTTGTAATGTTCTACGTTGTTTGCGTTCAATTCGTTCGTCCAAAGTCTAAGCCATTTTAAGTTGGTATGCTCTCATTTCTTTTGAGTTCAAACTATTTTAAATGTGCCGCTCTTTGAAAATGGTTATATTTTTTATACTTTATTAATTAACAAAACTGTATAATTCATGCAAATTATGAGTTTGGCATCTCTTAACGATGTTGAAGATACTTTTGATCGTTTAGTAGATCGTTTTAAGTTTTGAAGGTATGATCATCAACTGTGAACGATGAAAATTTTGCCGGAAAATCACCTTGAAACTCATTAACACTATTTTCATATACGTCTCAAGCCTATATGCAACAATGCAATGCGACAAAATGCTTTGTGAAAATTATTGCAAAAACGAAAATATATTATTGAATCTAACGGAATTAGGAATATGAAACAGCAGCATTTTCAGTTTGAAAAGATTATATTAATAATAATTAACAATAAATAAATTCATCATAACAACAGATTCCAATAGAAGATCGTATAATCAATTCAAATTGAGTATCGAACGCATAGAAATATAATTTTCTTCCATTTGGTTATGCATTTCTTAACATAATTTAAAAGATGTATCAAAACCTCAATTTAGAATACATATGCAAATTTATTTGTTGGGGATCAGTGAGTGTGTAGGATATAGTAGAAATTAAACGGTACTATGTCAAATATATTGTCTGCAAAGTTTATCTTTGATTTTTTTTTTATCTATGAGATCATCTCGCAAAGGTGAAACAATAGTGTGGGACATATTGATATTGTTTCAATGATATTATTTAACTGAGTGGTGTATGATTTCGTGGTTTTTATCTTATGAACAATGCAGGATCATTTACAGGCAGAGATAATGACTTGATATCCAGGTTATTCTTAGACTAGAACTGGGCCATACTATTATCTTTTTTGGTTAGCAATCATTTTGATTTTTCAGTTCTATTTTGAAATGAAGAGTCTTAAAACTGAATGATGCAAGACATTCTTTCAATAATAAATTAAAATCTTTCAAATTAGCCACACTTACAAGCAGTCGCTATGGCTAACTCAGCTAAGAATCCAGCTAACAGTCTTTTAAAAGACCATAATTACTCACCTTATCGACTCGATTTCGCACGTCAGTAACACTTATCCTCCAAAACAATAATCAACTTACCCTTGAACTCACTTTCAGCCCACACAAAGTGAATGCATGTTACTCGACGGCACTTTCCACTTCTTACGTCTTCATCTTTGGCACTACGTTGTGGCTGGTTGCCTCTTCCTACAACACGAGCTCTTACTGAATCCTTAGCACAATCTCAACATCCACTTGAATTAATTGCTGAAAAGTAAGAGGGAAGACTTCTCCTTTTTCGCTTCATTCAAGTCACATCCAGTATAATGCGTTCTACGTACGTTTGCCAATACTCAAGCTGTGACAAGGATCAAAACGACATAGAATGAAGTATTGCAAAATGTTGCGACATTTATCCACAATCATCTGTCTTGTGTCTTGCAACTTAGTACATAATTTATGGCATTTCACAGCCAGCGTTCCTAACATATACGGCGAAGATATTGTTGCAGTTGGCGGCGCGGCGGCGTTTTGTTGATAAACAAAGATGTCTATGAAAGATACAAAAACATCTAAGATACTGCACACCCCACAACATAGTTTATTTCTTGTGCAACAATCACAATTATAATGTCCAGGCTATAGCGCATAACATGCTGAAGCATAAAACATAAATTTATCAGCCTATGATGAAACGCGAAAAAAGTATGAACACAATGCGGTCAACTTTCTTAAATTAACTCTTCATTAACGAAGTTTGTGCAAGAAATGCACGTTTGACCCCTTCAGTAAATTGTGTGGCATTCGCATTTTTTTAAGGCTTCGTTTTTTGAAGAGAATTTCCCATTAGGGAGGATTAAGACTTAAGCTGATGTAATCGCAATGGGAGATTGAAAAGAAAATTTTATAGTTATTTACTGTGGAATCTCGAGTCTATTCGTTTTTTAAGTCATCGTACGTTTAAGGATCTTGATTAAAAGAAATTGACTCAAAAGTAAGTCAATTGAAACATGCTTTTTTATATAAGAAGACTTTATTATCGTTGAATGTAAGATTTATGACTCCATAACAACTTGATGTGCTCATGTGTTAGAGCACATGATCTGCTCACTTATTTACAGTGAGATGTCAGCATTTTGCAAGCATCAGCTACCATATGAATTTTTGGCCGGAATTTCGGAAGAATGAATTCTGTTACTATGCCTTCCCAGAAACTCGAGAAAATTCGAGACACCGAGTTTAATAGTTCTGACTCAGCAAATACGAGGAATCTAACCCTATGTCAGTTTTATACCACCAGAAGTTCTGCAGTTACTGCAAATTAACTGTGAGTAAACTGCGAAGAAACGCTAAGAAACCTGCTCAACATTACAAAATAACGGGCTGAATAATAGTTTGAGCGTTTTTAAATTGTAAATATATCAAACCATAGAAAACTATAAACCACGTTAAAAAGATGACTGCGAAACATTTCGTCCATTCCGAATAAGCCTGTTCTATCTTCAAAAATAATGGGCGAAAGAGATCTCACCAAAAAAGCAAAAAATAAACTCATCTTCATAAAAATTTGCCACAGTTTTTTAAATTTTTAATGTTTTAACTAATTTTTAATTTTTTTTCTTTCATTTTATTGTACTGTCTAAGCCAATTCAATTGCGTTTTATTGAATATAACACCAAAAACGTCAAAATCGAAAAGCAACTTTCTGGTACAAAAGGAACTCTTAATCAAAATTTATAATAATTTGCTAAAATTAATGAAACAGAGCGTATCTGTTAAATTAATGAAAAATAAATACTTTTTTTTTTACTATTTTGTAAAATGGAGGGAGGATTGTAACCAAAAGACCCTAAAGCAACTTCTAGAATTAACTGAGAACTGTTTGGTCGAATATTCTTACTGGAACTTCACACTCATGTCAACTTTAAAACATGAAATTTATATGTCACATTTCACTTTATATATGGAAAGCGAAAGCTTGTCTCAGAGAATGGATGAAGAAGCATTCACAGGGCAATAACATTAAGCTATCACACATGTTCACCTATTATATATTCTTTTGTTTATGCATAAAACGCCTCTCAAAGATTTTCAGAATAACCCGAATAAAGGCCGAAAACTCTTGTAGAAATTAGAAATTTTTCGCGGCATTTCAATTTTATTCAGACTTTCATACATTGCAAAGTTTCAAAGTTTTCTCGCTATACATTCAATTTTCAAACGTTTGGCAAATAGAAAAAATAGTACCATCCTAAAAAATTAGATAGCAGGTGCACGAACTAACTGTGTTCTCTTCTCCTAACATCTGATACCATTTCAACCGAATTCAGTCAATTAAGCTCCTTAACTCATAGAGAATAGCAGTAACATTCCATGAGCCCCCATATCCCGTGGAAAAATCAAGCTTCTGTTAAAGTTTTCATGTCTCTAACACAACCATTTCTACCAATGTTGCCCCTGTTAGCAAGGTCTGATAGCTCTACCATAGGCCCAGGCGTACGGCACGCTCCGACCCAGAGTTTCAAGATGCTCTCAGTATCCTATGCCATCCTGCGAAAAAAAACACCCGCGAACACCTGAAAAGGCAAACACTCACTTAGACACTGAATCACACAGGAAAATCTCCAAATAAGCGTATTTGACGCCGTATATCAAAAACTGGCTGATAAAAACTATTCAATTTATCATACAAATCATGCCTGCATGCCTCATCCGCGGAACTAGTGCCACATGTCCTGCTTAAGCCTGCATATACAAGACCCACAAATAGCAATACACTGGGCCTCTCCCATGAATTATCATAGAGAGGACATCAAGAAGTATCTGACGAACCATTCGCGACCATAAAGACACTCTACAATGACTAGCAACCAGAAAACCTCAAGGGGGATGGAGTTAAACGTTGGAAGGAGGTCAACCCCAAACCTTCAACTCCCTCCAGCTGACAAGCGTGTGCTCGTCCAGCAACATTTTTTAACCCAAGGCGACTTATACCCACACGATCGAGCCATTCAGATAACTTACGCATAAAATCCCAGTCAAGGACTGCGCAATTGGAAGGCTAGTCGTATACGGATGATTTTTAGATAAAGCGAAAATGCCTCCTAAGAACTCAAACAAGACAGTACGATCAACATTTGGACAACATAAGAAAAGAACATGCTGGCAAGATAAAAAAAGGAATATCGGAGCCTTTGTTTCCATTAAATCCAAGACGATCGGCACACCATTTGTTGCACAGACCAAAATAATTCGCTCAAAAAATGGACAGGCTTGTAATGGCTACTACTATTTCCTTTATAAGCCTTTCCTTTTTCGTGTTAGGGCAAAACTTCATAACAGAACTTAGACCTTCAGGCGAGTAAGTCTTATTTCTCGACAAAAGTACGCGAGAAAGTTAAAAATAGTCAATATCAAGCTTCACAATGATGATACCCCGAAGGTTCTTATCGGAACTTATTGATATATTAGCGTGAAACCTGATTACAGAACTTTGATCTCTAAAGTGTTTTATAAGCGGCTCATTTGAAGACCAAAGTTACACAGACAGACGATTTGTCCAAAATCACACTTGACCGGGCCGATACTCTACACACGAAACACAAATTCGAAAATCACTGTCATCAGTGGAATTCGAATTCGATATCCGTTACAAGAAAATGAGTACTCTACCTCATAAACCATTCGAAACACATCAAAGCTAATTCCTTTTCACCTATCGGCTTCTTAGTTGCACCTTCTGTAAACATACCTTCCGATTAGGATCACCCTTTTGTTTATCTCCAAGCAGCACTGTTTTATAAATCTACTTAGCATATATGCAAAAGGTTTCTGTAGAAGAACGTTACTAGTCCAGATCAATTTGGAGTGAACTAGATTTTCAAAATGTACGCATTTTCGAAAAATGTATTGGACATTGTCTGCACAAAACAGAAGAGGGGGCAAAAGTAATCAACGGTCAGCAAACGTTTTCTGTTTTGAATGGCATTCAAAGCTTTTCCCGTACCGTCAAAATCTGTCATCCTAATTAAAACGTCATCTCTGCCTTGAATCTTTTCGATCCTGATTTCTGTATCAGGTGATTAATTTTTCTGTGCTTTTTGCTAAATATCTTTTTGACAATGATACCCTGCCAATAAAAAGCTTGAAAACACCAGCTTGTTTTTTTTTATAATTTAATGACATTCTCTTCACCCCTTCTTTTTTCAACAAAAGTCAATGTAAGAGCCGATTTTCTAGAGGTCCTTTCATTTTTTCTTTCGCATCTTGGCACTCTCGTTGCAGGATTGCAGTAACATATGGTGGTAACAGATTGCAGTAACATATCTTGACCGTAGCGTTTCGCGTGGAAGGGTTCGCTAATGAATTTTGATTTCTTCAGTGTTTCATATATTATTCTTAAAACTTCTTCTTATTCTCTTATCTTTAATTTTGAAAGAAATTTAGATACATATTCCTCTCTCTAAAGCTACCTTAAACAACTTCTGGTTCAAAGTACTTCTAGCCGCTGAATAAACGACAAATTTTCTCCATGAACGAGTAACTCTCTTATTCGGTGCTGTTCTATTGTCCTTTAACCAACCAGAATTGGTTCAAAAATTTGAACTGAGGTTGACTCGCCTGAGATTCTTTGTTTTTTTTTGGAAGAACCACAGTCTCAATGCATATTGTTGACTCTGTTCTGCGTATTTTTTGACATCTCAGACCCTCTAGTTTCTACTAATTTTCAGATCACAATTTTGGTTTTACTCTTTCAAAAATTACTCTGAACATAAAATTTGAATTAGGCATTTGACTAAAACTACCAAATCATATTTCGCGACTGGTTCAACGCTCATATGCATATAATTTAGGAAATGAATGATAAGCAACGGCGTAACAGCGCACTATGAAGCTCGAGCCAAGACAGGTGTAGGTTTCATTTCACGTCGAGATGAAAGATATGCAAGTTGGTTTGAAAATAACCGCACTCGACCTTGATTTCTTCCTCTAAAAAAGAATCACAGCTTTGTACGCTGATATTATGCTCTAAGCATTACTGTCATCACTGGTACTTGAACCCAAGCCGTATTGAACAGATGGCGAGTGCTCTAATCTATAACTTAGGCAATTATATGGGTATGATTTGAAAAAGCCAAGCGTACTCTGGTGTCGGCCATTGTAGTGTTTACTGTCATTTACTGTCAAAATGTGGGTACCTCATCAATTTTCGATTCTTCCCAGTCTTTACCTTGACTGTATCGACCAATTCCATTTTACTGAACCAGCATGTATGGCCATGTTGATTACAGCATTACAACTTAGTCATACCAATAAATGCGGTACGTGTCATCCCATCTATTTATAGATTACCTAATGTAAAACGCAAGCCAGCACTATCTACTAGCATTCATCAGCATTGGACAAACGCTCTCCATGTCTTACCTTGATAAAAGCAACCACAGAAAGGTACAAAAAAAATGATGAACTAGTAGTACCCATATCAAATTACTCAGTTCTAGGCGACAAAGTACACTTTCAAACCGGTGTCCGATTACTTTCCCGGTGAGCAATATTACTACTTAAATGTTTTTTTGCAATTTTCCAACTTTGATGTTCAGCCCGCGGTAACAGAAAACAAGAAAGTACAAATCTACGTGAAGAAGTAATAACAGTTTCAAGTGAACGCCATGACTAATGAACAAGATTAACATCCACGATAGTGACCGTCTCCGATTAAGCCAAGATTGTTTATACAAATGACAAAATAAATAAACAATAGACAAAATAAATAAACAATAGGAAATGTTAATATGTGAGCACAATATGAAGAATCGAAACGGTATTTATTTAAATTGTGCACAAAATACCACATTATACGTTGTCATTTAGCTGCAGGCGCCAGCAAAGTAAATAAAGTTCATTAGGTGAAGCCACTTTTGTATGTGGTGACCTCCAAAGTATTTCTGAGATTACAATGAAAGATTTAATTCAATTTCGAATTTGATTAAAGTTCGGGAAAGAGATTTGTAAGTGCTGGAAGTACGATCTAAGAGGACACTTGCGATTTTTCATTGAATTACATTTTATCTTATCTTGTCAAGGTGTCCATGTCGGTTGTATGTAAGTAATAAGTAATAAAATTTGATAAAACCAGATTTGATCAAAGTAAGTAGAGACCGATGCTGATTTGTTAGCTCCTCCAATTTCTGTCTTCAAGATAATGAAAATTTGAATAAGGAATTTAATTTGTATATACAAATTTGAGTAGCCGTAAGCCTGCCAAATAACTTCATTTTCCAACGGCCCAATCTTCATGAACAAATGTCGGGAAATGCTCGCATTCACGCATTTACATGAAAATGTCGCATTATCCCCTGACTTGAAGTTTAGTTACAATGGTTTCGTTGTCGTTTCACTGCTAATTCATCTGAGTTTACTGATTTTCACCAAAACATATTTGTTCAAAAAAGTGTAAAACCATTTCTTTTCTGTGTACGTTTGCAGAATTTATCGGCACACTCGAGACATGCGGGACCCAAAACCATTGACCCACAAGTGATCCATTTTTATTAGCGTAGCTTGAAAAGCTGACTCACAGCAATAATTGACGAATCATGAAAAACAGAAAGGTCGTTGGATTTTCATAAGAAATTTTTTGTGTGAGCTTTCCACACAAAAAAGACGGTCCACAATTAGTAAAACCAATATTTGAGTAGGCACTTCTTAAATTTCGCCTCGTTTGCAGAAAGGAAATGAATACATCAGAATGATTGGTGGTATGTTAAAAAAGTTTTTTAGTTTTTATATATGATGTCTTTTGGTTCGTTCATGCCTTGCGACTTATCGGGATGAATTAAAACTTGAGTTTATCATTCAGTTTCAGCAGAACAGTCCTTAATACTCTGAAACGTGACTAAACATACGCTGAGTTTTGTTCTTAGTATATCTCTTTGAGTCCATCTCCATACAAAACAGTTTAAAATGAAGTTTGACACCGTCTAAATTTAAGACTCTTCTGCGCACAACTGAATAGTGCATTTCGAAAACATCTTGCGTCCAAAAGCTTTGTAGATTTCTGTGATGCAGCTAAAATAATCCCAACAATTTCCACTGAAAAATTTCCCTAACTCTGCACGCATCATATGTGGACAAATTTTAAAGATTTTTTCTGTATTGAAGCCCATATAAGCACTTTTCTTCTTAAATTATTGTTTCCGGAGGCCTTTTATTTTCACATTTCGAATTTTTTTTTATAAAAGAACTAAAATTTTGTACATTTCTTCGAAATATGCTACTATTACTTTCGAATTTCGTTTCATTATCCCAACAAAAGTGACTTGGTCCCAAATTGGCATCACCTAAAGTCTCACGAATACGTTAACGTAGAAGTAAGTAGTACTAACCTAGAATCAATGATATGGTTGTCAAAGGAATTCTTGAGCAGATGCCAAAAAAGGTCGTTTCGATCGATATTCGTCAAGTTTTCATAAGATCATATAGAGCAAGTGAAATGGAAGATCAGACAAATTAGATTAAATCATTGGATTTTATCTTATGTTCTTGACCATTGAGATTTATTGAATGTTCTTCATATTGATTAGAAAAATTAAAAATAACAAACACCTTTTTTATATGTATAAGAAATTTGGATTTTTCTTCTTACAGTTGCAATAGCAATTGCTACCTTGCAATAGATAACTCCCTGGTAGCAACAATTGCAACGAGGTTTGACGAAATCATCTTCCTTTGAAATCAAGTGGCTTTAATACGCCTTGTAGAAAAGGCTTAAAAGACGAACTGTTATACCGTAGACCATTTCTACTTCACCGTCACAGCGTGAAGGATCACAATACCAGGAATAACTTTACAGAATATGAATTACTGGATACACCGGAAGACTGCAATTATTTGGGCATTTATAACATGAACCAAATTTCTAGATCCTTTAAAAGCATCTTGGAACAATCCTCTCCTAATCACGCGTTTAACGCAGTTTTTCTTATTTTTCACTCACCATCATTACTATCAGTTTCTCTGTAACAATTCAGGCCGCATTCCCATATATTTTACATACGATTTCCATTAATGCCACGGACACATAACTCATATTTGACATTTGTAATTCGAATTAGCTTTCCGGCATAGCTCCAAAGTGCACAAACTCCAAACCGTTGTACTTCCAACCATACAAACTTCAGAAAGTATCTGAAATTTCCATTGTTACAGACGCGAACAACGTTCTAGAACTTTGCCACTTTTTTGGTAATTGGACTTAAATTTTAACATTTTTAACGCAAATTTGACGTTTTGACACCCTCCTTTTTTTTCATTTCTGCTTACTTATCAGTAAAATTCATAAAGTGAAAAAATTGAGTTGGTTGCATTTGAATCGGCACAAACTTCAGACACCTTTTGTAGCTATTGCAGAGTATGTACTATATATAAATCACTTTGAAACGACATCAGCCTTGCTTTGTTTCCTTTCAAAGTTGTTATATCCGCAGAGATTATTTTTGGGATACTCAATTTTTTTTATTTTTGCGACAGGATCTGATTTTGACACATTTCACGACAATTTGCAATCGCACCTTGTCAATAATAGCAGTTTGTTTTTTACAAACATATAAAGTCCTTTCTTATAACTTTTGGTTTGTTCGTTTGCAGCAAGCACATCTTTTATGGTTATCTAGATGTTGCTATCCTTAATTTGAGTGTATGTTGCTTGCAAAACCTAGAAATAAAGGGTTTCAAATGCTTGTCTATTGACCTGTTTGTCGCAATGACTTTAGTCTGAAAATATGGAAATTGTAACGAGGCAACTGAATCAAATTAAAATGTTAAATTAATGCGAACCTGCTTCAAATTATCAATATCCCTTATCTTTTAGTGTTAGTGTTTTTAGTGTTTGTAAACAAACGAGAAAATGATCGAAAAACTGCACTCGCAACATTGAATTCTGTGGTTTAGTTACTGAACCTAATGTTCACAGTAAAATCTCGACTCATTCCCATGAACATGAAAATTTCCTAAAATAAAATAACAATCACATACATACAAATTTTCAAGAAAGTGCCTTAATTTTTAAAAAAGAAATAACTAAACGTCAATTCTCAAGCCTAAGTCTAAAAAGTGTATGTGTCTTAATATGTAATCTGTGTTTCATTTCATTGATGATTTTAAAAACGATCTTTGATGGTATCTGTAATCAATAGCAATTTACATCTTCCAAGCCTGCTAAAACGTTGTAACATGTTAGCATGCTCCATGACTTAAAATATTTCACAAAAAATTTCCACGTTCGTCTGAACAAGCCAAGAGTTCCTGGCATACCTAGACGTGATTTGTTTTCAGTCTACTGTCGCAAAGGGTCCAATTTCTCCATATGCCGCATATAAATTATTTTGTCACAAATTTATACGTGGCAACGCGGTAGATCTTGGATTTCCTTGTCAAAACCTCGTAACAACATCCAATCTTCAGGAAGCTCGCTGTGGGTCATACGTCGACCCACCCCCATCGACCCCCATCGATAGTCGTCGTCGATCGATCGTCGACCCCCATCAATAGGGTCTTAATATTGCTAACGTATTGGTCATCTGTTTGAGTCAATGTAGGGTTGAGGTTTCTTAAAGGTTTCAAAAAATGGTTTGTTAGCCATCGATATGATAAACGTTCTCGTTACTGGACAACACATTCCCATGCACGCGAGGTGTTCGAAAATGATTCTGGGTAGTTCCTTCGAAGATTTGGCTTTGAGAATCGCCGCTTTTATTGAGGCCTAGGACATTAGCAATAGGAGATAGCAAAAGGATTCAATTAAGTTGTCTTGGCTGAGAGGCTGGAATCGGTCATGTCAGTAGAAGATTTCCTATCCCACTCCCCCTACAAACGGCGTAGTTATCGACGTGATGATGAACCTGGGTTTTATTGGCTTAAGTATTTCTTATCATAGCCTTTATAGGCACGGTCATGATTTAAAAGCGGAATATCTGAATAAATACAAAAAGCACAACGACAACAAACCAATCCGAGCAATTCCACGAACAACCGCAAATATTTACTCCACGTCTCTGGGTCTTTGCATCATCACTTATAGGTCATCGTAGCTCGCCTTTAACAATACCCCACGCGATCCTTTCTGCTTCCCTTTCAGTTCCAATGCAAGACTCTGCGTTCAATTTAGTCATTTGGCAAATCCCCAAAACAAATAAAACAAACTGATCTTGGTCAAACTCCACTGTCAGTATCCTTCTTCAATTTGGTGATAATTATTGAAATACTAAATCCTTTTGATAAAAGATTCTATCGATTCTATCTTTAGTGCAATCTATTATTATAATGTGCAGTATTTTAATGCCAGTTTTAAATGATTTTGCGTGTATGCTTTCCAAACTTGTACCTATATGTTACGAGTCTAGATAGGATTCACGTCCGCATACATGCCATAAAGTCTCATATGACGGTCTAAATTCAAATCATGCGTCATTCATTGTCGTACCATTCATGATTTACGCACTGATTACGAAATAAAAAGTTAACTCCTTGCTATTAGTCCAGAAAACTTAAATACTTGAGGAACGTTAAAGCTACTTTGCTGCGCACAGAAACCGAAGCTACAACTTCCCGCCTTTTTAGAAGTTAATCCGACATGAATTTTTCATTTCAACCGTAGACAGATCAAACCTGCAACTACCAACTTTGTTCCAGAATGCAATGAGAGTTACATAACCGCGGAATTGTAGATAAAGCAAAACCCAGAGATATAAGCATGCCCAACCAAACCCTTTTCAATGAGTGTCCTTTGGCAGACATGTTGAGATACTTGATTTCTTCAAATATTCTAAAATGAGCTTTTAGTCCTCGGGACAAATTATGTTTTTGTTAAGCCCAAAATAATCTAAAAGATCAAATTGAAACGAGGAAGCTTCTTTTGCACTAAAAAACAAAGTGTACCCAATAACGAATGACATAGTCACCCCGACAGAAAGCGCGCTGCATAGAATGCAGCGTTATATATCATTATCAATCAAACCAATCGATTCTTGAAGAAGATGTTTCTGAGAGCTCCCGCAACTATCGTTTGGTGTTCGCCTACTAAATCCAGCAAAGAAAAATGATCTAAATCAACTTTTGATCTTGACTATTTTTGTGAATGGCTTGATATTATCATCGGTGAGAGCAAAAACACGGTTTGGTGAATAGTTCATATTGAATTGAATTCCCTGAAGGCTCACGCAACTGTAACCCATCCTTAAAAATAAAAATAAAATTATCCTTTTAATTTTGCGTTTTGTTTAATTTTCGAAGTCGGCCGTAATCGTTCGGTCTTCTTCAGCGACTGTAACCCATCCACCATTTCGTCCAGATATCACCATCTACGATTTCGAAATTTTCCCCAAAACTTTGTTCCAGGAGATGAAAATTGAAGACCAAGCACCAGGTAATCAAACCTAGAGCGACACGATGTAATGAGCGTCCGTTTTAGAAAATTGCCAAAACCTTTGAGAAAATTCCGAGTTAGAACCGAGAGGAGTCTTTTTCAAAACGAGACTGAACATTAAGATATCGTTTATATTATTTCTTATAATGCATTCTTATCGTTACTTTTTGAACACCTTACGTAAATCATGTTGTTAGGTAATCATATTGTAAGGATCATATATTGAAGCATTGCTTGCGGCCTGTATTGAATGAAGCATATTATGTAGATTTCAAGCTAAAAAGTTGGTTTTCTAGTGTGTCAATAAACATTTCGTAGCAAACATGACTCTTTAGCCATTTTTGAACTGTCGTAGAAGGAAATTTTCTTTTAAATATAGTCGCTCCAAACATTTTCAATTGATTAACATTACTGCAGCATATTTTATGGTCAGTAGCATTCAATTATAGTTACCTAACCTTCAATTTAGTGACATTCTCCCTAATTATAATGACCTTTGCGTTTTTGAAAAGCAAAAAACTTTTGATGTATTCATTTTATTAATGAGGTATCATTAGAAAAGGAAATCATTTTTAAAGTTTTAATTTTTTGGCCTTTCTTCTCCGAATATTGTTTCATCGAAATTGACATGGTTGAGCACTTTTACTCCACTCCTATCTGTGAGACTGGAGTACTCATCTTTCACTTCCAACAGTGGACATTTCATTTATTCATTATTTAATATCTGAAAATTGAAATTCCGTGGAAATAACAGAATTAATCGTAAAGTAAGATGTATTTTATTGGTTTCTGGTTGGAACTATCAGCATTGCTTGTTATTAAGGTCTGTCGCGCCAAAGAATTTCAGTACTTAGTGCTCTACGGTTTTCATTTTCAAGCCCCTGAAAATGACTGTTTGTCTGGTACATGCCAATTGTACCATGAAATCGTGGTAGAAAATTATAAAATTTATAATTTATGAAATAAGGGTTAGGTTTATTCACAGTCAATCGAAAGGGAACAAAATGTTTTGTTCCATTTAGATAATGCAAGCGTGGCTCCTTTACAAGTCTTACATCAGCTGAACTCGTTCTTCAAATTAAAAACAAATGGAGGCCAATAAATAATTGGACTTCGTAGAATAGATACATATATGTAAATTGGTTGGCATTTGTAAATTCTTTTAATTTAGCTTATAACAACACAAATAAGCTCAGAAATTATATTGAAATATATAAAAATTTAACAATTTTATTCTTTTAAGAATGGCTTAGTTAAAAGATTACACTCGCAAATTTACTTAGTTGGTGAACTTTAATGGGTGAAAAAATCTACAATATATATATTTACATAATTCTAATGATGCTGTAACAAACATTTTTTTGCGATGTATTTATTTGCAGGAAGTTCTAAAGGCTAGGAATAAAATATTAATTAAATCTCGTCCATTTTTTTCATCTAAAAGTTGAAAATAATTACTAATAATTTGTTGTTTTTTTTCGTAAAAAATTCTTGAAGTTAATCTTTTCCTGTTTAAACTTTTAAATCAAATTTACATCAACTTGTTGTGAACAAATTATCCCACAGAAAAATGATATTTTCTACCAACTAAATGAAATTTTCTCAGACATGTTCACTAGAGCGAATCAATGATTCGGTCCAAAACAGACCATTGTAATTTTAAATCACAGCTTTTTAGCATTAACTTATTCTCGCCTTTTTTTTTCTTAAAAGATTTGATGGTCAAATATCAAATGATATGCAGCAAAACTCTTATTTGCCATTTAAAAAAAAACTAATTCCTGTGTACACTACGCAGTTTTTGCGTTATCTAATCTGTGTTCGCATGAAAACTGCTTGTTGATCCTTTTTTGTTTTTCCCAAAAGAAACACGGTTCTAGAAACTTATTCTGGTGATTTGAAGTTTTTCGAGGAATCGAAAAACCAACTATCATCCGGCAAAAATCGTTTCTGAGCAATTCAAAAATTTCACCAAATTAAAAATAAAAAGTCATCATCGTCTGAATGAGATTGGGAAAATATCGTTTTTCCAATATTTCTTTCGACCCAAATTGTATTTCTTGGACCTTTTCCTGAAAGAAAAGCTAAAAAAGTTGATGATGTAATACTGCGTCGCCAGTGACTTTTCCAAACGCGATTTTACTTTGCTCGCACTGAAAAGTAACAGCTTAAAGTTACATGTTGGGGAATTCGTTACAATTACTAGGAACAGCTCGAATGATGCTTACTTCATCTCAAATTGCTTATCAGCTACTTATTAGCTCAAATCGCGTTTTTATTTATCATTTGCCAATGCCTACATACTGGCTAATTCGTTATTAGTGCGTAGTTATATCAGTTTTGTTTGCAGTAGATCTCAGGAGTCGATTTGAGTCAATGTTACTGGCGTTTGATTGAAGTTGATGGTCTCAAAGGAAATGTTGCGTGAAATGAATGTTTCAAACAATCCATGGCATGTTGACCACACAGGCTCAAGTTCAGGTATTAAGTAGCATACGATTCGCGAACCGGAAACCGTACGAGAGTAATTAAACTCGCATTTGATTAATGGTGGAATTAAATAGATAACCACCGATATATAACTTGGATTTCATAACAAAAGAAAACTTCCATCGCTAATTCGAAATCGAATCCCCTTGAATATTCCATTGATGAGAATGAAATAATCCTATCGAAAGAGGATAACACAATTTCTCGTGAGGCCAATTAACATAACATTTTGCATCATCAAACCATTATTTAACTTTCTCCATACTCGACGATGTGGATGACTTCGACAACGTCTGTCTGTTCTCTTCTGTAAAAAACAAGAAGTTCAAAGTAAACATTTATCTTGGCAAATGGAATTGTGTAACAAAGTTGAACCAGATGTTTGTTGCTTCTAGCCAGCTACGCCACATAACCGACAAAACACAAAAAGACCAAATTTCGTTGTGCGCTGCATAATAATCTCACCTTAATCGACAGAATGCCGCCTTTCACTTTTTCCACGTCCTACGCGTTAATTTGCATCGTGAGTATAATTAAAGAACCGCATCGGTACATCAGCAAGCACCAGAAACCGCCGTAACTCTCTTCCCATACTAAGTCAACCGACCTACCATATCCCATCGACATCCATCCTCCGAACCCTTTTTCGATGGGATCATTGAGCGTGTTACGAGATTTATAGTTCGTCGTACGTACTAAACACCAACAACCAGCGGAAATATCTTTGGGTGCATTGCGAAAAAAAAGATTGCACTAAAATGGTAACGGCATCGACGCGGACATCGACGATGGCATTGCAGGCTTTTACTTTCTTCCTCTGTCAAAGTCAACACCACCAACACTCAACAACGAAATTTATTCGTACGGAAGAGATGTTATTGCAATTTTGGGCGGTGAAGGTGGTTTCGAACCTTTTAAGCGTACGCTTGAGTCGCTTTGACGAGGATGAGAAGGCAATCTAATCCGATTATATGGTTATTAGCAGAGATTTGGTCGGAAATGTGATAATCCGATTTCTTGTCGTCACTCAAGTTTTCAATATTACCCAGATAATAATTTTAAATTATTTATGAGTATTTGGTCGACATATGAATGAAGCGATCTAATTTATGGGCTTTTATCTTTTTATAACCATAAAAAATTATTATCTTCATTTTTATTACTTTACGACTTTAAACACGCAATTTCGCAGCTGTAAAGAAAGATAGTAAACAAGACATTGTTCTCTAAGCAGGATCCTTGCCTTGTTACTGCAGAGATGCATTTTCACTATCAAACGTTAACTGGAAACGTTTTATGGCGGTTCATATTTGAACTACGGCATCGGCAGTCATGATTTTGATGGTAAATTACGTACAGAAAAGTTAAAAGGAGGAAATGTGATTCTGTTTGTTAAAAACTATTACCTTTAAAAAACTGACTTGCAAAAAATATGCGTTAATTGTCCTTTTTTTGTACCTATCGCCATCGCTAGTAACGCCAGTATATAGTATTGCGAAATCAGGACTGTTGCGCTTACAGTTATTCCGTTCAGCTTCTTATGCAAATAGTTGAATCACCTGTACCAAGATGCCAAGCTGAAATTATATCCTGAACTTGCGATAGAGTACCAAAGAGACTCTCCCTACAAATAAAGAAATTTCAAAAAATTTCCACCAAAGATTAATTTTTGTTAACAAAGTTTTGGCAAAAACTCCAACCCCGCAAAATTCTGCGGCTAAACGACAGAAATTCAGTCTCACTCCTTGAACAAGAACTTTCGTCTCCATGTGAAGATCAAACTAAATTTAAAAAATCATTTTCTTTGACAATTTCAGTCCGAATTTCTTTGAGAAAACAACTGATGTCCATATTTCTTAGTTCGTTATTAGTTTTTGTTAACCAAAGCTCTGATTGCCTAGTTCCAAAGGAAACTTCATAAGGAGCAAGTTCGAAAACAAATTACCGTCGCCGTTATAACCTTACATCCCACTCCTATCTGTTTTATCTGTAAATCAGCGCTGATGCTTCTCGAAACCTGTGCTCTCTTATTGGCGATGGTAAACCTTGTATCCTTCACCCAATGAGAATCTCTCCTAAGCAAATTATAACAAATTATCCTGATATAATCCTGATATGATATAATCCTCTGTAGACCTTATTATAGGCAGTCTGTATTATAACTTATTAAAGTAGGTATAGGGTGGGCCAAAATTTATGAATTTTTTTTCAACGTTATGAGTTTATTAGAAAGATTGAACCTTTACATTTACGAATGGAAGACAACATCATTCAAATGACAACCGCATCTAAATTTACAATACGTCATTTGCTCAGTGTAATTTTTCAGTACATTTTCGACTGTATCGTCCTCGATTTCGTCAATGGCAACTTCGATTACATGTTTGAAGTCGTCAATCTGGATCGTTAGTTTAACCTTTGTCCTTCACGGCTCCCCACAAAAAAGATCCTACGGAGTCAAATCGTAGCTTCCACGTGGCCAATCGCCATTAGAATGTCAACTGGTTATACGATTTTCAAAAACAGTGCGCAAAAGATCGATTTTTACATTGGCTGTGTGGCACGTTGCGCAGTCCTGTCAAAACCAAATGTTGTCTATGTGCTCCTCCTCGGGGAAACAATACATTAGAATGGCCCGGTTGCAATCGCTATTCACTGTAACACCGTTACCTTGCTCATTTTCGAAGAAAACTGGCCGTACCAGACAGTCACTCGTTGTGGATGAATTGGTTTCTTCAGGATGACGTATGGATTTTCTAGTTTTGTTCATATACAACAATTTTACTTGAGTAAATTTTAATTTTACTTTACTTCATTTTACTTATTGCCATTCCACGTGCGGGTGGATGGAAGTGAGCATCATCTAAAACGATGATTTTTCGATAGAAATGCTTACCTTCGATCCAGCGGTTTTCGGCTCATTGAGCAAGCCGAAACAGCATCAAATAGTCATGCTGCTTTAGCCCTTCCATTAATTGAACTTTGTACGCATGCCTACCGAAACCTTCATGCAAAATTCGTCTCAACGAAGTTCCTGTAATGTTCAATAAAGAACGATAGAACGACAGAAAACGATAGAGAACTCCTGTGGGTTGGCCACTACATAGGCTCTCGGATGTCAAAAAAGAATGAATGATTGACGCAGACCTAGGCTAATTTCGAGAACACTAGAAGAATTCAATTGACAAAAACAGGACGAACGTGCTCAGATCCACAAATGTCAGGACGCGATCAAAGACCGAAACATGAAATCGCATATCAAACCTCCATGGAGTTTGGGTTACAATATTGTTTGCATTAAAAGCGATATAGGCTGAAACTTGTGCCTATATAACCAAAGATACACCCAATGCAAAAAATGATGATCCGGATCCATAAAAGTTTACTTTTAAATGTATCTTTAATCTGGGATGCGGACCTTAACCGAAAAACCAATCACATATATGTGAGCACATACTGTCTCAGAATCACCGGGAGTGGCGGCTGTCGCCCTCCTAGCAAAAGGGCGTAGAAAGTTTAGTCTTATGAGATTGAACAGGCGAAGGCAGCTGGCACACGTGAGGAGGAGGCAGCGGGTCCTCGCTCTTTAGTGCAACAACTAGGAATATGAAATGCATGGTACATAGACGGCGCAACTCATTAGCAAAGTGAGACCATGCTTTAGTTCAGGACATAGTGAGACCGATTACTACATTATTCAGCTGATTAGTGGTATTGAGTATTTCTTTCCTTGCTTACCTGCACATGTAAGATACGCGCAATCCGCTTGATGTTTTTTTCTGTCAGAGGAACGTGGATGAAGCCTACCACACCTTTTTCAAATCCAGCCAGTGGATTAACGAGGGTTCTATCATTGGTCCGTAGAATGAGGAGATGATATCATCAAGCGAAAAATGGAGCTGACTGGTATATTATGCTTGAGAGCATAATTCAACCAGTGAAGAACGGATTCTTAGTTAGCGCATTCAGAAGAGGGTGACTTTTACAGTCACGTCTACCGCTCCGTCTGTCTGAAAAAAAGAACCCCACTAATCTAAAGCGTCAATTGGCGAATGAATAGAGATTTAGCCTTATACAATGTAACAAACAGTTCCGGACCGAGTCTGCAGGGTGACTGGGGGTAATGTTTGGAGGATTGTCTAAGATCCCTCCGCTGCTTGGAGTCCCTGGCTCAGGGGACCTGAGCTGACTTCTCAAACCAAAAAGGGAACGCCAAATAATTCTACGCCTACATGACTTTATAAGCTTTTGTAAGGTTTTGATTGTTTTATGACACTTAGTAGCTACACTAAGTATCTGTACTAGAATTTACGAAATTTATCAAATTGATGTGTTGGTTATTTGAATCTGTCCTTAATTTATAAAAAGATTGCCTTTATCGATACCAATCTTGCTTTTATTTTTCCAGGAAATCAGTTCTTTGATGCATAAATGTTAAAAATGTGAAACACGCATTTACAACAGTTTAAGACACTTTGTATGCTCCTTTCTCTGTAAGTTCTCTAACAATTATCTTTAGTGCCCCCAAACAACTATTCTGAATGCGCAATTTAAAATCCACTAAACAAAAAGTAAATAAAGTCTCGTTTCAATTGTTTTCCGCTCAGTTGAATTTACTAGTACAAATCAAGATGTCATTAAATCTAATGAGGTTATCCAATCCTCTATAACGACATGCATTCATTCGCCTTCTCACGCCTACAATAGTCGCACGTAAATACTATGAATGCGGTTGAAACGCTTAAATTCAGCGCCAAGGAAAAGCAGCTTTTAATTGGATTTGCGTTGAAAAGAGGAAATTCAGCGGAAAGTTCCATATTTCGCCTTGCTGAGAGTAAATTATATAGGTCTGAGATTTTTATTTTTATTCAAATTAATGTTTATGGTTTGTGAATATTTGCTGATCAAATAAACTTGATTTGCATTCATACAAATCCTCACACATCACGAAAAACATGTTGAATTTCTTATCTTACTTCCAGTGCAAGATAATTTCAATGCAATTCGACACTTTTTATTAGCTCAAGGATTAACTTTTACATTAATTGAATGAATGTGGTTGCAACTGAAAATGCAAATCGTGAAAAGTCATGAAAATTTGCAAAGTCAACATCCACTGAAGAGGCATACATAATCCTCCATGTGGAAATATGTATCTTAAATCTGCGTAGAGGATCTTGTTGTCTTACGACTAGGCTCCAATACTAGTATTTGCACGAGATATACGGGCTGGTGAGTGCTAAAAATCTTTGATTTAGCATTTTACTTTCGCTAAGTAATTACGCACGTCGAACCATTACTCACCTGAAAATATTAGAAAGGGAGAGTGTAAAATCCGACTACGCCTCTATGTGCTATAAATTGTTCAAGTGACAAAGCCTTTCCATCGTGATATGCAGTTTATTTATTGAGTTGATGACGGTGGCCAGTGAGAAAGTGTTACATTTTAAAGATAGCATGCACAATAATTGCATTCAAGTCGACAGAGTTAAAAGAGAATTTTCTTTTACACAAACCAAAAATAATACTTTTTTGGGGCCATATACGTTGCGAAAAGAGGCAAAACTTGAATAGAGGCATATTGAATACTTTATCGGTTTAAGACATGATTTGAATTGATTTAATGGCACTTTAAGACAAACTTTTCGCCCGAATGCAGAAATTAACCTACTTAAATATCATTCGCCATCAGCTATTTGAATTAAATTGATCTTAAATCGACCTAAGAATTACAAAGATCTGGTGATGACAATCTTAATGCATTTAACTGCACCAGTTTATAGCTTTTTTACTTTCGTTTTAATAGTTAGTAATTGAAGCGATGGAAACTTTTAAATATGTGACTTGACTTTAATTGTTTGTATGTTCTCATTGTGCTAAATAAAATGTTTGATACTGGCTCAAAATGTTATATTGGAAAACAAAACGGTCGATGACAACAGACTATCCTCCAGTTCGGGAAATTCCATATGTCAGTAATATTGCATATGAAACATGAAAGAGCTATCAATAAACTTGAAAAATACCATTCGACTTAGCTTACTGAAAATACTAGAAACACGAATAAGTAATGCCTTATGCAATGCACAAAAGAAGGAAATCAAAGACCCATATTCCTTCATGTAGATCAATCTCCACAAATTTCTCCTTTAATAAATCTTTTGACGAAGAAGTTCTCTTTTAAAAGAAAAAATTCTTTCCTTCAGAAAATTAAGAAACTGACTTATTTGCGAAGTTTACAGTGAAAACATCGCCTTCGCTTAAAAATTATTGTAAAACCGTACATGGTTTCGAGTTGATACTCTTTCACGTAGTTTAGATTATGATTTTCATGAAATAATATTAATAAAATATTAAATTTAATGTTCAAATATTTAACATGAAGTTTATCTTATGTATATTTTTTTTCAATTTCAGATCAATAACGCCAGAAATCTACCATATGTGAACTAGCGAGCAAACTCTCAAATTTGACACCGGACCACGCATAGCAGGTATGTAAATAAATGTTCATTAGCATGTAAAGTTAAATGAAAACATCAGAAAATGTGAAAAACAAATAAAACATTTATATTAAGAAATTATCACTTACTACTACCGATGCTAATACTTCGGCTGTATTGTTCCTGATTCTCTTGACAAAACCTGAAGAATACTACCCAGATTAAAGATATTTTTTCAAACGTCTACAGATTCGCATATATCTAAACGTATGTTTAAATATATTTTGGTCTACCCGCAAACATTTCCATGACAGCGGAAAAAAAGAAAGATAACAAAAAAATTTACAACATAAGCTTCGGGGAAAAAACACAAAACAGAATAAAAGCAAACAAATCTACAATTTCACCCAATAAAAATAAGAAAAAAGATTGTGCAAACACGGAACATCAAACAAATGTAAATATTTTGCGTTCACATTGCAAATTATTTTACCATAGTAATGGTTTCAATTACACTCCAAAAACCCACTGCGTCCTATGCTCGGTAACTCTTTTATTCAGGTGAATCATTATAATGTAGAAGACGAAGCAAAAACAAAAAACGAAAACAAAAGTAAATATATGAAACATATACAATGTGTCAACCGTCATCTTGTCTGTGGTTACAATTCATTCACCAAATAATATGTTTGTCTCCTTTGTAATGGAGCTCGTTTCGGTGGTAATTGAATATATCCCCAAATGAATCATAAACGAATTATTGAGAAAAACATTCAAAGATGATTTTTATATTATTTTTCAGACAATGTAGTGAATACTAAACAAGTTCAAATTGAAAGTCATTGTAAAGAAGTTAAGTCTTTGCAATTTTATCATTTAACCACTGAAAAGAAATGACTAATATTAAGCTGAGGACATAATTTTAAAAAATTTAAATCCTTTTAACGGCCGCACACGACTTGTCTATACAATTTTCTGTTTCAATAGTCAAAAATCCATGAAACTATGCGGACCGTCACAATCAGCCTCTAAACCAATAAAATTAAAATAATAATATAATTATTAAATTATTTAAAATAAATCCTCAATCTTGAAGAAAGAGTCTGGAAAATGCTATTAGGAATATACTTATATAAGAATATCGTCAACAGGCCCAAAACATGAGTTTCGTTTACTTAGAATCCTTCAAATCTCATTTCAGTTTCAAAACAACACCTCAAACTGAACCGCAAGAAAAAGAAAAAAGTTCTAGGATTTGAGGTCAATCATTCAAAATTATTGCAAAATCGAATACAAAGCATTTCTTACAAGTTACAAACAATAATTTTCTCTTTTCAAGCAATAACGTTTTCTTTTCTTCTAGCAATTGAGCTTCGTGCTGCAGTAGAATAAAGAACCAATCATTTTTGCCTTAAATTTAACAAATTTTACGGGTAAAATTATCAACTTAACAAATAAATTACATAATCAGACATTTTGCATTTTCGCATCCTTAAGAGGAATCGTAATTCTTTCCCTTCTGATGTATTTTTATTACCTTTGAAGCATCGAAGATCAAATTTACTAATTTGAATGTTGATAAATCCTTAAGAAAGTAAAGTCCATGGTATTCAAATATGAAGCGTGTGATCCAAGAAATATTTAATACAATGGACTCGCCAAACTGCTGTAAGAGCTGCTGTTCGACACGTGTAGAATTGGAACTCACCAGACCTTTTTAGTATTCAGATCAAGTTTATCTGAGAATACATTGAAAATACAATTATAAAAATTGCGAAAAACCAAGTGGAAATAACCTCGACGAGATAACTTCCTTCCTAAAAATTTCAACATCCTCACTGACTTGGTAAAGCATTGGAGGACTCCAGTAAAGATTCCGCTTATCCGGCGGTTGCACGCTCGTCAAAAAAGTTGTCCAGCTTAAACGTTTTTAAACTTCTACAGAAAATGAGTATTGTGAATTTAAGCTTTCCATGTCCCATAAAAGACATAATTTCAATAAACTTGCATGCCTAAACTTGATCTTACAAAAATTATTGGAATAGTGACCATCAGATATCAAGTTGTTCAGAAGGTACCTACCCAATCCTTATTATTACCGATAAAGTCCACATAAATCAAGTATTGGATATCTGCATTTGCCGTATGAAAGAAGAAGGAAGTTGACATTTGAAAAGCAAATGTTAAAAACTATCGAGTTCTCTGGACAGATTCCCGAGACCATTTGAAACCATTTCTTCAATCCGAAGACAAAACCATAGATAGACTATCTGCTGACTGTCTCCACCGACTCTGACAAAACTTATTCGCAAACTCAGCGCAAGATGTCATAGAGTTCAGTGATAAGGATGTAATGGGAACTATAACGGTAATTTGCCGGAAAATTAAGCCATTATAACAAGTTCGTGTTACGCAGAGGCAATCAAAACGATGCGGGAACTAACAGGAAAAAAAGGGGCCGAAATTTCTGGCTAGAAATATATTTCAAAATATAGCAAAAATAGCTACCGTTCGGAAACTGCCTACCCTACTTTGTAGACCTAATGCCCGGCGCCTTTTGTCTGTTTTCTCCGCCTCAAAAACAGCTCAGTAGTAAGAAATTCTAAGACACTAAGACGGGACCATGGCTGTTGCGAAAGCCTTTTGGTCTCAAAGAATCAAGTATGAGAATATTTTCAAAAGAGACTCGCGCAAAATATTCAATGACTACATCATTGAATATTTTTTTGATGAAAATAAAGAAAAAACTGCTGTCTACCTTTCTGATTTATATTTTGATCGACATTTTTTTTAATTTTCACTTTGTGTCATTTTCACTTTGTTACACAGATTTTCAATTTTTGGAAATGAAAGCAATTCAAATGTCTTGTTTACATTTATTTTGCTTTGCCCAAATTTTTATTTTTGTTCAAAACATTTTGGTTAATGCAAGTTGCTTTTTGTTCTATGTAGGGACAAAGTATACACGATGTTAAACGGTGTTACACGGAGCCTCATGTTATCAAAGAAATGGTAGCGACTGCCTTTGATTGTAGTATGGGCCTACTCACGTTCTACTGGAGTCGCCAATGAAGTCCCCATCGTGCAAATGTCATTACTGAAATGTACAATGAACTTATTTTTTCAGTAGTACCTTAACCGACTTAAACACTGATCTCAGCACTAAATTGCTGACAAATTAGTGATGAAAACATCCGGGCTCGAAACTAACTTTGACGAATTGAAGGTGCTTTACTTCCCAGGAAAACAAGCAACTTTAACATTTCACTCAAGAGCACGATCCAAATGTTAACAAACAACTAAATTTTCCGTAAATTACATAAGGCTTACCAGTGATAAGCCGAAAACATCACCGATTTTCTTTGCTATTATTTTCCATAAAATATTTAGTGCCAAAAAAACGATAGAAATTAAAGAATATTTTTTACTATACATTACTGTACATTTTTACACACTAGCATAAGTGAAAGACTTTTAGTCACCGCATCTGTTTTTTGAGGTGGAAAACATTCTCTTTTTAAATGATTGTAAAAAGAAAGAACCGGCAAAGATGACCTTCGACGAATACAATATCAGAAAGATAAGATATTTTCTTCGATTTATTTAGATAAAATATTTAAACTTAAATTAACTTAACTAATTGAATAACTTAACTTAAATTTACTAACAGATGGCATAACCATTACATATAGTTTGTGTCGGGGATAACTAATATGGCATTTTAGAGGGTAAACACCTCAACAAATTTCAGTTTGTCATGGGTTTTGACTGTACAAACAATATAGGTTTTTTTCGCTTCAAAAATGTCGAATTAAGTGCCAGAAAAAGAGGTTTTGCGGGGAAGTCTAATTACCTTCTTTCATTTGAAGAAAACAGCAGCAGAACCTTATCGATTGTTACATGGAAGCATATGGTGAACATGCCCTAAGCCAAGACACTTGTGAACGATAGTTTAAAAGATTTAAAACTGGCGATTTCGATGTCACAAACAAAGACCGTGGAAAACTACCAAAAAAATTCGAAGATACAGATTTGCAAACATTATTGGATGAAGACAACACACAAACTGAAAAAAAGTTGGCAAAAGCGTTGGAAGTTACTCAGGCAGCCATTTCACAATGTTTAAAAGCCATGGGAAAGATCCAAAAAGCTGGAAAATGGGTGCCGTATCAATTGAAAGAAAGAGACATCGAAAGGCGTAAAACCATTTGTGAAATTTTGCTTGCCAGACAGAAAAGAAAAGGTTTTTTGCATCGCATTGCTACTGGCGATGAAAACTTGATTTATTCCGAAAATCCCAAGCGGAAAAAATCATGGATAGACCCAGGCCAACCATCAACATCACAACCAGTCCGAAATATTCATGGAAAGAAGACTTTGCTGTGTATTTGGTGGGATAGTAAAGGACCTTTGTATTACGAACTGCTGAAACCTGGTGAGATTATTACTGGCAAACGTTATCGACAACAACTGATCAAATTGAACCGCGCACTTAGGGAAAAACGACCAGAATTTCACCAGAGACATAAAAAAGTCATTTTTCAACATGACAATGCTCGGCCGCATGTTGCAATACCTGTCCAGAACTACTTGGGAAACATTAATTGGGAAGTTCTGCCCCACCCTCCGTATTCACCAGACTTGGCTCCTTCTGACTACTACTTGTTTCGATCGATGCAGCACGGATTTTCGGAACAGCACTTCCATTCCTACGAAGAAGTTAAAAAATGGCTTGATGAGTGATTAGCCTCAAAAAATGAGAAGTGATACTAATCCATCAATTGACAGAAAGATGGGAAAAAGTCGTAGCTAACGATGGCCAATACTTTGATTATTGAATTCATTTGTTCTGTTATCCAAATAAATGCATATTTCAAGCAGAAAAATCAGCTTTTCATATTAAAACACCTATTATTTGGCTGAAATTTTTTTTTTTGATATTCGAAGGCAAGTTACGCCCAAATTATATAATCGCCAATCGCACAAGACTTCTGTACCCGCTACCGGCATCTCTCACATCAAACTGAAAACCTTACCCCAGAATCGTCTTAAACATAACTACAGACTATATCTCGATTTTTCTATCCTCAAAGTAACTAACTACTTTAATCAGTGTTCCAGCGGGAAGGCCTGCGATAAGTAGGATTTCTAAAAGATGGATATTATGCCACATAGATCCATTTGTCAATCAATGGACAACCAAATCAAGCGACTCCCTCCAAATTCCTCCAAGGAAGTCAAAATGTTCCTTCTTCGGCATGAAGAGAATCTCTATGTTTCACTCAAAATATAAGAGCAAAATAACAGTAAAAGTTGAAATTCAAAAATTAAATATAAATTAAGTAAAAATATCAAAAGGAAAATATCGATGAAACCGAAATTCGTGTAACGTTTTTGATTTAAATGCACATTAAATATTGAAAGTCTACAAATCATTCTCAAATTATATATTCCGACAGAGTAAATATTTTTTTTTTTTCAAATTTATTTTCCAAATTTTAGTATCTAATATAAATATCATGTGATTTGTGCAAGTCCTTATGGAACTCTCCATCATGAAAAGTTTATCGTATTAATCTCAATAAACAGCATTAAACGCGCTTTGAAATGAAGTTTTGGGGTTTAAAATTTCGTAGTTATTGATAAAGCCGTTTTTCAGTGTCAGTTAAAATAGATTCGGGTAAACCTCTCCAGAAAAAGTTACATAACAATTAGTACTTTCGGCATTGAAAATAATTTAAATGGACTAAGTTGATTAAAAATCAGTGGCACAACAGTCCACATTTGGAAAGTTTGGAATGTCGAACGTTTGGAGCCATCTTTTTTCGGGATCAAGGAGACAGTAGACGATATCAGACTCGCACTTGACCTTAAATATTCATCGGAACGTATCTACTACAGCAGAGTTTGGGTAGCATCACTGTATCTAGTTGTATTTGAACCCGTATTGTATTTGAATTCTCTACGCTCTGCACTACCTGCTAGTGGTCGATCAAAATAGCAAGAAAAAACTGACTTTTCCTTACAAGTTTTTTGTTTTTCCATATTAGTCGTCAAACGTTCTGAAATTATTGAATTAAAGCCAGTGGAATTGCGGTGTATTATATTTCAATTTATTCCGCTCAGCTTTGTTACATATTACAATAATTTATATCGCAAGCTAGTTATTAGTCTTAGCAGCGTTTTCGAATCAAATTTATCTTTTTTTAATAGCAATGGATAACATTGGGTCCGTATTAATATTTTGCAAACTTTTTTTTGCAAATTTTTGCCTCCAGCAAGAATAATCTTTAATTATTATGCCCTTCACTTTTATCAGTAGCCGCTATCACGCCCTTAAGGCAGCTAAGGCTTATTCAGTGCTAATCAAACGCCTAAAGATGTATCTATGGCATGAAAACAATTTCACTGTCAATATTGCCAATCATTGTAAGTAATCTAGATATTCAGCGATCCAGCCCACTGAGCACCATTGAATTACAATCCCACGTTTGTTTCCTTGCTGTTGCTTCTCTCAATTACCACTAATATACCGTATCTAATATAAATCTTACCTATCACATAATATTGACACATATGTATCTGACGCGATATCTGACATTCACTACCAAGGTAACATTCTCTTCTGCCTCGTTGGTCACCTCGTTAACATTCCATTTTGTGGACATCTTGAGTACGTATCTGGCAGTCTCACTTAGATACACCTGAATCACACATTCTCATTGCGTTTAATGTATATTCGAATAAACAGTTACGACCGGATAAACATCTTTTTTTTTAAACAAATGTAAACATTTCTTTTAATTTGATTATTTTCACTATTCATTTGCTTTGAAGTGGTTTAGTCCAATTCAAGTTTTAACGCCCCCGGCTAAGTGCGAGAATATTTTTAAGGTTATTAGTGAAGGTGTGCTGGTTGTTTTTGAATTGAAGTTGACGTGTATTGGGCGATTTGATTGGAATATATTAATTTGTTTGGTTGATTAGGCATGAATTCGGAAAACAGAAGAAGGGTCACGATCTTAATTGAAGTCAAGATAAAATCCTAAGAATTTCGAAAAGGAAAAAAAATTAGATGAGGTTCACTTTATTCATTATTTCCTTTCGCTTTCGCTGTTCTCTTCTACGTTGTTTATTACTTCAATTCCATTTTTCTTTTATCAGGTAAAGATATGAACTGGAAGAAAATCAATATGTATTTGCTATATTAAGAAACTTTCACAAGCTGGGGTGGCTGTGATGGCTTTTTCCAGCCCATATTCTGATGTACTAACAAATCCAATATCCTATTTCTGCTTGATCCATGCAATTTGTCATGGACGAAATTTTAAAAGCTTTTCTTGGATTTTTTTTACGTTAAACGAAAATAGATCGACAAAATTGAATTTAAATCAACAGCACACTCCGATTTAGGTTATGTCTGATATGGTTTTCTCGGATTTTTTTGCATTAAAGCGAACATTCTCACATCCGCCTCATGAAACTGAAGTTGATGGTAAGGCATATTTGCAGTCGATTCTATAAATTTTATTCAAGGCTGATTACAGTTAAGATGGTGTGTGGTTCTTTTATAAATTTAATGTTAACACGATTTTAACCTTATCAACCCCACGCACAAATCCCTCACTTGAGGATATCCCTGTTTCCGATATGACTCACTACAAAGTCTGCTCGTTCACACATCCGTCAATTACACTATGAAAATATGCAGTCAGTCAAAAAGTCGCCATGCATCATCAACTCGAAAAATGCATTCACCCGTCGATTTTTAGTTGCTCTAATATGCAAGCATACTTGACGCTCTAGCAATCCAATTTCATGAGGTCTATTTTCGATCGTTGCATCGATGACTCGTGCCAGAAAATCTCCTTCATGCATTATAGCACGAAGCAAGAAAGTATTTAGGCCCTCATCCCCGCGTCAGCTATTTTAAGAAAGTGGAATAGTAAGAGGAATCTGCAACGAGGACTCCTCCAGCAGCATCCAACTTAAAATACCATCAGTTCTGAATGCTTTGATTGTTTTCGAAGAGAGACGTTTTGCAGATACTCCCTATAATAGTGGATTCGTACATCGTACGTACTGGTTTCAAAGCTCGAACGAATCTTAATCTGATCTCATCATACCAAAGAAGATTGCTCCACCAGCTCGAATCTTTAATTGCAAAAATTCTTTTACCATATCAGAAAAGCATCGGACACATTCACTTTTCAATCGTATGAGGATTATGTGGTTAAATTGAATCAAGAAAGAAAAGAAAATAAAGAAAAGATTTGCAATTTCAAGGCGTTTGAAATTCTTTAAGTGCTTTCGAAAAGGATTGGAATTGTTAATAATCCAAAAAGAAGTAGCTTGCAACGTGTAAAATGTTTTTAATCTCATCAACGCTACGATAAACTGTTGACAAGATAATGCTGGATGAAATTTTGGATTATTCATCAAACAAGAAAGAACTGGGCCTTTATATTTAGAATGATAAGCGTTTGGTGTGGAACGTAACGATAATATATCCTTTATTTTCAATAGTTAAATTGCTGCATTCGAAACGAAATTTAGAGCTCTGTTTCGTCAAACCGTCCGGAAATGAAAAAAGTTGCGGTCAAAATGAAGGAAAACTATTTATTTGTAAAACATCATTACAATCTCTTTCCACCCTCACCTGAGCACGGTGCTTTCTTTGCTAATGGGGGTATAAACATCTCTTTCTTGGTGATGTCTATCCAAAATGCGAGCGATTTTAGGTAGTTACGCTATGCTTGGAATCAACTCCCAGTCTAACGAAACTCAGATATCCCAAACGAAATATATCAAAAAAATGAAATTTTATTTGGATTGCTAAATTTTCTTTAATTTTCCTCTCAAACTTTTGGCGTAAAATCGCAATACAAACATAAATCAACTTTTGCTTTTGCTATCTCTGTCTGAAACATGTTGTCCGAACGTATTAGAGCTGTACAGCGTTTGTTCAAAATATAAGTAACACTCCATCATTTTATGGCTTTTTCTTTTTGCAAAAGCCCGCCATTTATAATATCAGAAAAATTGGGATTTCAGGAAAGTTTTCATTTCATTTAATCATGGCTGTACGATAAACAAGTTCAGTGCGTGAAGTAAATTCTTAAATCATTTAAAATTCTTTCAAGTAATTACTCTTACCTGTAGATAGTGAAAGCGTAGTGTTTTCCAGGGCTTTGCAATTCCTGCCAGCTGCCTTTTGAAATCCGAAGTTCTTGCTTCTTGGAAAAGTAAGCAAGCAAGCAAACAAATGGGAAAACAGTGGAAAAATGAAGGACATGATCGATAAATGGATAGACAGTATGCCAATATGATAAATCAATCGGTAGTATACATATCTAGCGGTAATTGAAGCCAAGGGTGGTCTTACAAAGCTAAGGATTATCCATTAAGGTCACAACAATTTTATCTACTAATAGAACACAGAAATATTCGAGACATTGAGTGCAAATTTATTGTGGGTGTAGTACATATATTACATTTTATGACCACCACGAGCCCGTTTACAGCGGTCAATATTTTGAACCCAATTTCCCACCATTCTGATACACATTTCGACCGGAACATTGGCAATTTCACGGTGGATGTTGTCTCCAAGCTCGTCTCAAGTTGCTGGCTTTTTGGCATAGACCAGTGACGTAATATAAAAAGGAAATCCAATGGCGTTAGATCGCATGAACGAGGCAGCCATCGACCGTACCATTTTTCGAAATAACACGTTCATCAAACTTGCCTTTCAACAACTCGAGCGTTAGGCGTGAGGTGTGGCTAGCGTTACGTCTTGTTGAAACCACTTATCGTGTCAAATTGTCATGTATGTCAAGTTTTTGCAATTCAGGACACAAATAATCTTCCAACATAACACGATAACGCTCTCCATTGATCGTAACATGACGGTCGTTCCCGTCCACGAAAAAAACGGCCCAATCACACCTCCGCTATAAAAATCGTGACGGAATCGGATGTAACGGTATGCTAAAAAGCACATCCACTATAGCACGCACAAGGTTTCGGGTGAGACGATTTTTACAGCCAAAAATTGGATTAAGCGCTCTCAAAGTTGCGACCACCTACTCAGAATGGCTAATAGTAATTTTCAATAATTTCCAAACGTTCCTGGTTCGTATACTTTACCATGATAAAAATGTTGACTTTAACTAACATTGACATTTGACATTGACAGTTCATTGAAAAAGTTTACGGGTGCGTTCATATGTAGATACGAAATTCTTATGTCCCTAATAATACCCGATATAAGTGTTTAGACACAGGTTGTATTTAATTTATTATCAATAAATAGTCAAGAAATACCAAAACGTTTTTTGCATGTTTTCGCCGTTTTATATTAAATAATAGTTTTCAAAAGCATAAGTGTAAATTTTTACAGATATCTTTGTTTCCCTTATTTTTCGTTCAGGGACTGTATGCTAAGCTGTCTTCTCTGTAACTCTCCTTAATAAAATTCTACAGTCGCACGTCGATCTAAAATATAAACAAAAGATTAACTTTTTGAAAAACGCTCATCGACCTTCTTCACCAGGGTAACGTCGGGATAATTTAGTGCTAGCAGATCGAAAAGTCACCATTAGACGTTTAACTGAGTTTGTAGGGCTTTGCTTCCAGTAATATTCTATAAACTTCCTGACCTTTGCTCATTAAGCATTAGATTGCCTAATGAAGCCTAGAAATAAAACAAGAGATGAGTTAATAATTCAAGAAATAATTTTTCAAAGTAGGAGGCTAATTATGAACATATTTTGGTCTTAATGGTAACAGGTGACAAACATAGATCTACTACTTTGATCTGAGATTAAGCGAAAATCCAAAGTTTTCGAAAAATTCAACATCATCAACGCCGAAAAATTCACTCTTTCAAGCTGTGCGTGTGAAGTTTATACTAGTATATTTGGAAAAGGAAACAGAGACCCGTGTACGTTGAGGAAATAGAACAGGATATGCACCGAGGAAAAGTCCTGTTTCATCAAGACAATGCACCCAGAAAAATGTAGTTGCGATAGCTGACATTCAAGAGGCATGTTTGGAACTGCTTTAGCAACCGTCCGAAACGTTCTTTTTACCTAGGGACCCTTCTTGGTCTCCTGAAAAAGGAGGTCGCAAGAAATTTCAGAATTATGGTTACGTAAACGCTGTGGAGGCGCCTGAGAACTGCGACAATGGTTTTTTTTGGAGCATTTTCACTGCTTAAAAAAAGATAAATTAAATGCATTCCTTTGTTAGGAGGCTACGTTGAAAAATAAAATTTTTAGTTATGACCTTCAAGTCATGTTTTCATCCCCCTCGTAGTATAATGTTTCAAAATTCAAATATAGACATTCATCAGCTTGACCAGGTGATGGGTATCGCTAGCCGAAACGCGTATATCGTTGTAAACATCATATTTTATAATATTCATATAAAATAATATACCAGTGGTGTTCGGGAACCCAGATTGTTTAAAAAACCGGCATCCAAGCCTTAAACTTGTTTCGGGTCTATGAGATGGTGGTTGACAGATTCTTTTAATACCGTCTGTGAAAACCGTGGAACTAGGCCTTTAGAGCAGGTTTCGACGTAAAACAATTCGACCTATTCATTACCTATTAAGGCCTATTAAGGCATTACCTATAATTCATTACCTATTAAGGCTTCAAAACATTGTTGGCGAGGATGACATATTGCCAGCTGTTTGAAACGCGGTAAATTCGAAAAATGAAACAATCGTTTTTTGAGCCAGAGCGAACATATGTTAATTTTGGGTTTACGAGTAGAACATATCGCAACATTGATAGATGCAGAAATTTGATTTGGTAAGAAAGACCGAAATTGACAGAAGACCAAAACAGAATATATTCGAACCTAAACAGGATATATTCGAAACACACGTATTACCAATAATAAGACAAATTTTCAAATCAAAATCCTCCGAATTTTGCCTGATATTTCGTATGATATATTTTTTTGGAATTCATACGGGAACAAATCTAAGCCTTTTTCTTTTTCTTGTATTTAGCCACCGGACCCAGTATAGCTGAAGCTTGAAGCCAGCTTAAGGCCGGAACTTTTTGAGGTTACTCCTTATTAGGATTCTTACGAAAACTCAATTGTTTACACTTTCCAATGATCAAGCGATTTTCAAACCAAACAAAAGAGTTTTATACTTAAACCCAGCACTAATAATTTTATTCAAATATCATTTATTAAAGTGAATTCTGATTATCGCATTCAATGATCACAAATTTATTCGAGTGGAATTAATTTCGTATACAGTACATGCATAATTGGGAACCGGTCGAGGAAATACCACGACCATAGCAAACCAACTTCCAAACCTCAATCAAAGGAATGACGCGAATAGAAATAACACTTTACAATCGTTAATACATCCGCATAGTCATTTCCTGAATCTTAAAACTTTTCAACAAGAACGAATAATTGAATATTTACAACAAGGCAAATAAGTAGACTTTAACTAGTTCGAATACCGTTTTTAAATCTTCTGCAATAACATCTTATCGGCGTTCAGTCCTCAATCTAGTCCATCTATGTACAATTTCGAGAAATGCAAAACATATGTACGTAATCAATTCAGTAGCACGTTTGACCGACTTTTAAATTACGTATTTCGTGTTCATTTTAATTTTATCTAAGGAACGAACCCAACTATCTTCCGCAAGTACTTCCCAGCTTCACTATACATCAACAATCTAGACCTGAGGAAGTCTTCAGCTCGTAACAAAACGGCAAAGATGCGATGAGGTCAACTAGACAACCACGAAAGATTCTTTGAGAAAGTACAACATCAAGAATATAGTCAACCTCGACCAAGTCGCGCTATTAGGTGATGTAGAACGTTTGATTAGAAGTTGTTTGTAACGGGAACTTGGCTGGTGATCGTGTAACATAAGAGGTTGAAAATCATGATCTGTTCATTCGTTTTAATAAGATATTTGCCGCGAAACTGCAGATATGGAGAAGTAAACATTGAAACGACATAAATACGTTGAAATCAACTTGGCGGGATTGTTCGTTCCAGTCGAAAGATGAGAACCTCTGAGATGCGTTGAAGCAGAAGTTTAAGATGTTTTCCTGTTGTAATGAGAAGGGGGCGGGAGGGAATAAAAATCGATGCTAGTCGAGTTGATCAATTGATAGTTTGAAGCTTCCGCAAAACGTGAAACTAATTGATCAGAAAAAGGTAAGTAACTGATCTGTGATATAATTGAGGTCACCGGCGTTTAACCATTAGGTCAAATATTGGCTGGATATGTGCAACGCTCTCAGGTCAGGAAAAATAGGTAAAGAGGGTAATAGCATCGTGTCAGTGCAATTGTTTGCATGTTTTCCGTTTTATTGCTTTCCAAGAATAAAAATATCAGAATTCATGAAGACATGATTGGAACTCTCATTCAGGAACTACTCTCAATCCTTTCGTAGGATGTTAGATCCAAAACAGATGGTAAGTGTGAAACAAGCCTTTGCAATGAGTAAAATGATTCATTTCAACTGTTGCACCTTCTGACCGGTTCATGTAGAAATCTATCCATTACTTCAAACAGAATCCGATAATTGGAACTATTTCGAAATTAAAATAAGGCGAAATGTCTTTCATTGAAACTTCCATTTTTATTACACAAGTCCGGAAAAATTTGCCTGGAGCTTCATGGGTGGGAAGAATGCTTTACGAGAACTACTTGTACTTTCAATATCAGAAACTGGCCCGGGCTAAGTAAGAAATAAAATACGACACATCAAGTTGTCTTAATAGGCCAATTGAAAAGTCCCCGGTCTACCATAGTAAAGCCCTTTTTTTTGGTAAAATTCGATTTTATTATTCAATATAGTTGCCTTCGAGGGCGATACAGCGATCTTCCAACTTGTCGATACCATTTTTGTAGTACGATTTGTCTTTCGCTTCAAAATAGGCCTCAGTTTCGGTAATTACTTCTTCATTGGCGCTAAATTTCTTTCCAGCGAGCATTCTTTTGAGGTTTGAGAACAGGAAAAATTTGCTGGGGGCCAGATCTCGCGAATACGGTTGATGCGGAAGCAATTCGAAGCCCAATTCATGCAATTTTGCCATTGTTTTCATTGATTTGCGACACGGTGCATTGTCTTGATGAAACAGCACTTTTTTTTTCTTCAAATGGGGCCGTTTTTTAACGACTTCATCCTTTAAACGATCCAATACCGCTATATAATAATCGCTGTAGATGGTCTGGCCCTTTCGGACGTAATCAATGAATATTATACCTTGCGCATCCCAGAATACTGATGCCATAACCTTGCCAGCTGACTGTTGTGTTTTTCCTCGCTTTGGATTCGGTTCATCGTGTGCAGACCTCAGCAGACTGTCGATTGGACTTCGGAGTGAAATGATGGAGCCATGTTTCATCCATTGTCACATATGGACGCAAAAATTCAGGTTTATTGCGCTTAAACAGCTTCAAACTCTGCTCAGAATCATTAACACTTTGTTACTTTTGATAGATTGTGAGCTCGCGCGGCACCCATTTTGCACACAGCTTTCTCATGTACAAATATTCGTGAATGATATGATGTACACGTTCAGATGATATATTCACAATGTCTGCTATCTCGATCAATTTCACTCATTCAAAATTATTTTGTGAACTTTTTTGATGTTTTCGTCGGTGACAGCCTCTTTTGGGCGTCCACTGCGTTCGCCGTCTTCGGTGCTCATTTCACCACGTTTGCACTTAGCATACAAATCAATGATGGTTGATTTTTCCTGGTGCAGACCCCGGAAACTCTTTATCAAGCCAATTTTTTTTTCAAATAACAAAAGTAGCTACACTTACAACGCAATATCTCACAAACTAATGGTCGAACTGCTGTCAAATTTTGACACATATCGTTTCAAGGTTGGTACTAACTAAAAATCATATGGATTTAATACTCGCACCGCCATCTGTGTGTCAGACCGGGGACTTTTCAATTGACCTGGTATTTCTTTCCAAACCGAATGTTCACGGTTCCTCACAAAAACCTAGCTCACAAATCAAATTTTCAACTCCTTGAGAGGTTGAATGAAAGCCTTTGAACATACATACTTCAAATTTCAAAACAAAGGACTTTATCGAATCTACGAGTTTTCATTTCTAAGACCAGTACAAACGAGGACAAAAATTTAAACAGCATCAAAAAAACCCAAAGTTTTCCTTTCATTGAAAAGGAATGGACCGATTTCTATTCCGAGTCAGACAACATAAAGGTGTTGGATTTCATTGAATTGTCGAAAATTTCTGTTGTGAAATTATCTGTATATAAAGATTTCGCATCCTCTCAACAACTTTCAATTTTATATCTGAAGATTTTCATTGAATATAGGGAAAGATAAATTTGGCATTTCTATTTAATTTAAGACAGTCAAATGACAAATCTAAACGATGGAAAAGACATTGTAGTTCCTCTATACTCGTTGTTATGTCCGACAGGACCACCTAGTCCTGAGACTTTCCATTGCGTATGTGAATTAACTTTTGAATATCAATATAGGTACATCGCTCAATCAGGACGTCAAATTAGAACATGACTTTATGAGTACCTAAAGGTCTTCAATAATAGAAAACGAAATTCGGGCGCAACAACTGATTCTAGCTGTGCTAACCACGTTTTCAATAACAAATGTCTATCAACTCACGTTAGGAAAAAAGGAGAATTCTTCATGTACAACATAATAGATAACCATTAAATGTTCTCGAAAACATGAAACTTTGTTCTGAAGACAATAAAATTAATATACTTGTTCATACTTAATGAGTAAACGCACTGGGTCAGCCAGAATTTCAATAATGGACATGGAATAACTTTTCTCGAAAAATTTCGAATGTTTACTTTTTGACCAACTATAACATCGAAAAATTATGCCACAACAAGATCACAATTACTCTGTTTTATGAATTTGTAGTGAAAGAAGACATACCTTCAATTGATCTTTGACATATCCAATCCCAAAAAAGTCCTACTTTTTATATTTTCTATGATGAGCGCATTTCATTTTCGAAAAATTTCGAAATTTTAAATCCGAGGATCTACATAACTTATAAGATTCGAAAATTTCTGTCAATGCTAGCAAACATTAAATTATTTGGACGAGCGTCCCACATTTTTTCACTAGCTGTTTAATAATTAAATCTTAGCAAAAGTTTTCCAGAATTTCTTCCTAAAGATGATGTCGAAATATTGGGACCAAACTAAAATCCAAACTATGTTGATCTGGGAGCTGGGATTCTCGGAGTAGAGGCATCTTGTTCACTACTCAAAATGTTTTTATAGACTTTCTTTCGAATATGAAAATGTCACACGTGTTCGTAGTATTATAAGAAACCTTAAATTTTCAAAATATCCGCATAAAAAATTTTGAGAAACATTTCACATATACACAATCTTTATTGTTTTCTCTTTCACTTTGAAGTTAAGTCAAATATCTCAGCACCAATTTTCGACCATTATTGTTGCTCTATTGTCATTGATTAATATGACTCCTCGTTTGCAGTTTTCGAACAATTATTACACTTGTTTGGATCCCTTCTCTATATTTCATACATAAAATTATTTTTATATTTAAATCCTTTTATAATCCACTAAAGTTTAGCTAGTGATGCTCCGCTTGAAGTCTACACATCTCCTTCTTAAGTTTAATACGTTAGCATATACTGTGAATACGTTGCATTTCGTGTTTATTGAAGTCCCTCTTAGTAAGATTTGTCCTGAGCAATCTCCGCCGGAGACATCTTTTCGTAACATGATAAGTACAACTGGATACACTAGATTACTTCAGTTCCAGAGCCTCCAGTGAGAACAAATTTTTTTTCTTCAATAGAAATCTAGATCAAGATAACCGTTTTTATTTAGCTAAAAATCTTCGCTTGAGATACATTTTCTGTGACTTGTTTGTCCATCAGTTTGGTTTTACTAAATCAACTTTATCAACAATCTTTCCTGTGATCTTTTATGCAAAGATGGTTCATTCGTTGTCAAAAATCATGGCCAAACCTATTTACATCTTCGCCATTATCGTCACTTTTTTCAAACAATGTCAAAAGAGAGAATTTATTCAGTACATGTTCATATAAGGTAATCGAGTTTATTATTATAAACGTGGTAGACTCTAGAAAACCTTCATGTGATCCCCTCTTTGTGGGAAGAATGGTAGCAAATGAAGATTGAAACCATTCAAACGATTAATGACACAAGTTTCGGCAGCCACCATGAACATTGGAACTCAAAATTTCACTTGTTACACGCTCCAATTGAATATTTTCTCGAAAAAATGAGAGGCTACAGTGAAAGATCAACTGAAAGAAATCACAAGGATGCCTGTGATATAATGAGTCATTACCAAATTAAATGGGGTGTCCATATGTTAGGTTACTATTGTCGAGAATAGGACCGAGGAATCGAAAAACGAATTTGCAGATGCATCAAAAACAAATACGAGGAACCCCATAAAACGAATGACCAGACCTAAAATTTTCCTTACCGAATCATTTTCATCACATAGTCGATTGTTGTTGTTTTTGTACTTTTGCTGAAAGAACTCTATGGGTTACACTCACTTTTTAAATCCGAGAATCGGATTCTGAATTTGAGCATCTTCCATAACTCTTGCAAAAAGATCCTTAATAAACGTTAAGACTTTTTAGCTTAAATATTTTAAAAATGTTGCTGTAAAAAAATTGGAAACTTATTTTCGTTTTTTCATTCTCTAACTGTCTAAAAGATGAATTAGTAACGTACACTTTTCTCTTATGATAGAATTCATTGTCAAATTAATTTTAATTAGATGTGGAGCCTTGTCCTTACCAATTTCATCGAAAATCAATGAAATAAATATTTTCAAAAATGAATCCAATATATCAATGGACTTATCTTCAAAGTCAACACTTTTATGACAAATTTAAAATATTTTAGAATTATTTTAGTCAGAATCGAGAAAAGATCAAAAAGACTTTGATTAATGTTCTAGTTAAAGGATATGCTAGTAAAAGAATAAAAAGTATCAATTAAGTTTGAATTACTCCTCTGACCATTTCCCCAACATTTTAGTATGTTATTGATGGTAAAATTTTAAATTTATTTTAAGATTTGCAAAGTAGAAGTAGTCCAAAATTTCGTTTAATTCCAGCAAATTTCCATTTTAAAGAAAATATACGGAGAAAACTCTCATCCCATTACACTCCTCACTAACTCTTCCGGTCTCACCCTCCATTTTTACGGAGCATACCTGCTGTTAAGAAGGTACATAAACGTTACTACTGACAATAACTGCTGCTGAATAAGTACTAAAGACCGAACTACCTCTTCGTTAATTGTTTTCTTTGATTAAAACTCAAAGAAAACACTCAAAAAACTCAAAATAAACTGACGAAAAAAGAAAGCTCGTCGATCGTAACCAAAACTCGTCTTTTCCTCTTAACTTTAATTAAAACTAATTAAATTGGATTTTCGCGTCCCCGTTTCCAAATTTTTACTCAATTATTGTTAAGTGGAATGTGCTTGACATACAGCAGCAGTTCCTTATAAGGTATTCTAATAGGTTCGGCGAATCTGCAAATACAAAATTGTTAAAATCATTGCTAGTTATTTTTAAAACATTTTTAATTTGCTACAACAGATTGAAGAATTGTTGACGTTAAGACGATTTTAGATGGCTTGCTAATACCAAAAATCTATTTCAAATCTTTTGACTTGCAACAACCTTTACTCCAATGATCAAATAAAAATGTTCAAACACTTAAAATAAATCTTCTATTCACACATGGACGCTAAACGCTATGATTAATCCAACGCATGACATTGCTCCCAATAAAACTGTTTACACAATCAATTTTATGATTTTGTACTTAAATAAAAATGAAAATTGGAACACTTCCAGTGCGGTTGGTCTGCTTTTGATGTGAAAACTACCAGAGAAAAATCGTAGAAAAAAAAATAAAATAAAATAATGATTTTTCTCATTTCACTTTTTGTGACCGTGTTTTTTCGCTGTTTCTATTTCCACTTTAAATGTTTTGTTTTCACTGTACGCTATGATTTTTCTAAATCCAAAATGGGTCAAATTTTAATTTCAAACACAACAGCGTATCTAATGACGGAGATTTTTGAAAATGAGGCTTACTCACTATCGTATCATTCATGGTTGAATTGCCACAACTAATTGCAGGGTATACCAAAATTGGCGGAGATTATTCAATGTGGGTAAATTTTTGATGCTTTTAAGTGGTTACTAGAGTGGATTTGTCTGAGATTATTTGCTGCAGGTTAGTTTTGGATAGATCATCGCCAAAAGAGAGAGCCCCATGCTGATATAATTTCAGCGATTTAGCAGATAAATTGACTCCAAGGTACTGATTTGCTTTATTGAATGTTCTTGACTAGTTAAGTCGATTGAAAGGTGAGCGTTGCAACGAAAGTCATTTTTGGATTGATATTTAGAACTCTATTAATAGCTTGCAATCTAGTAGACGGTTCGACACTTCTTCCAAATATGCTTTGGAACAAACTTAACAACCATGTCATACCAACAATAACGTTCTGATAATACGTTATTAATCTGCGTAAAGCCATTATGTGAAGCTTATTTGTTTTTTAACATCATTATGTTATTTGTTTCTGGCCAGTCATCACTTAAGGAAATCTCAAAATTTACTTGGTATGCACAAAATTTGGCCTTTTATTATAGGCATTAGTAAAGTAGCCTATAGGTTTTAGTTAAAATAAACAAAATTTTCACTTTGTTGCTCGTAATCTTCTCAATTCTTGTGATCTTCTCAACTGCTCGTAATCTTCTTCGGCTGCGTTGCGCTTAAGAATGACCACTTGATCCAATCAAATTCTCTTCATAACCAGTTTTGGTAACAAATAATAGTCAGAGATTGCTTCATCTAGGGAATATGATATATTATGTAGCAATTTCTAGCCCATCTGAAGATTTCCTGCTAAAATAACTACACATGTAGCCTCGGAGCATTGTCATGAAAAAGCACACTTCTGATTCGCTGAATGCGGTCATTTTTGCTTCAAAACGGTGTCAAATACGTCCAACGCCAATGTGATGGACCGGTGGTATTTTGACTCTTTCAAGGTAATGATAATAAATGACACCACGAGTATCCAAAAAAATGTGTGGCCAGATTTTGCTGACCGACATACACATCTTAGCATTCTTCGAACTTCCATCATCCCTAGATACCCACCGTTTGGGTTATTTCTTGGTCTCTAGTTTAGTGCAATGGGGCCCTTCTTATCTACGGTAGCTAAACGGCGAAAAAACTCATTTGGATTACGTTTGACTATCGCTAAATTCTCCTTTGATATTGTCCCGTGAGTAATAGTAATAAGGACTTTTTCATGCCTAAATGTTCATGCAAATTGTGATGTAGCCGCTTAGTTAAGATAATTGTAACCTCAGCCAACTCTCAACCATTCAATCTTCCACCGTCCGATATCCTTCAACCGATTTCATCAAGGATTCTAAGCGTAATCACTACCTTGAGACAACCGAATTATGCAGTGTCACTTGTATTGTTGCGATTGTAACGATTGCGATTGAAATTGATGCTGCAGAGTCCCTAAATTTACGATATTTCTCCTTGGTTGGCCCTCACAAGAAAATCACATATTTCAATTTTTTGTAGAAATTAACGAGCCTAGCAGATTTTAATAGCTGCTAAACATAAACTATTCGGCCGGCAAACATAAAATAAATATCGTAGCTTGCTTAAAAGTTTACAGCAGTCTAACAATCAAGGGCAGTTGCTGAGAGAGTAGGCTTTTTAATAAAAGCCATTAAAGTTAATACGTACGAAATTGAAAAAGTCACGGACTTCTCACCCTCATGACACCATCGGACTTACCATCCTCGTATTAATAGATATATTGTTTGTATAATTTGTCATTCATGTTTTTATGTTTTTTCAAAAAAAAAAAATAAAATGTATAATAATAAATGAATAAATAATAATGGGGGGGGTGGTAAACCGATCGGTCGCATCTGCAGCGAAAAAAAGGAACAAGTTTGAAGAGAAACGGTTATTTGAAAATACAAAGGCCGCATAATGGCGGCCGAAGAAAGTTACTTTAAACCGACTAGTTCACCGCGTGGGCGTGGGGGTTAGGACATTATTCAAGCCCTGATCCTTCCATGTCACATACACACACACACACACAGAGGAAAAGCTCACTCCTTCATGTTAGTTTAAAACTAAATGGATCAGAAATCAGAAGATGTTTATTGAGAATTGTGCACCTGTGAATTGTGCTGCGCTGATTCTGGACACTGAGTTGTGCTGAGCTGATTCTAATCGTGATTCCTGTAGCAGAAACCTCCACTTCAGCTGGTTTCGGGATTTCAGTTGTTCTGCTGCGCTGCCTCTAATCGTATTTCCTGTAGCACAAATCTGCACCTTAACTGGTTTCCTCGGATCGTGCTTCCTGTAGCACAATCTGCACCATAACTGGTTTCAGGATTCACCTGTTCTGCAGCGTTTCCTTGGATCTTGCTTCCTTTAGCACCACTCTGTACCTCAGCTGGTTTCACGATTCCCCGGTTCCGCTGAGCTACCGTGGATCGAGCTCCCTCTATTGTTAATCCTATTGGTTGATTTGTCTCGATATTCGATACTATAATTGTCTTCCTCGATACTTCTATTACTTGAATTGGTTATTTGTCTCGATACTCGATACTATAATTGTCTTCCTCGATACTTCAATTACTTGAATTGGTTCTTTATCTCGATACTTTATTACTTGAATTGATACTGCTATTCGTTATGTATCTCGATACTTTATTACTTGAATTTGTTATTGAATTGGTTATCTGTACCTTACAATTTCTATACTATTATACTATTTATACTGTTACGTACACAATAACCTAGTGAATTAAATCCATAGAAAATTTATCGCAAATTTCTTCCAAGAATTTTTTTTTGCAACTGACATTTCTTTTCTTTTTTTTCTCTTTGACATTTAATTTTCCTGAGACTTTTTTTATTTATTTTTTTTAATATTTGCTATCAATATTATTTAACTTAGTAACTACCTTAAACCTAACTATAAATATTTCTATTTTAATTTTATTTTTACTTATGTATATATATTTTTTTGCTTGTTGAATGTCGCCTACACCTCGGAATACGTAACAATGTGCTTAAACTTGAAATATTAAATAGACTTTGCAGGTTTAACTTCGTTCGTTCCTTTACTTATTCCGTTTTTCATCTTAACAATGATGGTAAAACGCCGATCTCTCAATTTTTTCGAGACGAAAAAAGCAAATATTTAAGTTAGTAGACTGGTTAAAAATCGTCCGAAAATTCATATGAAAATCTAAAATCATGCAAAAAATCAATAACAACCCGAGCGTAGAGTGTACCTGCCGGTACTAAAATCAACAAACTCTGAGAAAAGAATTTAAAAATTCCAGAAGTCAATCCGAAATTTTCAAATCTTAAAAGTTTTAGAAACGTGATCATCAATATTTTCCACTCCTGTTAAGGAACAAGAAGAGAAATGGGTTTTTTTTCTGTAGGAAAATTGCGCATCCTATTTAGTTTCGGACCCCATTTAAGTCCTCCTATATTGTCTTATGCAAGTTTTATCCATTGATAGATAGAATGTCAATACGTTTCGATGATACTTTATCTTCGGTTGGTTACTTCGCATTGTATTTTGAATTATTCAAAGTGCTCTCAGTAAAAAGTATAAATTTCCTTGCGTTAGACAAAAAGACAAAACCCTAAAAATAATGATTTGTCGCTCAATATTAAACCAAGCTTTGAGATACATAACTAAAACTAAAAACCGCGCTGAAAATCTTCACAGAAGTATGATCATCCTCATATTTTTCATATTTCCAACACATTCTTGTGATGTAAAATTCGAGGAAGCCATTCAATTTCGATGTTTATATAAATCTAATTCTTGGATAGAGTTACAGCCCAAATGGAGCCATGGCTTCGCAAATTATTTATTGCTGAAAATAAATAGAAAAAAGAAAATAAATTATTAAAGCTAAAAAATACGAAACAGGAAGAAAAGAAAGCTAAAGGAAAATAGCAAAAACAGAAAATCAAGTCTCAAAAAAGTCCCAATGAAGAAGAAATACATTTTGACACAGACAGCGAGCCTATTGCCGTCATAGGACTGAAAGCTCCTGGTTCAGAAGATGCAGAGTGTATATTCTGCAACAGCCTTTTTCTCAAGATACTCGAGGAGAGACATGGATCAAATGCATGGTGATTGCGCAGGCTCAGAGTTCAATACATGGATATGTAATTTGGCAAGTAACTTAAGTACCCTAAGTAAAATTGACCAAAGTTCTTGTCGATCTCATAAAAGTAAAGGTTTATTATTCATAGTTTTATAGTAGTCCATATTTCGGTACCTATTCCATAATTAGGTGCGTTTATGTTGATTTTGTTTTTGAGAAAATTTTATATGTTAAATTAATAAATGTAAAACAAAACTGTCAACAAGTTAAGCGCAACTGCATGAGTGATCGTTTCTTGCAGTTTTTAATCTTGACTTAGAAGCGCTCTGCCTCTCACCGTTTTTGTGGCCCTCCTCCTGACGGATTTTTATCAAAATTAGTCCTTTTTGTATCTATCTGACTAGAATCAGTGACTAGATCACTAGTCAGTTAGGTACCAAAATATTACGATTGTATTTTTTTGAGCTTGGTGATCGTGGATAATTGTGAGACGCCATCAAGACTATACTACCGCATTTGTATGATTTCCTGATGCTTAATGTAGCCAAATATCTTCGAAGCACTTCTCAATAGGAAATATCAATCAGAAATATGGATCTGATCAGCATTTTGTATATATTGAATTTAATTTATCAATGGTTTAACTTACTTCCTGTATTTATTTAATTTAAAGTTTAGTTCAGTTTATTCCTTTGGATTCGTCCTTTTCACTGGCATCTGTTTCAATTTTTGTACATTTAGGAGACTCTAAATACACATGTGGTTCACCCTGAAATCGTTAATTTTCAAATTTTGTCAAATAAAAGTGTTGATCTTGAACTTGGTATTCTTTTCGTTTGCTTATAACTCAAACTCAATCTGCTTTCTGGACTGCTGCAAAGCCTGAAATATAAACAGGATATTTCACAAACGCATCCACGTCTTCTGCATACGCCACTAACTGAACAGATTTCAATATCGTTCCATTCGTTTTGATGATAACGTACTCAATTATCAGATTCAGGAGAAATGTGCAAGATCAACTTCTCTCTTTTGGTCCACTTACTGGAAAAATGATTTTGACAGTTTCATATAACGATTGACTCAACCCATATTCTGCAATGATTCTTTTGAAGTTCATTCTCTTGCAACTCATGTGGGCTTTACTCTTAATTTCAAACACATGAGACTCATACCATGTCAGCGTGACAGCTCAGACTTCCAGACAGCTCAGAATTCAAACCTTAACAATTTCTAGGTGAAGGATGTCCTCCAATTATACAAGGAATAGTTCAATAGTAGCATAGTCTTTTAGGTAGTGTCATGAATACGATGGCAAATTCGAAACGTCCGGGCAAACGTTGGCGGATTATTTACCACAATACCGTGCGTCTAATAAGCTATGTTGTTGTTCTCACCATAATTGCATCATAATCATAGGCGTTCCAGCCTAATCCAGACCTTCACAAAAAAAAAGAAACCATTCGATTCTCTATTGCCTTCTCCTAAACTCCTATTGCCTGGATAGCCAATCTATGACAGATGGCAATCATCGATTCTTTTTCTAAATTATTTTTTAATTAACGCATGTACTTTTCTGACTTCATTCGTCCAATTTCATGAATCTTTCATTTTATACCCAGTCTTTAGTTTTGGCTAAGTCATATTTGCTGAATACTCGAATGTAATCGTTGTATGCCCGAATCAACTTTTTTCCTCAGCACCGTATTGCCGGAACCACCTTTTCTTTTAATTTATTTCATCTTCACTGGAGCGTAGCACAGTAGATACATTTTCCAGAAACTTTCTCGCCTTGATTAAGAAACAAAAGGACGAAGGGCATATATTAAAAATGAGAATTGAGAGAAAAAATGATTTACTGTAGAATCGAATACAACATTGTCCTTTATGTCCTTCCATGATATTTCAATTGATCAATTTATAATTCTTCTAATATTCTCAAGGAAAGAAAAGAGTAAAAGAAGTAAAGTTGTAAACAGGTGAAGTTATAAGCTTGGTATTTACAATAAAAGGACGTTTTTCGATACTCTTTTTTAAGTGGGTTTCCCTCACTAAACACGCTGGTCCTTTATTCTGTGTCACAAAGTAGAAAAAAAGGAAATCATTAATATCCAAAAAGCGTTTACAGTCAATACTAAGTCGCATAGAACCTCTAATCCAGGACATCTAGCACTGCGGAAGATACCATTCTTGTGCAAGGTGAAGTCATAGCAAAGTCAGTGCCCTAACCAATTACCTAGCTAATTGGGATTTTCATTTTCTGACGTGGTTAATGGACCAATTTTACGTAACGAAGCATGTAAAATTATCTAATTTTAATCATGGTGTTACCAAAAATAGCGATAAATACTAGGCATGACTAGTTGCTCATATTTGTTGTGTAACATCCGTTTTTCGCCAAGAGCCATCATCAAAAAGACTACAACGTTTCCGTTCGGACTGTGTTGCTGGTTTTGCATTGACAATTTAACCATAGAATTGTGATCCGTGTGGAAAAGAATGGACTTGATTGGAAGGATACTTCCATTGTTCATCTTGCCTAAAACTATTAACGAATTTTCATTTCAAGATCCTATTATTCATCTGAATATACTGTAAATTAATATGGTAATTAACGTCTAATAAATGACTTTATAATAAATTTACTTGAAACGTGGTTAAAATTATATTTTGTTTGTTTATATCTTATTGTTATTATTTCGTTGTTTTTTAATTTAAAAAGGAAATCCTGACTTATCTTCCTTCTACTTCGAAGCAAATCTATGAATTCTATGGTTAATTTTTACATATTTTAAATCTATTTAACACACTGGCCATGCATACATTTCCAACCATGACGCGGACTAAGTCATGGTCAATTATCTTAGACACGATGACGAATAGTTTTCGCTGTGCCGTGGACTAGGAGATTGTTTGGTAGCCGTCTGTCCGCCTACCAACCACAATAATAAATGGTTGCTTCCAAGTGAAGTTATCAGTTCGTCTAACCTTTGTGAAGAGATATTTCTAACGAAAGAGAAAAGAAAATTATATGAATGTAAGTATATCAAAAGGTCATCAAAGAATGCAATAAATCTTGAAAATGCATTGTTGCTAGTATTTCGCATTGAATGCAATTGCAAAGAAATGCATTTGTAAGTGGACAAATTAAATAATAAATTGCGATATTTACTTTTGTTGTTTTCGAAAGTACGTGGGACTCGTGTTTGAAGTTTTTCTTTGAAATTTGATCGATAATTTTCTCAATTTTCGGAAAATATAATATTTTGTCTCAGTAGTAGCTGTTTGTAACATAATAGTGCGGGGACCTCGATTAACATTTTATATTTTAGTCACCATTTATTATGAAAAAACCATGTAGAAGAGCTAAAAAAAACAATAGTCCCCATACCACTACAAAGTGATTGTACTCCTTGATGATTCTGATTAAAGGATAGTTATCGAAAAATAAAGAAAGCCAGAATAAGCAAATGGCTTCAACTCATCATAATATTTTCTTATTATTTCTATTAATAATATCTTCGGTTGCCAAATTTTGAAACAAAATAAGCTCTCTTTTACATAATTGTGGAAGTCAGTTTATCATTATATCTATCATTATCTCATGCTACTACTGTTATGACTGTACTTATAATGAAATTTCAAAATTTTAATAGTTACAAAACTCTTTTTTTGTAATCTGTAAATTTGGGAAAATTTCTCGGTTTCAAAAGAAAGACGCATCCTTGTATGAAGTCTTCTAGAGACACACCTTTGATACCCCACCACTACGTTGTCAGGTAATTCAAAACTATTGATCTGGATTAAGGAAACATAGGACTTAGATCATTGAATTCACTAGCACTGTTACAAGTCACAGAACTTATTATGCACATTATATATTGACGTTACTCAAAATTCTTGAAAATATTCAACTGCCCCAAGATGAAACCGATCAAAAACTCAAATTAAAATTTTGGCCACTTTGCTCGGCACTTTTAAACAATTGATCATGGAAATACCAGGTGTATGCACAAGTTTTGCCCATCAGCAAAAACAACGCAACGTATTAATTTGACACATACAGCATTTCGATCATCTGACATTTAGCTACAAACACACACGAGTTGAGTCCGCAAAAATTGTCTTATCGTGTTGTTCAATCATGTGGCTGAAAATGAGCAATTGAGGCACGCATTGCTTTTCTTGTTTAACCAAAAGCAAAAAGTAAAAACGTAAATGTAAAATGAAAAAATATATGGTGTAAGAACATATGGTAAACTCGCTCCATCAATTAGAACTTGTATGACGTGGTTCCGAAAATTCAAAAGTGGTAACTTCAATATGAAATACAGTGAACGCTCTACTAAACCACAAAAATGCGAAGAGAATGGATCGCAGGAGTTATTGGTTGGTGGCAAAACTCATACTAAACGCTAATTAGCAGAAGTTTCACGAGAAACGGTCAACAGACGTTTACAACCAATAGGTAAGATCAATAAACTCGGTAAATTGGTGCCACAAAATTTGAATGAAAGTCAAATAGAAAATTGCAAAGTCACCTTTGAAATGCTGCTATGGCGCCATGAAAGCAAACATTTTTGCATTAAATTGTGACGGATGACGAAAAAAGGATTTATGTTGAAAACCCGAAGCGGAAAAAATCGTGGCTTTGACCTGGCGAAACCCGTCTTCCTATGCAAATGCAGAATCGCTTCGGAAGGAAGAGCATGATCTGTGATGTTGTATTATGAACTTCTAAAGCGGGGCAAAACCGTTTATGTACAACGCTTTCGTCAACAAATGATAAATTAAGACCTCGCATCAATCGAAAATAGGCATGAAGACATGACAGTGAATTTGTTACACGATAACGCGCCGCCGCACACAACCTAATCAGTGAAAGACACCGTGAAATAGCTTCGATGAGACCACTTACTGCACCCGCCATGCACCCCAAACTGAGCGCCATCTGACTATCACTTCAACGGGGGACACGTTCGGAGAGCAGCACTTCAACTATTTCGAGGAAGTTGGAATGCGGCTCGACGAATGGTTTTTCCGTAAACACAAGCAGTTTTTCTGGCATGGTATTCATAAATTACCTGAAAGATAGGCGAAATCTTTAAAAACTGATAGCCAATATAGTGAATAAAATAAATTACCTTGAAAATTACGTATTTTTTGACAAACAAACCGGAAAAAACGTAGGCATACACCTGATATTGACAATTCACCAGCGTGTGGAAATGCAGCGAAAAAAAATGTTGAAAACTGAAAAACTGCTGATGTCATTTGTCATCAAAATCGTGAAATCGTACGATTTTCCCTACCTTTACCCTTCGTTCCCTACCGTACCCTTCGTTTTAATTTGTGAAGGGAGTTTTCAAAATATTTTTTCTCTGAGATCCAGCGATCTCAGAAGCCATAGCCATCGAAAATTCACCACGCTATATGCTTGAAAAAATTGTGCAAAATGGAGTATCAAGGCCGCACTCAGTCCAATGAAGACGATAAGGGGGAAGGGGTTTTTCGTTATGAAAAACATATTTCGTATTGAAACATATTTCAATTTCAACTTCTGATGTCCTATTTGATAAACCCTCTCGATAGAAGTTATATCGAGAAAGAAATATAACTTCTTTGAAGAAGAAGTATAACTTAAGTAATGAAAAAGAATAATTTAAAGATAAATATGATGAAAATGGGTGAAAGGGCACAAGTTTTTTTTTTTCTAAGGAGAAATTTTTTCTGCAAATGAATTTATTCATTATAAAATTTATCCAATAATATCATGCCTTATCTTCCATAGCTTTATTTTTCAAGTAAAACATCCAAAGGTTTCATGTCTTATAACTGTTTTTAAATGTCTCTCAAATAATCTAATTATCCAATCCAAAAATTATTATTTACCAAAGAAATAAAAATTGCTTGAATTTCAATTAAAATTATTACATGCTTTGGATTTTAAAAGAAATTTAAATCTTTAACATTGCTCATTATTTTTCGATAGTTTACATATTGATATTTAACTTTGTTCTACAGAGGGATAGCCGGCACCAATCGAAGTAATAACCTTCCATTTTTGACTGTCTTAACTCTTATATCCTGTTCTGTAATCTAATATATCTACACTGTCATACGATTAACATTCTTGAAATTCGAAAATTTGAATTTTAGTTATCTATTTTATAACTTTAAACTCAGTTCTTTCCCTTTTATAGTTTTTTCTATTCCTAAATCTAATTTATATCTTCTAGTTAACTCGACTCTCGAACGATGTTGAGATTCCAATCTACTATCAGAGTTTTTATTTTTAAGTATTGGTTCAGCGAGAGTATACGTTTTTATCCAAATTGATATCACTGAAATCCATTACTCTTTGTCTAATCTTCAATTTTATTATCATTCTATTGGAAATGTTTTTTTAATTATTTTTCTTTTTCTACTTTTATAAAGGGAAAGTCCGCCCTAAAGATAGATACATAAAAAAACGCGAGAAAGGGGTTATAAATCTATTAAACTTTGTCAACTCCATCAACTTTATCAGTTACTCTATTTGATAACAAGTTAAAGTTCCCTAAAAGAGAATGCCGATTTTTTAAGGGATTTTTTTAAGTTTATGTCATTTCTATTCATTTAGGACTATTCATTTTCTAGTTGTTCTTCTTTTTTCTTTGGAATTTTGTATTGATGTTTTAGGTATACGTATATTTATCTTATTTTATGAATCTGAGTTAAAATAGACTAACACGCAGTTTGATAAATGTTCACGCTTATATTGAATATTCGTTCAAAATCCAAAAGAATCAAGACAATAAAAGTATTTTATAAATTTAAAGTTAATAAATATTTAAAATACTTCAAAAATATACAATTTCAATAAAAACGCAAGAAGAAAACAAAAAAATAATATCACAACAAATAGCAAACATTTATCTTTGCTATTTGAAAGTTGCCGCAGGCGAATTTATTTTAATGATGCAGGTCCTCGGACCAAACCGTCCTCTTATGTCTGTGAGAACGCATTACGGCCGATCATGGCTAGGGATAGGAGAAACGCGTTCCCTTGGGAAATAAACTCTGTACGGTAGCCTTACAATCCCAAAATATGTATATGAATAAAATGAATATGTCTAAAATCAACCTTTTTTGAAATCAAAATAAATAATTAAAATCTAAAATATTTCAAAATCAAATAAAATAATTAAAAAGAAATTAAACGAAATATTTGATGCAAATAAAACTTTCAAATGACTTTAATCCTTACAAACTAACACCTTTAAACTACGTGCGAGGATGGGAAACTTTATTCGGCGGAAACTCTATATCTCCCGAACAAATACAAAACATATGCCAGCAGCAATTGCATCGCTGGGCTTGGGTAGAATCCAGCGTCTCAGAACCGATGGCGTCATCAGAATATTATACTAGTTCTCAGGACCATCACTTATAAGAACTTCTTCAGTAATTTGAGCATTCGAATTTGTATTCCTTTTTACAATGGGAGGACAAACTGGAGTTGTATTAGCTTATTAATCAACTGATATCATCTTTCACAATATATATTATGTATTCGCCGACTTCCACTACGTATTATCAATAGGAATTGTGTAGGATTTGGTAAAGCTTAATATTAAAAGAAAAAAATTTTTGGGAATTAGCTAGGACGATTTTTCAAGCATTTAGAATACGATTTGGTAGAATTAAGTTGGTTTATTACTAGTAAATGGTATCTTTTGCTCATATACAGAACTCTATCGACAACTGGTGAAGCTCAAAAATCCACCTCTTTCCGTTTGAACAATCGGATGCGAACGCCAAAATTTAACAATTTATTTAAAAATTAAATTTACCTTTTTCATGCCTGACAACTAGATTATCATTTACTATTTTCAAATTTTTCCTAACTAAAAAGCGTTTATCTCTAAACGTTGTATCTTTGGCCATTACTGAACCTACGCCAAATACATTGGAAATCTAGAACAATTTCGTTCTTTGATTTCTCCTGACGAAAATCTGTTTGTTGTTGCTAAGGTCCGTCGTTCGTTCTCGTTCTCCATTCTCGAGAAGACGAAGTACATAGTTACATATTTTTCTACGTGTAGTTTTGGGTCTACCCTCTGTTTTTTATATTTGCTGTAATCAGTACTTTCGGATACACGGTTTCAAGTCTTATTAGTACCTTTCTATAGCAGGGCGGTCCACTTCCGATGCCATTATGGAAGTGGTGAATGCAGTCCGTCGAGCCGAAGCGCACAAAACTGATTCCAAACAAGTAGTCTTGCTAGTGACGCTTGACGTCAGGAATGCCTTCAACTCCGCCTGATAGTCGGATAATTTTGACACATTGGAAAATTTTTTCCGATTGACAGGGTATCTGATGCGGATTTTGAGGGATTACTTAAAGGACCGCAGTCTGCTCTATGACACACAAGACAGGCGGCGCAGTATGGAGATTACGTCTGGTGTAGCGCAAGGCTCCATACTGGGACCAGACTTGTGGAACGCCTCATATGACGGTACTATGGAGGCTTGAGCTGCCAGATGAGTCGCGCTTGGTCGGCTATGCAGCTGATTTAGCAGCACTGGTCGCCGGACGCACAGTCGAACATGCGCAGCGCAGACTGGGAATGCTAATGCTTCGAGTGAGGGATTGGATGACCACCCGCGGGTTCAGTTTGGCACTAAAGAAAACCAAGATGGTCATTCTCACGAAGAAAAGAATTCCCACGGTAATTCCTTTGCAGATCGGAGATGCGACTGTTGAGTCTAAACTTGCGATAAAATATTTGGGACTATTGATCGATTCGAAAATGAGCTTTTCGGAACAGATCAGGGCAACGGCGAAAAAGGCCGCGATAGGCGTTTCGGCTTCAAGTCGACTAATGTGCAACATCGGTGGGCCCACACCGAGCAAACGCCGACTCCTCATGAGTGCTGTACAGTCAGTGCTACTGTACGGCTCTGAGGTTTGGGCCGGAGCTGTCAGTAAGGGGTAAGGAGACGAGGAGCTTTGCGGGTTGCGTCTGCACACCGCACTGTCTCTGAATCGGCGGTGTTTGTGATCGCAGGAGTGATATCCGTCGCCCTCCTTGCTAGAGAGCGACAAAGAATTTATGACCGAAAAGTGGAGGGCTCGAGTGGCAACAGTGCTGGGAAGGTGATTCTAATAGCCGCTAGACAGCCTGCCTTATAGGGGACGTGGGATCGTGGCTGAATCGAAGGCACGGTAAGACTGATTATTATCTTACCCAGCTTCTTAGCGGGCATGGGTATTCTCAGTCTTACCTGCACAATATTGGTAAATCATGGTCCCCAGACTGCATTTTCTGCCCAGGGGAAAGGGACGACGCATGTCACACCTTCTTCAACTGTAGAAGGTGGAACAGGATGCGGCAGGACTTGTGGGAGGTAATGGGAGAGTTTTCTCCAGACAATCTGGTCGGAGAAATGCTGAAAACTTTCGAAAAATGGACCCGTATGGCACATTACTCTCGAGCAATACTTGCAGCAAAAAAGGTACCATGGATAACCTTAGGTGCTGGGTCTAGGAGTCTTCTTTCCAGCAGTCCTCCTCCATCCTGCCACCTCCCGCTGGGGGAGATTTCTCTACGCTGACGGCGCCCTAGGGCGAAGTTAAAAGATACATAGCCCGAAGTAATGTGTCAAACAGTTCCAGGCTAGGGTCTTGACAGATGTTTAGTGGGTAGTCTGGTAGCATGCGCTCCTAGGAGTCCCACACTCCGGGCGTAAATTGCCTTCACCCCCAACCAAAAAAAAAGTACCTTTCTATAAAAAAATCGATTTTGATATAATGTCTTCATCGCGAAGAAGTTGTCTCAATGATCCAAATGTTTTTTTTATATTTGTGGGGACTACAGAATCAAAAAGTCGAGGAAGCCTATAACATATTTTACAAGAAGTGTTTAGTTTAAGTTACAATCGGCTAGCAGATAGTGATAGCGATAGTGATATCGAAGAAATAGCGTCTACAGAGCCAAAACCTTTTACCCAAGTAGAATTAAACGATTTAACAAGGGATCTTGAACTACTTAAAGAATCTACAGAGATGTTGGCTTGAAGATTAAAAGAAAAAACTTTTTTGGTGTCAGGTACAAAAGTGACTTTCTATCGTACAAGAGAGAAAGACTTGCTACCATTTTTTAAATCGGAGAATGATTTTGTTTGTTGTGCAGATGTACAAGGCCTCCTTCTCAAAATGGGTCTTTCAGAATACCAATCAAATTAATGGCGCCTCTTCATGAACAGTTCTAAACGAAGCCTTAAGTGTGTTCTTTTACACAATGGCAACCAATATGGTTATTATTACCAATATGGTTAATATAACCAAATCAAAGGAAGAATATAAAAATATTGCATTTGTTCTGGAAAAAATCAAATATAACGAACACAAATGGAGCATTTGTGTAGATCTCAAGATGGTTAACTTCTTATTAGGCCACCAAAGTGGATACACCAAATACCCATGTTTTTATTGTCTGCGGGATAGTCGTGCCAAGCATCAACACTGGACAAGTAGAGATTGGCCTATACGTGCGATGTAGGAAGTGGGAAAGCAGAATGTAATAAACCCACCTTTGGTTACAAAAGATAGAATTATATTGCCGCCTTTGCACATTAAACTAGGTTTTAAACTAGGTGTTACAATTTGTAAAGGCGTTAGATAAAAATGGGATATAATGAGAAAATTCCCTAGTTTAAACATACAACGAATAAAAGCGGGTATTTCTGATGCCCCACAGATAAGACTATTGATAAAAGATACCAATTTCCCAAGTTCAATGATCAGTTTAGAACAACTTGCGTGGAATTCGTTTATTGAAGTTACTAAAAACTTTATGGGAAAACACAAGTCAAGTAAGTAAGCTGAAATTGTTGAAACCATGCTGGAGAATTTCAAAAACTTAGGATATAACATGTCCATCAAAGTACATTATCTCTACAGTCAACTTGATCAGTTTCCAAAGAATCTTTGTTCCTATAGCGAAAAACAAGGAGAGCACCAGGACCTAAAAACTATGGAGGAGAGGTACCAGGGTCGATGGGATCAGCATATGATGGCTGACTACTGCTGGGGGATGCAACGTAATTGTCCTGCTACATACATACGTAATGCAAACATACGTAAATGTCCTGTGTACATAAAAATTTAATAAATGTTATTTTTGGTGTAAATATTTTTTTTTCTGTTCAATTAAAAGTCTAGAAAACTACACGTAAAACATCAATATTTTTGCTATAAATATGGTAAGTATAGGGTCCTAAATTTAAAAAATAGGACAGTTTCTTGGCACCAAAACCACTGTTGACCAGTATAATTAATCTGAAGCGCGCTGCAATGTCTTACCCTTTGGTTAGTCTTTTTTCATCAAGGAAAAAGAGATTACAGTTTTCAACACGGAACCCTGTAAAGGAAGAGGAACCCACAGTTTCCTACAGTTTTAAACATTGAACCCCGAGTAAAGGAAGAGGAACCTGATGTCGATTTGAAAATTCTTTCAAAATTACAAATGAACTATATATTTTCATAAATACTTTTAATTTAAACGCAGAAAGAGCGAAACCAAGTTTCCACTTCCTGTCCCATTTATGTCATATAATAACTTAAATGCATATTCTTTTTGATGAACGCTTGATGAACGATTCGATTTATTTTATTCGTGTATCATGTCAGATATAAAAAAAAATACTTTAAGATCAAACAACCAGGGTCATTTGTGTACTTAAACTGACGAATTAGAACAATAGCTGACCAAGAAGGATTATGACTGTAATTTGTCACTTGCAAAATGGTTTCTGCTAACTACTGACTTAAAAACCACTTACTATATTGACTTGTGACGGTAGAATTATTTTGACAGTTTTTTTGAAACCTTGTTTACTAGAACACATGTCAAAACGGTTATACTTGACTAACTGCCTAATTAATTCAACTATTTTAAAGTAACATGTTCAGCACAATTTCTTTTCAAAAATGAGCAATGGACGCCAAAACATTTCAAATAATTTGTGCCCATAAATCTTCAGAAACCCTAAGTTTGTCAGTAAATTGAAATTCTTAGCGAAAATTAATTCTAAGTAAGTTTCTTATGAAACAGGGAGCCACATAGGAGCAGGGGTTATAAAAGGGTATTGCTAGGCTTTATAAACAGTAGGTTGCGCTATCACAAACCGAAACTTATCAATATCTTTCTTAAAAATCTTCTTTTTACATTACGTACGTTTTAAATTGAAGATTTTCATGAAACAAGCATTTCACTTTCTTGATTTTTTGCAAAACCCAAAATCGTTCCCGTAGTTACCTTCATTAGCATAGCTCAAATTAAAACGATCATTCCCTTGAGCCGGATGGTTACAGCCTTTAAAAAAACTAAGAAAATATTTCTTATAGAGGCAGATAAAGACACTCCTTCAATGTTCTGACTATTGAACTGACAGAACAGACAGAAGTGACAAATCCCGAAGAGGATATCATACCATAAATAATGACAAATCAACTTAAGAGTGGAAAGTAACGATAAAACTTTTAAGTTAATTCTGTGCTTGGGTCTATGATATAACAGAAATACTAAGTCCTATCATCTTCCTACGTGTGCAATACAAACAAATGGGAGATTAATTAGAAAAAAAAAGGTTCCAAGCAAAACAAATGTACTGAATGCAATAAATATCCTTCCGATGTGCTGCATTCTGTTCTGGAGGTTCCTCCTTAAGCCAGACAAGTAACTTATAAAAGAAACATTTAAATTGATGTTTATCCCGCTTGCAAATGAAATGCTTTCAGTCAAATCTAACGAGCACGCTTCAACATAGATCCTCATCAAAACAAGATTCATTTCCATCTACTACATCACAAACAATTGAAAGTGCAACATTCATTTTAAATTCTGACTTGAGCTAAACCCAAACAGCAGTTTCGCAAATGTTCAAAGGATTTTCTAAGAGCCAAATTGACATTGGCCATTCATCTTCTAGGGTCTTTCGATCAATGGTTGGCTTAGAAAACAACTCATGGCCAGTTCAAATTCAGTATTCATTCACGTCTCAGCCATGTTGAAGACAAATGTACTTTCCAGCTGCGATGAATAGTTTATTCAATGAATAGAAACCTGCCATGATTGAGTGCTTCATTGGTCTTGGTATCAGCGCAACATACTGCGCATACCAATCAAATTATTCTATCTGAATGTGAAAAGAATATTAATGAGATGCCTATGCCCATATTGCGAATAAATAAATGGCCTTTGAGGAAGTCGACGCTGATTTGAATGCTACCTTTGGTGGCGTACTATTTCGATATGGCTGATCACTACATGAATGACTTAGCGCGGTGTTTGTTGCGTGTGAGTACCTTTGCAGCTCCTTAGAGCTATTATTCATGCTTGGTTCCAAGAAATCGAAAATTTCTCCAATCATTTCCGACCGAGACATTTCGGCTCTACTGCAGAAGCTGTGTAAGAGTCAGTCATAAATGTTTCCATATTTATGAGCAACCAGCATCGAGTTGGAGTCCTGCTGCAAACCTTGTCACATGCAACAAACGACTTGATCTCGGCACGATCGGAAGCTATTAAAGGATTCGACACATGTCTGACTCATAATTGAAAATCAATCAATATCGATCTTTTCCCAAGTGAACGAGCAAGTGAAAGTGCCGATTGCTATATGGATATGGAAATAAGTGTTGGGTGCTAAGTTATGGTCGTTAAATTGGCGCTAACTATTAAAGCCTCGCTGCGTTCCGATCTTCCTGCTCGGAACGTTTAGATGCGCTTGCCTTCACAATGTTTAGATGCTGAAGGAAGCTAGAGATGCTAGCGAACATGGTCGCTGTTGCAGGAACTCGCATGTGTTACGTATGCACTCATATGGAGTCTGTCTGCTTTTATTACTATTGGCGAAAAGGTTGCATGTCGAAATGCAATTAACTGGAGTAGTAAATCGTTTGTCTCTCGGGTCTTTGAACAGACAACAACGCGCTATATGTAAATTAGTCCTGCATGATCACTTCGCTTGTACTTTCGTGAGATGTAACTTTTGTTCAGCTGCTAAATTGTTTGTTTGTTTGTTGTTTGTTGTTTCGCTGTTGAGGATTGAACTTTCCGCATACAATGTATGAAAGCGAAATTACACATATTGACAGATAAAAGATGGTATTTCAAGCATTATAGGATTTAGATTACATGCATACTATGTCGGATTGCAGTAACAGTAAGAGATGACATAAGGAAACATGCACAAGGAAGCGGGTCGATCAGAAGAATTTATTTGATCGCGGCTTGGTTAAAAGTACAACCGAAATATATTCATTTTCACTCGAATATGGCCAAAGGCAAGGCGATTGGATGCAAATGTTATCCAATCGAATAAAACTGAAATTTATTGCAACATTTCCACGGAAACTTCAGAATAATCGAGAAACGTAGGAATTTTTTGCTTCCCAAGAAATAAATATACTGATAAAGTTAATATTTTATTAATTTAATATTTACCGAAGCTTGAGAATTTATGAAAATTAAGACCTCAAAAATTTGCTTTGTTAACTAAAGGCATAAACTCATTAGCTCTAGTTCTCAACAGGTCATATTAGTTGTGCGACTGTTATAGTTGTTTTATCAATAGATGGCTGCAGTCGTAACTGTTCGTCGATTTTGACATTTCCAAAATGTTACAAACCAAGCTCAGGCAAATGTTAAACAAACCGCTTCGACACCTTAGTGATTTCGTTTTTGCGTCATATACTTCTGGTTGTATGAAAATGTCTATCTTAGATCCAAATAATTTTCTTTTGTTGGAAGTATTGATTTTATTCCTTCATTCTAAAAAAAGGGCGGCTGCTCTAAGTGAAATAACATTCTGCGCATCTAGATGCTTACAATCGTCCTCGTGACAGAAGTCGAAAAACCTTCAGAAACGCTGTATTGATGGCATTGCTTGACGAGGATCCTTGCCAAATGCAAAGAAAGTTTCCTGCAACGGAAGGATCAAACCGTACCAATGCAAAGTCATTTACAGGCTTTTGCATGTGTTTGGGATAATTCAAAAGCCATGAATTTCTGCCCCTTTTGATTTGAAGTCAAGGGACGTTGAACGGTGTTTTTTCGCATATTTATAACTAATCGAGCGGCAAAAACAGGGATTTCTTCACTGTATTATGACTGGTGCATCAACTCAAATTAAGTCAGGTTTTAGAACTGTCAGTTATTCTCTTCGTCTTCGACACAACCGAACATTGACGCTACCAAGACTGTTTACTGGGGCGGAACTTGGCAGGACCAGGCTGACGCTATTTATTATAGCTCTTGAAATTGAACGAAAACGCCTAAGGAGGAGATCAAACAAAATAAATGGGTTTGGGTTGACTATGGGACACTATGGGTCTAAGTGAGCAATTGATAAATTTGTATGAGGATGGATCGGTACGATATTAGATACCTTCTATGCCAACAATTTTCTATCATTGAAGGCAGTGATTCTTAGATGTGAGTTAATGATATCCGTCTCCTGAATAGCAATCAAAGTCAATGGTTTTTCTAACCAGATCACTTGCTTATGTACATTTAGTATCGTTTGGTATAGCTAGAGGTACAGAAGGAGAAACTTATCCCTTCAAAGAAAGTCGACTCTAAAGTGGTCTATCTCAATGCAGATAGCAAAAATCTGAGTGAAACTGCAGTTTTATAATTGCTGTCAAATTTTCTATGTCTATGATCTAATATTTGGAGCAGTGAGTAAATTCATAGAAATCGCTGCGGGTCCCCAATTGAAATGTGAAGTTTTAACTTTTTACTTGTGAACCCGCCAACTTAAAAGCAATTTATGGTATAAAAGGGCATGGCCCTGCGTATATCTCTAATTACAACAAGATAGTATTCACACGCTGTAAGAAAATAAATCTTTCCTTTTTTTGAAATTTGAAAACAGATTTAAATAAGACAACACGCAAGTCGTGCAGTCAAGGATAGTGACCTCAAATCTTCATTTAAACAATCTTACAGTAATCCCTATTGAAGCCATCGAGCGACTCGAAAATCGTTTTGGAGATTAGTATTATTATAGTATTGCCTTCATGTTGTAATGAAGTGCGTTTGGAGAACAGTCGAGATACTGAATCCTTGGGTTAACCAAAATTGTCAGGTTCTGAAAATTAGCAATTTCGGAAGACCCTAATGAAACAAATTGAAAGAAAATGTGATACTATTTGACTATTTTTTAGATATTTGACCATTTAGGTCGAAACTTTTCAAACGTACTCGCATGCGCTCTATCACCTCTATCAGCTATACAGTATCTGTAAATTTGGTAAACTTCAGTATCAGTAAATTAAGTATCTGAAATTTTTTTAATTTTTCAATTTACTAATCATTCAAAGGATCAAATGACGGCTACTGATGACATTGCGTCTGGTACGTTATAAATGTTGAAAAGGGTCATAGAAAATGTACTTACCAAACCCAACACATGTTGCTTCACCTGAGACAACAAAAGATACTCGTACACACATGACCCACTATCATACCGCAAACACTTGAATAACTTCTCCGCTATGCATGATAATTCAAGGCCGTGGTTCAATTGAAAAACAGTAACTGAAAGTGCAAAAGATGGTTTCAACTGGGAAACAAAAAAGAGTCGTTGACACTTTAATTGCTTTTCTACGAATGCACGAGAAATTCTGCAAATTTCTCATTACGCGCAGCTTGCAAATAATTGAAGATAACTTACAAATACGTACATGCGTTTCCACAAACTAACTTTTGCACAGCAATGTGCTATTCAAACGAACCTCGAAGAAAGTACCTTGTTCTCGTATTTTTCTAATTAGTATTTTCTTATCTTTTACTTTCAGACGATTACCGTAGCGGCATTAGCATTTCTCCAGTGACTCAACGTGACGGCTCTTGGAGGTTTTCCATTCTACGTAAGGGTCACTGTTTGGCGAAAATCGTTTGAAAAAATCAAAGCCGCCATTTTAAATTCTGAAACCGTTTGAGACAATAAACCACAGACTATTCACTCCACGAATTGCTGAATCCGTGGAAAACTCACCTTTTTATCGCAAGTATCAATTAAAACTCAGTCATCGTGGCGCATCAACAGAATAAAATATCAAGTAAAATGGCAGCGAGTACTGGCGATATTTGGTTACAATGGTTTTCATGTTGTTTTCATCAACCGCAGTCGCCATCACGGCGCAGACGACAGCGTCTTCATATCGATCGGTCAATGATCGGCTACCCGACAAATTTCGTACACACCGGCCATATTGGTTCAGCGGATGTTGAACTCTCGTCAAATCACCTGAACGCCATACAAAATCAGATGCAAAGTAAAGGAGGCTACGAAATGAATTCGCTGAGATTACAGGTAGATAAAATACATTAGATACGAGTGTTGTCTTTATTTTTGCTATTTGTTTACATTTTATTGTTACTCACTTTAAACGGCTGCAAGCGGAATGGTTACAACTTGAGCGGCTGGGATTGTTATGCGGTTGAAATTCTGGGAATTCAGTTCGCGGCACTCTAAATGGAAGAATAGGAGTTAATTCAATGGTCATCACAAAGGCATTTGGAAATTAAGTAATGGAACCGGAGCTACGATTCAATTTGTAGCCGCAATTATTATATTAATGTTTCCAATCTCACTTAATATTCAACGAAAGTACCATTCAAGCAATTTACACTGAATTTTATCCCATTGTCAGCTAGCATTCAACTATTTTGTGATTTTCAAAAGGTTTGGGAATACCTGTCCAGGAATTTCTCACAAAGATTAATAATAGGATTCAATGGAAAGTTCTACTGTAATAATCCTTCGATTTACTACTTTCATTTTCTTTATCTTCCAGTGCTGTTTTTCATGGAATTAAAGAAATTTGGCATTTGGAAGATTAGCAAATCCTGCTGAGTTGTTTTTCAAAAATAATCACTAATAACTGGAGAGACTTCAGGCTTTTGTTTACTGAAGGAATTTCTGACATACCTTACCATCTTCGGTATTGTCCGTTCATGGTTCATCCATCGGAAATGTCCTTATTCATAGGTCAGTCGTTTATGCGAGCATTTAAAATGCTTTTAAAGAAACAGGCGAAAGTCTGTTATTTTTTAATACGAGCGAGTTTTATGCTTTGATCTATTATTTCTTTATCTACTGATTAGGTAGTTCATCATCCGTTTCAGCGACTCGCAAGCTATGTACAAATGAAAGCATGTCTGTTCATTCATGATTCCTATATCGAGTGTTCCTTTTAGATCCTTTATGTTGTACAAAAAGAATGTCCACTAATTGCTTAACTTCAATTAACATACAATTGTCGTTAATCATATGATTCGCAAAGTTTGACCTATTCGCTTCTTCCGGCCTTCGTATCCTTCTGTTGATTTCCCTTATTTCAATCTTAAAAGGCTAATTATTTGAATCTTAAAAAACCTTAAGGAACTTTTGGTCTTTCCTGTATTCCAATATTCTCCTTTAGTCCTCCCTTTGTGAGCATGAAATTAGTTGCAGGAACGGAACGAGAAGGACAATCAAATGTGAAGGATAATGGATAAAGAAGCTGAAGCATTCTTTCAGTGAATAATCAACTGAATATATCACGTATAAAACGTGAGGTCCAAGCAGGAATAATTCATATTCGGAATATTTCAAGTTGCATAAGATTGTACAACTACGTACTAGATAGTATTCCTCATTGGTGGTTTGATCTTATTGTAGGACCTTTAAAATCTATTCCTTTAGAATCTATTGTAAAAGATCGTAAAGAATCAGTTTATGTATTATATTACAATGGCTCAATAAAGGCGTCGGGCACATACCCATGTACACTTGAAAAGGGAATAAACGACAGAATAATGTATTTTAGAAAAAAAAACAAAATTTATTTTTTTAGCTCTATATTATTAACTTACGAAAAATAAGAGCATTGAAAACATAACTCGATTTTGTGATTATTAAAAAAAAAGTCAAAATGCAGCCAAAATTCATGTCAAAAAAGAACTCGGACAGTTAATTCTTTGTGAGATTTTTGAATTTTATTATTATTTTTAATATTAAGTTGGCAACCCTTTATTTTTCACTATGGTTTCCAATCTTATAGGCATGAATTCGACAAATTTTTTCAAAAGGAAGGGTCGATTTTGGCCCTTTCTGCCTGAGGAGCTACTTTCAAGTCCTCTTTATTTTTAAATGAATAGCTTTTTAATTGGTGTTCTAAATAAGCCCATAAATGCTCGATAACATTAATGTCAGGAGATTGTGGAGGTGTTTCCAGTACATGTGGACAATTGTACAGCAGCCATAAACGCATATTGAGTGCTTTGTGCTTTGGGTCGTTATCCTGGTAATATTGGAAGTTATCTTTTATTCCGAATTTTTCAGCACTTTCCACTAAATTTTCTTTCAGAATGGTCAAATACTTTGTTTGGTCCATAATTTCATCGATTACAGAAAGTTTACCTGGACCAGCAGCGGACATGCAGCCCCACACCATTATCGAGCCACCTCCATGTTTCACAGTAGCTCGTAGATTGCACTCTTTGAGCTCTTGATTAGCTTTTCGCCAAACATAGCATTGACCATCTGAGCGAAATACATTAAATTTACTTTCGTCCGCGAATATCACAGTTTCCCAAAATGATAGGTCTTTATTTTTATATGTTTGGCAAACTTGAGTCTCTTTTTCCTATTGCACTTACTAACGAATGGCTTTTTGTGGGCTACTCTTCCATGTAGATTTCTTCGTCTCAAAACTAACCTTATCGTTTCAGGATGTACATTTTTATTAAGATATTTCGATACTTGTTGAGCTAATTTGTTGTACAATCCATCGCACATCTGACTTCGAAAACACTCTAGGTCTACCACTTTTTTGTTTATTTGCCACTGATTTGCATGATTTAAATTGCATGATGAAGTTTGACCACGTTGCCTTCCCATTTTACACAATTTCACCCCCGTGAAGGTTCACAATTCACACAATTTAACCCATGTATAAAATTTACGGTTTCATTTTCACTCACTCAGATGCTAAGAGCTGTCAACTACACAATATCCGGTGAATCCCCCTTTTAAACTCAAAAAGAAGGAGAGGAGAGTTCTTTTTTGACGTGAATTTTGGCTGCATGTAAATTTTTTATTTTTTTAATAATTACAAAATTGAGTTATGTTTTCAATGTTTTTATTTCTCGTAAGTTAATAATATAGAGCTAAAAAATAAAATTTTGTTTTTTTCTAAAATACATTCTTCTGTCGTTTATTCCCTTTTCAAGTGTAAATGGGTGTGTGTCCGACTTCTTTATTGAGCCACTGTATGTTAGGTTGCTGCAGATGAAATGGCTTATTTAGTAATAAATTAACTTCTATAAAGACAAAGACAATTTATTTAATCATTTATTTTAATTTTACAAACACAATTTATTTAATCAAAATAAGTATCAATAGATGCAACACACTTTTCCCAACGCGATAAAAGTACATTTATTCCAGTTTTGTAGAAGTCCGAGTTTCTGGTTCGAAGCAACATCCCGTAGGCATTTTTGATAGCAGCTTCATTATTAAATCTTTTTCCTGTCAAAAAGTGACCCAAATGTTTAAAGCGTATGTAGTCTGTTGGTAAGAGGTCTAGTGAATACGGAGGGTGCGGAAGAGTCTCATAACACAACTCGTTTAACTTTTGGACCGTTGTTCTCGATACATGAGATCGTGCGTTATCATGAAGCAGTATCCCTCATCCCTGTTGACAAGCCTAGGTCATTGGACTATCAATTTCTGATGCATTTCATCCAATTGAGCACAGTATTTCTCGCTTGGTTGCAGGTGGATAGTGGATAACGCCAGCAACAGACCACCAAACAGTCACCATTATTTTCTTTGGATGAAGGCTTGGTGTCGGCATGTGTTTTGGCGTTTCATCGGCATCTAGCCATTGGGCCGATCGACGACGATTATTGTATAAAATCCACTTTAAATCGCAGGTCACAATTCGGTTCCTTTTTATTGCGGGAGAAAAAAGTACTTGAAATCTCTATTCGACACGTCATGTTTTGCTTGGTAAGACCATGCAGAACCCATTTGTCAAGCTTTTTCACTTTTCCAAGTTGTTGCAAGTGGCGGCAAACTATCGAATTGTGAACGCCTAATTTCTCGGCAAGATTCCTTATGGTTTGGCGGGGGTCAAACTCCACTAATGCACGCAGCTCGTCGTTATCGATCGATTGTCCTGAGTGTCCCCCACGGAGCTCACTTCTAAGGTCCATATCTCCGGATCGAAATTTTTCGAACAACCGCCGAGTAGTTCGTTCGCTAACTGTATCAGACCCAAATGCGCTGTTGATATTCCTCGTTGCTTCCGCTTCGTTGTGCTCTAATTTAAATTCGTATAGTAAAAGAAGCCGTTTTTGATACACTTCCATGTTCACTTTTTCTATTTGTTTTTACGATCAATATGAAGTGCAAAATAGAAATGACTCCATAAACCAAGGTAGCAGTGCTTATAATTCAATATGTCATATGATTTGCGCCGCCATGTGCCAACAAAATACACTAAAATTGCAGCCAAATTTGTGTCATTGTTAAATCGGCCATTTCATTTGCAGCAACCTAATAGTAGATGTATAAAAGTTGAGTTATTATAAAATATATAATATGAATTGATTCTGAAGGATTCAACAAATCTTGCATAAGCACAAAGAATGTTTAGCTTGCGAGAAGCCGGAACTCATTATGTTAATGATAGTGTAAAGTTGACATTTTCTGTTGCATTCCCAACCGATTGATAATGACAATTCTACCAGTGTGGCCAAGAAATAAGATGGATTTATTTAAAAAATAGAACCTTCAGTTATATTTTCTTATCTAACGCTTTCTCGACGGTGTTCAATCTTTCGGTAATGTAGAAAATCGGTCAAGCATCAATACCGTCCACAAAAACAAACATATAATACAATACATATTCTGTATGTAAAGGTATAGAGTATCGTCTATTTTTGGTTTTACCATACTTTAGAACTATTTTCCATCGTTGCCTGTCCAAATTTATTTTGAGAAACACATTTGAAATTTCAAAGGGATTGCGCATCTCTTGAAAAGGATCCTGGAAAGAATCACCGGAGCACATCGAATTGGAGACCAATGACAAATCAGATACAATAACAATTGTAACGAGAGATTCGCCCCGTCGGACACTTGCAGCGTATGGACGACTGTCGGTCCAGTAGGCAAGCCTCGAAAATGCTGGGCGGATGCCACAGATTTAAACCAGTAAAGTTGCTCGGGCTGTAATTAGTGACCGTCATCAACCGACCTTGAAATTAAGAGCCCAAATATCCCACTTGCTCCACTCACTGTCCACTTGCTGGAAAATAGCATAGGCCAGAATCGGCCCTTAGCTCCCCATGTGTAGTACGATGGTTTACAGATGAACCATCGTGCAGAAACCTACAGAAACAGTCCTACACTACAGTCCTACAGAAACCAAGGAGTTGGTTTTTTTTGTACTGTTATCCCAGTACACCTCAGCCAAGTAAGGCGCTTGTTGGCCAGACTCGGGCAATCTAGGAGGAAGTGTTCTGTACTTTCTTCCTCCTCACCGCAAGCTCGGCAGGTGTGATCCGTTTGGATTCCCATTCGTTTGGCGTTTTGACCTAGAAGATTGTGGCCCGTTAATACTGCCACCAATGTTCTAACGCCATTTCTGTTTTTCCCAGGAGTTGTTTTGTCCGCGTTATTAGGGTGAAGCCAACGAGCTCGGCTTATCCTGCAGTCGTTCCTGTCATTCCTAGCCGTATCTGTCTCTATCCAGAGGATTTCGTCTAATTCCCTTTTTACCGTTGCTAGTGGCACTTTGATTGTGTCTATTCTAGAGGCATTTTGGTCGGCTGATTCAGCTCTCGCCAGCTCATCCGCTCTTTCGTTTCCCTCTACACCGCTGTGTCCATGGACCCATGTCAGTTTTACATTTACTCGGGTTGTTGCGGCTTTAAGAGCCTGCCTACAATCCTGCACCAGTTGTGTAACTACGCGGTTAGAGGCAAGCGCCTGCAGTGCTGACTTACTGCCCGAGAGTATTTGTATTCTTCCATTAAGATTGTTTATTGCCGCTTCTATAGCTGTGTTTATTGCAAACACTTCCGACTGGAAAACTGTGGTGCGGCTCTCGGGTTTATAACTTCGGTTGAGTTGCAGGTGATCTGGGAAAAAGATTCCGGCTCCGCTTCCTTCATCCGTTTTGGAATCATCGGTGTAGATCATAATTTCACTTCCAGATGTGAAATCCTGCACCGTTTTCCACTCACCTCTGGTCGGTATGCTGATTTTGTATGGAATCGTTGTGTCCACTATCGGTTGGATTCTATCTAGCTCCCTTTTCAGCTTCATTTTTTCCAAAATACATGCGTGCCCCGTTTGTGGGTGGCTAGATAAACCATACGTGGATTTTTATCTGATGCTCCCAAGTGATGCCTCTCTGAAGATGAATTTGTTGAGTGGCATGAGATTGAGCATTATCTCCATCGCAGCAGTTGGCGTAGTCCTAATGGCACCAGTGATGCCAAGGCAGGCCATTCGCTGGATTTCCTAAAGCTCTTTTGCAATGGTATTTTAAGTAATGCCTGCTACCATTTTTTTATGTAATGCCCCGTAAGTGGTTATTGGCCTCACTACTGTTGTGTAGATCCAGTGGGCAATTTTAGGTTTTATTCCCCAGGTTTTCCCCACTAGTCTTTCCATTGTGAATAGCGCTGCTGTAGCTCTCCGTCTGACTTCTCCTATGTGTGGAATCCAAGTTAGCTTACTATCCAAGGTTACTCCTAAGTATTTTACCTTGTTTACTAAACTTATATGTTTTCCGTCAATGGTCGGGGATGAAAATGTCTCCGGTTTACGGCGCTTTGCTCCTTTTTGTCGGATGTAAAAGATACAAGAGTGTGGTCTGCATCAATTCCAACATGGTTTCCCGGAAACTTTCTACCTATCAGTATAACGATATCGTTAGCGTACGCTATCGTTTTGAAACCCTTCCCGTTGAGGCCTCCCACTATTTGGTTAAATGTGAGTACCCAGGCAAGTGGTGATACTCTGCCGCCTTGTGGTGTACCCCGGTTGGTCAATTTATTCAAGGTTACTTTACTTTCTTCGGCTGTAATCTTCCTTTTAGTAGTAGTTCCGTCATCCATTTAGTTGATATGAGTCGGTAAGGAGTAACGTTGTTTACTTGTTCTGTCTATTCATCCGTTGATCCCGTAAAGTGTCTCGCTTCGCTACATGTCTCGCTTCCTCCCTCAATGTTGCTACAAAAAAGATTCTAGGATTTACTCTTCCCTCTTTTTTCAGCTGTTGTAAATATTTTCAGATTTCGCTTATAGTCCTTCCAATTCAGTATCTCGGTTTGTGAGGCAAGCTATTCTGAATAGTATTTGAGTATTTTTCCTGGTCTCTTCCAGTTCATTGTTCCACTAGCTTACATTTTTTTTTTGTTTGATTGTAGTTGTTGGACACATTTCACACTCACTTCATTGTCGATGTCCTTTCGACTTCAAATACTCAATGGATTCGCTTGGTGTGAACCTATATATCTTTTAGTAGCGTTTGTGTAGCCGTCCCAATCCGCTTTTTGCAGTTTTGACCAATTGAGATTGCAGCTGACCAATGAGGTCCTCTCGCCTCTTCTGACTTCAAAGGTGATCCATTGGAGGTCCGACAGGCTAGGTGAGTCGCATACTCTCCAGCCGTGCAGTTCCTCCAATGCCTCTGTTGTGACGTCAATCACTTCCGCTCTATTCTATGTTATAAAAGTTTGTGTGTTACCCTTATTTGCTAAGTTGAGGTTAGTAGTTATTAAGTAATTGCCTAACTGCTCACATCTTTCGTTGCACTTTGTGCTTCCCCAGAGTTCATGTTGCGCGTTCGTATCGCATCCGATGAATGCCCGTTTCCCCCTTATATGTTCCAATAGGGTGCGGATTTCGGTGGTCGGCATCGGAGCGTCAAACGGCACGTATGCTGAGGCCAGCGTTACCTGCTCGTCCCTTCCGTCGAACACCACTGATGTTATGCCCATGTTGCTGAAATGCGGTAGAAAAATTAAATTAACTTCCTTCCGACATATAATGCAGCTACGGATTTTATTTACCCCGCTTGTAAATTGAATTGTTTTTCACTGATTCCAAGTAGCTTTCCATTCAGCTGGTAAGGCTCTTGTATCAGTGCTATTTCGGTGTTCCCATCTGCTAGATGCTTAAGCAGGTTGGCTATTGCCGCCCAGATTTGTTTGGGTCACCCGCATCATTTTTTCGTTTTTGCTCGAAGGTTCGGTCGCCAGTCACCTGGATGAAACCAAAACTCAGTCGTCCGTTTTTGTCCCTTAGAGTGCTCACGGCTTCTTTTCGCATGCCCAGTACCAGGACCATGCCTTTGTTGGCGACTTCTTTCTCCGCAAAGAGACGCCACCTTTTCGTTTAATACCCCGTGTTTTGCAGTTTAAGCGTCTCGAAGGCTTCCTGTGGTGCCTGCTGCGTTTCGGGTATAAATACCTTGACGGTGCATAACAACGGTACCTCCTTTATGGGGACGAATCTTAACTCCTCGTTCAGGGTGGTGTTTACCTTGGCGACTGCAGTCTTTAGATATTCTAGAGACTGCTCGTCGCTACAGGTCACAACCAGCTGGCCCGCTGTCGATCTCATTCCTCTGAATGTTGGGATTTTGTCCGGTTTGCTGCGTAAGTGCTCGAAGAGGTTCTTCTTCAGGGCGGTTTGCAGATTCACAAGTTTATCCTCCTGGATCTTACCTGTCTCATTGAGGTAGTCTATCACCGCTACAGTTAGTGCATCGGTTGCTGCGTCCCGATAGGACTTCCTCGTCTGAGTTTAATAGTGCAATAGTATAATAACCCTAAGCGTGAAAGGTCTTGGGGTATTTTTGAGTAACCGAATAAGCATCAACGCCGCCCCAAAGCCAAATATACACGGTTTGAAGTTGTACAATTTGTGAGATCAACACAGAAGTTTGTTAAGGACTTCTTAAACCGATCGAAAGGTGGATGATTCTGTCGTACCAACGGTATGTACCGTATGCAATTCCCTGCGGTTGTTGCTAAGTTCGTTCGGTGCACGGCCTGACTCAGTTGCATCCTTATCTTTATGAAGATACCAACAAATTGGATGGTCTTTGGACTATATTTTTAAACCATTTTATTTTTAATCTATAATATGGAATTTCGCTAAAAATAACCGACTCTTTCAACGTCCACATATAGGCAAGAGTGTGTGAACCATTAACAACTCCTTTTTTTCAGCAATGAACTATCTAATGTAAAGTTTTGACTATCCAAGTCTTGCATTAATTAACAAAAGAGTGTTAACCTGCGTGCTTAATCTCTTTCTTGGTAAATGTTGGTTCAATTTAGTAGTAACTCCAGCTCAGAAGATTGACTCTACAAAGTGGCATACCAAGCGTTCGTCCTTCATAGTCAGTTCTTAGCTAGCAGCTTTACTAGCTGCTTAATTTCACCATCAAAATAAGCTTAACATCCCGAAAACAATGTGCTGGCTAAGCTCCTCAACCACAAATTTAACTTCTACGAAGTTGAGTTGTCGTTTGCGAATGTCGAATTTAAGCTCTCTTTGACATATTTCATATCCTGTCTACTCACAAATTAAAAAAAAAAAACATTTAATTTCTATTTTGCAGGCTTGCTGATAAAAACTACCACCATCCACCGATGAACTTTGCATACTATTGTCTTCATCGTGATCATCACATGGCCATTATTTCCAACAGTTCGATATGAAGGCAACAACATAAATCCACTATTCATACTGCCATCGTAAAGAATATTGACAAATTCCGACGTGACTTCCTAACTGCAATAAAATAGCAATAAAATACCATTAACTAATCAAAACAAACATTTTAGCCGCATAATACAATCACAAATACAAAATTACCAACAAAACGTTCCCTATCAAAATTTCTTGTTAACTTTTCGTTTCAATGCATTGAAAAGTTAATATCCAGAGATTTGAATAGCAATTGAAAATATGTAAATAGAGAAATAAAAGGAAACAAAACATTTCACACGTACACCATTGGCCAGACAAAGATGACGGTTTTGTCTCAGTTGTTAGTTTAAGCAATAAATTAGTAATTAAATAAGATGCAATTCATTGAAATGAAAATAACGAAAATAAAATTTGAAAAAATGATTAGAATTAGTTAATATTATAGGAAAAAAATATATATATATTGAATATGAGTACATATTACAAAATCTCTTAAACTAAAATGATAAATAATTTTTACAGAAAAGCAGAGAGTTAGCGTGTGTTAGTCTAGTTGTAATGAGAACAGAGATAAATTTTGTTATAAACAACAAACGTCAAAGTAAATGTAAACGTATTCAATGAAATGTTACTTAAATAATATTTTGTACTTATAGTTTATAGTGTGCGTGTACAGCAAATTATTCCTATTATTTTGAATAATACTGAGAGAAAATTTTGCGATTGATTTAATATTTATTTATTAATTCTTTGACTAAATGGAAATTATTTAACAAACTGCAAAATGTAAATTTCGTTTTAATTGTTTATGCATTTTTCCAATATTCGGGGAATTTGTTTGATTTTTATCTAATTCAAGCACATTGCAATCTAAAATATATTTTTTAACAATCTTGTATTCTCTTAATTTAAAAGCAAACAAGTACAATATATATATTCTGGAAAATAAAATGAAGATGTTTCATTTATGATCGTGTTCGTCACTTCCTCTATGTATTCAAAAAAAAAGGCTTTCACCCTTGGATTTGTGTTATCATTTCTTGTTCATTGCAAATGGACTACAATTTTGGGTCAATTGTGTAAAAATTCATTTCTTAATAAGTAAAAGCTTTGCAAGGAAATACTGCTTGAACAGTTAGTATCGCCAACGAAAGGGCAGCACTTGCTGCCACACCTTGTGAATCCCAGAAACCCTTGGCCATCACCTTCTCGCCGGAAGGACAATTTTCGTCTGCTTCCGAGCACGGGTGAAGTCCATTTTTTGACTGTTTCACAGTCTCCAGCGTATCCATGTTTCATCCACGGCCAGAAAACGACGTAGAAACTCCTTTGGATTGTGCTTAAACAGCCTCAAACACTGCTTAGAAGTGGTCTCACGGTTGCGTTTGTTTTCCGGAATAAGCAAACGCGACACCTATCGCGTCGACTGCTTTCGTGTGACACCCTTGATATTTTGTGCTGCCTACTGTCTCAGCTATCTCGCGCATTTTCAATTGGCGATATGCGAATACGATATCGTGGATTTTTGTGACGCTATACTCCGGGATAGCAATTTTCGGGGCAACTGGGCGTGATTCGTCAAAAATCGACTTGCAACCACGTTGAAACTCATTAAACCAATTATCAATGGTCACCATCGAAGAACCGATTAACTGTACACAGCAGCCAAGCGCTTTTTGATTTCGCTGTGCGATTTACCTTCCAGAAACATTTTGGATTCTTGTACAATCCTCGGACACGCCCGGTTCCACACGTCAAAACAAAAGTCCGATTCGAAGTTCGATTCGACTGAAATCGCCAGCAGCCGTATACGAGAATTTGCTACACGATAATTCTTGCGATAGTAGCACCGTCTGGCGACGGGACTAAGTACTTATCGAACCGTGCTCGTATGGCGAGTCTTATGCAGCTTTCTGATTTCATACAGGCTACCTCCTCAATTAATGTTTTCTAATTGAGGGCACTTGTTCTTCATGTTTTCCGCAGGCTCTCCCACACCGTGCTGCATTTACGAATCATATGACACTCTCATTTATAATATAAAATTGACAGCGAACCCTGTTATTGATGCACTCAAAAAGACATTACTATTACCCGTGATTTGCCGAATGAAAGTATATTATTCATAATAAGTGCCGCGAAAAGATCCAATTTCCAAGCAGCGTATGATAGTCTCCTCAAAAGCTAGAATGTTTTCCATACACTAACAGCATAATACTTGCACAAGTGAAGATCGTTCGTGAAAAACTCAGCGAACGTACTTTGAAATCAAATTTTCTTCAAAAGCTGAAAAACTTGATTTGCCAATAATCTTCATGAAGGATACGACCATATGAGACAACCGTGAAGAAATATCGTACGTACAGAGCGATAACCACTTGCTCGCTAAAAGCATGAAAGGGTAGAGCGCTCTACATAAAACGTTGAGTGAATATCAATATCCCAAAAGTACCGGCTCGGGCATTTGTCGAAAGTAACGGAAAACGAGGACGCAAAAGTAGTTTTAGAACTAAACGATTCCATACGATACCATTACCTCAATTTGTCGAGACCCCAAAACAATAAATAAATACAGAAAACTTTTGATAACTCTGTTTACTCATGAATATTTTAAATAATTTCATTGGAAAGTTACACTGCCTTGATTCTTACTTGAAAACCAACGATAAAATTTCATAGGTTTATACTCAGCAAACATTGGATAAAAATCGTAATAATCTACATTTAAGTAAGCCTATTGTGTACTTTACTCATCATTATCACTTCCATCGCCACTTCCTTTGCTTCCACCTTCGTCATCATCATTTCCGTCATCCTTTCCATCGTCGTCGCCATTCTCATCACCACTTCCACCGCTGCCTCCACTTCCGCCGCTTCTTTCATCAGAACCTTCGTCTGAATCGTCCGAATCTCGTAACGCCTTGAGCGTTTTCGTCTTGTCCACATTCTTCTTTCTCCTCGTCTCAAAATCAGACCCTTCATCTTCGTCCGACGAATAGATCGCCGCGCCCGGCTTAACATTTTGGTTTTTATTCTTGTATTTATTTTTAATTGCGGCAATAGAAACGCCACCTTCATCCTCACTACCCTCATCGTGTTCGCGGAAGGACGAGTTGGGACCCTGTTGCGAATCACCCGTCCCGCCAGCTCGACTACTACGTTTTGGCTTCGCTAGCGTTTGCTTTCGCATTGCTTGACGCAATTTTTCCTCTTCCTTCTTGAGGTAATACCGCCGATCAGCAGTCGGATCTTTTCCGACTTGCGTTAGGATCTTAATGCCACTTGTTTTCGTCGAGCGATCCGCCAATGACAACGTCATCTTCTTGTGTGTGAATGACTCGGTTGAGTGCGGACGGAATGACAATTTCGTTCGGAACACCGCCTGACCTTGCAGACCCGTACCTTGACGAATGAACAAGTGATTGTGATCCCCTTGTAAAGGTTGCCGATATACATCGAAGATTTCACTTCCCAAATGCAAGCTCATGCTACCGTCGGACCATTTCACCATTCGCGCGTTCGACTCCTTAATCATATCGCCGGTATCGTTCATGTACTCACGCCAACGTATTGTGTTGCTCACTTTCAATTTGATACGTTGTCTACCTTCCTCGTCCATCGTTTCTTCCTCGTCGATTTCATCTTCGTATGTTTCGTGGTCGAACGGTCTGGTTTCAACTGACAGGAAATTAGGCAATTTCACAAAATGAATATCTCTTCCCAAGTCAGTAACTATTCTGGGAATTTCAACGTCAATTCTTGTTTCGGGTATAGGTTCCGGTTCATCTTCTTTTTCATTCTCTTCGAGTCCACGCTCAACAGATTTGCTTCGTGAACGACGCGGAGCAGATTGTGATCGCGATCGAGACCTCGTGCGTGATCGGGATCTAGAGCGCGATGCGGATTTACTGCGTGATCTTGACGCGGATTTGGATCTGGAGCTGCGCGAACGATGATCTGCTTCGGATTTCTTCTCAGCAGCTTCCTCATCTGTACTTATGTCATCCGCGTCACCAAATAACGCGTCGGCTGTAATTCCATCCTTATTTTGATTCTATAAAGTTAAGTATATAATTGAAACGCCAACTGTACTGAATTTGAAATTTTGACTTACCTCGTCATCGCTGTCGTCAGAATCGATAACTGCTGACTTCTTTTTCTTAATCGCGGCGCCAGCATCTTCCCTTTCACTTTCTGATCCACTTGCTGCGATCTTCTTTCTCTTCTTCGCCTTTTGACCGAAATCGCTACCGGACCCCGACCTGCTTCGGCTTCTCGTGCCTCCACTAGCCGACCTTGATCTTGACCTAGATCCTGACTTCGAACGGGATCTTGACCTGCTTTTTCGACTCCCACTCTTTGATCGGGAACGAGACCGTGAGCCCGAATGACGACTTGCTCCCGATCGATGACTACGATTGGATACTCTACTGCCAGACCTTGATCGAGATCCCGATCGAGACCGACTGACGCTTTTGGACCGGGATCGTGATCGTTCTGAACCGGCTTCGTCGATTTGTAAATTGGGCGAATGCGACCGGCTGTCGTCCATATCGTTCGCATTCGGCTGACGCTGTGGACTACGACTTTTACTACGACTCTTACTCCGGCTTGGAGAATGATGTGAATCGCCTGAATGATGAGACCTGCGAGAGCGATTCGATCCACCAGAATGATGAGATCTAGCAGAACGATGTGACCGGCCCGATTGATGTGATCCTACAGAACGATGCGATTTGCCCGAACGATGCGATCCGTCTGAACGATGTGATCCGCCTGAACGATTCGATGCAGCAGAATGGCGAGATCCATCAGAATGATGAGACTGCCGCGAACCGGATCGACTTCCGTGAGAACTTCCCGATCGCGATCGATGTGACGCCGGTGATCTCGATGGAGAATGTTGTGATCCTGAATGTCGACTATTTGGTGAGCCGGATCGTGAGTGATGCGATGGTGATCTGTTATGAGAAGAAATCCAGACATGGGTATGACACAGAAAATCATGTTGGTTTCTCCCCTGAATAACAATGAAAGCTAAACACTTTGCCAATAGGAAATGAAATGATTTTGACTGATTGTAATGGCTAAATCTTTGTGTTACAACATTTGAGATCTACATTTAACTGTCATCAGTAGCGTTTCCTATTTCATAAATCAAGTTTCATGTTAGCATAACATTTTGGATTAGTTCGAACATTTTAAAAGAAAGAGAAAGTCTTGTTTCTATTCGAATAGTATTTCATCTAAAAGTTCGCTTGTCATAACGCTTCAGTGCTGCTAAGAATTCGTTGTACGGTCTTAAAAATTGCAATGCGAATTCGTGCTACATGATACTAATAAAAATTATGTTATAAATCCCGCAGCGAAGAGAATATGGTCCTTTTGGAGCGACTGTTGCAAAAGGAAAGAAAAATATGCCCTTTTCACGCTGTGCCCATGAATTGGAGATCTCCATGATACATTCTAGGCGTGTCTCCCGTTTGTATCTTGACATGCTTCAATAGAACATATTAGTGCAAAAACTCAACCCAAACGAACAACGTTTACATCAGAATTTGGCATATTTGGTTCTTTGGAGAATCTAAAGCCCCCCCACCCCCAAGTTTTATCGAAAAAACAAATTTCAAGAGACGTAATTTTTGCTTCCAAAGGTCGCACAATAGCCGTTATTGGTACCAGTGAAACCCGTAAATAGTATTTGAGCCTCGACTATATTCAAAAAGAATTGCAGCCTTGCGTGGATTATAATACGGGGGCATCTTCGAGCCACCTTTCATATGAGGAATGCTGGTAGCTCTCTCTATACCCTGACAGGCTAGTATAAATTGTCTTTCGGGAAATTTATGTAGTTGGTCCCCGAATGAGATAACTTCCCATACAGGAGACGTGACTATACAGACCTTGCGGGATTAACCCATTTAATTGTCCACAAGCATCCTATGATTTCACTCGATTGGACTGTTTTCTATGGGATATTGTTATGTCACAGGTTTACACAAAATAGTGAAGCCAATAAGCAAACTTAAGACCAACATACAAACAGCCATCCGTGCTGTTTAACAAGGAATGCTGCGTGAAGTTATCGCAAATCAGCATTTATTGATCAAGATAAGTTCAAAATTCCGCAGCGTACATTTGTAAGCGTCGCAGTTTACTGACACTAATAAAGCCGATAAGAGCCTGTTTTGAATCAAAGCTTCCTTTTTATGCGGCTACGCTAAATTGCTACGATCTTATGATTTTCGTTCACGTACTTCAGAAAATTGCACGCGAGAGCGCAATAAAGAAGAATTGTTTAAAGGATACATCATTGGTTCCTGCCGTTATTATCGGGACACCTTAATTTGTACGCCAGTGTTTATTTGCACATAACTTGATTATAATATCACCAATACCCGGCGTGAATTACTGTGAACATTCATTCATCCAGGATGCTAGGCATATGCTGCACAGACGCCAAGCTACACAAACGGAAGCGTTGGAGCTTATCATTTAGCTCTTTTCAAGTCACGTAACACGACGTCGGTTCAGTTTAAGCCATCCCTGTCAAGCCTGTTGAGTTCGTGACGTGGTAGTCAAATATATCCAGAAGTAATTATTGAAAATAAAATTAAAAGTGTATCAAAGTTAAATATGTAATCCCAAAAAATATTTTTGGGATTCAAAGAAACCGACGCCCAAAAGTGTTATACGAAAAAAGAGGTTATTGGAATATATAGTTTGAGTTTTAAGGAGACATAACCGTTAACCGCAATTCTTGGCCTGACAACATGCTTTTACCGCATCCTTTTTTGGACTTATCGTGCAGACTTTGACCGATCTTGGAAGCATTTCTGGTTAAACGTTCTCAAGGTTTAAGGCGCCATATATATACACCCCTGTATGCTCGTTTGTGATGTGGTTTTTGATACCGATTAATTTGAAGCAGTAACTTGGATAAAAAAAATTTCTACTTGGCACATCTTCGACAACTTTCTATCCATCATTCAGAGCCGAATCAAGAAATTTGGCTTACGGATGGGTGCTGTATTTTTCATGCAACAGATTGATTTATTTTAATGCAAAATAGATTTATCCAGTTCACATCAACGTAGGAACTCATCACAATAACTTTTAATTATAAATTTCTTTACCTAGCATCTTTTCCTGGTGTTTGTCCCTTAGATCGCTGTGTTTCGGGTGTAGCGCTACGACTATGACTCCCACGACTCGAGCCGGAATCGGAGCCAGATCCTGCTTACGAAGATCACAAGTTCATCAAATTAACTTCATAAAATCAGCAATACTCACCAGACTCATCATTGGAGTCACCACTACCCATTTAATCTTAAATAAAAGTTTCCGCGTAAATTCCGGCCACAAACAATTCCCAGCCTCACCGAGTTATTTTGACATATGTCAATAGTTTGCACGCTGATTGGAGAGTCTCCAAGAAACATTACCATGTGTGTGAAAAAGTGGGATCCAAATTTTTAATTTGATTCATTTTAGCGTAAAGATCGCGTGAATTGTTGGATAAGTGTAAATAAATTTTATCAAATGAGAGAGTGAATGATTCAACAAGTGTTTGTCACATAAGTGATTAGAATTATTGCAACTTCTGATTGTCGTCAATATATAAGTATTCACATCAGGCAGCTCCAAACTTTGATTTTATCTGCAAATCTTTCAAAGTGCCAAAACACTGTCACAAATCGGCCATTGTAGAACTTGAAACGTAAAATTGCCCTTGTCGGAATACGGGTTTCTCCGTTTAGATTTATCGCTTTTCCTACCCTCTAACTTTGTAAATAGTAAGTGTAAAGTGTCGATCACTTTAATAAAACCAAACAAATGCTCTAAGCAAGGGGAGCAATGTGGAAGTATGTCTCGCGCCGCGTAAAGGAAACATTCGAGCGCAAATGCAAGGTTTTGGATGTCCGTAAAACAATTTGGCCTTGCGGGGCCTCCCAGAGTGTTCATCAAAATGGCTCCAATGCAACATTATATCACGATCGGCCATCCAATTACGGCAACGATCCTGCATATTTTTGTGCAGTTGTGCCCAATCGTGGCGAGTGCAATTTCCCTTACATTTATTGTGAGGAATGGAACCGATTTCGCACGCATAACAACAAAAGTCACAAGCGTCGAGGATGCGTTGTAAACGACTTATTGGGAGCCATCACTTGGGTAAGTTCTAAACACTCGCATAATAATAGCAATTGCCGGCAGACCGAGTGTTATCGCAGATTAACTTAATTACCTGATAAGCGCCGAGCTAATCGGAATGTTGTTTTGTTTATAAGTTGTCGGAGCTTCTGTGGCTCACGTTTGTTCCCCAAATTAGTAAATTCATTAGTAATGCGATAAACGCTCGGCGATTTGGCTTTTGTTTACATTTGTTCACTACACGTTCGTCCCATTGATAACGTGATACTTTAATTCAATGATTGTTTTTATTAGAGCGGTGCCATTATTTTTGGATGGTATGCTAGTCAGCTGATGTGCCTCCGCCGACGCCATGCAGGATCGGAACACTCGAAGCGGCGCTGCTGGCAGATGCTGCGGTATCCAAATCGCTATATGCAAACAGCGTTGCTGTCGCACTACGTCCTCGCGTCTCCCAACTATCCGTCGCTGGTATCCGAACGGACATTGCTTCAGCAGTTTGCTTCGCCGCTGCATATACCTAGCAGCCAAAATAAGCCACGAACTGCAGTTCTCGATGTCAGTAACGATACCCATGCCAGCTCTGCTAACAACGAACCACAGGTAACGCTAACAAGTTCACCACACACACACTTAAATAATTCGCTTTTGCTTAGAAACAAAACGTTGACGAGGCAGTTTCTGATCTAGTCACTTTTCTTGGCGAGGCAGAGTATAAGATTGGTGTGACGAACATCGCAGCGGGCAAATATCGGAAAGCAGTGGTGCATTTGAAGCTCGCCACGAGCCACAATCATCCTGGTGCGACGTTCAATTTGGGGCTGTGCTACGAGAACGGACTTGGCGTTCCGAAAAACTTAAGACGGGCGATGGAGTGCTACCAACTTGCATCTTCTTTAGGACATCCAAAAGCTATTTATAATCTGGGAGTGTTTTATGCGCAGGGTTTGGGCGGCTTAGAAAGAGACTATAAGGCGGCCAAAAAGTGTTTCTCGACGGCCGCCTCATTGGGTCAAAAACAAGCCATCGAAGCACTGCGAAGTAACCGAAATGTTGCGGACTTTGACCACGAGAAGAAGAGTGTGCCGCCTATGGGCGAATTGATTTTCGACAAAAGCAAAGCTGAATTATTTACCGCCACCGCTAAATTTACTTAAAGCTTCTTGTGCCTGTGCCTGATTACCTTACCATCAAGTTTTGTTTCTTCCAGCGATAACAAACGAGCACAACTCCCAACTGTTCTCCTTTCGCGAGTGTTACCGAGTTTTGTTATCGTGCATACTATCCAAAAAAAAATATGTTTTTAAAATTTTCTGATTGTTTATATTTTCGATAAATTCTTTTGTTAAAAATAAATGTTTCTGGTGATTAAAGCGAAAATTGTTTCCAATTAGAAATCCAATTTCCAATTAGAAATCCAATTTCCAATTAGAAATCAATCTACAGTGGAAGTTGGCCTATGAACATATGAAAGCTTTCAAATAATGCGTAAACAAGGCTGCGAGGTATAAATTAAACCAAATGATCGCCAGAGAGTATGACAATTATTTCAGTAAATTACTGAAATATTCTTTCTTGACGTTATTCAAACATTTTACTCATATTTCGAGCAGATTTGTATATTTGGGTGCAAATTTCCAGACGAAAGTATTTCTGAAGATCTGAAAAGCCTGGAATCATTCATGTGAACTAAAATCTGCTCGAATTGGGTGAACCTCCCAGAGACAAGAGAAGACAAAGCGAGGTGGAAGAAATCAATGACGACGTACCTTATGGTTCAAGTCAATTTATTTTATTGTTCAGGTCAAATTTTAAACCAACTTCAAACAAAATGTTAACTTTAGATTTCAGATTAGTGATCCGACCACAACGACTATCACTCATATTTCGAGGATTGTTCAATTTATTTATTATACTGAATTAAATTGCACTAGCTTATACCAGGGCCAATCAATCACTGGTATAAACTGGTGCAATTCAAAAAAATACTAACACTAAATACTTTGTGTGTTTTCCCATGTTTAGCACTTCTAGATTAGATATTATTTTTTGCTTTTCCATTTAAAATGCTATGTATTTTTTTTATTTTATTAAACAATATATATATGAATAATTGACACTGAAGAAGGAAGCAACTTATCCCCAATAAACCTTATAATCATATTTTGAGCATGAGATGTTTTTAGATTCTTTTTGCGGATACAAATTAGAAAAGTATAGTGAATACATTAAGTATTAGCGCAGATAATGGTGCCAGAAAATGGTACTGAAAGGTCTAAGCCCAATTATCTAAATAACTCGCAAAAGATCATTTTAAAAGGACTTTGATCGATATATTTTTATTATTATGTACTATTTCCGTTCTGCTTTTACGGCTTGTTAATTAAAGGAACATTTTAAAAGACAATATCTGATTAAATGTTAAGGTTTAATTCGATATTTCCATTGATTAAGAACATAAATATCTAAATATAATTTCAAGCTTTTTTCTTAAAGTGCAAGAAATGAAACCATTAACGATGATAAAAAATAAATATTTAAAATCGTTCGTTGAAGTTTTAGCAGTGTAACTACCCATCAAAACAAAATCCCAATAAAACTTGTCAAATTTGACATAATCGGATTGTGAGCAGTGAAAGGAGAATTGTCAAAACTTGCTTTGGTTTGTGATGTGTGTTGGTTCCCGCTTTAAGCGCTTTGGGTTTATTGAGCTTACAAAAATTAACGTTGAACAATCAGTTTAATACTCAAAATTTTCATTTCCACTGTATTATATCGTACACATTAGAAGTCTATAAGTGACCGGTCGTTTTCTTGGAAGAACGCGCGGTAAGTTTTGAAGGTTATAGGTTTCCTTCGTGGAACCCAGCTTTCCCGCCCTTTCTCGGCATTCAGGATTTATTCGGTTGCCGCTCTAATTTTTGCCTGTAATTTTTCGTTTTAGATTAAAAACAAAAATCAAATTCATCATGACGCTTAGCAGCAACTTACAAAATCTAGTCGTCGATGCCGTTGAAGCAGTTCAATTCAAATTGAGTGAGTGAAATATTGTATTATATTGACGCACTCTGCAATTATTGTTGAATTTTTACTTATAACTAACTTACTTTTCGGTTTGAGAGATATCTTGGTCTATTTATTAATTTTGCATTCAAAAGTTTTGGCAAAGGTTTGGCTCAAGAAATCTTGAGTTACAACATCCAAACCGGGTGGCGAAGAACGTATGGATTCGGACAACTAGTGTGGACAGCACATATTTACATATATTATGTAACACAGAAAGCAGAGATTTGCATGCTCGATACAACGGATCGTTTTCGCAGCCAAAGCCAATTTCGACAATATGTTGCAAATCAGATTCCAACAGCCAGATGTTGAAGAGGTGATTTAATTGGGGCTTGCTGACAATGCGTTTCTAATACTGAATTCTCCTTATAAACGTTGCCAAACCTTAATTGAAGACCTCCGACTCATTATATTTAGCAGCAATATCATACAATCTCGGATACACGGACAAACATTTGTCTGATATCTGTCTAGGAGTTGAATACGCACCTTTAATCGAATATTGTTTCATTAAATACAACCGACACAGACCTTGCACATTTCGACTATTTCAGCTAATGAAAGTTCAGTACGTCTGTCCAACTATGTCTAATAATCGCGGGTTATAATAAATTTAATGAAAATTCGGTCGTCGCAATATTTATTTCATAAATTTTTTTGTAATTTGCAATTCTAATTTTGATGTTTGTCTCATTACTTCATACTGAGTATAGAGTGGAATGCAATATTTGTGACTAACAAGAAAATTGTTTTACGTGAAGTTACAGATAAATTTTACAAAATACTGACGAATGCATAATCCAGCGCGACTGAGGGTAGCCAAATCGGTTCGGCAAAATATGGCTCAGAAAAATAATAAATGGTATCTGAAATACTTGAAGTCAAAAAAATAAAAGAGAAAGTAAGTAATTGAGTCTATTTTGCAACGATATTGAGGAATCCATGATTACATTCGGGGTAAATTGGGCCCTCAAAAGTGAACCACACATGGTTCCTACGGACGGTACAAATGAGTGATGCATCGCGGAAAAGCAGCAACAAAAATACAATTCCAAATACACGAATTTTTACCAAATCAACACTTTCTAGGCTCAACAGACTGGGAGGGTAAATGTTATGACAGTAATAATTAGCGCTACGCCTTACCGGAAGGAAGTAAGTACTTTCGATCTGTTCAAATTATGAGGTTCCGACGATGTACATCCAATTATACTAATCAAAACAAATCGAAACCGATAAATTCCGTACTAGTTGACGGAAGCGAGGATAGATTTCATGTTTTCAATGCGCTCAAACGAGTCACCACAAACCAGAGTTACATATCGTATCAACCTAACGTCGCGTTTTTCTACAAAGTTTTGAAACATTTCTTGGTTTAAAGTAGCTTTGCCACAATCAGCACGCATGCCTTGCAGAGTGTTCAAGAAAAACGACATCAAGACTATCAGGCACTGAGAATGGAAACGATCTCGCCGTCAAAGAGCACACCCTGTCGATCTTCTTTCCTATCGATGCAGCTTTCGGTAACATACAAACAAGAGAAATGCAATTGCATCCTTCCAAAACTATCTAGCTGGACCATATTTGTCCACATTCCTAGCAAAACTACTACCGTAAAAATGAGAGCCGACAAAGTTGTGTAGATGGAAATAAATGGGTTTTGATTGAAGTGATTCTATAGCTAACATTGCATAGCTAGCTGAAGTTCGCATTGATGTGAATGCGACGGTCCTGAATTTTTTTACATTTTTCGGGTAGCCAACGGGAAATTTTCTAAAATTGTTCACAAAGTTTTGATTTTCTTGTCACCTGCTAGTTATCCATAACGTACTTTAGGCACCTACATTGTTTTGAGTGGCATCCATTCAGAATGAACTTTCCCAGATAGCCTAAAACCAGAACAGAGAGTGTTTCAGAACGGATTTTACGGCGAAGATATCGTGATAAAGTGAAAGTTTCCGAAGACAGTATCTGGCCTGGTGCCAACCTACGCTTTCACTATCACATAAATAAACGGGGGCAAGTATACTGAACATTGAACACAGCCGAATCCTATAACAAAACTTTTATACCTATAATAAAAACCTATGAAACAAATACTTTCATCCACACATTCTTGCACGTAAAAGATTACAAAAAAACTAAAGCGAACAGTTTAAAATTTAGGTGTAACCTTAGACTGCAAATGAATGTGGACTGATCATCTACAGATATTTGCAAGCCCGGTTGGGTAAAAACAAGCAAAACACGTTCACAGTGGTTGCACTCAAGCTTTGAGGTCAATAATTAACCATAGGACATTAATTTTGTAGACGACTATAAAGAGAAATAATTAATTGTATAAATAATAGTTGGGAAAGTTAGAACCGTCGTTTATTTCCGCGACCATCTAAATTTTATCTGCAGCTAGAGTCTCAAGAGTCATAACACATATCTCAATTCAGATATATTCGCGATTGAGGCAAGCACATAACCAGCACTGAGCAGCTCCAACCCCAACGGTGGACAAAACATTCTATCGGATCGCAAATCAGTATTGCAAGTGTTGCATCTAATCCTGTAGCGAGCGACTTAAAACGATAGCTAGCTAAAAGTAAGGAAAACGAATGTGGGTACCTAGACATTAAAATGCCATTTGAAACAAATATCGTTTGCAACAGCGAAAAAATCGGCCGAATGGTATTGAATTGCCAGAAACGACAGAAAATAGTTTCAGTCGGTCTCATTACCCTAATCAAAGGTGACCACGTCAGGCCACAGCTGGGCTGAATTTTTCGAGCCTGTTTCACGCGGCTTGAATAACTTGGGGTGGAATGTATTGTAAAATAGACTTGCAACATTTGATAACTAGAAAATGTCTTTAGCACTTCTGCGGTGACTGTACAAGCCACCTGTGAAATATAAACCATATGGCGGGAATTATGGATAATACTGGCTTTGGTGGAATCCAACAAGAGACCCTAATGAATAATGTAAGCAGGAGTATTAAGTTTTCATTCTTTCTGCTGACGTTTTTGTATTGATAGCAAGCCTTAAATAGTAGTGTTTTTTGTTCACTGTACTGTGAACAAAAAACACTTTTGTTCCTCTCGCTTGTTTGCCACCAAATTTGCCTTAAAATTTCTGTGATTGATCTGCTATTGATGAATTAAAAAGAACAGCGAAAATATGATTCTTCAGGCCAACGAACCATCATCTGGGGGAGAGTTCCTACCATCGTCTAAGGCTGCGCATTCACTACATTTATCGTTTATTCGTTTATCGTTATTATTCGTTTATTTATTGTGAGAGACTCTAAGTCTCCAACAAATTCGTATCGATTTTTATTTAATAAGTTTCTTGGCCACCTCTTTTTATGTTCTAGAAATGCTAAAAAATAATTTCCCCTTGCATTGCTATCAAGAGCGTAGATCATCAAATATTTGCACGCACTAAATTATTTTTCATGTTAAACCTACGTACGGGCACAATAACTATTCAATCGCTCCTAAAAAGTTGTCTGCTCTAAACAAATCAAAATGGTAAATTTTTATTAACTGTATTTCAGTTCGCAGACGAGAAGATGTCGATGATGATAAAGTTGGTTTCCCCCCGGCCATGGCCCATCAAATCTTTGGCGAGAATGAAAATATTTTTGGTTACAAAGATTTAAAAGTTCGTATCATGTATACAGCAGGACCATTGGATATTTATGTCGGATTAAAGTATCAACAGCGTGTTGATGATTTTGTTAATGATGGACTAAAAGCAGATGATGTTGTCGGAGCGGTAGCTAGTAAATTGCTAGATGGATGTTATTACACAAATATAGATGAATTTTTGAAAACGTTGAGCAAAGCGGAAACGTTCAAGCCATTTGGCGAAAAGCTATTTGAATATAAAACACAAGATAGTCAAGGGACCGAGCGAATTTTTGAAATTTACCAATGTGATATAACGGACGATAAATTTATACGATATTTCCAACGGCTACAAACGTTTGTATTGTGGTTTGTGGACGCCGCTTCATACATCGACATTGACGATCCGCAATGGACGTTTTTCGTTTGGTATGTTTGTGAACAAACAACTAGAAAAAAATCTAAACTTCTTTTTTAACCATTTCAAATCCTTTCCAGCTATGAGAAATACAAAGAACTGGATGGTAACTACTACTATGCAAGTGTCGGCTATACAACTGTTTATAAGTATTACGCATATCCTGAACATATTCGCCCGCGTATCAGTCAAATGCTGATTTTACCACCATTCCAAAAAATGGGCATTGCTACCAAGTTTGTTGAATCAATCTACCAGTTCTTCATGGGTGACTCAAAAGTTATAGACATAACAGTGGAAGATCCATCGGAAGAATTTCAACGCATTCGCAATTATGTCGATGCGAAGTACTGCAAGGATTTGCCAGCATTCAATCCCGATATCATTAAAAAAGGGTTCACTAAACAAATGATAAAAGAGGCGAGAGAAAGGTTTAAGGTTAGTACCTTAATCGCTGCATTAATCATTCATTATAGGATTCCAATGGAATTTATAATTCAATGCTTTTCTTTTATAATTTTAAAAGTCACATTAAATGTATTCGAAAGAATAAAATTCGTATTGTTCTCTTCTACTAAATAGATCAATCCTCGACAATGCCGAAAAGTTTACGAAATCCTGCGATTAATGCATACAAATGTACATAACGAGGGTGAATACAAATCATTTCGATTAGAAGTCAAAAAGCGGTTGAATCTTGTCTATTTTAAACAACTTCGTGATATCAAAAAGATGTCAAAGGCAGGAATAGATACACAATGGCTCACAGCTACATTACCGTCTAAGGAGGAGCGACTTGAACAGCTGCAGAAAGAGTACAAAGAGGTCGAAAGTTATTATGAAAAGGTTATTAAACGTTTGAGGGAACACTGAAATTGTAATACTCGGTTTAAAAGTGCTATTTGTAAGTGTATTTATAGATATGTATGTTCAATTACGTTTTATGTAAAAATAATAAATTTAAATGCTTTTTCGATAGAATCATTTTTCACTTTGGTGGATGGCTGTTTTTCATTTTGAAGGTGTGGTAGGAATTGTATATTCAGGCGCTGATTTGGATAGATTCAAGCGGTTATGTGATGGTGGGTTTCCTAGCTGGACCCGTCTTTCACACACAAACCAGCAAGACCCGGTGGATATAAAAAAATTAGTATGCACTGGGGCAGGGCAACAAATCAGCGATGTGGCATGCATATTGGCAGGAAACCTTCGCTCAACAAAAACCAATTATTACTGCAAATATGCACGCCAATTTTTCGATAGTGGATTGAAAACAAAGTCAAGTTTGTATAAATTGAATATATTTATCGTATAACTGTGCCGGGTAGGAAAAAAATTTGTAGGCAAATATGAGACGCTACTTATTTCTATGTCTATATACTATTGACTAAATTGTTTATATTCGAATGTATAACAAACTATGTACTAGTCATTATGTGATAAACATTCCTAGCGACTACAGTTTAGCAAGATCCATAATCATCCATCCACTTTTCGAATTTCGCAATGTCTGCCGCTGATACGGATTTACGAGTACGTTCGATTGCATCTTGGAAGTCCTTCAATGTGATCGGTAGATCAACTTCTTCACGTCGAATTTGTTTTATTTCAGATGGTGATATGCCACAAATTTTACGTCGCATTGCCATCATAGCAGCATCGCGACAAACATTGCTTATATCGAACCCGGAATAGCCTTTGAGTTGATCGCCAATAGCCATCAGGTCTAAATCGGTTGAAAGATTGACATCCTTAAGGCAGAGTTGTAGCAAAGCTGAACGGGTGTTTTCTGGAAAAAAGAAGAGAATCTCCATGATCGGAATTTCAAATGGATGATTATTCTCTACTAAGAATTAAGAGCTTCTGGTATTCATAATCATCTATAGACATTATTGTCTATGTCTTAGATGTTTTGAGGATAATATTGTCATCTAAAACCTACATCTAGGTTAAATAAGCAACAATACAATTGTTGCACATGTTAAACCCATAATGTTAATCTGTTATCGCAGATATCTTTAATAGTCGCACCGGTATTAAATTGCTGGGATTAACCTTTCTTGGGTCTATAGGTCTGCCGGGCCGAGTGTCAACTTCTAAAAACTTTGAAATTTTGAGCTTTTGGGTGCTACCTTATCTATCATAGAGTTTTCTTTTTCAGTGTTAAAATTGTTGACAGTGAAAAACGATATCCTTGGCTGCAATATTAAAGAGCCTCTGATACAAAGTACCATAATGTTCTGTGGTTATACCTAGTGGAAACTTATCAAATTCAATGCATAAAGGGTCCTATTGCGCGATTAATGCAAAAAGTTTGACCACAAAATAAAAAGAAATGCCTCTTTGAGTTTATAGTCTTTTAAATTAAAACTAAGAATTTAAACTTATCACGAATAGAAGCAGAAATGATATCTTCTTCATTGTTTAAAACTAATTTTCTAACGATGGAAGTATAAACTGATTTAGACTTATGCCATGCATAGCAGCTGGCAACAACAATGCTTTATCGAGCATCTTACCATTTGGAAGTCCAATATAAATTCTCTTCTCAAATCGACGTCTGAACGCTTCATCGATATCCCATGGATGATTTGTAGCCGCTAATACCATAATTATCTTTTCATCTTGGATAGTTGCATTGAGTCCATCCATTTGTATGAGCAATTCCGCTTTGAATCGTCTGCTTGCTTCATGTTCTGAATCACTTCCTCGGCTCGCACAAAGCGAATCGATTTCATCGATAAATATCGTACTAGGAGCATAGAATCTCGCCATTTCGAATAAAAGTCGAACAAGTTTTTCGCTTTCGCCTCGATACTTTGATGTCAGTGTGCTGGATGATACATTGAAAAAGGTCGTACCGCATTCAGTAGCAACAGCTTTTGCCATCATTGTTTTACCAGTTCCGGGTGGACCAACCATTAATACACCACGCCACGGTCGTCGGATTCCTTTGAAGAATTCCGGCATAATCACAGGAAGTACAACAGCTTCCTGAAGAATTGCTTTCGCCTCATTGAGACCAGCGACGTCGCTCCATTGAACACCCGGGTGACGTTGCAAAATATCCTTCTCAAGTGTATCAACCAAATGCGATTCGAAACCAATTGGTGAGAAAATTTTATTCTTATTATTCGGTGAACTTTTTGGTGAGCTATGAGACGTTGAATTTTCCTCAATTGATGTCGCTTCTTGATCGTCAGAATTTGCTGCTTCTTCGGAAGAGCTTTTCTTTGGTTTTTCTTTAAGTTTCATCGGGTTGGATAATTTTCTAGCTCGTACCCTCTCTACTGATCGGCTTTTTCGGAACGACGCATTGGTTTTGCTGCTTCGTCCGCGCTTTTCATTGGACGAAGCGGCTGCGATTGTTGAGCTATAATGGTTGTTGATAGAAGGCAGCGTTGGTTGTAATTCAGGATCACGTCGTCTTAACGAGGATATCCAACGATTATCAGTCGGATTTGGATTCGTGTTGTTTGTGTTAGTATTGCCTTGGGGTGGAGGCTGGAATGATGTGGCGGGAGCACGTGGGGTTGGAGGGACTTCTGTAAAGAGATGAATTATTGAAATTGTTTATGATTAGTGAAAATATTTAATTAATATCCACCTTGTGTGGGAATACGACCTTTTTGTAAGTTAACTCGTAACGTTCCACCCATTCCAGACATGTTGTTTGCTGTTGAGCCACCTGTCGGCATTGTTGAGCCAGAATTACGTTTAAGACTGCCATTGGATCGAGTTGGTCGATGTGTTGCAGTAATTTTAGTGAATGTAAATGGTGGATACTGATCTAGGATCAGTGAGTCCATCATACGTGCCATATGTGAAAGCCCATTGGCCGGTGATGAGGAGCTGTAAATGATATAATAGTAAGATTTAAATTCATCACCAAAAAAGAAAAGAAAAAGGTAAAAGATTTTTAATCTGTCTATGGCCAATGGACCGCAACAGTTGGCGGCACTTGTTGCAGGAAGCAATGATCCGAGAGTGGCTGTAGTGCTTAGAAGAAGAGACGAAGAAAAGATCTTTATGGAGATTTGTCAGTTAGGAATTGTCAGATATACAAAGACCAGATATGTTTTATTGCCTTAAGATAATAACAAATTCGATGCGTAAATTGTACTTTTGAGACCTGAGCCTTATAATGTGCACAGCTCGCTAGAGCTTTATTTTGAGCTTACATTAAATCAAGGATCCAGGAAATTTTTGCGGTCCAACCTATCAACTCGAATCTTGATTGAGATCACTGAACGCCCACTATTCCTCGCCAGCCGGTATTTGTGAAGGTTTTTTGGTTTCAGTAATCATTTTTGTTGAGGTTAGCAAAGGGACAGAGTCATGATAGGTTTGAAGAGAAAGATAACTTTGAATATATATGAGTACGCTTTATTTGTTTTACATAAAGGAACTTTTTATTGCACACGTCCGTGGGCAACAGTCACGGACCAACTAAAGAAAAATTAGCGGTGACGCAAGTAGTGCGCTGCGGCGCCTTAATACTGGGCTTCGCTCACGCATGCGCGGTGACTCTATCGACGTACGTAACTTTACTTCTCAACAATTTTAGATTTATCTTACTGCCCTTAAATTCTTTTCACAGCTTGAATAAATCTTGCGAGATTAAAGTAGAGACTATCGAGATTGCGATCAAGGCTTCCTTGTAAGTTTTTGTGTTCCCAATATATTATAGTATTCCAAAAGTTTTCATTTTGGATCTTTTTGAAAAACTGGAGCTCTTTGATAGCATTTGATAAAAAGCGGTTCTAAAATAGAGTAACGCGCCAATCTGAAATTGATCGTCGAATCTAAGTGGCATGAGGAACATTTGATTTTGAATAAACTGATTGATTCAAGTGTGTAGCGAACTTTCTACGGTTTTTCTGTAGACGGTACAGCCTACAAGAATATACATAAAAAATAGGAGGAAAATTGTGTCCTTTCCTTGTTGTTCAGAATTGTATTGCTTGATTCCGCTGGACCTAGCTTTATTGTTCTGGAGGACGTGTTTCGGGTGTATGTAACAGTATACAAATTTTTGGTTTGCGACATACAAACGAACAATAATGATTGTTGAATTTTACAATACGGGGTATTTTTACTTGTTGTTTGTAGTACATTTTCCATTAGAAAGGTTGGGGTTGAGTTGGCAATGATGTCATGTCAGGTGTTTTTCTTGTGTTTAATGGTAGTACAATATTTTTTTTTATTTTGTCTATTCTCTGCTATCTGATTGTGATATCTTCTCTGTTCTAGAAGGATTCTTCTCGTTAAAAATTGTCTCTAAATTACAGGTTCAGCGTACTGCAGCTTCGTTCACATTGTTAAACCTTATCTCATGAGGACCTAAATCGGGAAGCTGTAATTTAATGTTATCAACCTATGTCCCAATTTACAACCTGGAACAGACTAGACAGACTCGTTCTTGACGCCATAATGACGACATCGTCCAGAAAATATAAGAAGCTCTTTTAACGTTGTCATCATTATGATGTTAAAAACTAGTGCAAATGGCGTCATATCTTCCGAGCATAAGGCTATTTGAATATGCGCTACGATTATTCGAATGTGCAGTACAAACTTTGGGTTGAGGCTCAAGCCTTGGACAAAACACATGCACTCTTCGTTTCGGGATACTCCTAGCCTTTCATTGTAGCATGACTATTGTTTTTTTTCCATTAATCAAGGATCACTATAGACCTTTTTGAAACTTGATTTGTCCTACTCATCAGATGTTTAATTTCCTGGGAAGTTCACAAAGGTTCATTAATTTGAGATCAAAAATCCACGATTAACTTGTTTGGGTGTAATCACTTTTCGTCCTGAAGATGTGAATGTTATCATACTTCGGCGGGTTGTTTGTTTGATATCGGAAACACAAATACAAGTGCCAATACCACCTGTGAAGCAATAATATGAAACCTGAACACAGAACGCGGGTTCTGTATCAATCATATCCTTCCGACCAAGCTACATATCTTTAATTGAGGTGAGCGAATGTACATCTTACTTCCTTAAAAAAGGAGGGAGTTATGGGACAGCGCGGTTAACATAAGTTGTATGTTTCTGTTTATTTTTAAAAGCAATGGTATTATTGTTAGAATTTATTATAATAATTTAATTATTTGCCTTTGAAGCTTAGATAGGAATACCCAACAAGAAGTGTGCCGAATAGGTTTCTATTAATTTTTTATGGAGACAATAATAAATTGAAATTGGACAAAATTGATTGAGTTGTTGAAACATTAGCGTGTGGTCAAACCAAATAGTTCACATATGTGATAAAGAGTGCTACAAGAGCTTCAAGGAGCTAAGTATGTAGCCAATACCAAATTTGTCAGAGACAGAATTAACAGTGATTTCCTATTTAAAGTTTTTATGAAAGTAATGAGTTTATCATTACTTTATACCGGAAACTATAGTCGATATAAATAAAATTCAAACGTTGCAATAATCTTAAATTTTTGTAATTACTGTATACAAATTAAATACAATTAAGTAAACAAGAAATCATGCATGCCAATTAACTAACGTGGTACGTTTTTAAAAGTCCACTCAAATCAACTAGGATTGAAAAAATGCTCAATATCCTGTTCCAGGATATCGTGCAGACATTATAATTGTCACCGGTTATTATCTTCGCCATTCTTACATGGTGGTATTGCGTGATATCTAGATAATAAATTTCAAATTTAACTAAAGGTCAATGTCCCTTTTCAAAACGTATCAGGTGGCTTAAATGAACCCACATATTAGCTACATATGTGGCTAAGCCGCAATAACTATCATAACTATTTCTAAGAAACAAAACGATTCATCATGGGGAGGCAACTGGCTACTATAGGTGAGTTAATATAACACGAATATGATGATGCATTTCTTTGCACCTATGGTCAATACTATGAGTACCGTAGTAGTGTTCAAAGTTAAGGGTAATGTCCTGTAGGTGTACTGGATATAATCGATAGCCTAGTGAAATCCAATCATATCGATTTTTTGCCCAGGCCAATGAACAACTGCGGTCAAGGAAATAATTGTCAGCGCATTTTCACAAAAACCGACTGGAAAGTTTCCCAATACCATTAAATTTGACCTGGAAATTTGATTATGGATGTATGACAGGATGTCCTTAATATGTTTACTATTTATATTAACTATTGCACAGTTGCGTTAATGATTAAAGGGTAAGTTGGAATTCCCTTATTAATGGTGGCTGGACAGGTAAGTACGTGGATTAGTCATTGAAGGTTGATGACCTCAAACTGGACCCTTCGCTATGTTACTCCTTATCCGGTCGAGGAAAGTTAAAGTGTTGACGTCAAGCTAAGGGAGTATTTGCTTAAAGATTTGGGTCGTTGATTAAAAAAGTTGTTTTAAGACTTTTGTATGGTTTACGAATAGTAGCATGTATACATAAACGTATATTTATATTTTTCATAGTTCATTATTGCTTTATTACGTGTGGTAAGATTTAAGTGTGTCGCTGCGTGTTTGCCATTTTTAAAATGTGAAATGTGTACAACATTCATTGATATTTAAGTTGTACCACTTTGAATATTAGTTTCATATAGCTTCATTACCAGCGGGCAGTTTAATCGGTCAGATTTATTTTTAAATAATTGAAATTATTTAAAATGGTGGGAACCGCTTTAAATTTATCTGCGTGACATTATTTGTAAAATAAAAGTTGTTCCTACCCTATAAAAAAGGGTGGGAGCATGGTGTGACCCAACGGCCACTTGAGAACCTGGGTCCAGACTGCGAAGATGCGAAGAGGTAATTTGATTCAGAATTTTTCTTGACTATTATCCGACACTTACTTATCACAGCCATATGTACAGTCCTCCTCAGGTCAGAAAACAGGAACCCTAATATCAGTGCTTTCCACTGTGCACTTGTAAAAGAGGAGAGTTCTTTTACCAAAACAGTTTGTGGACTTCTTAATGAGGTTTGTTCAAAAATACACTGAGAGCTTGAATCGCGAGGATCCAGTCGATTCCAGGTGTATCCGTTTGGTGTCTCTGAAATACTTCTGATCAGATGATAGAAACACCTTTTGATGACAGACATCTGCATTTGTGGCTTAGCTATCTGAACGCGGGATTTTTTTCTTTGTCGAATATTGTATTTTCACTTGACTCTATTTGGAAAATTTAGAAAATCTACGGTTCAAACTATGAGAAATGCGGCTTACGATGGCATTCGATAGAATCTTACATTACGAAAAAATTGACGACGATGGTGATGCTACACGTATTGCAAAAACAAATATCGAACTACATAACAACTAAGTCAGCATCATCACGTGGTCAAATGGACGTTTGAGCATCAGAGACTTGCAGAAGAGTATGGAATATCCTTTAGATTTACTGCGACATTTTCATGACTAATCTAATATCTATCAAGAAACCAATAGCGTCCAGGTTTATCATAATGTGTTCTGATTGCTCAGTAGGAAAACGCAATTTTTAGCAAACACTATATGTCAAGGAAATTGAGGTCTGTCCGCATATTCTGCGCACAAATCTCATATGCTTCAACTATTAAGTCACCTGTTAAAAACCTGCTATGAGGTATGAAATTCTTTCCAAATTTCATAGAGGCAATTTAATATAGGCACGGACAGTTGTTTCAATGCTGATATGGTCCTCTCTTTAGTCTTAAAAAAACGCCTGATCCTTCTTTTGAATAAATCAAATAGTCTTACAGAAACAGTTGGACATTTCCAATTTTTAAATAGCAAAGACCGAAAAATGCTCAATTTTGATCAGGGACACTTTTTGAGTAACATGTCAGTTATAACAATGTAGTGTGAGAAATTTAACCCAGAATATCCACATTACCAAACATCTTCCCTATGAATCTTAGAGTCTAAATTTAAACCGATTTATTTCTGTTATTTCAGATTGGATGGTTTGAACAGATTACTACTGATAATAGGCTTCCTTTTAAAGCGGAGAGTCGGTAGAAAGGAACGAATAAGGGACTTGGTGGGGAGCTTGCTAAGATAGGAAACGCATCAATGTTTGGCACAAAAGATAACAATACTTTAATAGTTTGTACGTTTCTCCTTGTAAGTCAGTGGACTTTTGATAGCGATTAGAAAAGTCCACAGAAGATGCCAACCCAAAACAATCCTTGAAATGCTGACAAAAAATGAGTGAGATATGTTGCCACATCATTTATTCAGGATGAAGCTATGCAAGGTTTCAATGAAATTATAAGAAAACGTAGCAGCTATATGAGGTTTAAAACCTGAAAAACAAGTGCAGCTTGATCTTGTAGAAATTCTTGTCAATTGACATGTTTTAGTCTTTTGATTAATGTAAGATTGTTCAATTGATGATAGTATTAAAAATAGAGTCTATAAAAAAATCTGTCTGGTTTTAAAGAAAATGGGAAAACGGGAAAGAATGAGATTTTTTTTATTCTACAAATTTTTTGGTGGGAAAGTATTATTTTTAGCAAGTATAATCAATTTTTTTTTTTCAGTTTGTCCTTGCTGGATTCTGTTTAAAGGCTTGTTTTGAGTTTACTTAGTGATTATCATAGTTTTCTATCTTATCCAAGCAGCAAGCAACTATCCAAGCAATCCCAAGCCTTCGATAACAACCAACTAGGAAACTATCGCCATATTAACCCTTAATTCTTTTAAACAAAACGAGCGCCATACATAGACATGTTTGCCTGGAAATGGTTAGGATTTGGCGAAACACTTCTTCTAACAGAACTCAGCAAGGGCCAGGGGTAGCAAAAAATACACATAGAGACCTTCCGGAACAAAAGCAAGAATTTATTTAATTCTTACTAAATGATCAAATGTAAAAATTTTCATCAAAAATTCATTTGATTGCCGCTTGATTCAGATTTACCATAAAAAGTTGAATCAAAGTCAATACGTTTGACGCTACAAAACACTCAGGAATTATACGTTATTTGCATTTGACAAGTAATATGAATATAATATCATATAAAATAATAGCTTTAATTTGATTCCTAATTCGAGGTAAACGCAAGACTTTTAAGTTTATAGATTTAGAATTTTACGGATTTTTTAAAAGATACCCCTCCAAGTCCTTTGTGTTTTTTTTCGTTAGAAATTTACAAAAACCAAGAAAGGACTTCACACGGAATTAACGATTGCATTGTTGCTAGGCTTTGTTGTAATTCTTGGATTGGAATGGACTTTTTTGGATTTCATTAAGGAGCTAAACCAACCCTTTGCCCTTTGTTACGGTTCGAAATTTACGGAAATATGCAAACGACTTGACACCGAATAGATGATAGACACTGTTCCTATGTCTTGTACGTCTTTTCTAAAATGGATGCCTTTTAGATTTTTACAGATTTTTTAAGAATGAACCTAATTTTGCAAATTGATTTTCAGTTTTTGGAAAGCAGGAAACTTCCCTTAGTAATGCTGAAAAATATTTGCTAGAAGTTCATAAAAATTTAGAAATTCATAATAAGGGATAGAATAAAGAATAGAGTTTAAAAAAAATTATAAAAATTTAGGATCGAAAGCTGTTCATTCTCATTTCACATTATTTTATTCAATACTTCTTCAAAATATTGATTATCGGGCTAGCCTAGAATAATGATAGATTCGAAACACCCATTGAAAAACATAAAATAAGCAGTTTCATATAGTAAATTCAATGTAACTTGAATAAAGTTCTATGCAATGTATTCAAGAAATATTTTCTACTCGTGGAACAATAAGGAACAATCCTTTTTGCTAAAGGACTATGGAACTTCATACATTTTTTTCTTATGGATGGATACAATTCTTACGTGACTAACTTAATGATTTCGTGAAAGTATACCTTGGAAATATCAAACAGTCCTAGAAAAATGTATCCAAAGACATTTACTCTCCAGGATAGCTTACACCGGAGGTAATTAACACAAATAGCAAAGCTGACGTTTTACATGTATATCGTTATTGTAGCTAGCGCGTATACATTCTTCATTAGTTTCATTTCTGATAATAACATTTCGTATTTTCTTTTGCTGGTTTGCATTTTTGGAATTATAAATTCATTTCCCAATCGGATTGAATCGAAAATTGTTTAATCGTCTTATTGTTTCATAAAAACAACCAAAAGGAATACCAAAAATGAAAGAATTGCTTTAAAGTAATATTAAATAAAAATGTTTTAGTGAATCAGTTGTTTGAAACGGCAAATGGCCAAATTTATTATTGTTTTTGAGGGTCCATTGTTGAAGACACAGTTGGATAGCGATGGCCCTTAGCTCTTCAAGGATGGTTAACTTTATAGTAGATAGTCTTAGATAGTCAATCTACAGAGGCTGAAGTTTCATGTTCGTCAGCCCTACTAATTTTCATGCAGGTTTCCATCCTAAACGTTTGTAATGCATTAATTTATTTAATTACAAGTTGTTGATTACAATAAGATTTCTACTTTACATCAGTTGTCAAGCGTCTAAATAGTTTCTATGGAGAACTGAGAGAGATCAATTTCTCGCTCTCGGTTTTATAGCTCCATCACCTAGTGGTGAAATCTAACATTAATTTTTCATATGGCAATCGCTGCATGATTTTAAGTCAGGCTCGGCTACTTTGGTTAAAGGTGTTCTACGCTTTTGTCTGATTTTCCTCCAGGTCCGCAGGTTGATTCAGGTCACTTAAAACTGCCAAAAGGACTCGTGCATAGTTCCTGCTGCTGCTTAAGAGTAATTTGCCCATCATTTGTTAGGGTGGGGACATTATGCAATTATTGCTGTAATTCCACACTTAGTCTATGTATTCGGGGGTTTCTGTCGAACCTTCTTTTCATTGTTCCAAGCGATACTCATTAGAAAGAAATGGGGGTGGGGTGCTAGCTGTCGATGTTAAATCCGGGTCCGTAAAGTGATTTGCATACTCATGGCAGCAACTCGCGAAAAATCATTTTACGTGATATTTTGATCATTTTTGAGGTCAAGGTACTCAAAATCATTTTTAAATTTGTAACGCATATGTACTTTTGATTGGAGAATACTTAGGAAATAAAGCGTGTGGATTTGTTAAGTAGTAAATTACATATGTTCATAGGAACTAATTTACTCGCAAACCTTTTGGCGATGAGTTATTTCCGTTTCTATAGAAATTTCAATGACTATATTATAGATAATGTATTAGTTCAAAAGGCCAAGGACCGACTAGGACTGCCGTAATATCGATGTAGACCCAGTTCGAATCGTTACTTATTGTGACTACTCCTATGCCATCTTAAAATTTACCTGTTCAAATTTGTTCTTTGAGCATTAAAATGTTACCAAAGGGATGATGTATAAGGCCATAAGGGATTAACACCATAAAGTAATATATCACAAATGTTTATATAGTTATACTCATGTTAAATTCCAAACATTATATATTATATTCCAAATATTATATACCCAAATAATATTATTTAAAATATTGCTCCTATTTGCAATAAATAGAAAGCCCCGAATATCATATATAATTCCAAATTTCGTTTAATTGTTGTTGTCAGTGGTATAAATGATTTTTCTACCCTTTCTTCGGTATTAGAATTGATTTCAAAGGGGTGAGTGAACAAATATTATACATGCAAATGTACGTCTATCTGAGCAACTCCCAAAGTCCTTTTCTTAAATGAGATGCAAACGTTGGAGGATAACTTAGGAAATGCATATAGAAAATTAAATTCAAAACTTAGAAATCAAAATTAAGAAAAATTTTATAAAATAATTAGTTTTTCTATGCTCTAAACGGGCAATCGCAATGACTCGCAATGAATAATCTCAGTTGTTAACGTTTATGATTATTTTAAATGTTCAATCTTCGAAGAGAAATTGTTTTGAATATTCGTTTTATTCGGTTTAAAACGTTAATCACGACGAAATTTTATTGTTTATTATGTCCGCCAGGCCATGTTTCATTTGGTTAGGACGCGCTTCAGTTATTTATAACCATTATCACTTCGCGATTTCACCTAAAACGCGATATAACGATATTTTCGTCTTATCCTGCTAACATATGCTACTTTTCGATAAAATAATTGGCAGTTGTATACATCCAATTTTTGTTGATGTTCTGTACGATTAAATGAGGAATAGAGGAATTTAAACAAATACTGGATGAGACATTGAAGGTGGTCAATGGCTCAGACATGTTTGGAATTGAAGACGAGTCGCTGCAACCTTTATATAAGATTTAAATCGGAGCTCAAATCCTATTCTAACACAATGGACTAAAAATCTCAGAATAAACGAATATAACCAAAAAAATAAAAAAGAAATAGTAGTTTGGATTCTATTTTAATGATTTTGGCTGGTTAATTTTTGGAAACAATGAACTAGTTTAATAGAATGTTTGGTCCTTGTGGACCGATTGGTAAGACTGGCATAAATGTTGCTATAGCGACTGTAGAAAATACTAAACCAAATTACAACAAATTACAACTGTAGAGATTACTAAGCCAAACTTTAATGGATAAAAATTTCAAAAAAAAACAAAACTATAGCCTCTATAAGCCTCATTTTAATCTTTTAGTATTGATTTCTCGATCTTCGACTAAAATATTACGACATGCGGGGTTCCTCCCATTTAGATCAACCACCAAGAACAAATAATTTTTTAAAAGTTATACACACATTACTTGGAGCAATTTTATTCATTTATTGTGAAAATAAGCCACGGTTGTCCATTCACCACTTCATTAGGCTTTTTTATATTTGGATAACAAAAAAAAAAATCATATCATTATGCCCGGATCATAGAACACTACGATTTGGTGTCCTTGAGACTGTCTCTTCCAATAGGAATCCTGAATAGACATTTTAAAGATGGAAAAAGCACTGGTAACAGTATGGTGTATTTGAGGCGACCATTTTTATGGAGACAAAGTGGATGTGTATAACAACACACAAAATAACACAAAGTTGAAAGGAAAGTTTTTTCTTTGATTTTTCAGCGGAAAATGATTGTGAAGATGGAATACAGTTGCAAACAGACCAAATATATTATAAGTCTACAATAGGAACAAAATTATTTCTAGTACACAATGCTCAATCAATATTAACCAACATGAGCGTTGATATTAAAATGAACCTAAAAAAAGGGAGACCCTTTTTAGCCGGCCCTTCTTATGTAGAAGAGTTATATTGAAGACCTTTCTCTGATCTGGTACTATTCAATTTTTGCAAAATTTTGGCTGAGAACTTTATATATTGAGCCTCAAAAGTTTTTGTAGGAATAATTTTTCTAGAAATTTTTTCAAAGTAGGTATCGGAGAAGGATCAACATGGAAGGGTTCACTATGCAAAGATGTTTGGTATTTATTCCATATTTTTCAGAAAAGCATTGACTTTATAATCAACTTTACATTGTTTAACGAAGCTAAGATTCATTTGAAATGTTGTCTCGTTGTTTAAAACATTTTGCTGTGTATCCTGGCTGAAGGTCAAAAGAAATAGCAACTTTTATGTAGTGTTTCGAGTTTTCTGATGTTAACGTTAATTTCATTGTTGTAGACACCAAAATTGTTGCTGGAAGAGTACTTGCAAGCAATTTTCTATTCCATTTTAGAAAAGCATTCTTATTTTCCCATTGTCCCTTTTCCGAATAACTTTATGTCAACCCATTGTATGTTAAAGCTCATCAAGTACAAAAAAGTTAGTTCTAGCTGACATTCACAACACAAGTTTCAGATTTTTCATCAACTTTTTTTTACAAGAATGTTCTTTACAAGGAGCCCGATGACCGGCAGGATAGTGGACGCACAAAGAAGAAATGCTAGAGAAAGCTGTTATGAGAGCTAAAAAAAGACTGTAGCATTCAAGTCATTTCGCTACACAATATGACTTCTATGCATACATAGATAGTATGAATGTCTGATTGGGTTGATACATTTACATTACATACGTTTCCCTTCAATCTTGCTATACAATGTCACTGGCCCAGCTTACCATTGGTGTAGATTCCATAGCGAATGATATGGTGTATGTCGGAAAGATGGAATGATGGGGACAGCCACCTCATACTCCACATGATAGTCTGATGGTCTGTCTAGCGCTAGATTTGAACTGGATATACTTCGATCATTGCGAAAATGACCACCACCATTGGGTGAATTGTTGTATCCAACACTTGCACTTATTCCATTGTTATTGTGGAATTGTTGTTGATTCGAGTTGTACATGTTAACAATGAGGATTTTGAATAAAATATTGTACTGTATTGAGCAATTCAGGTTACATGCTTCCACGGTATTAATCTCGAAATGTTCACATATTCCTCTATTCACATCACATCAACCGAATGCAAGGGATAATTTCGCAACAAGTCCGTCACACGCGTCCATCCTATTCAATGATTCCTCCTTAACTGACCATCGAAGCAAAAGTCAGTGCTTTTGTGAATAGTAGTTACAATTTTTCCAACCAATTTTCGTGTGTCCAATGAGTCTTAAGGAGTTCGCGTTGGGGACGAAATATTTCGACTGACCACCAAGTAGTTCATGCCGCCTACAATCGATTTTGGGGGGGGGGGGAGGAAACATAAGCCATGAAGCTTCGTAATTACTCTCCTCCATTGCGGGGTAGGACCATTGTATCAACGATAATGAACTTAAACTCATGCTTAATACATTATTTTTATTTTTTCGCAACGAATGTGTACTAGTAGCATTAATTTCAGTAACCAAAAAAATGTCATATTATTTTAGAATTAACTTAATGATAGAGTCAACTATATATACTGGTTGAATAAATAAATCTGATTTAATTAAGACTATTTATTCTGATTTTTTGATTAAATGTTTCTCATTGTTCTGTAAGTTATTGGTTTTATTCTTCGTACAAAATACTGCCCAATGACCTAGCCCACAAAAATTTTGTAATGATGTACAGACATACATGCTTGTTTCAGAAAAAGTTGATTTCAACAGTGCAAAGACAAGATCACTGATTTTCATTTGTTTTGAGTGTTCTTTTACGAGCTTGAGAAGTTTTTATTGATATAAAACTTTCAAAAACTTCACTTTTTATCAAATGGAAATATATTCAACAATATTTAATCTTTAAAAGGATTTTTTGTAAACGGCCAACACGACTAACTAGTTACGAAGCGTTTTCGATCAAATCAATTTTTCTAATTCAACTGGTTTTATTTTGTCAATGGCATGTTAAATATTTATCTCGTAATTAATTATAAATATTATGCCCTCGTTATTGGTTATCATAACCAATGGACTTAATATGAACGCCAAAAAATTACCAGGAGGCGTCAAAAGCATGATTCTGCAGGCTGATTGACTGTATTAATATCTCTAAAAATTTCGTTCTGAGTACGTCGATTGTTGTAGTGGCTGTGAGGCTTATAAAACGATCTTGTTAGAACCAAATGCTTTCATCATTCTTTTAATCGACTTTTAAGATTCTGAATTTATATGATCTCTGAATTTTTGCATGGTCAGCAACCACAAATTCGAAAGCGGACAAAATGTCTGAATTGAATGAGTCTAACCAGTTCTTTGTCTGCTTTACCACTGATTTTCATTCCGTAATTTTCCGACCCTTAACAATCGTTGCTGATCTAACTATAAGACGGGGCCGAACATTGTAGTTTCAACAGCTATGCTCTTTTTTAGTGATAGCCCTAGTTGCACATCCTTCGCCATTATTGTCTTTCTCGATTTTATTCCTAAATCCACATTAAAACCGACCTTTGAAAGGTCGCTTGCGGATGAGGTTTCATGTCTCGGAGCTACAGCAAAGAATTGACTTTATCACCTTTAACAAAATTATTCACATGGAACTATGGATTCCATTGTATGTAATTAGGTTTCGAAGTACTCCGTACAACGTTTTTCTATGCACTTTGTAGGTTTCCCTGAATTAATTTGGCGTCTAAATTAAACAAAAATCAAAAATTAAACAAAAATTATCTGCATTTCCTGCGTTTTAGTGCACAATCTATGAATCTTGCTAGCTCGTCGATATTTTTCCGACGACTATAAGTATTTTGTTTTTGACTCATTTCTAGCCTTACATGTCTTGCTTTTATATCGAGTTCCGCTGAGCTTCTTCATCGTTCATATTAAGTCTTAAAAGGATGTCGTTCTGATAGACTATGATTTGGCTCGATTTATGCTGTAGTGTACCTCTTGTGTTTACTAGTAGCTTTTTAAATTCAATCTCTAGCATTAGGCCACATATTATAACACTTGCTTGCTTTAGTTCAACAAGAGTGTCACAGGTATCTGTCAGTTGACAATTGACTCGGACTTGTGCTGTCAATTTCTTTTTTAATTTTGTTAAATCTTGCTAGCTAATCAGGGATTTCAAAATTCGATATTATTATGTATTAGATATTATTCAATGTAACCTTTACTGTGCTGTAGTAGCTTAAAATCCACGAACATGCAGTTAGTCCCAATGGTGTTCCTTCACCCCACATAATGGAAGCGTGTATAAGATTTTACAACTTGAAAATATCGTGTAAAGTTGAAACTAATTACAGTCGCAAAATTTATTATTTGTACCAAAAGTAGCTCAAGATAATACAATTAGCAATAAAAAAAAATTATAATTTGGGTTCGAAAATAGAATTTAAACACACAAAAGTATTGTTACTGGGTAATAAATGTTACTCAGAATGATGGTAATGTGGCAATAATTCTGTCGCGGGATTCTAGTAGATTTGCGAAGTTCAATATTTTGCGAAATTAAAATTTATTGTAGCGTTTTTTCGGCTTAAGAAGGTTTTATTTTGCAATTATGCATAAGGCGAGTGAAAGAAACCCTCAAGTTAAGATACTTTGAGATTTCTTTTCATTGTAAGGGATGATCACTGTTGAAAATAGGAAGCGGGATAGGAATGCGGTGAAAAACATAATTAAAAAAATAGAAAACTGAAAACACTGTTGAAAATAAGCTCCTTTGCGGACGAACGAAAATAATAGGCGAGGAAAATTATAAATGACTCGTGAAAAAAAAACTGAGTTTGAGAGCAAGAAACTATTCGACGAACACTAAAAAAATGTGGTTTTCGTATTCACAGTCCGCGATAAAAATCGTGGGTTAAAGTGAGTTATAACGAATGTTTTTCGCAAAAGAACCATGAAAATAAATCGATCGGATGATCAGACGAATGCAATTTCGAAATATTTGGCTCATCGATAAGATAGCAATTTTGAAGAAAAGCGGGAAAAGAGTTTGATAAAGAAAATTAGGAGGTTCTCTGATGGGTCGGCGCTGCATGTTAGCAGCTGCTGTGGGAAACCTTCAGTTTATTGACGGTATCATGGAAAAAACCTGTTTATTTAAACATTAAAATTCGAAAAAATAAAATAATTTAAATACCAGTGCTGAAAATCAAGAATTCCGTACAATTTCTAGCAAAGTAATAAACCAAACATTGTGGAAGAATCGTAAAAGAATGGATTTGGTATAATGTGCTCGAGCGACTCCAAATCCCCAATCTCCTTCCCAATCGTTGATGACAACCCCATTGTGCATCCATGGGACACCTGAAGCAATCAATCAGTAAAAAATTGACATATCAAATATGAAACTGCGCAGCGCATTTACATTCAAAGGATGGAATAAAATACTTCCTCGGAGTATACAAAAACATTCTTAAATCGAAAAACTGTCCAACAAAGTCCTATTTTTCTTAGATTTTATGTTTCCTTTTCATTTCGTTTGATGATTTTATACTTTTGTGTGTTCACTTTCTTTCTTGAATCAAGCAATACAGACATTTTATTTATATATATATATTAGAAAATATTATTAATATAAAGAAAAAATTTTTAGCAAGTCTTTACGAAAGTTTGAGTTGTAGAAATGAAAAAGATTTCTCAGGTGAATTGAGTGAGTCAATACTTTGGTATCATGGGATCAGAAAATACCATAGGTTCTGAAGTCGTTATCACTGTTTACGAGAAAAGAATGAAGAATTAAGAGGCTGCGGGATGCTACCCTGATTACTCCGTTCCTTGACTTTCCGATTTTTTGAAGCATGAAGCCGTAAACGGTTTTGCTGAAGTTACCACGAAATTTTCACTAAGTCCATCTAATGGCATTGCCTGAAAAGAAATACCAAGAGAAGCGCTTCAAGTTAAGAACTAAGAGCTTCAAGGATGAACCATGATCAAAAAATACACTGGAACCACGGCCAGTTATATTTGTTGTTAGCAAGGCAGCGCAACTTACCTTTTTCTTCTGATCTGAAAAAGCAAAGTCTCTTTCTCATGAAAATTGACGCACTACTTATTTGTTTTAAAATGGTTTTAAAACTTACATTTCAAGTAAGTTCCGTGAACAGGGACAAGTAAGTGGATAAATCTCCCCTTGATAGCAAATTGTATGTATCGTGCCGGATAATATCAATTGATGAAATAGTTTGCAACATTCCGGGCAGTCTGCCAACCGGAAAAAAGGAATAAAATCCTAGGGCCGATAATGATGGTGGGGAGTAGGTTCATAGTGCTGCATGTACTGTGGCTAAATTTAACAAAAATTAAATAAAAATGACCTAAAATTAATTCTTGTTGCAATGGAAATCCTTGCAGTTACTTATGTAATGTGGGTTTGTGTGTCTAGGTACGTCCCGACTGAGAATATATGTTGTATTCACACATTGAACCCTAATAAACCAATGGCTAGTATTGTTTAAATTATTTTTAGTGATCCGAATGGTTCTTTTTATCCTCTTTCTTTACGAATAATATGAAAAGTTCTTCCAAACCCTGGTAGAATAAAAATGTAAACTTTTACTGAGGTAAAAGACAACGCGCTACCAGCTATTGAAAAGAGTCCTAGGAGCTCGACGCAAAGGGTATAAGGACTGCTCGCATCTATATTCATTGGAAGTCAATCGTAGCTCAATCGAGTCCATTGTGAGGCTATCTTTGTTTTGTCCCTTGCATATTTTCGAACTTACGTGTATTCTGTATTAATTCATGGTTCACCATAACCTAACACATTTTTTGCCTGCAAGAAATGTGTTATTTAAATGTTAAATAATCAGAACTGAGCCGCGGTTCAGCGAGATTTCAGAGCTTATTCCGAAACTATAGTGGGAGAATTGAATATAGCAATTTAGAAACGGAATCTTGGGGAACATAATTCGTGGGCAGTTCTGAAGCTGTAAGAAAGGTCAACATGGAGCACCAGAGGTTTAGATTTAGGGCGTAAAAAGTCTTCACCTATAAACTATTTTAATCGAGCTCAAGTCTAGGAGACTTTTTCTCACTTTCACTTTCTTAGTTATACCCTTCCATTTATGGCATTGGTTCGCAAGCATATTCATTCGAAAGGAATGAAAGTAATTGGTAATAGGGAAGATAGTTGTTACGTATTCCGATGTGTAGGCGACATAAAAATAAGCAAAAAAAAATATATATATAGATAAAAATAAATGAATAAATAAATATAATAACAATTAATTTTGAATACACCAATAATTGTTTTGGCTAAGTTTTTAATTTGTACTCATATTTTTAAGCTAAAAGAAAATCCTACGAGATAAAATAGAACTTAAAATAAAATTAAAATAAAAACATTTATAACTAGGTGTAGGTATTAAGTAATATTTAGTTAAATAATATTAGCAACAAACAAAAAAATAAATAAAAAAAGTCTCAGTAAAAAAATTTAAGAAAAAAAGTCTCAGTAGAAAAAAAAACTAAAAAATTTCTTGGAACGATTTTGGGATGAAATTTTTCATTGATATGATTCACTTGCTTGTTGTGTTCATATCGCTATAAGTAGGATAGGAAAATGTTCATATCCATACATAGAAATCCCGTATAAAGTTTTGGGAATAGAAATTCTGGATAATAAAGAGGATTAAGAAGTATTAGCAGCTGTTAGAAGTGTATAGCCCCAGAAGCCCACGAGTCGCAAATCCTTTAAATTACAAAGCGCAAGACAACATTTTGATTAAGATCGATGCCAAGAAGAAAGTAAGCAGGCAGTGAAGGTGAACAGGACACAGCAGAATTTGTTGAAGTCCCGAAACCAAGCTGAGATGGAGATTCGTGTGGGAGAAAGCCGAGGTGGTCAGAATCAGCGCAGCAGAATTCATTGAAGTCCCGAAACCAAGCTGAGGTGAAGATTCGTGTTGGACACAGCGCAGCAGAATTCATACGCTCAAGTGTAGTTCCGAAATAGAGCAGAGGTGAGCAGGATCAGCGCAGCACAATTCATATAAATTAAATTTTTTATATTTACTTACTTATTTATTAGATCATTTCTATTTATTCATTTATTTTGTCTAATATGCAAGAGTTAGCTCTTTCTGTGTGTATGTGTGTATGCGACATGGAAGGAAGGTTTGAATAATGTCCCGAAATCCCCACGCCCGCGCGGTGAGCTAGCCGGTTAAAAGTAACTTCCTTCGGCCGCCATTATGCGGCCTTTGTATTTTCGAATTACCCTGTCTATTTATCCTTGTTCTTTTTTTCGTTGCAGACGCGACCTATCGGTTGCGATAATCATTATCATTATATTATTCTTAATTATATATTTATTATTATTGTTTTTTTCAAAATAAATCACATAGTATAAGAGATACTGAAGAGTTAATCTTTCATAGGAATGAAAGATAAGCATTGGTATCATTGAAGTGGTAGATTTTTAAAAAATATTTTTGGAGATCTCATTATTCAGATTTATTTTATTCCAGTGTCTTTTTAACACATCCTTGTATGATTTTGTAAGATTTATGACATTAAAAAGATAAATAGTTTATACATTACTTCAGAGTCTAATTCGATTCAAATTGATATTCAAACGACTCCCCGTCTAGAGTATTATAGGTAGAGCATTCGCAGGGTTATGCTAAATCCATGCTGAATTTCTATGGAGTCGTAATCAGTTCAAATGCAAATACGAGTATGTTAAAATTCTGAAACATATAATGGAGGACGACAGTCTAATCAACTGCGTGCCGAAACTTCACTATCCGTGTGACCGAAAAAAGCATGGAGAAAAAATTGTCGATTACATATAGAACTGCCGGAATGTTGTGACGCTAACGTCTATATTCATGCGATAGTTTTCCTTTGTTTGTATATGAGTTTCCCATTAAACTTTAAGCATGTTTAGTATGTTGGGTTAACTTTCAGTTACAGTCTAATTATTTATTAAGAAGACCTGCTGCCAAGCGGAAGTAATGAAAAATAGAATTTAGGGTAATGTATGCAATAAATCCAAAATATTATTTTTTCTTATTTGTTTCTTATGTTGATTTTTTTTTCCTTTACAGTAGAACAATTCTATTAAAATTATTATATACCAAGTTTATATACAGAAAGGGTTCAATAAAATATTTATATTCACAATTTATTTCAAGAACGATTAGATTTCTGATAAAAATAATCGATAAATTATACAAGCTTATTTTCTTTTGTTAATAATGGGGCTAAATTTGTTGTTGTATACAAATTAATTTCAAGTAATTTATAATTAGAATTCATACACTTATTTATTGAGTACTCAACAATTTAACCTTTGTAGATGAAAGGAAGACTGAGCTTAAAGCATTAACACTTGGAATAGTGGCAGGGTGAATAACTTATGAATCAGTCTGTATTAAGGAACCACTATCTTCCGTAGATCCTTACATGTGCTTTCTTTTCAGTTTGTTTGGTAGCAGTTTTTTTTTATCATTGCCTGCTTTTGATTTCATCCGGAAATGAAAGCATTGTGTTGTGTTGACGGCATGTTACAGTTGTTTTGCGACACCATGAACTCGTTCTCAATCCTTATATTATATGTTAAATTTGGTTATATTAATGATTGACATAATTACACATGATACCGATTTCTTCGCTAAAACGAAAGCACAGTACCTAAAGAGGTCTTCAGGTCCGACTTCTTTATTCGGTTGTTTGCTATGGAATAGAGTTAATGAATGTCAATATTTAATGGGATAATCAAAGTATCGTCCTACTTAATCAATCATTCTACCTTAAGATTAACGATAAGTTCAAAACCAAACGCTATAAATGACTTTATGTTATAAATAGGTATTGTAATAGGTGTATAAATATGAAATGCGGATTTTTTCTGCTTGAAATATGCAATTATTTGAATAATAGAACGAATGAATTCAATAATCATAGTATTGGCCATCGTTAGCTACGACTTTTTCCCATATTTCTGTCAATTGATATATTCCGTCCCAGTAGCACTTCTCATTTTTTTAGGCTAACCACTCATCAAGCCAATTTTTAACTTCTTCGTAAGAATGGAAGTGCTGTTCCGAAAGTCCGTGCTGCATCGATCGAAACAAGTAGTAGTCAGAAGGAGCCAACTCTGGTGAATGCGGCGGGTGGGGCAGAACTTCCCAATTAATGTTTCCCAAGCATGTTCTGGACAGGTATTGCAACATGCGGCCGAGCACTGTCATGTTGAAAAATGTCTTTATCATGTCTTTTGTGAAATTCTGGTCGTTTTTCCTTAAGAGCGCGGTTCAATTTGATCAGTTGTTGTCGGTAACGTTCGTCAGTAATAGTCTCACCAGGTTTCAGCAGTTCGTAATACAAAGGTCCCTTACTATCCCACCAAATACACAGCAAAGTCTTCTTTCCATGAATATTTCGGACTGGTTGTGATGTTGATGGCTGGCCTGGGTCTACCCATGATTTTTTCCGCTTGGGATTGTCGAAATAAATCCACTTTTCATCGCCAGTAACAATCCGATGCAAAAAAACCTTTTCTTTTCTGTCTGGCAAGCAAAATTTCACAAATGGTTTTTCGCCTTTCGATGTCTCTTTCTTTCAATTGATGCGGCACCCATTTTCCAGCTTTTTGGATCTTTCCCATGGCTTTTAAACGTTGTGAAATGGCTGCCTGAGTAACTTCCAATGCTTCTGCCAACTGTTTTTCAGTTTGTGTGTTGTTTTCATCCAATAATGCATGCAAATCTGTATCTTCGAATTTTTTCGGTGATTTTCCACGTTCTTTGTTGCTGACATCGAAATCGCCACTTTTAAATCTTTTAAACCATCGTCCACAAGTGTCTTGGCTTGGAGCATGTTCACCATATCCTTCCACCAACAATCGATAAGTTTCTGCTGCCGTTTTCTTCAAATGAAAGAAGGTTGATAGACTTCCCCGCAAACCCTCTTTTTCTGGCACGTAATTCGATATTTTTGAAGCGAAAAAAAAACTATGTTGTTTGTATAATCAAAACCTATGACATACTGGAATTTTTTAACAGATGTTTACCCTCCTAAATGCCATATTAGTTATCCCCGACACAAACCATCTGTAATGGTTATGCCATCTGTAAGTAAAATCCGTATTTTGTATACAAAATTTAATTGACATACATCCTGACAATCAATTTGTATAATGTGCAATCCTGTAAATATAATACTAAAATCTGCATTCAACACAGCTTTACACGTTAGCCCAGACTATGTTTGCACGTTTAGCCTTTACTAATTACCATTCCATTTAGCATTAGCATGAAATATATTCGTAATTACCGGTTACTATAAAATTTCAATATATTTTATAGTTTTAATTGCAAGTTTGGAATGAGACTTTTTGTATAACTTAGCTAAAAACAAAATTTTTAGTCTGAGGTGCCTGCTGAACCCAGATCCATTGCAAAAGATGCAAATCCTCTGATTCCAATCGAAACTTTTTTGTAACTAAAAAGTAATCGGTTCATTTCAAAACCTCACTGGCTCGATATGTCCTGTTTAAATTTTACAAAAAATGGGGGGCCACTAAACATTTCGAGCTCTTAGGGCGCAAATAAAATGACTGCTATGCTAAGATAGAAGACATTAAAAATTGACCAAAATGTTACAATGTCAAAAATAGTGTCCGAATTTGGCATCGCCATAAACGCAACGTTATCAATTTTGTTCACTGTTTCTTTTGCGTAGATATTTAAACCGAAATTAAAACCTAGTGGAGAGCAAAAAATTGACAAATACGAATAAAATTTAGAAGGATCCCCTGTTTCGCGACACCAAAATCGATAATATTGATGTTACATTGATTTACATAACAATCGATGCATTGTGATTTCAATGCCAAAATGTGGAATAAAGAGATTCAATGCGGCACAACTGGACGACATTATCATCGCGAAACACCAAAAGATGCTCGGCACCCTCATTGTCATGCGTGCATCTAAAATGATTTGTTATCACCAACATATTTCCCACATTTGTTCATTGTTAAATGGATTTACGTCTACACATTTAACCAAATCGATCTGTTTCTGATCACGATAAGGTATGTCATCCAGGATACAAGTTACCTGTAAAGTATCAAGGTATATATGCTTGATCGGATGTTTGAAGAATTGAAATTTTTTTTAAATAAATGTTTTTTTTAGGTTGATTTATTTCTAAATGGAAAAAATAAGAGCACTATTTGGAGGCCGAAATGGTCCTTTTTTTACCTGTTCCGTCGACTGATTTAGAGCAGAACACTTAAGAAGGAACTATATCCTTAAACTACAGTCTATCAATCTTTTTCTAATAAATCACCTGATTAAGATGAATACATAGGAAATTTATTCGAGAGTCAACTCAGTCCGCTTTTCGTCAAGACCACAGAAAATTTAATTCCAAAATTGCCAAATATTTCATAGTAAACATTATGATGAGCCGCATATTTCGTATTGATCATCAAGCGAGTCCTCGAATGTTATTAGGAACGATATGAAGTAGGTACCTATCGGATATTATCAGATATATCTCTCAGCGGAGCAAAAACGGCTGCTTCAATATAAAACTCCAAGAAGTGCTCCAGCAGACAACTGAAGTATCCTTACCATAGAATTGAAAGACAATTAAGAGCATGTGCAAGACTTTGTATACCTTAGTACATAATTTCAGGGATACAGAAATTAAGTTGCGGAGATTGATCGACAGATACAACTCCATTATACGATCTTAAAAATGGTGATCTTAAAATTTGCGTCTGAAAGAAAACACAATTTCCCGTGAACAAGTTGATAATACAATTGGTGTTTTATAAAGGGTCAGTATCTTTCAACACCACTTAGGCATACGAAAAAACGCCTTCAAAAGAAGTTTTCTGCAAAGAATCTTCAGAGAAAAACAGGATGTATACTAAGGAAAGATCAAATGGACCGAAATGTGTCACATATTGAAAGGGTCAGAAGTCCACAAATTTACAAAGCTGCAGAAACAGTAGATTGTTCGCCGCTTAGAAAACTCAGATACCTCCTGAATACAGAGAAAGTTATAATGGCAAGAATATACATACCAAAATGCAAGGAAAAATGCAGACGAATTTAACAAACCCCCACGAGCAGCGAAAAGAGTCATATGAAATCAAAAAAGGAAATATTGCAAATGAATCAGTACTTTGGTATCATGATATCAGAGGATATCACCGTTTCCGAAGTCTTCATCGCCATTTACGAGAAGAAAGTTAAGAAGCTAAGGGACCACTGAGATCCAGGAAAGATTTCGGGGGATGCTACCTGCATTCTTCGAAGCATTAACTTCGATTTTCCTGAATTCGGTCTTCCTGAATTTACCGCGAAATGTTCACTTAGTCCATATACAGGGATTGCCTTTATTGTCTGTGGAGAAATACCAAGAGAAGAGCTTCAAGTTAAGAACCAAAAGCATCAAGTATGAAATATGACGAAAAATTCACTAGAACCACGGCCAAAGAGGACCATTTATATGTCCTGTTGGGAAGGAAGCACAACACAAAGAATTTTGAACATAATTTGAAAATTTGGAGAGCAACAATCCAAGACAAACATGCATTATCGATGTCGAAACTGGAGGATGTGGTCAATGGACCGAAATAGTTGGAGGCAATCTTTTCCAGAAGCAAAGCTCGGAGAAGGACTATAATATTACGAAAAGGATGAATTATTAAAACCCCATGTAAACCCCGTAAGTTTTCAGTCGAATCATAAACATAAATAAAGTACTAGCAAAAGATGAAAAAGTACAGGAGCGTTGAGAATCATACTAAAGACAGTTTCTAAGCCAATCAAACGCTATGAAACTGATCCTGGGATTTTATCGCTCGACTTTGTTCGAAAAATGGAGGGAAATTGCAAGGAAGAAAATGAAACGTCGGCCTTTTCGTAGTGTACGTAGCATTCCACAAGGCAGCAAATATGCTGATAGTTACATTTTCGAATTGAGTTTTAGCATGTGTAGTCCCGAATAAATGTCGTAGCAGTGGTCAAAAAGCATCCTAGCTACACAAAAAATGGAAGTACCATAGTGAGTATGAAGGCAAAATTTTACTACTTTTTACTATATTTGACCAGGAAGATACAAAAGTAAGATAAAAATATATGATGATTTATTTCTATATCAATTAAATATCTAGAGAGGTCTAGATCTAGATCTATAAGATCTCTATAGATCTCAGAGGGGACAATCAACAAATATCAAGTATTTACGTTCAAGCAGGGATTAATAAAATGAAGAGAGTCTTTTGTACCGAGGTACCTCTCAATCAAAATGGAGTGCACAAAATCATGGTTGACATTGGAACCCCTATAAAACTTTAACAACTCACAAGGACATCGATGTTGAATTCAAAGCTAGAATTACCAAAATTATTTACCAGAATTTACCATTCACCGGAAAACTGTATTGTAAATGTTGAACTTCGTGGACGAATCTAGTTTGATTCAGACGTGATCCTGATGATGATTTTGATGCAGATCCTGATGATGTTTACACCAGCAGCATACAGGATAATACAATTTGGGGTGTAGAGGGTTCGAAATTCCCATCTGGGTCCCATCTGGATTCGAAAAATGCTAAAAAACTTTAAAAGAGTGGCTCAAAATTGAAATATCGAAGCAAAAAGAAATGTACACTAATTACAGATTATAACGAGATGTATGATATATTCAATGGTCCATGAGTCTCCAATATTAAAAATAGGTAGAAACTGCATTAAACTGGACACTTGCGTTGGACTGATTACATGCTAGCTCATGGACGAGAACTCGGATACCGAATAATATTTATAGGAAGGACTAAAGAAGGATGGATAGCAGGCAAACGTTGCCAGATGGAAACAGTCCAAAACTCCTCGGGTACGGAATTGAACGACGTGATCAAATGACTGAGAACGTTGCCGGCAATACATGAAGACCAATGCCCGTAATGGTGGGAGAGGACGGGACTTCAGCGAAACCCCCCAGACGACAATGATAAAATTCGAATGATTATCTTGCAATCCTATACCTACATAAACTTTGTTATATTTTTTACGTTCATTCTTATTACAGTTGACACTTTTTTTGTCGTTCGTAATATAAAAGAAACAAAATCATAGTGCATATCCTTTAAAAGGTATCACCATTTCTTCTATACTTTTATATATAATTTAAATGTAAATATAATATAAATATTTGACCTGTATTGAATGTGCCGATTTGTCTTGTTTGAATAATTTCTAAGGATATTAAAATGGCCATTATTTTGATAAGATTCTGGCTCTTTAAATAAGCGATGGAAACTCTTTAAATTTGCAATGTATTATCAGCAACGTAAATATTTGCCAATAATTTCATAGCGACTAACTTTATACTTTATTTTTATCTGTGTTATATTATACAACCCAGAAAGTATTTAGAATATTTGATGAATAAATGCTAAGAATTAGTAAAATGGAATTTAAGGGTTGTTAAAAAGCATTGAGAAACTTCCAACTGATGTTTGTTCATGAACCATTATGGGTGCGTTTTTGTTTCGAAATAACCAGTTGCACAAGCCTTATTTGAAGACAAACTGTGTTTTTGTTTCGATATTTATTATCCACTAAACAATTCTACTGCAGATTAAATTTTAAAAGTCTTTGAGAAAGAACTAGAGAGCGGACGAATCATGTTCTTAGACAGATTTCGTTATCAAAAGTGCGGGCTAACTGAATTTCAACAGTTGACACTTGAAAAATGTCGAACAAGGATAATTGCTTTCAGGCACAGTAAATAAAGTAAAAAGATAAAAATGAATTATTGGCCGTCTAAACTTGAAGAATTTGTTTACAATGAATGGAATTCGAACGTGGATTCTGTACTCTCACAATCTAAGTAACAAGTTTTTCATGGTAGCTATTCTAGTTCAACCTTACCAACCTTACCTTCAAGACTTACTCTTGTGAAGAAAAAGCAGAAACTCTTGTTGATAAATTTCATAATTACGACAACATCGCAAACAAAAGGCGCAATGATATCATAGTATAAGTACTCTGCAAAGTATATCTAACACATCTAACTTGCCCCTCTGGCGCCTACATCAAGACTAGAGAAATAGTTAGGCAACTAAAAAAACTTCAGAAACGCACAGCTCGTGGGACCAATGGAATTCCTAATTCCGTGATGAAAAATCTGCCAAAAAAAGGGATTGTGCTCACTTGCCTCTTATTTAATGCTTGCCTCAAACTATCTTATTTTCCACTCGCCTGGAAACAAGCTGTTGTATTCTAAAGCCTTGGAAGAATCCACATGAGCCAGAAAGCTACAAGCCAATAAGCCTATTGACAGCCTTTGGTAAACTATTAGAAAAGTTAATTCTCAAAAGACTCACAGACTTCGTGGAAAATGCCAACATACTTTCTAACTTTCACTTTGGTTTCAGACACGGCTATTCAATGGAGCACTAGCTGTATCGCGTCTAAAAGGACATTAAGACAGCTCTAATAGGAAAGCAATCAGTTGGAATGGTCACCATCGATATTGGGAAAGCATTCGATAGAGTCTGGCACGAAGGTTTACTTTATAAGCTCCAAGAATACAAAACTCAAACATACATACGTAATTTGATAGCTTCCTACCTCAAAGATAGATCATTTAAGGTAAAAGTCCAAGATAGCACCTCTACTCTAAGAAGCTGCTGAGCCCCAACGCTCATGTCTGAGACCTACTCTTTTCAATATCTATACCCCCGATCTCCCTACAAGCGAGCACTGTCAAATAGCACTGTCAAAATTGCGGACGATACCTGTTTTTATTATTCAGGAACTCACCCATGTATAATAACAGCTAACTTAGAGAAAATGCTTGAAAAATTATCTCAGTTCTTCTACAGGTCGAAAATAATCATCAATATTGATAAAACTAGGCAATATTTTTCAGTAAAAAACGTAAACGTTCCTGGCTGCATAATCGACCGATTAACATTTTAGGGCAAGCCGTACCATGGTCCGAAAATCTGCAGTGCCTTGGGCTAATGTTGGACAAGAAACTCATGTTCAAAGACCACAACATTGAACGAATAAGTATTAAAGCATTTAATTCTGTACTTCAGCTGTATCCACTACTCAACAGAAGGTCCCAATTGAACATAAAGAATAAGATGATAATTTTAAAGATGGTTATTCGGCCTATAATATTATACGGAGCGCCTACTTGGAGCTAATCAGCAAAATATTTGAAATCAAAGCTTCAAGTCACTCAAAACAGGTACTTAAAAATGGCGCTAAATAAGCCTTTTTATTTCTCATAACGCAAATTACATGAGCTTGCTAATATTAGCCCTATCAATAAACTCGCGCTCTCACGTAGAGATAATCTACTAGCTAAGGTAGAACTCGCGTCGAATGCGTACATTCAAGCACGCAGGATTTAGATTAATAGATCAACCTGAGAGATCACGCGTCCTCAACCGAGTAATGATAGTTATTACTAAGATCCAAAATAGGATGTAAATAGGTTTTAACATAGGTAGTATTAGTTTAAGTTAGAGCTAAGTTTTAAAGAGGTTTTCGTTGAATTTTCCTCTACTATTATAAATATACAATATGAATAAGAAACATTTGTGGTACAAGAAAAAAAATACTGTAGATGCAATGAATACTAAATTCAGAACTCTCACTTTAAGTTATTAGTTTAGTCCTGTAAGTTTTTAGAAACAGTAAAGAACTTCAAAGTTTTTGGTAGATCAATTTATCCATTTTCACTTAGAACTTATAAGTGATTTATACCCTTGCTAGCTAACTCAGCGAAGACTCATGGGTGCGGAAGTTCTGATCAAATTTGTCGAATACTTCGACAAATTTAAATAAAGAACTTATTAATAATAATATTCTAGTTCAGTTTTGGTTCAGTTTTAATAGTAAAGCCATCAGTAAGGTTAAAACTACTTATTGCATCAACAGAGAGCCATACCCGTGTAATGTTCGAGCTCTGGTAAACATTGTTCTTCTTTTAAGAATACATTGTAACGAAGCTTCAAAAGTTAGGGTTAACAGGAGATCGATTTGTTGAGTTGTTAGTGCCACATACAAGAGGACGAGCGCTCTTATCCATTTGAACTTAATGGAGTATCTTCCCGGGTCATCTTTAGGAGAAATGTAGGGGAACTGTCCATCATAGAAAAAAGTCAGATATTATCATAGCATCTGAAGCTTGGCAAGCTATCATTATTTGAATACTTTATAACCACTTTGGCAGTAGTGCTATATGTCATGTCGCTACCGGGTGAAATATAAGGATGAGACCAAACATGAGGGTTGTTTGGGGTTGGCGGATTGGTAATAAAATAAATAAAAGTGTTCGATTCTTTTTAAACAATCCCAAGTATATTCAAATTGACAACAAATTCAAAAAAATTCAAACATGTCCTCGAGAAGTAATATAGAAAAAAGCAATATTCAGTGGAAGGAGCTGTATAATAAAGATATTATTATGACATTGATAATCTTAAAATAATACATCGCGTAATACCTAGCGCAAGTAAGAACTGTTGCGAATTTATTCAATAAATGTTCATCTATTATTTAACAGCAAATGAGGTAAAGGTTAAGTAACAGGTGAATTTATATATGTTAATCATCAAAGAACATATTAAACTATTAAGCTGATTTTATGTGTTTATTTCCGCTTAAAATAAATGGAATTTCGTCATTGTTTTATTGATAGTTTCCAAGAATTTGTCACCGTAGGAAAGGCATAAAAAATGCGCCTACAACATAGCAAACATCCTACAGAATGAAGGCTCCTACATGAAGATTCCTTGACATTTCCGGCAAATCAGACGTCAACTTCAATTAGAAAAACATTATCAGGAGGTAATTGCTTTTAGTATTTATCAAAGCTGAACAAATCCATTAAACATACACTAAATCGCCAGGCTACATAATTTGATTGTCGACATACTTCATTGATTAAATTAATTTCCTTTTCGCAGCAATGATTTAATTGTCGCTATTCGTTCAATCTGCATCATATAGGCATGTAGTTTGATGATTATATTTTCTGAGGGGATTTCAATGCATATAAACATCCCCAAAATTACACATGGGTAGTGTATTCATAGCACATACTCAGTATATTCATATATGACGGCTGACACTTAATCAAAATCATATGCTCTAATTAACAGATAAAGAATGAGTAGATGGATACGAACCTGTCCAAAATGGGTAAAAATGATGTAGTTGTATCCAATGTCCGGATTGCCGTGTTGCCACGCACCACCAATTTTTCGCGGGTAACACGACGATATGTTTCCTCACCACGTAATTTATTCATTTTACACTTAAAACAATTGTTGCACTTTACAATCTTTCCTGAATCTATCTACTGCAAGAAAATTCACCAAGGATTAGAATAATACGTTTCCAATTTCTTTTAACGTCAACGAAAAGTGACCACATTAGACACTAAAGCTATGCAGTCGCAACAAACCAGGCACAAGGATGCATTAGTGATGTTATAATGGGGACTTTGTCACTTCATTCGAATCGAAGCAAGAAAATTGGGAAATGTGTGGGCAGAAACTAAGCAAGTTGATGAAGAATTTGGCCGACATTTCAATAGGTGGGAAGAAGGTCGAAACGTGACCTTAAAGGCGATTTTGTCATGTTAATGTTTCGATTAGATTTCCCGAACTGACTCTATTTCAGGATGCTCTCGCCAGCGAGATGACGAGATGAAGTCGGCTTGGATTTGCGCATGACCCACTGTACCGAGGATATATGTACGTAAGTCCTTTTATCTTATTTCTCGATAACTGGAGCAGTCATAGCAATTACACAAGCCCATGCTGATAGAGAAACTTGCGTTGGACAATGTTCTTGTTTAATTGAATATTATCAATGATAATTTAACATTTTACGGACACTTTTAATTATATTTCAGACCTCTCACTGCAGCGCTAATCACAAGGCCTCTTTCACAAGGAAACACCACCAACTCGACCGAATAACATTCTCTTCAGCGCAACTAACAAAGGAAAACTACATATGCACTAATTCAATGCAACCATAGAAGTGTGGAAAATGTTGACCAGTAGTGACCGAAGAATGCTATAAAAACAATAACAACATTAGAGCTAACAGCCTGGTAATGAATAACTTCTCGCTCCTCCCTCCATTCTTTCAGGCCGGTGAGCTTCATGCGATATTTCAATAGCCGCCATGTGATTTACATATGGAACATCTTAAATGGGGCATTGTCGGGAAGTATAGTCCATTTAGTGTGGGGGTGAATTCGCTTCTATTGTTTTTGGCAATAAAAATTAGTTAAGAATTCGTTCACAAATTGAATTTTTAAAAGTGCTTGCAATAATGTACTGAAACAATTGGTGTAGGTAGAGACTGTTTTTTTTCTTGAATTATTTTAATAAGACTTTGTTGGTAAATTATTTGAATGACAAAATTCCGTTGTTGCAATGATGTAGTGCGTTGAAAAATTTCATGGGACTGTTGCGAAAATAACCGGCAACCTCTTTTATTTAATGCACATTGTAACAAAGACAATTTACAACAATTTAATTGATATACATATACGGAACTCGACAGACGAGAATGACATACACATAGAAACAATCAATATCCTGGTTCAGAAAGATTTCAAAGGCTCATATTCAATTAAAAATATTCTTAAAATTCCAGGAGTATTTTCAGCTAAAACTATTGAACAACCAATTATTCCTTTAGACAATTTACGAGATAAAATCTACCATCTAAGCTCAGTTAGTTCCTAAAATGGCATCCTGAAGAAATACCTGAGCGGTTTGAAGATGGGTTTCTGTCCTATTTATCCTATGCGTTTGGCCTTTCTCCCCCAACCCACCACAGTCTTTTCAACCCCACTACCAAGTAGTAGTAGTAGTAGTAGTAGTAGTAGTAGTAGTAGTAGTAGTAGTAGTAGTAGTAGTAGTAGTAGTAGTAGTAGTATTAGTAGTAGTAGTAGGAATAATAGTAGTAGAAGTAGTAGTGGTATTATTTGTAGTAGTAGTAGTAGTCGTTGCAGTAGTAGTAGAAGTAGTAGTAGTATTAGTAGTAGTACAAGTATTAGAAGTAGTGGTAGTTTTTGTTGTTGTTGCTGCAGTACTAGTAGTAGTAGTAGTAGTAGTAGAAGTAGTAGTAGTACCAGCTGTAGTAGTGGTTGTTGTTGTTATTAGTACTATTAGGTACCATCATGTAAAAGCGAATGAATGAAGAGAAAATACTGAAGAAGTGCTAGCAGATCCCCAAAAAGAGTTTGAAACTTCTAGTTTACTGAAAACGATATGTCAACAAATTAAAAGTGGCATTCAATTGTTAGAGGGAATATTCTAGGTTTCCTATGGCTGTCGGACAAACTGGGAGAAAGCGGGATAGGGGCCTCAACAGATGCTAAAAGAACGCTTCACCGAAGCAAACAGCGGTGATCCTGGGAATTTTATTATAAATACATTTATATTTCCCTCTACCCGGCCCAAGAAACCAAGTCCTGTTCTCTGAACACATGAAGTGAATCACGCCTGTACCTCAGATTGCAATTTTATAGCCCCTGATGCATATGTGGTAGAAGTGGCGGAATTACTAGTTGAAATTTTTTCTAAAAACTTACTTACTTAAAAAAGTAAAGTACAAAAACCTAAACTAATACCTTGTCGGCTACGGAACAAATTGATCTTCATTGTTATGATATGAATAACTGCCCCTATTCTATTGAAATTTTTTTACTCGGCACCATGTGTGTCATCTGAAGTAGGTTGCAAAACTAGTTGCACTTTAGTTAATAATATTTATATAAAAATAGTTTAAATTGTGTTCATTCAGTTCGTTTTTCTTCACTGATTTAGTCAACAATCCAATTGTTGGCTTTCACCAATTGGAATTGTTGTTAGTTTTGCACTTTAGTTTTATGTTTATTTTGTTTCTATGTGTTTCTTAAAGACACATTTTTTGTTGCATTTTTACTAAAATATTGTTACTTTTCTTTTTGAAGCAGTCACGATATAGAGTTTCCGCTAAAAATTAGATTTAGATTTAAAAGTCTGTCAGAAGTCAATCCATCTTGCGTAGTCAGATTTTCTGTTCTGTTTTCGATCGGCTTCCATGGTTTAAGTTTTTCCATTAAACCATCTTTTATTTAGGATACAACTTTACAGCTTGAAAACGTTTGCGATTGCTATAAAAATGTGCTGGGTATTACTAAGAAATGAAAAAGTGAAACAAATAGCTTTTCAACTTTCTTTTCACAAAAAAAAAAAGAAGAATAATGTGTCCTGTATTAATATGTAAAAATTAGCGTAATTCAAACCTCCGTTCTGCATCAAAAATTTATCCATCACTTAAAAAATTAAATTCTTTGAAGATAAACAGTACCTTTAGTTTTCCAAATTTTAATCCGCCTAAGGAATCTTATTAAGTATTTGTCAGTTTATTCTGCATGTCGTGAATTTATTTTAAACTCCTTGGAATAAAACGTACAAGGTTTTCAGTTGTTACTCTTGAAAAAAAATACTAAATTGATTTTGAAAAGCAAATAAGTTTTTTTTTGTGACGTCCTTTTCCAAAAAGGAAAGGTTTGTTTTTGTTACTTCCTTTTACAGTGTTCCCCACAAATGCTTCAAGGGGCTTTATGATCGAAATTGGGTAATCCAATCGCTAAATTTTTATTTTTCAACGTTGGCAATACTTTTATTAGTGTTCTATCAAATTTTGACACATATCATACGATTTGTATTCAATTGCCGTCTATACGAAGAAGTCGAAGAATTATTGTGAGGCGATTTTTATATCAGGTGAAAAATTAGAATAACGCGCATAAATATCACAAAAAGCGTATGGTGAAGCGTGTGGGTTAAAACACGAGCAAACAAATTATGTAAAAGGTTCAAAGGCGGCTGAGAGAGCCTAGAGCACGGTGAGATCCCTGGACGGCCATCAACGTCTGTTAACGAAGAAAAAATCGAATCGGCGAAGTAAATCGTGTTGGGAAACCGCTGTGTATCGAATAGAGAGATTGGTGTGTTGTTGAGCATCTCATATGGATCAGTCGAACACATTTTTAATGATATTTTAGGCATGAAACGCGTCGCTTTTCGACTGGTGCCAAAAAAGCTGAATTTCATTCAAAAACAGCGTCGTATTGATGTGGTCAAAGAGCTGATTGCAGACAGCGACCCTGAATTTATCGAACACATCAATAATGGTTACAAAACCCAGGTTTATGAAATTGATATACGGACTGGAAGACAATTGTCCCATGGGTGCTTCGAAAATTTGCCAAAACCGAAAAGAGAGCTCCAACGAGAGTCAACGTTTTTCTGATGGCTTTTTTCGATATTGGTGGTCTGGTGCACTGCGAACTCCTTCCGGAGGGATAAACTGTCAGTAAAAAATACAGTTTAGGCGTTAAGCGTCATTTGCGTGTAGCAATTCGCAAAAAGTCCCGATTTGTCGAAGAACAGTTGATGGGTTTTACACCACGATAATTCGCCATCTCATACGGTCTTGAATATTTGGGAATTTTCGGCCCAAAAATTCGACCAATGTCATCTGTCAAGTAGCGTACAGTCCAGTAATGCCCCGTGTGACTTTTTTCTATTTCCGAAACACAAGGATCCCAACTCCCGATAACCTAAGCTTCAAGGAATTCGAACCTGAAACATGCGTTTGAGACATGACACTGAGAATGGTAGCTGATGTCAAAGTAAAACACTTTAAAGCGTGCAATGTTGGGAGATGTTAGTTTTATTTCCGTTTTAAAAATAAAAGGATAAAATTATACCTTTATTATTTTACGGCTGGTGATTGTTTCCTTCATTTACTCTATTCTATGTCATACCGAAATTAGATGAGTCCGGTTTACAGGTATATGCTTTTAATGAATTGTCTTGCAATAAACGCCTTTAATTCTGTGTATACTAGTGTATTTTTGAAACAGTTCAGATGTTTTGAGGATGGGATAGTTCGTACCATACGGGATTGACGGATGTTCATGCTGCAAAGACCACGGGGGAGGGGGGGATGAATGTATATTCAATATATGGTAAAGGTGTTAATGTACGTTGATCTCTTCTATATTGATGCAATGAGCCTGGAAAAAATTGTAGTGCATTACATCCTTAACATAAACCTTTGAAGTATGCAGGAATGATATATTTTCAAGCTAATTTATCCCTGCGAGGGTGTTCTAAATTTTGGCAGCTGCAATATGTCTAATAGGTATGTCTAATCTCATACGCAAACATAAACTTGTGATGGTAACATTGAAACAAAATAATTTAACATTAGAACTGTGGGGAGTGCGGCCCAAACATGAAGTCCATTTATATGTGATTCAATTACATATTTTCTGATTCGGCATTATTTACTTACTTGTCTTTATTAATCCTTATTAAACAGTCTAAGCCCATTCTGGTAACCCCAGAAAATCTATAAGATTAATTTTATGCATGATATGAGGAATATTGAATGGTTCGTATCTACCGATGATAATATCCCATCACATAAGCTGTTTGTTTTGTTTTGATCCAAAGCAAGTATATTCTAGATAGTATATCAATTACAGTGATTTGATTTCACCAATATCATACATTGATGTACTAAATTGACGGATAATATAAATTTTTTATCATTCACAGTTATCGTCTGTACGAAATTAGCAATTTTTATATTACGATTTTCTATAAACTTATTCGATTCAGAACAAAAAACCCAAAACTAAGTCAACAAATAAACGAACTATAGTCCTCAAAATTTGCAGGCACCCTTCTTTTCACCTATCCGAAAAGCCATTGTCCAAAACAAGTCGATCCTGTTCCGTTTGGGCATTTCTTCAAGGAAGGTACATAACATATTCAACTTGAATTCCGGTCACTTGAGAATTATGGATGAGTATTTCTAGGCAATTTTTCATTGCGTTTACCATTCAAGACTACTGGCCAGAAGTGTAGGATAACATGCACTTGTATGTGTAGTTTCTAGGAACGTTAAAAGTCCTCACACTTCGTAGAAATGAAAGAGACAAATCTAATATAAAAAGGCAATAGGTAAGTATGTATTTATGCTATTTTGTAATTACAAATAAATTGTCATGATTGTTTGTCATTAGTTGGCTGGATTTGAGGTAATAGCTCACTTTCCTGGATTATTTCCACCATTGAGATAACCACTGTCCGAACCAGATCCTGGAATTGAGCCATTTATACATCCTTCGTCGCCCAAATTAATACACTTATTGCGATTGACCTTATAGATGAAATAAGCTTCAAGTGCTGGCACTGAAAAAAGAATGAAAGTTGTTTAGAATTTAAAAATAAACTTATTGCATAGATTGAATAAAATGGGAATAATATTTTATTTATCGATTTCTCAGTAGAATGTTAGTTGCTTCGTGAATTTCGGTTAAATTCTTCGTAAATTGTATCTTAAAACTCAATCAACTTTGGAAGAAATCCCTTGAAAACAAGTTTATGATAATATTTATACGCTTTAACATGTTTCATTTGAAATTAAGAAACAAATTAAAAAATGAGAAACATTCAAAGAAAATACTTAAATCCAAACTAAAATAAAGGTTAAGTTTATAATAAATAAATTTATTAACGTGTAGTGTTATTTTTTCCATGAACAAATTGATCATAATTTATTTTAATTTCACTATTACAAAAATTTCCAACGTGCTTCACGTTGGAGCTAAGGCTAAATTAAAATGAATAAAAATTTCCATAATTATTTTTTTCGTGTCAAATTTGTCATATGAAAATTAAGTTTATTATTCAAGCATTTTATTATGTAAACATTGCCCCCCAAACTCAATCTAAAATTTTAATTTTGCATCCTTGAGTAAAAAATAGTCCCACCAAAGGAAGAAAGAATAGGAAAGCATAGGAAAAGCACTGACTTGCTACAACGATTCGGTGTAGCAAGTCAGTTTCATCTCAAAGTAAGGAAAATTTTGGACAGAGACAGGGTAGTAGCAATCGAGGTAGTAGTAGTAGTAGTAGTAGTAGTAGTAGTAGTAGTAGTAGTAGTAGTAGTAGTAGTAGTAGTAGTAGTAGAAGAAGTGGTAGTGTAGTAGTAGTAGTAGTAGAAGAAGTAGTAGTAGAAGTAGTAGTGGTACTTGTAGTAATAGTACTGGTAGTAGTAGTTGTTATTGTTGTTGTAGTAGGAGTTGTCGTTGTATTTATGATAGGGATAGTAGAGTAGTACCAGTAGTAGTAGTCGTTGTAATAGTAGTAGTAGAAGTAGTTGTAGTAATAGTAGTTGTTGCTGTTGTTATTGTTGTTGTAGTTGTAATTGTAGTACTCGTAATAGTTGCAACCAGTAATAATACATCACGTTAGAAAGAATAATAATAGGGAGATGAAGACATGTCAGTAAATTTCCCAAAAATATTCGATCATGCTTGTTTGTTGAGATGTTAAAACAACTAAGGACAGGAAGTCATGGTGAGAGAAATCTTACGAGGAAGTTTGCGGTTCTAACGATAAATTGACAGGGGATGAAGATGATATTTCTTGAGCTGTTGATAGAAGAACATGTCACCGAAGCAATCAGTGGTGTAGAATTCAATCACACCCGCAATAGGCGGGTGGTTGAATTTAGGCTACTAGAAATTCAAGACAACCAAGATCAAAAAATGTCGGTTTACATTATTGAATTTGAAGAACATCATTAGGCTGATAAGACCTTAAAAGACGGCGCTTGACGGAGAAAATCGATGCAGATTAATGGAGAACAGGCAAAAGTCGTAAATGTAAAACTTGAGGCTGTAAGGTGTAGAAAATAGCACTAGTAGCCGTTATCATAGCCTCAATGGTAGTGATAGTAGCCGTAATAGTAGCAGTAGTAGCAGTAGTAGTAGTAGTAGCAGTAGTAGTAGTGGTAATAGTAGTAGTGTATGTAGTAGCAGTAATAATCGATGAAGGTGATTTTGCCTTCGCAAATAAAGTTTCACCGCTCATATATATTTATCAGCAATGAGAAGCTTCATTCAAAAATTTAAAAGCACTTGTTTGGTTGGCGAGATTAATTCGTTCTTCATAAAATCGTGCATAAAAATTAAAATTTGAAATGACTAATCAGGAACATTTATTTGGCAGCATGGAAAAGAAATAAATTTTTTGAAGAATTCCCGATATCGTTGAAATGAAAGAAATATAAAAAATAATAAACTAGTGGTATTAAATATTCGTAATATTATTAATATAAAACATAGTTTTAAAAAAGACAATTGACTTCAAGAAACGGAAAATTTTCCTACTTACAGTGAAGAGTATACCGTCTAATACTTAATGGAATACCAACAAACACACCATACTCATTTCAGAAAAAAACATTGAAGATAATATTTTGGATACCTTGGCATACCCTGAAGTAACTTTTGAGAGATAAAAGTAAAGAGGCATCGAAAATGACTTCTCCTAGATGTTGCAGTTTATCATAAATTTAAAAAATAAGCGAATGTTTTTCTGATTTAGAGATATCCTTGAAATTGTTAATGCATATATTTGTGTCATTAGTTTTAGTAGTGTATTGATTACAGCGACTTTACTAATAAATCCAAAATGTTTCAAACGAAGATATCTTGGATATACTAATAGATGCCGAATAAAGCAGGTTAAAACTATTCAATATATATGTACGATAGTGTCACTTCTAGTTTCAATCCATATGCAAACATTGGTTAGAGACCTATATGACTATCTCTCTTTATCAATTCATTTCAATCTACACTCCTAAAGAAATGAAACAAAGATGTCTGATGTCATTATTGAGCCAGACGCGACCGTGAAAACACGGGTACCGATAAAGTTCATTTACGCTACTGTATTTTGTACCAATCCCAACGAAAAACAAATGCTACAGAAGCGTGTCGAAATTTCGTGAAAATTGTTGGTGCAAGTGCAATTTGTGATAGAACGTGTAGAAAATGGTTTGAAAAATTTGAAGCAAGTGATTTCGACGTTAGTGATAAGCCACGTTCAGGACGGCCATGTTTGATGTATAACGACATTATCAAGACTATAATAGAGCAATATCCCTTTTTAACAACTTCGGAGTTTGCAGAGGCGCTGAGTTCAACTCAACAAACCATTTCCGACCATATTTAGAAGCTCTATCAATATTTCAGATGGGTGCCTCATTAGTTAAGTCAGAAAAATGTTGACTGATCGAGTCGTCGTATACATGTCTCTGCTTTCTCGGAACAAATACGAACCTTTATTGGGACGGATGATAACTGGTGCTGAAAAATGAATTACATACGAAAACATCGTGCGGAAAAGAGCATTTTGCGAGCCCGGGCAACCTTCCCCCTCTGTTTCTTAGCCGAGCTTGAACCTGAAGAAGAGAGTCTTGTGTATATGGTGGCACATCCAAGGACCAATACATTACAAGGTTTTGAAACGTAATGAAAAGTTAAATTCGGAGAGATTCTGTAAGCAAGGAAGTAAGGATAATTTAAATAAAGCAATAAGAGAAGTTCAATAGGAAGCACATCAGCAGAGGGTGGCGAAGTTCAATACGAAGCACGTCATACTGCTGCTTTGGCGACTCGTTAGAAAATCGTAGAGCTAGGTTGGGACTTTTCAAGCTCCAATTATCACTTAAACAACCCTTTCCAGAACTTCTTACAGTAAAAAATTCAAAACAGAAGCCGATGTAAACCAAGTACTAGTTGAATTCCTCGCCGCTAACAATAAATCATTTTTTAAAAAATGCATTTAGACGTTGGAAAGTATACCATACAGTAACTATTATTAAATATATGAAAATTTTGTTATTTTCTTTATAATTCAAAAACGGACAGATCTTTTCGATAGACCTAATAAATGATAATTAGATGGCGAAAAAGGAATTGATAAGAAATTCAAGTAAAGAGCTACAAAAATGGGTTTTCTGGAAAAATTTGCGGGATCCTTGTTTAATTTATCATAACGAACATAAAGTTTTAATAATATGAAAAAGTTTTATATTATTTTCAAAGTTGTCTAAATGATACCTACTTAAAAAATAATAAGGTATCAATTTCGTTTCTGTCTGCAGTAATCAACGAGGGGTTAGAGTCCCTCTGTGGACTTTTAGATTAGCTCCTTTTTGGGCATTTGTGTTAGTTGTGTTAAGGTAGCAGTTAAGCAGTTAAAAATTAAAACGTTAACATTATCTTAACGTGCTATGTTGGACTTAATAATCTTACATAGTGAAACACTAACAAAATCAACCTTATAAAGTGAACCACTTAAAAGACTTATGAAGTCCTATTGTAGAGATAAAGACTATCTGTTTCACTCCCCGTTGAAATCTGAAGATATACAATGTCAATGTGTTAAAATGTGCATTTGATGGCGAAACCATGATTGAAATAATCTCAAGACAATTGAAAGTCACATTAATGGTGGTTTTTTGAGAGTAGGATACAGGAAATCTAAAGCACTTTTATCTGGGGACTTTTCTGCGCGACTGATTCATTCTTGTTTTATCATAAAAGTAATTGAATGATTTACAATATATCCCAATATTTCTTCTTGAACAAAGTATTTAGATTATATTTGCTTAGGTTTCTTCGTCAATAAAGTAAGATAACTGTGTAGATCTGTATGAAAGATATCGTTGAGAAATGAAGACCAAACGTATGTACGTGCAAGGTAAATGTTCTATGATGAAACTACTAGAACTTTAGAGATTTCAACTAATACACATAACATATGCATCAAGTGCAGCATTACAGCAAATGAACTGGCATAATCGTACAGATATGTGATATAATGTGTCGGTTATGATTTATGATCATTTTATTGAGTCAAGCTTATAATCAAATAACAAATAAGGAGATTACGCGCACTAAGGTTGATACTTGCAATCTAGAGCGCCTAGAATATGAAAATTTCTATTATAGTGGACTTGTTTATTTGATTCTGTTTGGTAGCAGCTTTATATCATTATATTTATAATATCATTTAATTGTTAGTGCTTTGTACATGATTGAGTTTATTGGGTTTGATAAATATAAAATTTCTAAACAAATAATTTATAAACTTTTTTGTAATCTTAAATTTGTTGAAAATTCTTAAATGCATGTTGACGGAAACGAAAAAAGTTATGTCACCTATGTAAAAGGATGACGGTTTTGTGGAAGGTGACAAATTTTACTGTTTTGAATCTTCAATATTAGCTCAGCATTGGGTGCATTTCCGCGAGTTTCTATGAGGATCATGACAGGCGATGCAATTTGATTTAGTATTTTTAATAGCTCTCAATTTTTAACCATTACGTTTTTAAGGCAATTTACAAATGATCATTGATGAAATTTATTTTTTATAAAATGATATTGCCAAGTTGAATTCAATATATATAACTACATACAGTACTTTAGTCCAAATTTTGATTAATCAATTAGATAAAGCAGGGCTGTCCAAATCATGGCAAACGGTTTGGATTATTGCGGCCCGTAGAATCTTTTTTATCTTCTTTGTTTAAATACATTAATGAGCAAATTATTTTTATCGCGACGAAATTCAAATGTTTTGGGTATGTTCGATCACGTCGCACACATCACTATTCACTCGAGAATTCGGGGAATTCTCCGAACGCAAAATAGGTACCTACCGCGCATCGTTCATTGGACATTGTTAGTCACTTGTCATTCAACGCGACGAAAGTTTTCATTACGCAAGGTTACTCTCAAGTTATTAAAGACTTTTACGTTATTTTAAAGTTTGTTATTACGTTGTTCGCTTTGAACTTTTAATCTCATCATGTCTGCAAAGAAGAGGAAGTTAAGTGAAGAAAACCGTACATTCAATGCGAAATGGGAGTTAGACTACTTTATCTCCAACAATAACAATAAAATTCAGTGTTTGATTTGTATGCAAGTTTTATCTGTAAGTAAAGAATATAATGTTAAACGACACTATACTTCTTTACATGAAGAAAAGTATAAAAAAACATGTCGGTGAAGCAAGAAAAGTTATGGTGGCTGAGTACAAAAAAAAACTAATACAGCAAACTAGTATGTTTTCAAAAGTAAGTACTGAGAATGAACAAAGCTTGGCTGCCTCATATGAAGTTTCATTACAATTAGTCAGAGCTAAAAAACCATTTAGTGATGGAGTTTTAATAAAAAAATGCGCAGTTTAAATGGCTAAATGCTTCATGCAGCCGAAATTAGCGGAAAAGTTTGCATCTGTTGCATTATCTCATCAAACGGTGGCGCGGCGAATAGAGGACATGGATAATTATATTTCGAAAAGTTTATGTAATTGCTTTGTAGATTGCGAGTACTTTTCAATATGTTTGGATGAAAGTACCGACCAGACCGATGTCAGTCAATTAATAATCTTCATACGTTGCATTTCGAAAGATTTTACAAATACGGAAGAAATGCTTGATTTAATACCATTTCATGGAACAACTAAAGGCAGTGATATATTTGAAGCAGTTAACAAAACTGTAGTAGAATATGGAGGATTTCGTAAGTGTCCTTGTATTGTGACCGATGGGGCAAAAGCTATGACCGGGACAGTGACAGGATTCGCGGGACTTCTAATACAAAATGACATTGATTGCCCGTTGTTGCATTGTATCATACATCAAGAAGCCTTGTGTGGAAAATCTTTGCGTCAAATGAATGCTATGACACTTGTTATAAGGATAACCAATTTGATTAGAGGTGGAAACAGGGCATTGACACATAAAAAATTTAGGGCCTTTTTAAGTGAAATCGATGCAACCTATGGAGATTTACTATTGCATTCAGAAATCAGATGGCTAAGTGCTGGACAGTGCTTGCAACGCTTTTTCGCCTTACGAAAAGAAATACCTTTATTTCTAAAAAATGAAATATCATCTGACACTTCCGAACTACAAGATAAAATGCAAGATCCTCAGTTTCTGGCTGATCTTGCGTTTTTAACTGATATGACGCAACACTTGAATGAATTAAATTTAAAATTGCAAGGCAAAAACCACAATGTAGCCAACATGTACGGAAATGTGAATGGATTCAGAAGTAAACTAAAATTGTTCAAAACGTCTCTACAACAAAATGATTTTTCTTTTTTCCAAGTTGTAAAGAACATTATTTAGAGATGAAAAATTTTGAAGAATGTAATTTTTTGGAGCACCTCAAATACATGGACGAAATAATCGTCGAATTTGAACGGCGTTTTGCAGATTTTAAAAAAAATTGAGAGTGATATAGCAATCTTCACTCATCCATTAACGATCGCAGTTGAGAGTGTGAAGATTGATTACCAACTGGAACTGTGTGATCTGCAATCAGATCCCTTTTACAAGGGCAGAACTGAAACAGGACTTGATTTTTTTAAGTTCCTCGCTGAACGTTTCCCGAAACTAGCGAATTTCGGGCAAAAAATGGGCTCGATGATGGGCAGTACCTACCTTTGTGAGAGTGCATATTCAACAATGAAGCTTATTAAATCGAAATACAGGTCTTCATTGACAGATACTTCACTTAAAAATACACTGCGCCTAGCTACTACTAATATTGAGGTTGATGTTGACAGAATTGTAAAAGACAAATTAACGAAAAAGTAGATAATAAATAACGATATTATTATTACCAGTATTTTATTTTTATAAATATTTTGCGGCCCACCAATGTATTTAGTCATTTTTATTGGCCCTGGGTCCCATCTAGTTTGGACACCCCTGAGATAAAGGATCAATTTTAACACGAATGAAAGAGCGATTCCCATTCCTTCTTAAAGTTACAGCGACCATGACGAGCCGAAATTTTAAGTTTTGTAAACGAAAACATTTATTTAGATTGCAAAGTATCCATTTGAAAGCTCGAAATATGGCATAAATAAATAATATCATCATATAACGATCATCTAGGAAACAAGAGATACTCGTGAATTGGATGATATGGAAAGCCTCGCAATCACCCGGAAAAGAAGAAGCTGATGAACCAAGATGAAGGAAATTGTATGTCATGGTTATTCTAACTACTTACGTAGTTTCCTTTCAAAATATTGTTCAAGAATCTCATACTTTTGTAATTATTTTAAATAACTTTAGTAATTACCATTGAAAATTATATTTTATTACATAGATTAAGCCATTACAAATTAAGTATCTTTAGACGTGTTAGTACTTAAGCATAAATTGTAAAGATAATATCGAAAATCAATTTTATAAATAAAAAATTCAGAGAATTAAAAGGAAGAACTTTTTCAAATTTGTTGAACACAACGTATGATGTAATGTATGCTTCTGTAAATTCAAATATTCTTAAGTGCGATTTAAAAAATGTTAAGATTTTTTTACGTTCCAGACATTTATAAGCAGTCATTTTTAGTGATAACTTTATTTGTTTAACAGGTTCGAATCGAGAGGAGGGTACACTATCATTTAAATGTGCATGTCCTGTATGTATCTGAAACAGAGAAAAAGGCTACAATAACATTGTTGCTGAAGTAACTATTGTTTGTGGTTGCTTCCTGATTCTTGTAGAAGAAACAATTGATCCTTATCCCTCCACCCTTCCCTTTCTTTATCCGAATATGGGTATTTTGGAAGCTTCTTACACCCTCCTTCAGTGCTTTTCTTTCTGATGATGTTATAGCTTACAATCGGACTTTTATATAAACATAACTTCTATTCAGTAATTACAATTTCATAACTTTGAAACGACTTTTAACCTTCAATTAATTTGTATGGCTACAAGACTTACTCATCAGTTTTGTTGTATTAAGTGGGTAATGACTAGCTCCAGCTCCTGCCTTTAAATTCAACTGCTCAACTGACTACGGAAAAAGACCCACTAAAGAAGGGCAAACCAGTGGTTTGTACAGAATTGTGCGACCAGAATACAAAATTTTATACGTAGCACAAAAGAAAAGGTTTTTAAAGGTACTATTCAAGGAGCACAGCTGAGACGTGGAAAATGCAACAAGAAAGGGTGATTGGAAAATGAGGTCGTGGCTCATATCATCGAGCAAAGACATACTATCGATTGGGAAAACATTGAAACGATGAAACAGCTCAGAAAAGTCTCAAAGCTGGACACATAGAAAAGTTTAGGGATTAAGAAGGGACCCGAAAATTAACACCTAAAAGAAGAAACCCGGAATTTCCATCGAATAAAACAAAACTGTGAGGTAAGTCTAGCAAGAAAAAAGGACGCAAAAGAACGACGGAATTTTGATCCGAAATCAAAAAACCAGAACAAGAAGAGTTAAGGACTTAATGTCATTTAAAAGTAGTAAAATTTTAATTATTGTAAAAATTGGTTTGGTTAGTGAATCAGTCCGATTGTAAGCCATAACATTTTCAGAAACAAAAGCGCTGGAGTGAAGGGGATGATGGAAGTAAGAAGCTCCTAGAATGCTAAATATATTGTAAGGAACATTATTTTCTTTTTCAGGAGCGTTACGATAAACTTATAAATCAAAATGATTTTTATTATCGCGATTTCGTTGTGCTTCACAGACTTCCTCATAAGGAATTGTAACTTTCAACAAAGCTGAAGTTCCACTGCAGGTTTGTGGTTTTATATGTAAAAAATGATTTTATAAGAATTTAATTTTCTTCCGATCGTGTTTGTACGAAAATCCTGCAAAATATATAGCAAAAATTATTTCAAATTTCTTATTGATCGTAATTTGAAATAATCAAAAATTAATATATCGCAAAGTTTTTTTCTGACCGCCAGTCAAAAGTGCTTTTTTTGGCGATTTTGGATATCCCACAAAGAAATTTGTGGCTTTGACTTTGTTTTTATAACTAGAAGTCATTTTTTTAAAGAAATTGAAAATAAATATCTTAACTTTCAGTTTCGGATATATAAAGATTGGTCTAAAAGTCCGTTACCATTTAAATCGGAAGCTGTGTCGCATATCGACGCCGTTGTGAGGCAAATCTCCACATCGTAATTTGTAACATTTCGATGCGTACCATCCAAAAAGCGTTGTGAATGGGAATTTAGTGCCATGGCGTTGTTCATCGGAGCACACCGTGTGTTTTGCATGCGTGAGTACTATCAAAGCAATTAGTTTTGTGTTGCAAACCAGTGTTGCGCTTTTGCCAGGGTGTTGTTCACCCCAAGGTAACATCCCGATGTGCCATCATGCATCTCCTTCAGTACTCCTTTGACCCGACTCTGAGGAAGAACAAGTTGCATCCTATGTGAAGTATCGCCTGCCCTTTCCCATTTCCGTTTCAGAACTCCATCTTCGACCTCAAGGGAATTCCTTTGAGCCCAATAGCTTTTTAACACTGCGCCGCGTGCTGATATGTCCTTCCACTCGGGACGTCCAGTTGTCTCCTTCCATACCAACAAGGGTCCAATATCATCATCTGCTAGTTGAGCGTCCCGCAGTTCGTGCTGCGTCCAACCCTCGTCGACTTCCGTTGTGATTACACGCAGATCCACACCTTGTTCTTTTCCTCAAACCGTCGGCAATGTTTACAAGCCGCTGGACATGGGCGACGGGATAAAGCGTGGGCATTTCCACGCACTCCTTCTTTCTGATGAACGGTTCCGTGGCCATATCTCTGTGGTGTTTCCATCCCTGTAGCCTACCCTTGTCCTACGATGTTGGCTTTAGTTCTTTTCCCTGACCTTTCAATTAGCGAGGCCTTATTTTCAAGCTCTGGCTCTGGTCGGCGTCTCCATCTAGTGATACAGCCTGGGCAATAGCTTGACGTTTTTCGCTGTTTGCAGCCACACTGCAGGTGCCCTCGTTCACCACAATTCCCACATTTAGGTGAAATATACACCTTCGATCTACTGTTCATGCCAACACGTTCACATCTGCATTCTTCTGGTGTAACCTGCCGGATCCTGACTGTGTTATGAGTGGTTGTTTTGGCAGCTTCGAAGTTGAAACAATATGTCAGTGCGTCCTTTACTGAACATTTTTCGGCTAGGCGGACAGCTTGTTGCATTTCCCTGTCCTGCAACGCGCTTATGAATGCTTCTGCTGCCACATCATCCCGAATATCTTGGTCGTATGCAGGGTAAACCAAAAGTGCAAGCTTTTCAATATCCTGGGCCAACTGCTGTAGGGTTTCACCTGGTTTCTGCATCCGGTTGCGCAGCTGCGACCTGTAGATCTGCTTCAGGTGATTATCTCTATACCTCATGTCGAGTGCGTTCATGATAGCGATGGAGCTTGACTGCAACTCGACCGGGACAGTTTGAAGTATTTCCGCAGATGGACCTCTCAGGGCAAGAATTAAGGCTATTGCTTGCTCCTGGTCATTCTAGTGATTCGTTTGAGCGGCAGCTTCAAACTGGGTTTTGTAAATGCTCCAAGCCACTTGTCCATCGAAAGTTGGTGCTTTTACATTTCTTGTTGAAATACTGACTGTACTCATTATCGGGCTCGGGTTACTCACTGTCGTTACTTTGGCTTGTTTTAAGTCTTCTTTTATTCTTTCAATCTCTTCCCGAACCGTCTACACTTTGCTCATTCTTTCTTCCACTTTGTCCATCCTTTCTTGGAAGCCTTCAATTTGATAGTTAAGCTTACGGCTTAGTTCACCTAGATCTGCTCTTAGTTCAGCTGATTACTTGTCGAATTTCTTATTGAAGCCTACTGATTGCTGGTCCAGTTTCTGGTTCAATTCTGCTGATTGCTGGTCCAGTTTCTGGTTAAAGCCTACTGATTTCTGGTCCAGTTTCTGGTTCAAGTCTGCTGATTGCTGGTTGAACGCTGTTGGCTGCCGGTCGAGCTTCTCATTCAGTTCGGTTGATTGCTTTTGCATTACCATCAACATCCGCATCAGCCCTTTCGCAGTCAGAAATTGTTCCTCCCCCTCGCCTCCAGTGCAACTTTCAGCATCGGGAAACTCAAACGACTCTGGATCCATCCCTTCCGCTGCCAGCGCTTCGTTTAACCGGGTGATTAATCTAGCCTTGCTTCCTTCGGTGGAAATTTTCCACTTTTCCAATTCCTCCTTTAGTCCCGGCAAAGTGAGAACGTTGATTTTACGTGGCATTTTTCTTACGAATTTTCTTTAATGCAAAAGTTCACAAAAAGTGTTCACTATAGTTCGCGTTTTTTTCTTCCTTTTTTTTGAGTGTTTGAGTTTGTTCACTTCACTATTACAAAAATAATTCCACTTTCTGAAACAATTGATTTATTGAGCGTGACAAAAATATTGCGCTCTTTAACACATACGGCATGAAAATGAAGCTCCATCGATTCAGATGGCTAAAAAATGGGTGCAGAAGTTCGAAGAGACAAGTTGAACAATATATTTACTGCGATCCGACTGACCGACTAGAACATCAAGTGATCCCGAAATCGTAGAACGCGTAAGAGCGTCTGTTCGGGAACAACCAGGACTCATTAATTGAAAGCGGTCTAATGTCTTTAATTTTTCCAGAAGATCTGCAAGTCGCATTCTTCAAAAATATTTACATTTAAATCCATCGAAAACTCAAATTGTGCAGTAATTACAGCATAAAGATCATGCTCGTGGGTTGCAGTTTGCTAATGAAATGTTAAAAATCTCTCCAGCTTCACTAACATTATTTTCACAGACGAAGCACACTTCCACCTAAATGGGTATTAAGACAGGGAAAATTGCAGGTACTGGAGTGACACTGATAATAGAAGCTTGTAAAACCCCTGCTTTCACTCAAAGTTACTGTACGGGCAGCTTTGTTAGCAAGAGTTATTATTGTTCGATACTTTTATGAATTCCTAAGAGGAAATCCTGTAACCGTGAATACAGAGCTGTATATTGTAATGCTACAGAACTTTCTACTCCAGCGCTACAGGATTTCAATGTGGTTGTGATTTCAACATACGTGGTTTCAACAAGGTGGAGCAACATGACATACCTTCAATCACTCATTGAATGCAGTTCACAAAATTTTTGGGAAAAAAGTTATATCAAAAAGAGTTGACATTAACTGGCTAGCTCGTAGCCCAGACTTATCCCCAATTGACTATTTCCTTTGGGGGTTCCTTACAAGTAAAGCTTATAACAACAACCCAGGGGGGGGGGGGGTCTTAAAGGATTAAAATCAAATATCTGCGAGGAAATTCAAAACATTTCACAAAACACTTGTAAGGCAGTTATTGAAAATTTCCGCTCCAGATTGCAGCAGTGTCATGACAATTAAGGGTCATATCTGGATAATTGTATACTTTTATAATAAATAAATAGTTTATTTCATATGACTAATTTTTTAATATAAAGTATCAGAAAATAAAAATATAAAAAAGTTTTTGGTCCACCCTTCCCTATTAAAAGCTATCACTTTATTGTTCAAAAATGTTATAAATATGTGATAATGTTTCATTTTAAAGGGTTCAACGTACACGAAAACCTTCGTAACTGGAAGAAACAGAGACCTGAAGTGACAAGGATGTTTCAAATTAAAGCAAGATAAAAAATTACCCTATAATCTTAACCAAATGGAAGTCAAAAATCCAAAAATCCAAGGCAAACTGATGAGAATATAAAAAATTCAAAAGGAATCAGTTGGAATCGGCTCGGTTTCACCGGAAGAAGCTGAGACCCGCAGTGATAAGGATAAAAATTCAAAGATAAGATAAATAATTACCCTATAATCTTAACGAAATGGAATTATAAGTGGATGCAACGCAGTCAAAAATCCAATGCAAACTGATGATAAAATAAAAAATTAAACTGGAATCGGCTGAAACAAAAACTGAACGAAGAAGATTGGAAAACGGTCCTTTGTACCGATTTGTCCGAGTCTTAGATTTTAAAATTTAATAAATTTAGTTTTTTTGCGCTTATGAAACGATAAATGGTATTCAGTAGCTTGTATTGTGCTGATTGTTAAGTATGATAGTGGTTTGGGAATGATTTGATAATAACAAGTCTTTAGATTGGACCTAAATCGTGAGGACATTGAAAAAAGTAGGCTTTGTGAGGATTTCCCAGTAACATCTCGTTCCACCTAAGGTAAGTTTAATTCTAGAAGTTTTGTTTTTCATCAAGTCAATGTCCTTAAAATATTAGCCTAAATCATATAAGGCTTTATAAGAGTGGAAAACGAAGCGACAAAATTTTTAAAGTTATAAAATGGCCATCACTATCCCTAGATATCCTATTGAATACGTAGTGGATGAACTTGATAGGAACGTTGTTTCTGTCGGTTGAGCTTAGCATAGTTGTAGGAACTTTTAGATAGTGAATGTAAGCTATTGAATTTGTAATAAAAATAAATAGTTTCTGAATAAATAATTAAGAAATTCATCTGTAATGGACCACAACATGAACTGCGTGCAATCAAATTATAATGCTTGAAAATCGAAGCAAAATAAAATAATTCCAGATTTGGTTTAATACATATATTAGCAGCCTAAAGGACTATTTTCAAGCAGAATTTAACTAGTTTTACTTGCATCGTTTTAAAGTAAAAAGTAATTTTTACAAAAAAAAAAAACAAAATCAAGATGGAATCAAGGCGTTCACATGTAAGAAATGTTTTTAAATGAGTAATAGTTACAGTTCTGAGGCTAATCAATAACTTATAGGATATCCTCGATTCTTTATGACCTCTTGAAGTCTTTTAGACATCGAATTTATGAGTTTGGTATCTCATTTGGTGATGTTTTCTCTCACTCTTCTCTGAGGACATTTTTGAGCATTTCTTTGCTCGTTATCGTATGTTGCAGAATGCAACATACGATAACGTACATACTTCTCTGAATTCTCTGAACATACTTCTCTGAATTCTCAATGGGATAAAGGTCGGGACATTGCGGTCGCATTTATAGCAGTTTTGGGTTATTATAAAGTAGCTAAGTATAAGTAAGTATAAATAAGTAAGCTAGCTAAGTAGCTAAGTATAATAGTTATTATAGAGCCTCAGAATTTCGGCTGAGTGCTTGGGGTCATTATCTTGCTGGAAGTGATAACTATTACCCAAGCCGAGGTTTCGCGCACTTTTCTCCTAATTGTTTCTTAAATTGTTTCTATTTTTTCCTTTTATACCGAAAATGCTAAATTTGTTCTCGTCCAAATGGTTTTCATGGTGCGACTCGAGCCTTTTTACGAATTCTCCTGATGGTATCAGGACAAATTTATTTCCAGAACTTTTGCTTAATTTTTGCGGATTTTTTTTACCATCGTGAAGATGTTTCGCTTTTCTCTAGTGCCTGTCTTGTGAAAGACAAATTGTTCATCGATGGGCAAAAACAAATCTATCAAATTTTTGATACGTTTCCTTTTATGAACGAATCAGGCGAACGCAGACTTTTTCTGCAATTTGTTTATGTATCATTAAACTATCCCGGCCGGCATTCAATCGTAGCATGCAGGCCAAGGGTACAGAAGCTTGACCCCATCCTCATAAAATCCAGAAATCACTTCAACGTACTCAATAGCATAAATAATGTAGGTGACAGTATACAAGACACACAATATTGTTAATATTGTGTAATATTGTGTATTATGTAATCCAAAAAATCCAAAAATGCAGGAAGAAATAAAAACAGCCAGACATATTAAGGGACACTCGAAAACGGACTAAGTTAAAATACACAGACAGAATAGATGCAATTTCAAACTTAAATTTATTGTCTTTTATGTTGATTTTTTATGTTTTTGTGTTAATTATTCTCTTTATTCATAATTTATACCTATATATATTAATTTTTATTTCCTGTCGAAACTTGCATGTGTCCTTGTGTGTTCATTTCATTGCTTGATTGTTTCGTTATATTATGACAACCCCTCTAACGTTTTCCCTATAATACCTAGTAATCTGTTAGTATTTTTAGAGTTACAATAAATTTTGCATGTATTTTTCAATGATGATTCTTCCGATTGATATAAGAGCAACAAACAATATATCAATTCAATATTTCAAATACCAATTCAAGCTCATCAGGGAGAATATGAGAGTATTTATCTACGATATTCAGATTTACGAAAGTGATCTGACCAGACGATTACAACGTTCTATGCTACAACTATATTTCTGACAAACTCACAACCACACATCACTCTAAGACTTACTTCTTTCGCCGCGATCCCTTTTCTCCATCAATCCACTATAAATCTGGAATTCGCCAGAGTTTAAAGGCTCTCCTTTCTTCAGTTTTTCTGCTATCCATTCCAAATAGAATCGGTACATCGGAGATTGGCTCAACTGCATTTGCGTGTATCCCGGATAGATATTCAACGATTCTTGTTCATCACTTTCATCACAGTGTACCACAGCTATTACAGCAAAGAAGAAAAACACAAATGATATCACTCGAAGGATGCACAATCGCGAATCCATATTTTTCTTTTTGCTTCCTCCTTGCACCGAAAAACACTTAATATTGGGATCAAAGTGAATGCATGAAGTTCTAAATATTACTTAAGCTTTTTCGGGGACATTTGGCCCTTTTATACGCGCAACAAAAGTTGGGGGTGATTGCATTTCTATGAAGTCCCATCATAAATACAATCTACAACGACAGTTAAAAATACAAGTAACTACATATCTAGATAAATGAATTATGACATTGTTAAAGATAAGCTTTTTTTGGGGTGCTAGTATTAGACGAAATTTCGTCATAGTTTTGAATTTTCCTGTATGTAGATATCACTGAGATGATTATTGCATGCTTAACTAGACTATAATAAAGCGAGCTTTCATTGATGACGTAGTGGTAGTGTTTTGATTGAACAGGTGTTCCTCAGGCTAAGTTGTTACCAAAATATCGAGATTTATGTGAACTTTGTGACTGGAATGAGTACTTTATTGTTTAGCTAAACAAATGAATATGGTGCATTATCAAGGTGGAAATTTTGGAAGGGTTGGTGTCAATTTAACCGAACTAGAGCGACTGACAGCGACATTTGAGCGACATTTTAGGAATGATAAATTGTTGAATCTAATGATTATTTTAATTTATTGGACGCGGTCCACAAATATTAGCAATACCTTAAGGTTGTTTATGTGGTGAGAAAGGCTGGAATTTAAACGTATGTAAATATAGTTATATAAACATATACATCATCTTCACATCACATTCAGCTTTTTGAACCATATTTCTAAGTTATGGTGCAGCCTCCCTTACATGTTGACCCTTCATTGCTTTCCAAATCTGCCTGTTTTCAGCTATTCTCATTCAATTCTCTCGTTATTTTCTATGTTCCATCGATACTTTGGGCGTCCGCTCGGTCGTTTGATTCCTCTTGGGTACCACTGCTTTATCCTTGTGATCCATCTGCCATCGGTCATTCTCGCTAAGTGACGGCTCGTAGCCATTTCAAGGATTTCCCTTTATGTATCTCGTCGGTTATTTATGTCCTTTCTCGCCATCTGTCCATGGCTCTTTTGGCAACCTGGAGTTTTCGCATTGTCTCTGTTGTTAGCACCCAAAAGTTAAATCTGTTCTGTTTGTTAGATTTAATATATATATATGTATATATCAGATTTCCTATGAGGAAAATAATGATAATCCTTGATGTTTAAGAAAAATGAACTCTAGATGATGAAAATCAATGAGCATCAATGAATACCAATATGCGACAGAAAATAACAAGAAAAATTAGAAGGAACACAAGGATTTTTGAATAAAGGTTTTATTTTATCATAAATTATATACTTTTTCTATTTTTCTATTATTTTATTTTTATTTATCTAGTTATAGAATCCAACATCGGTTCAGCAGAGCGTTCTTCCAAGCGGGTTCTATTTCACGGAATAACTCAGCTGAATAACTCGAAGTGTTTTTCGCAAACTGTACGCCATATTAGTTCACCAGGTTGCGATATTGCGGCGGCCAGGATATCCGGTTTATCTATTCACTCTCGAACCAATATTTTACCAGGTGTGAATTGTGGTAAGCATCCAGAATGCAGAAAATCGGCATTCATTGAAAAGCAAATCATGACTTCATGATATTGTTCCAATATATTTATGTAGAAACGAGGGCGGTCGGTAAGTACTTAACCGTGACGCCTAGTGGCACTACTGTCGCAAGAGAAATCCACTATTGTGCAGCAGATTCTCATAAACGAATACTGTCAAAATTTCAGCCCAATCAAACTCGTGGTTTTGTTATGAGCGCGTGTCGGAGCGGGAGTATCCGTGGATTACAGAAAAATGAAAAAACGACAATATCGTTTGGTGATTCGATTCTTGATTTTGGAAGGAAAAATCGCATAGATGGGATGCTATGAACGGTGACTTTGCACCTGCGATGGGCGCCGTTAAAAAATTGCCCGTCGGTTTTTGATGAGCTACGCCCAGGTGTACCGAAAACGGCTGCGATGGAGGATGACCATTTAGATCTAAATCTTAGTTGTTAGAAGATAATTTTTTATCCAAGGGTTTTTATTCCAAACAAGTAGCAAGTTACAACTCTACAATATATCGTTATATATAGGTACAATATATGAAAATTGCCTTTAGGTAATGATTGCATAACATTGCAATGAAACAGCTGTTGGTTAATATCAGGTTTTAAATAATTTTTTCTCCACTGCAAATATTATTACGAACTTACTGAAAAATATTTGTATGATATGCCTGGAAAAAGAATAGAAATCGATGCAGCAGAACGCGATTCAACTCCCTTCACTAGTCTACAAAAAATTACGCAAAACACGTACGGATTTCAGTCTGTTGGAGCTAAAATGTTTTTAAGCTTTTCGTGAAATGGTAAAAGTTCAGGAAAGAGAAGTTTGGCAAAGCAATGACAAGAACGGAACTGTAGATTTACATGTAATAGATACCCAATTAAGGCAGGAAACCATGGTTTTACCTTATTGAGTCAATAATTCAGAATAAATCGCATTGCGTAACGATGGCTAGGGAAATGGAAATTAATTTAGCAGAATCTTAATCAAGATTGGATTAAGGAATATTTAGAATTAATAGGATACCTGCATTAAATTTATCAATCTGCTTCCACAGCAAACCATAGAAATTACCATTCTGGAATAAAAATACTTCATCCGTCAAGTAATTGATTTAGAGGTCAAAAAATTAGACTGTTATTTATTAACATTCCAGCAAGCTATAGCCTAACAGGCATCAATAATCAAGCGATGGCGTGTGATGAGCCAACATGAGCCTGTCCAGGATGTGATGGCTTAGAATGGATCTTCTTTTCGTTATGTCTTTCCATTGTTTTTATCTTTGATGCTCCATCGGTCTTTTATCCTAAACTGATTTCTTTTTGATTCCTCGGGTAGAATCTTGATTCTAGAAGCTTTGGTAGATCAACTTATCCATTCTCACTTACAGCTTTGTAAGTGACTTATACCATTGCTAAGCTAACTAAGTGAAGACTCATTGGTGCAGAAGACGAAACCAGTTCGAGCTCCACCTTTGTTTCTTAATATAGAATCTGGAGTTTATTTTCTCCTCACTACAGGACCAAGCTATTTCCGCTCCATTTCAAGTTTCACTAGGTTTTGCACCCAATCGTTGTTAGCAATGGAGCAAGTCCAACATCCACGTTTTTTTTTTTGGAAAAATCATTTTTGGATCCAAGATTCGCTTCCATAAACAAACGCAGATTTAAAGAGCGATTATTTATTTATGTTCTACAGACTACGTCCTAAAAATAACGATAGAAAATCTTCTTGACCGCTATATTCTCCCCAAAACTTTATAGTTTCGATATCTTTACAGTCCTGATGACGTTCTAAATATGTAAATTTGTTTCTTTCGTCTTTCTTATTTGGGGTATCGACTGCAATTTATGACCACAGTCCCTTGAGTTATGGAGCCTTAGCTGATCTGTACTTTCTTGGCATCTTGAATTTTTAATCGTATTGGCTTCGCTTGATACGTGATACATGGACACATATGTGCTAGATTGGACAGGAAATCTTTTAATTTTGAGGCGTTTTGTCAATGTAAAGTCAATTATACATGGTTATGTGTTCGGTGAAGATTAGGGCAAACTGTTTAATTTTCGAGTGTTGTGCTTTGCTATTCTTTACAGCACAAAGACTTCGTGTTTCTGAACATGAAATGATAAATGATGAAACTCAATTTCAGCCGAGATCACATAGCATAAGTAAGAGAAATGTAGTGGACAAGCAGCGCAATCGAAAAAACAGAGTTGGTCTTTATTGTACGGTGCGGAAGGGTGAACAAAATAAGATTTCTGTATATTTAAATACTTTCTTATTTGATGGCGAATATGAGGTTATGCCTACACTTGAAATTATACTAAATTTGGTATATTATAAGGCTGATCACAGCCCACAGCCGATAACACAATTATGAAAACATTTTTGCAGCATTTAGCAGCTTATTCTAAGACGAAGTCCGAAAAAAGAAGACATGTCTAGCTCCAACACATCCCAAGAACAATTACATATTTGTGTTATATTTATTGTCGAGCTTATTGTAAAAATAAAAAAATAAAATTGTAAAAAAATTATTAATTAAGAGGTTGACAGACGCTATATAACCTACTTGATAAATTTCACTGATTGAATCATTCGTTTGAAACCCTTATGAAATAGGCTTGGAAAGCCAAGAAGCAAACGTGCCACTAATGCGATACACATACGCCTTTACTCTCATATAAAAAAATAATTTTTTTATTTTAATTTTTCGACGTACAATAATAAAGTAGGTGACTCAATGCGTATGATTCGAGGATGATTCTTACGTAACTGTGACTTCTATCGTATTAAATACAAATGTTTAATGCACTTTTGCATTTACACTATCTCTACAGACACCCACCGAACATAATAAATCAATTTGCTTTTCGCGTCAAATTAAATTTCACGCCTAACGAAAAACTAGGACGTGATATAACGTTAGGACGTGCCTTAGTGTTTCTGATTAACATATCTCGTGCATATTGGCTGAACTACAGCGAATGAAAAATGAAATGGCAACATTTGCTTCCTAAAAGTGAATTCATGTTACAGTAATCGCTATTTTCTTCCCATTTCTTTGATTTGATCAAAAGCTATACGGATAGCACTACCGCCATGATAGTTATCTATGTGCATGAATATGAGAACATTCATAATCATTACGTTGTCCAAAAGCAACTATATGTACTTGGTGACTCAACAGTTCAGTCAAGCTTGTAAATTTAGATTAGGTCCAGCTTGCAATCCTGTCTTCTTGCAATACAAAATATGTCATTTCGAATTTATTGTTCAACTCTTATTCCCATAAAAAGAAGGATTCCTTCGCAGAGTCATAAGCAATCCATTGCTTGCGCCGCAAGTCATCGTTTAATACAATACAAAACAACAGAATTTCTTCCAAAATTAAATTACATTTATTATCGTTTAACATGTCAGGGCGGACAAATCAAATTGAAAATTTCGTTTTATAAAGTAAAGGCAGTTTCCTGCTTTTTTCTTCATTGAATACTTATTTCGTATATCAGAATATTCTTATTCAAACAATCCGCCGTTCGCTATCGTACATTATTATATAAGTTATGAATAATTTAACTTTTTGTACGAATAAACTTTCCACATTTGATGTGGGAAAATTAACTTATGAAGGCAACTTGTGCATGTTAAAATGTGCCGATAACAATGCTAAAAAAAAAACAAAAAAACTTTTGAACAGTATTTAGACTAATATGGTTTCCTAAAAACGTTAAAATCTTCAATAGTACTTTTTAAGTACAAGGAGTGCGAGTATTTTCATAGTGTTGATGATTTAATTTTAAATTATCTCATTGAGCTATTTTCATGAAAATGAATAGCTTCCTTTTGGAAGTAGTTCAGAGAGCCATATGTTTTCGGATTGTAAAAGAATGTATTTAAAGTAAGGCAAGCGTTCTTTTTATTTCTGGGGTAAACGAAATTCAATTAATAGCATGAAAGTTCAATGGTCGATTGTAAGAAGATAGATTATCATTGAAACTGTTTGGCTGTTCTAATACACAAATCAATATCTAAGCTCTCCATGATTCTTATCTCCATATCATTAGGATAAAAATTCAGTGTATGTTGTTGGTATTTTGGTGTTTAACTTTATTTTTTAATCGCAGGTATGTACAATCCAAACAGTTGTTGCCCCGTTCGAGCTCCATGTATGGTGGTAGCTGTTTGTCTTTAAATTTGTTTGTTTACTTATTGTCTAACTATTGCATTTTCCGTGCTGCACTGCGCGATTTCCATACTTGGACAAGATTCCAAGCAAAGTTCATAGAAAATCCATGAACCTGAATGCCGACTAGAACAAATGCGTACCAGAGTAGACCGTAAGGCATGCCCTGCAAGAAGATATAATAAAATTCACAACTAGGATAGTATATAATAAACGAAAGTTAAAAACAAGCCAACGACCCGTTTCCGGTTCATTCAGCACTCAGTCACAGGCTACAACTAAATTAATTTATAATATTTCATCTCTTACCCTCCATATAAATATGTCAGACTCCTCTAAATCGTTCCCACTTTCTAGGGTAATGTACTGCCAAACATCACCGAAATAATAAAGGAAACAATAAATTAGTGGCATCAAACCGAAAACACTTAGACCAATAATGTATTTTTGCATGTCGCGTATTCGATTATGACGCATTGCCGATAACGCGACAAACGACCAAAGTAATGATAGACACCAAGCATATTCCCACCAGAGAGGTTTGGGGATTTCAAGTTCTTCAATTTCTAATATAAATATGTCTAAGCGATCTAGTATATCTGCCGAGAGTTTAGCAAGCATTGCCAGGAAAAGAGTTGCATGGAAAAATATGCAATATTTCAGCCGTGATTTGTTGAGGACACTGCAAGATAAAAATATGTTTATTAGTTCCGCTAGAAATAGTTATTTTCATGGATTTTTATTAATTTTTTTGTTGCTGACTAATCTATTTATGGGAAATGCATATTATCATTGAGTTGAGCATAAATCAAGGAATGTAAGTAGTCTTATCTGCATTAATAAAGTCGATTGGAAAATATTAAGCCCCCTCAATTATCACGTATAAATTTTTTAACTTTTTCCTGGATATTTTGTAAATATCCTTTTTATTTTTGGCACCCAGTAACCCTAGAGAGCGTCATTAGAAACGTTTAATTTGTCTTAAAACGATTGTGCGCGCGCCATTTTAAAATGACGGCCATTAGTGTCCTACATTTTGTTGCTGATTTTTCGTTGACTGCAATCACAGCTGGCAAATTCGTTGACTCCTCGATTCCTGGTTTTCAATATAAAGTGCCCGTGATCATATCATCATCTTTGGGAAGTGAATTGAGCTATTTCGGCCCAGAAGCATAAAAAAATCCGAGCGGGTGGAATTCAGACAGTGCTATTGCAGCAGTAGGTGCAGGTGAAACAGATTTACGAGTATACTCATTCTGAAATTCGAATGGGATAAGAGTATCTGCAAAACTGGTGCAAAAGCGTAGTATACGAAAAATGAAAGTGGACCGATCGACACTTTTGCCAAAACTAAAGAGGAGTTTGCTCGTTATGAAAGTTTTATTATATTTTCGTCTTATCACATCCGCGTTCTATTGTTCTAGCCCTCCCACGAAAATCATTGAAAGCTGACATAATTGGCAAAGGAACAGAACGATTGCAGAGGACAGTTGAGAGAGGAAATTACAGACAAGTATGTGAGTATACACAAAGAATCATATTTTGGATAAATTCTAAAAAAAGAAGACCCATATGTTTTAGTTTGTCATCGACTATCAAGAAACCTTCTGTTCAATCTACTTTTCAAACAACGCGATGTAACGTAGGATGATTTATGTTAGTTTCTCCCGTAAGGTATTATCAGGCAAACTCTTTAAATGAGATTGAAATAATATGCTACTCAGGTCCAACAACTAATTGTGTAAGTAAAAGCTACGGAATCACGTATCGGTCTGACTTCATTCTGTTGTCCATCGAAAACATAAACAATCTTTTACAACCAATCGGAGATTAGAAGCCTAATATACAACAAATTAGGCTTCTAATCTCTGAATCTACAGCCACTGCGGTCTGTGATCACTGTAGAAAATGACAAGAAACAATCGTGAATTCAAACTCCGGGGAGAAACTGAATAATTGTTAAAAGTTTCGCGACGTTTTGTCTCAAGAGGAGTATTTTAGAAAGAGTGGTTTCTCAGGGGTTGATTCGTGGGCGGATGATTTTTCGCAAGTGGTTGACAAGTGGGACTATTTAGCTAAAAGTGAGGCGGAGACCATGACTGCGTTTTAATTCTGGCAAAAAATGTATACATCATGTTTGAGTCGCGCAGTATGTTCATCATGCTGTGAAAGAAGGGTCCGATCATCCCACGCTTCAACAACTGCGCCCCAAAATGATGTGCGTAACGGATAGTGGAGCCTCTCTATAGTCTGCATAATCACTTGATTGATAGTGCGCTATATCTCTTATCACCAAGCAATGAAGTGAAAAGGAGTCGCTGTCTAACATTTTGAATAATCTGTGTGGGATAATCAAACGAGCTTCGTAGTTAGCAGGTTTCAGGTTTACGAACGGATCAAGCCGAAGTATTTTTCAGAATTGTATGCAAGGAAACCAAAGACCCTTTTTCTTATACGAACGCAAAGAACTGTTTTTACGAGTAGTTCGGACTAGCTCGATGTTTCCAGGTGTAGGGGCACGGCCCGTAAAATTGCTTTCATGCACAGAAATTGTCCATTCAAAAGTCTCCGCCAATGTTTTAGTGTTTCATTAAAGTGTATTGAACCAAATGAACCAAAATGCAACCTGCCGACTGACAATGTAAGCGAAACTTTGTAGTCGCAAATATTCCGAACTCTGACGTGATTATGAGCACGCAAAAGTCGTTCAGCTCAGCCTTAGTACTGAGAGAGCGCCTAGCGAATATGTGAATTTGTCAATGCTATAAATGGAAGTGAAATGGCTCAATCGGGCCATGTGCTTCCAAAATATCGAAGTAATTTTCAGTCCATTGTTCGCTTCAAAAACATCTCGATTTTGTTGTGAATTCAAGCCCCTAGTAATGAATAAAAAATGAAGTTACATATTTATTGTACTCATTTCAGTTGTTCTTTGTTTTGGAAGTGACTATTAACTGTATCCTTTCGTCAATCCATTCGTTAGAAAATTAAATTCTTACTTCCAATTCAGTACCTTTTTTCAGATGTTCTTATATCACCGGCAAACGCAAGCTTTTTCGTAGCCATCCTGGCAGTCTCAGCAATTTAGGCGATCAACAACTTTATTAAGTCTCTAAACTAAACTCCTGAAATGTTTATTCCCGAGCAAATTCTAACAATCATCCGCGAGTAGTTGTCAGATAGAAAATGTGGGGAGTGTATTAACCTGCACCTAACTAAAATGCACATAAATTTGACGACCACTGAATGTGGGAGATTTTTGACTGATTCACCAACAACTCTCTATTAAACATCACATTTCGAAGGGGCTCCTGTTTTATATCAAAATGTAAACAGATTTTGGCAGTTTGCCTTGATTATGGTGTGGAGTTGAATCGTTTGCACTCACGCCGCCAGCAATTCATTTGTGCGCAAGTCTACGTGGAAGTTAGCGGATTAGACTAGCAGATCCCGGGCTAAGTCAAAGGCGATGTCATATACATTGTTAATATCTCCAAGATTCTGAATTTGTTGGGGTAACAATCTAGAAATGCTTCTTACGACCTCGAACTGGTTAGCATAGTTTTGTTAGTAAATTATAGATAATAAACCTGATTTGATAGTGAGCTGCCACTCGCTGTCTATGCTGAAAATCGGTTCCATCTGTCCCCGTAATCATCGGGCCGCCTCTCGTTGCCATTTTTCGATTCTGTCTTCAGTTTGTCCCGCAAAATAAAAATGAACTAAATACTTAGGTTTTTATCTTTCGGTACAGGTGATATTTCATTGCCTGGTTGGCAAAATATTCAACTATTTTCGAAAATCCGTTGACGCGATCGCGGCCCCCAACACGAAAAGTGGCAAAGATCTTGCAGCTAATTCTGCCCTGGAATTTAATGTCAAGAGTGTCAGCTGTCCGCTGACGTATATCGTGTTGGTAGCATTTGATAGCAAAACTTCAAGTTACAGAATGTCAAAATTCGTTATTTTTATTTTGTTTTTTTGCATTCTACAGAATATTTTTCGGAAAATATTAGAACGATTGGTATACTGATTTCCGAATCTTTCGAAATTAAGAAAAAAATTTGTTCTGTTTTTTCGAAGAATAATTTAAAATTAACACAACGTAAACACTACCATGAGTAACGTGTGAAGCGTTCAGTAATGCCATAAGTGGATTCTTCGGACCGTGGACTACATGCTCATTAACTGATCTCCTGTACTAAAAATTCCCCGAGGAAGATTGCGCAAATAATATTTAGTCTTTAGATTCTTCATTGTTTTACACTTTGAATGGTCCATAATTAATAAAAAAAATAAAAGAATAAACATCAATTCGATTTAAGCAAACTGATATTTATTGACACACAAAGATTTACATACATGAATGCAAGTATAAAGTTTTATATGTAGACTTGATCCTTTATTGATATCGACACTTTAATAAAGTAAACTTCCATCATAGGAGACTTGCTATCAACAAGCAAAGATTTTTTACGAAGTACGATAGTTTCAATTTCATTATACCCAATCATGACTGGTAAATAAATAATCTAAATTCATAAAATTTGGATTTCTGTATTGAAACTTCAAGTGCAAATGATAAAGTTGCAATTTTTCATTTAAATTTAATTGGATTTTGGAAGCATTTCCAAATGGGGAGCTTTCCTCACTGTATGTCTTCATTTCATCTATCCCATTCCTAAAATTTCCGTTTTAACCAACAAAGAAAACGCAAAACAAGAAAAATCCGAAGAAAATTACATTCTTCAGATATTCTAGCAAAATAAATAATTTTATTCCATTTTACAAAAATTTTAATGGTGCATAAAGGCAGTAAAGTTCTTCGTATGTTGTCGTGAGCTTATCCTTGACAAAAATTAACTTTGTCACTGGAACGAATTGCTAGAATTCCTTCAGACATTTAAGATTAATTTTTTAAGATTAACATTTTAAGATGAAGACATTTAAGACTAAAATTAAAAATAAATGTGAAATTATAAAAAAAAATGTATTAAAATAAAAATATATCCAAATAAAATTGTTAAAAATTAAATGTAACCTATGATAAAGCTCATGCTAACTAGGTTAAGCATAGTATTTAAGTTAATGTACAAAAGTTATTGTAAATATTATAAATGTAGAATCAAAATGTAATGTAATGTATGTAGATTTGAACAATTAATAATGGCTTGCAAATTCTGTTTTTTGTTTATTGTTTTTTGGGTTTAATTAATTTCGGCGGTTAAATATGCTGTTGCACGCAGTGAGTTTTAATAATTTTTATTTTTTTTTATTTTTATTATATCGTAATAATGGTAGCAGTTATTTTTGCATGGATTAACTTCTCTCCACACCAACTTAATGTAGATAGCTTATTGCTGGTAAAGTGCCTCTTCATGGCATAGAAATTATAGGGATCAAATATAAACTTTGGGACACTCATTACTTAATCAATCATCGGATTTTCTTTAAAACAATTTGTTTGTTTCATTTTGTAAGAAGCTGCAAAGCTGTAAGCTGTGTAAAGTCTGGTGCATTTCGCAAATTCAACATGCTTTTGATGTTATTTTTGTTTTTGTTTATTTGTGAGTTACTCTTTTCTTTGTTTTTTTTTGTCCATCCGCGTGATAAAAGGCATCCAATGAGATAAGAAGTTGTTAAAGCTTTGAAACCACTGTGAGATTATGTAGGCGAAAATGCGCATTAAATAACGCCTTAAAGGTAATTTGGGTATTTCATTTCGATATTTTGGAAATTTTATTTTGGGTAATAATTATTTCGGATCACGTATTATGGAATGAAAATAGAATTTTCGCTAAACCTTTCATTTGAGTTTGGAACCAAATACACTTTCATTGATTAACTTACCATACTGTTACAAAGACATCAATTTAAGTCCCATAGTTTGTCTTCAGGGCGAAAAAATAACCAAAATAGAATGTAGAAGCCATTATTCCTACGAAAATTTTCTGACAGAGCGCACAAATTCGAAAGTTTTAACTTAATATAACTCGAAGTATAGTTTGATTGTTGTCAGAATTTACTATGCTTATATTTCCTTGCCATCTACTCAGCGAGCAATGATTTGGCACGCTGTTTCGATTAGACCTTACAATCCCTTATACTTAATATTTTAATCAAGGATTGCTTTTCTCACGTTTTCCAAAAAGTAGCTTCGTTGATCATCAAAATTGAAAATCAAATATGTCTACGCATTGAAAATTTATTCAATTTAGTATTATAATTTTTTTCTGCAAGTCAACACGAATTGCGTGATGTATTGTCAAATATTTTCAAAACTACTTTTTTCTTAACTCATCCCTGGCATTCTCTAATAACATACCTTCATATCTTCAAGATATTTTTTTATTTATTCTTACATCTATACACATTGTGCCTCGTTCAGTTGATATATACTTGTCCGTTTTAAATTTTGCGTTTTATTTATAGCAATGGTAATGCATTAGGATGAGAAATTATTACGGGTTTAATTGTAAGCTTTGGCTTTTTTTATTCATACACGAACTCCTGGCAAGGAAGATCAAAGCGCGGAGAGTTTCAGAATGGCAGGGGAAGACTCACGCAATAGAGAACAAGGGTTGTAGATTGTAGATTGTATTGATTGACTGTAGGGTAACATGGAGCCTGTTCTATAGTCTCAATGCGTTTGTAAACCAAAAGTTGATGTGGTGACATTGGTAAGAATTGAACTTAAATTGAAGTAAGTGTAATCAATTCATAAATTATGAATGTTGGACATGCAGTTTGTGAAATCAATAACTGAACTGTTCTATGAACCACGTACAAGTACGGAGTATAACAGTTTAACGATAAGCAATTGAATGTACGGTTTGAGGTTTGGATGTTGAAGAATTGCTGTTAAGATATCCTTAGAAAATTCTTGGAAATTAGGAGCTACAACAATGCAAGGATAACAAAGACCGTGTGGCCTAATGGACAAGGCGTCGGACTTCGAATCCGAAGATTGCAGGTTCGAGTCCTGTCACGGTCGCAAGGACGATTCGTTTTGGTGTCTCGAGCCTCGTAATTGTTTGCTGCTTCAGCCACTGCGGCATCCATCCATCCATCTTAACTAAGTTGCCAAGTTGCATAAGGACTCCTTAGGAGTAATGTGAATTCTGATCTTCATTTTGGTACCAAGTATTGTTCCAAATTCATTTTGATCCCACCAGGATGCATTTTTTGAATATGTAACAAATATGTATCGTAAAAGGGAATATACAGGCTCTGAAAAGTGTAATAACTTTTCATTGAAAAATACAATCATTGTGAAACTTTTCAATTCGTCAGCTTTAGATTGGTTTGACTCAGCTGCAATTCGAATTTACGACGTTAATTGTTGGAAAGCTCGGAAGAAGAAATTCTTGTTTTTAAATTTAACGTTAAAAATAAAGGACTGAAAGATCTAATCGAAACAACGTGCCATTTCATTGTTGGCTACACTAATGGCAACGAACAATGAGTGATTGTAATTGTGGAATGTCGTAAATACAATTTTTTTCAATACTAATCGATGTCAAAGGTGTAAAAAGAATTTCAACAGCATTCCAAGTCGCATTTCTTTTGTCATGGAAATGCAATTAGCAATAAGAAGATGAAAATTACAAACAAATGCTTGTCCATTTCTATTTTCAGAATTTGACCATTTTATTTTATTATTCGCCGCAACCGGTTAATGCACTTTTCGTAGGTTTTGTGATTTAATCCACACCTTTATCTGAAGATATACAATATAATGTATTTAACGCGCACATATTTTCCCTTCGTAAAGTCATTCCTTGATGAGACGGTTATCGGTCGAACATTGCATCTTCAATGATGCAATATTAAAATAATGCGTAAAAAGGCGCTTAAGGTGTACATTTCGAGGACTTTTGCATTCTAGAAAAATTGATCGACTGGTGAAAATGTCTGCGACAAGGCAGGCTCATCCAGTCTTGACATACGGATGACAGATCTGGTATAACCAGAGTGCTAGTATGATGGACAAGTTGCGAGTTTTTGAAAGGAAATGTGTTCGCGCATGTACTGGTCTGTTCAGAAATTTAGAGACGGATTGAAAAAATTTAACATCAAATCGAAAACTATATTCAGCTGACAAAGTGACGAACGTCAATATTTTCATTTTGAAGTTATAACGGACGGAAACATTGAGACTTGCTTGATACCTACCGAAACAATCGCGATTTTGCAGATAAATCAATTTGTTTTTGATTCTGACGGTGTCCTGATTACATAACATGACTAATGACGGGATACTGAATAGAAGATAGAATATTCACTGTGTTTGAGCGCGAGGATTGAACACTGCTGTACGAGATACTCAATTAAAGTTCAAGTGTATTGTGATTGATCGATTTGAGATGCAAATATTAAAGTTTTGATTGCTGAATGGTCATATCTTAATTCGCAGCTGTTCAGCTTATAGTAATTTCACTAGTAGCTTACTGTTGTTACGTGTTAGAGTTCTGTAATCTGTTGTTTTTGTGTTTTTGATAAGTATTGATGTTCATAATCTTGATAAATATATTGTTTTTTAAAATCAGGATCATTGTTAGAATATTTAAACAAGATTTAAGTTATGAATCAGTATTCAGCTAAATGTTTCTTTCATGTCCTTTTTGAATTGCAACTATGTTTGTAAGTTCTTCCCCCTTTTCCCAAATAATTAAAAAACATGTTTCACAATAAGTAATAAGTTCTTTGTCATAAATTTTTTACCATAATTTTAGATTTTGAGTCTCTTTGTTGCCAGTATGTTTTTTTAATTTGTTTATTTTGAGTTCGCTAAGCATTTTTTTTCATTTTTAGTGAAGAGTATTTATTTTGGTGCAATTGCACAATTGAATTATAAATTAAAGCTGGATGTAACCGTCATATTTGCGACATTAGTCTAGATACTATGGTAACGTTTTGGGTGTATTGAGGTTGATTTAGTTAAAAGTGCGGAAAAGGATATCATCATATTTTCCAGTATTTGAATTATTGCATAAATTTACAAAATTTCCATCAGTTTGTTGAATATATCTTCACTGCACTCTTCTAAAATTTTCAATGAGAAAAATATCGTTTCACTTAATTTTTTTTTGACAACATTATCAGGATTGAGAGTTTTTATAGCATATATGGAAAAGTGGAACTTATGAAGCCTGTTTTTTATTTTCCAAAGATTGTAAGTTTGTATGCGTGTCTGCTAGAGAAGTTTCTGTAATTGTTGGGGTTTATTATATGCTGTGGTTATATTTCTTAATTAGTGCAGTGTACACCAATAATGCAGTAAAAAATTGGTGGCAGCAGCTCAGTGGTAATATTCTCATTATTATACCAGTGATACTAATTCATGAGTTGTATGCTGCGATAATCGGTTGAAGACAATTTTCGTATGAGTTAGAGGCTTGATAGGTTTCACTCGCACCTTAAGTGTTATCAATTTACATTGGAATACGAAAAAAATTCACGAAAAAATTAAGAGCTCATAAAAAAACAAAAGGTACATTTATTGTACTTGTCAATTTGTAAAATTGGTGTAAAATATTAAAATTTTAGTGAGTTTCCAACAAAAAAAAAAAAACGATTTCACAATGTATGAGCATTGCCACTAGCAAATTTTTGTATTGATTAGTACTGTTTGGCCATTGATAGAAAAGTGGTTTCCCTGACATTAGATGTCATAGATGTACTGGTTTTGCATCTATATAAAGCAAATGAACTCTATTTTCGAAACCACTTGAATTTTCCCGCATGAATCCATGGAAATTTGGAAAGAGTATTTTCTACATGTTTCTATTGTCTCCGTCTTATTTCGTAATTTTTCATATAAAAGTGTTGATCTCGAGTATGTCATAGACAACAATCATACATGATTAAAATTGAAACGCAAAAGGAACACTAATGACTGTTGACAATTACTGGTGCTTTTTTGCCAATAGCTGTACTTATACATTTTCATCCAAATGGTATTCATATACGAAAAAATTCCCAAAAATTGAAGAACATTGTGAAATTCTTGCAGTGCTGTTAACATATAAGCAACAAATAAAAAATGATTAGCGGGTAGAAGATAAACATTAGAAACCACGTTTCTACTTCAAAAATTTAAATAGTATAGTGCTGATTAGCAAATGCTTATTATAGATAGATTTAGATAGTTTTAATTTAGGAGATATTGTTATTGGAAAAGAAAATATTTACAATTCACTATCTCTATTTTTAGATACTCACCATTTGTTAACGAAAGTGCGAGTATCGGGAAATGTATTAATTCATTTACACTATGCTTGTGTACTTTTTTAGTTTTGAGATTTACCGGGGTTTCGCGATGGTCTTCTTTGTCAAATAGATATTTTTATTTATTTATTTGATAAAAAATATTCAAACATAGTTCTCATTGTTCAAACAATTAAGCCAAATATTCAATGCTCAACGTTATTGAACTTCAGTATTGGAATAAACACTGCCCAGGGGTTGAAATAAAATTAAGGAAAGTGATCAAACAGATTGAAGGGAGAAAAAATAGACCGATTAGTAAAAGGTAGCTATGGGCGATGAAAAGGCAACGAACTCAATGTTGGTGAGATTCGGACTCCGGGTGCTATCAAGAACACTGAAAAGATTTTTTGAAAAAATTTTAGTCTCTGTCGTATTCATCTGATGGGCTGTCGTCTGTTCATAATACTTACAATGGGCAAAATGGTGAGAGCGGAGGTGAAGTTTAGAAAATCTGAAATGTTATTTTAATTATTGGAAAAATTAACATAGTAATTATTATATTACATTATAAATTGCGAATTATATTAAACAAGAAATTTGATGACTGAGTGATGAATGAGTTCGATTTGATTTGGACTTTCTACACTGTTACCCGTGGTTCGTAATCTATAAGCTGATAGGCCTATAAAGATTGTAGGACATGGTTCCTGGATGCCAGGGTTTGGTCCAGTTTATTGTAACGTGAAAGAATAATGAAGGAAACATGTGGAGCAGAGCAGTATTATATCGTAGTGGTTTCGTTTATCATCTTCAGGATCACATTATTCAACTGTAAATAAACTCAAATTTTATAGATATTTCGGAATGTTATTTGCTTACAAATTCAAGATTTCAATCTCCATGTATTATTCTTTACAATTCCTTCGTTTGAAATCTGAAATAAGTATTCATTCACGACAATAGGACATATACCTTACTAGAGATTTGGGTTAAAGTAAAACTTACCGTGTTGTCTAAGAAAAGTCACCCCAAACTATGAATCAATGCAGTGTTCTGAATACTTACCTATTAGAGTAGATCAGTCTAATTCTGTGCCATTCTACGAGTGATTTTAATCGGTACCGAAAAGAGATTTGGCTTAGGACATAGGTGGGCCTAGGAAACTTTGCAAGGTCTACACTTCCCCCGAAGAGAGGTTTCACTAAAAGTGTACAAAAGTGCTTTACCAGGACATTTATGAGTTTCTGTCCCAAAGCGGAAGTATTCATTATCCTATGTCAAAGAAAACAGTTTGATAAATTAAGTCCGAATATGTATCGCAACGTTGATAATGCGAATATCTTGAAATACTCTCTATAAAGAATCCTTAAGCGATATAAGAGCTGCTTTGCAGCTATTCTTTGTCAATTAGACCAAGTAATACGGTCTCTAACATTGAGGTATTCGATTCTATTGGGTCTTAGCCCAAAGTTGTGTCCGCATTTCAAAAAATTTACGCATAGTCACTCAAATCCTCATAAAACATACCGTTAGTATAAATGAATGGGCAAGCATTGCGTGATCTGAATGATGGTAATATATTAGGTGTATAAATATGACATGCGGATTTTACTAACAGATGGCATGACCATTACATATGGTTTGTGTCGGGGATAACTAACATGGCATTTTGGAGGGTAAACATCTGTCAACAAACTCCAGTATGTCAAAGGTTTTGATTGTACAAGCAACATAGTTTTCGCTTCAAAATTGTCGAATTACGTGCCAGAAAAAGAGGTTTTGCGGGGAAGTCTAATAACTTTCTTTCATTTGAAGAAAACGGCAACAGAAACTTATCGATTGTTAGTGGAAGCATATGGTGAACGTGCCCCAAGCCAAGTTACTTGTGAACGATGGTTTAAAAGATTTAAAAGTGGCAATTTCGATGTCAGCAACAAAGACCGTGGAAAACCACCAAAAAAATTCGAAGATACAGATTTGCAAGCGTTATTGGATGAAGACGACACACAAACTGAAAAACAGTTGGCAGAAGCGTTGAAAGTTACTTAGACAGCCATTTCACAACGTTTAAAAGCCATAGGAGAGATCCAAAAACTAGAAAATGGGTGCCGCATCGAAAGGCAAAAAACTATTTTTGAAATTTTGCTTACCAGACAGAAAAGAAAAGGTTTTTTTGCATCGGATTGTTACTGGCGATGGAAAGTGAATTTATTTCGACAATCCCAAGCGGAATAAATCATGGGTAGACCCAGGCCAGCCATCAACATCACAACCAGTCCGAAATATTCATGGAAAGAAGACTTTGCCGTGTATTTGGTGGGATAGTAAGGGACCTTTGTATTACGAACTGCTGAAACCTGGTGAGACTATTACTGGCGAACGTTACCGACAACAACTGATCAAATTGAACAGCGCACTTAAGGAAAAACAACCAGAATTTCACCGAAGACATGATAAAGACATTTTTCAACATGACAATGCTCGGCCGCATGTTGCAATACTTGTCCAAAACTACTTGGGAAACATTAATTGGGAAGTTCTGCCCCACCCGCCGTATTCACCAGACTTAGCTCCTTCTGACTACTACATGTTTCGATCCAAGCAGCACGGACTTTCGGAACAGCACTTCCATTCTTACGAAGAAGTTAAAATTGGCTTGATGAGTGGTTAGCCTCAAAAAATGAGAAGTGGTACTGGGACGGAATCCATCAATTGATAGAAAGATGGGAAAAGTCGTAGCTAACGATGGCCAATACTTTGATTATTGGATTCATTCGTTCTATTATTTAAATAAATGCATATTTCAAGCTTCTGCTTCAAGCAAATATTACATGCCAATATTTGCTTGCTATGTTCTAAGCAAATGATTTGTGTTGATCTGCAAGAAGTATTCAAATACTCATAAACATTATTTCGACATTAAATTAACGTAATTACGAAATATACCATAACATTAAGTTCCTCATCATCAATGAATTTGTGCTGCTCATGGAAACAGGGGAATCGATTTAACGGGAATTAAATATATCTTGTGCCTCTAAGCTCTCTAGTGTATGTCATAGGTTCATTATCATTGAACAGCTGATTGGAGTGTCAAAATTCATTGAAGTCTTAAGAGTTCGTTGGTTTCATGTGATATAAAACAAAACAGATCGTCGCTTAGGATTCCAGTATTAAAGCATCGTTAGAGTGGGCAGTGAAATATTGTATATAGAACGGAACGGATAAAGACGTGTATGAAAGGTTTACTGTGAATTGACTCTTAACAAAAATATTTGAAAAGCTCGAAAAACATCAATGGCGTCAACAGTGCATAAAGTGAAAAATATGGGCATCTATGTCTTTGCTTAGTAGCACATAATTATTAAAGATTGGTTTGCATCAGATATTAAGCGACACTGCAACATAGTAGAAATTTTTGTTTAGAATGTGTTGTATGTCTTGATTTAATTGGTTTTCTCTGAAAATATGTCTGGAAACACGTACATCTTTCTATTTATGGTCTTACTCTGAGTAAATATCACTTAGATAGCCCTATAGGATTAAGGTAGGATGCATCATCCGATCATGAATGAGCTCCAAGAAAATTGAACCAAAGCACTTGAATATTCAATATGTGTAGGATACTTCGAGACGTAGTTCAAGAACTTTCGTGCAGCAATAAGCTTCAATTGATAAAGAAAGGGATAATATTAGAGACCTTCAATCACAAAAATCATCTTCAATGAATATTTTTCAAATTGCAGCCAAATATTCATTATTCTTTGAACAAATTTTTCTTGTGGTTATTGCGTTATATAAGTGCATTAACTAAATTAATTTAAAATAGTAAAAATCATTCTTTCGTTTAAATCGGAAAAAGCTAGTGTGGCATTGGTGAAGGACGGTTACTATATGCAAAGCTGATGTGCTTTAAACAATAAACAAATCAACAGAGGTAACATTGACTTTGATCAAGTGAGACTGCTGCGACTATTTATGTATCACTCATTCATATTCCCTGAGGTAGATCTACTTTGATCGTTACAGCGAGACAGGTTTTTAATCCATTGGAAGCATTTCCTTCCTTGGATGGAAATGGTCTTATACTTCACGAAAAGGAACTGACTGTTTTGGAAGATATTTATAGTTGAAGCACTGGCAAAAGATCTAGACGCGAGATCTACATAAGATCTATATACGCTGACCAGGCAGACTTTAAGGACAGAAGATCAGACTGATGATATTCGCAAAACCCAGCAGGACTTGTACCTGGAGAGAGTTGGCTGTCGCTATAGACTTTAATACTTTTGATGTGTTCTGGTTTAGTGTAAATTAGATAATAGTATAATCTTAACAGATTTGAGTTTCTATTCTTCATTTGACGATACGACTACGATACATTGAGCGGTTACAGGAGTGTTGACATTGTATCAAGCCTAACATTAGGTTTCAATTCTGTTCTGGATATATTTCAGAATCTATCGTGTTACAAATTTTAGAGGTTCCAGTTGACGGATGAGTTACGCTTGATCGGTTGATGGCAAAGCGGCAAAGGTGGTTGCATACGGCAAAGGTGGTACCATAGATACCATAGATACAGTCTAGCTCTTGAAAACATTGCAGTCATCATGCTGACCAAGAAATTGATTCTCTGGAATATTTCAGTCCAAAAGTAAGCTGACGGACTTAACGAATATTTCTAGTTCATAATCAACTCAAAAGTGAGCGTTCACAAACGAATAAGGGGACGAAAGTATCAATATAGTCACCTTTTTGCCAAAATTGAAGGACTTACCTCGAGTAAAAGGCGCCTAATTAAAAGTGCGATGGAATCAGTGCTCTTGTACAGCTTTGAAGTTTCGGCTGATGCTACTGATGATAAGTCGTATCGAATACATCTAATGCATACAAAGGAGCGAAATACACTGAAGTGAGGCCGGACAGAAGACATTGTGGTGCATACCGCACTGTCTTTGCCAGCCAGAGAAGCTTCTTAAAACGAGAAGGATTCCTCTCCATGCTGTAGAGCGGAATGTCTGCTTCCGTGGAGGGTTGCTGGAGAGGGAGAGATATAAGGGAGGAAAGACCCTTAGATTGTAGTGGGTAAATCAAACGCGAGACAGGTGTACTGCACTTTTGATCAGTAACTTGGGTTGGCTTAATAAAAAGCATAGTGCATCTGATTATTACCTAACACAAAAGCTCAGCTGACACGACTGTTTTCAGACTTATCCGTCCAGGAAGAAGAAATCAATCTTTTGATTATATGTTTAGTTTGGTGATGCTCTAAATAACGCGTGCCAAACACCCTTCTCATGTGGAAGGTTGTCCAGTCACGGAGCGAACCTCTCCGAGAGAATAGACGAGCTGCCTTGAGAAAGTTTAGAAGGAAACATTTTGGCATATACGACGATAAGACCTTCATATCATATTACGTGAGGACGATTCTTGTCACAAAGCATAGGAGTGTCGCTCTCTCAGTTGCTCATCTCTTTTCTGTTCATCGTTGTTGAATGAGGGAACCTCGTCACTTAAGGCCACCGATCAGTGGAAATAAGGAGGCCTAGTGATGCGACCAACATTTTTAGGCCGGTTTGTATGTGTAAACGGAAGGGCTTTAAGTCGATAGTCTGGTTTTTGTGCCCCTAGCAATCTGACACTCAGTGGGTAAATGGCCTTCTCTTTCCAGCGACAAAAGGGAACAACGTTAATTGATTAAGCCTAAATAATTAAGTCAGTGAATATTTAAAAAAAATTAAAAAATAAAAATAAACTACTTCTGTAATAAAAGCAATAGTAAATTCTTCTGTTTGATTTTCGTTTTTATCGGAAGGTAAAAAGATTTTCCTCAGCGAATTTCACGTTTTTTTTGGTTATTCATCAGATTTAAGTCAATGATACTTATGAAATTGTTTTTCCAAATTTCTTTAAGATATAATTTGTATATTTTTAAAATAAAAGTTTGAGTGACCTGGCCTGGAAATGAGAAGGCAATAAGCACGTGAGCCGATTATAAACATAAGTATAAGTTACTTTTTTTATGGTTTGTAAATTTATATTATATGATTGCGAAAAATAAATTTAATCGAAATCATGCTATTAAACGTACTTCGAAAGCTCTTATTGACGAGATGATGATGTCTAATATACTCGTATCAATGGAGTACAACAATTTTCCTTCATATCTTCGCAAACGTGAAAACTTATGAGCTCTATCTTGGCTTTCCTCCATAAGAGATTAATTGCGCTGATAACAGAAAATCTTTTATACATGATTTAGTCGTAAGAGTAATTTTGTCGGTCGCTGGAGCGTGTGCTTAATTCGCTAGCAAAGCGGTAAATATAACCAGCAAAGCGGTAAATATAACTAGCAAAGCGGTAAATATAAATATAAATTTTAGTTACATTAAAATATTTTATTTAGTTTGTTTCAAAAAAGACAGATTTAAAATTCAGATGGTTCATTTTTCGGAATTGTTAGGGAACAATTTTCTAAGAAATAATTTTTATAAGATTTGCATGAAGCTTTTAATAAGAATGATTCATAAATGTTTAAGTAACGGAATTTCAACGCCTCCGTGGCGCAATTGGCTAGCGCGTTCGGCTGTTAACCGAAAGGTTGGTGGTTCGAGCCCACCCGGGGGCGTGTGTCCTTTTTGGTTACCGAGGTATGTACATGCATGTCACCCTGATAAAGCACTTTAGGGTACCGAATTATGTTTTACCGAACGTGAAATTATCTACAACATAACAAGTTTCACCCCCATTTTAACTTTTTCACAGCTACGCCCTCGTATAGTCGGGCCGGTAAGGCTCTCCCGTTTTGCTATGAAGTGCTACGAAATGTATCATACAATGAAAAACTTGTAAACGAACTAAAAATTGAATATAATTATGAATCTTTCTAGAAAATCTATTACGTAAAAATAAAACAAATTTGTTGCACTACTTTATTTAGCATCCAGCGTAGATTCGGGCCCCTACCACGTAGCAGTGAAAAGGTTAATCGGATAGCGATGCTGTGATAAAAATATTAGTTAATGTAAATCAGAAAGACTGAGAGTGCTACAATAGGGAAATGCAATCTTTTGTCTATGCGAATAGAGCATAATTTTCTTTTCTGCTTTGTAGCCAATCGTAGTTCTGAATATAAATTATAAGATTTATGTTACATTTATGGATATTTATTCAATAATTTGAAAATCAATGAGATATGGTTCTGCTGCTCATATCGTATCGATGCAATAGTAAGGAAAAATATCTGATATATCTGGTAAATTCTGTTCTGTTAAGTGGTAAAATAAAATAAATTTGAGTTTGCATGTAATTAAATACGGAACCAAGGATCATGCTAACAATGAGTAGCCTCAATTTTTCTTCGAGTAAAAAACGTGTCGTCAAATTCAAACAACAAAAAATTGAAAAAGGTTAAAATATCTTCGACAATGAACAAAATTATCAAGTTGATATTTTGGTGGAAAAAAGCATTTTTTCCGAGTAAATTGGACCCTTCATTAACGAACACAATCCGTTCTGCAGTTATGTTCGTTATGTAAAACGTTCGTTAAGGGAAACCATCCTTCCCCAAGTGAAAATAATGTATGCCCTTGAGGCTGAAACAAGTACATACTGACTCCATATTTTTATTTTTATATATTTTTAAATATGAACATTATATTTATTATAAACATAACCTATTATCTATCTATAAATATCTATTAGACATAACCAAAATTTTATTGAAGAAGGAAATCTGAAGTGGAAAAAAAAATCGGATAAAAAAATATGTTTCGCAATGTATACCTACCTTTGCTCCACCTAAGATGCAATCTAAAGTTGTTTGTTTTTAAGCTGATTTGAGTAATCTTGTTGAACAAATGATGACGAAGAAGAACCACGTTTTTAGCACTCGATGGTTGCTCCGCTTCGGGAACTTCTTCGTCACATAATAAATCTTCGTCTACAACAGATTGTAACATGTGACTTCTTCAGTCGTCAGTTCCTCACTGTGCTCTGTTACAAGCTCATCCATATGTCGATTATGTACCTCGAGCCCCATCTGACTTGTCAAATATATAATATCAGCATTAACTGATCGTGTGTATCGCCCTTGATTTTCGCTCATTCTATAGGTAAACTTCGCATATTCGCACAGGAGTTCGAGACTGTCACTGTCATGCGTTAGAACGTATGTCAACGTGTATTTTTTGCTGATTTATTTGTTTCAGTTCAAATATTTCGCTATTATAAATTGATAAACATGTGTCAGAAACGGATAAACTGCAGTGTTGATACGAACGGAAAGAAATTAAGGACTCATAAACTTTATACGACCGAGTCAAAGATAGAAATAATTAAATATTCCGAAAACGGTGAATCTTTTGCTTCAATCGGACGTTTGAACAGAGTAAACAGATCTACGATCTTGAAAAATAAGAGTAAAATTAAGGAATACGTTCAAAATTGTGGAAAAACATCTTCAATGATTGTTTCTCAAAAACACGGCATCGTTATGGATGGAATGGAAAGATCTTTGTCATCATGGATTAATAATCAATATCAATCAAATTAATGTCAATTTGGGTATTTCAATAATTCAAGCTAATGCTCTTAGTTTATATGAAGATTGGAAGACTAAATTAAATGAAGATTCTAACACGGTATTTCAAGCAATGACTGGTTTAACAAATTTAAATTGTGATGTTCTTTGCATAATATTAAATCCACTGGAGAATCAGCCGGTGTGGATAACGATGGTGCAAAAGAAATTATTTCCACATTGTTCAAAATTATTTAAGATGGAGATATTCTTCCAGTCAAATATTAAACTTAGATGAGACGTGTTTGTTTTGGAAAAAAGAAAAATCAAATGCCCCAGGACAAAAGCCTTCCAAAAACCCATTTGTATTACTTCATGATGGGAATTTAACTGTTGATTTAAAATTGAAGCCATTGGTAACTTACCAAGCTTTTCCGGTCATTTGAAAATCAAATAAAAGTGCCTGAGCTACGGCTTTAATATTCAAAGATTGGGGCACTCATTTCGTGCCGTTAAACAATAAACAATAAGTTAAAAAATACTGTAAAAACAAATTTAAATTTGAAAGTTTAATAATCTTAGACAATGCTCCAGGACATCCAAAATATATGCAGAATGTAAACCCGGAAAACAATTTTGTGTTTCTTCCTCGTAACGCTACCTGTATCATACAGCCCGTGGACTAAAAAGTGATAGGAACGTTTAAACGATATTATATGAGGATAGTAATGACTAAGACCATTTAAGCAACTGACAGTCAAGCTGGTACACATTAAGAGATTTTTGGAAGAATTTTAAGATATGGAAAGCAATACGTTATCTTCAAGACTCGTGGGCTTAAACAAACACACAACAACAAAACAAACGGTCCCCAATGAAAGGTTCCTAGAAACAAGCATGACCGAGAAATGATGAGCGATTTTATAAATTTTGAAGAAATACCGTAAATAACAGTGAAATACGCAATGAAAGTGAGGACGAAAAACGTCAAAACTTTGACAATTCAAAATATGAATGAAACATTCACGCATCTTGACAAAGTTTTGACCATCATGGGAGAATGTGATCCCAATGGAGAACGTAGTAGTCCAGTACGTAGCGCAATTGAGGACGACACAGCGTGTTATAGAAATCGTCATCAAGAAAAGAAAAAAAAATGGGTGGTATTCAACTAACTCTTGACAAATTTATAAAGGTAACATCCGAAAGCACTTAACACCCCCCTTTAACATCATTTGGTAGACATTTTGATAATTAAATACTTTTAAAGTTGGATCCTAGAGAATGTTTTTTTTGCATCCCTTTACTTTCGGACATTCAATATTTGCACACACTTTCATGAACTAAATATATGCGAAAGTCGAGAGCCTACTGTACTTCAATGTCGCATTCGGACAAAAGTTTCTTCAAGGAAGATTTAAGGGTTCTTTTTGTTGGACCTTGTCATGCCTTTTTAATAATTTTTAGGCATTCAACAATATGTAAGTAATTCTTCCAAAACTCAGTTAAAGACAATTTACTTCCTCCAATGACTTCAAACCAATGGTTAGAGAGTTCGTTAGTGTATAATTTCTTAAAATTGACGATTACTTGCAGGTCCGTAGATTGCAGTATAGGGTTAGAGAAAACCTGACATTTGTAAACTTGAACTTTCCCTTCAACTTGTTTTCCAGCTCCGGATCATGCGAAGGAGTGTTATTCGTAATGGGCAAGGCGCGGAGTGTCAAGTTCACGTCTGTCAACTATTTTTTACGAAGGGTCCGAAAACATCATTGTCCCAATCGGTAAATAAGTTACGTGTGACCTAAGCTTTACTATTGAATCTCCTCAGACCATTCAGTTTACTTTTAGCTAAATGATGCTTTTTGAAGGCCCGTGATACCTTTTTGAGGCCCTACTTTATATTCGCCGTTGGTATTCACAAAAAAAGGCTAGGATGGACAAACAAAAAAGTAAGATGCTGTTTCATTGGCTTGTGGCAGGGCATTGCTTTCTCCTCTGCTGTTGTTGGGCTTTTTAGGCATCTTTTTCCAAAAAATGCCCGTTTTGCAGCAATAGAAAACTGGCAAAGGCAGGTAATACTTATCGTCCACGAGTCTCTTAAATGCACCAATAAAAGCCTTGGCTGGCTTAGCATCTGAGTTAGCCATCTCCCCATGCCTTACGACGCAATGAATGCCCGTTTGGTTTATGCGAACCATCTTTTGATGGCAATAAACTCCTATATTGCGGTTGATATCCTGAAGTATTCCAAGCAATGTCAGCGAAGATCCTTCTCGTCTTCTCAGAAATCATACAGAATCATATACAATGCCTTTGCTATTGCATCTCGTTTATCCAAAATACAAGTAATCTTTCGGCAAAATGAACGAAACAAACGCTCCAGGGAAGGTGCTCTCATAACCAAAATGTTTCTGGACTACCCGTCAAATGCCTGCTTTCAGTGAGAAAGCCTGGGTTAGTTAGATAAATAAGTCTAACCTGAAGCTGTTTGAAAGCTTCGGGAGATTGCTTATCTCAGGAGGAACCAATAGATTATAGGAATCCATTCTCTAGTAGAAGAAGGAAGGAAGGAAGGAAGAGGAGGAGAGTACTGCAAAAGAGATTCTCTTCCCAAATCCTTCAGACAGTAAATCATAAAGTGTCACGTGATTCTATTTGTTGCAGTTTAGGGCACGTCTTCGATGATATTTTCTGAAAAAAAAAACCGGCTTGTTACAAATTCCGATGAAACGGGTACCACGTTGGTTATTCCTAGGTACAATGCACGCAACAATTATTCCAATAGAGAAAAAGTTGAATAGTAATCAATTGCTTTGTTATACATAAACTTTTATATGACCTATTGTTTTCTGATACTAAATATCCATGGAAACGCTCATTAATGAAAAATATTATGGAAAATCGTTTTGGTTGGTTGCGTATTTTATTTTAATACAGTGGTGCCTCGCATAACGAACGCCTCGCACAGCGAACGCTGCACACAACGAACTTCCTTTTCGTTCATTTCACGATTCATACAACGAACTTCGCTTCACACAACGAAGTCGCCCACTTCACACGATCACTGCCGATTTATTGCATCCTTCCGCGCAGGCAGTTGTTAGTCACTGCGCAGTACGCTTAACTTACGCACGTGTCGCAGCAATCGTTCATCATTACAACGAAGTCGCCCGATCTTCTACGATCACTGCCGATTAATTGCATCCTCCCGCGCAGGCAGTCGTTAGACTCGTTAGTCACTGCGTAGTACGCTTAACTTACGCACGTATCACAGCAATCGTTCTTCATTACGAATTAAATCGCACACGTATCACGGCAGTCGTCCTTTTAAGATAAACTCAACATTTTTTTTATATGATGGGTTCTAAAAAAAGCAGGAAGGTGATTTCTCTTGAAATGAAACAGGAAATAATTAGAAGGAGTGAATGTGGGGTAAAACAGTGTGACCTCGTCAAAGAGTTTGGCCTCAACAAGACCACCATTTTCACCATTTTGACAAACAAGGATGCAATAAAATCAGCCAAAGGAGTATCAAAACTATTTAATGAAAAACATAGATCTTCAATCCACGAGGAAATGGAGAGGCTATTAGCGATTTGGATTAAGGACAGGCAGGTGAAAGGTGACGTAACAACCCAAGATATTATCTGTCACAAGGCCAAGATAATTTATGAAGATCTAAAGAAAAACATCCCTGGAAGTAGCAGCAATCAAGATAATAAAGAAGATTTCAAAGCCAGCAGGGGGTGGTTTTTTAGATTTAAGAAAAGGTATGGTGAGGCTGGCAGTGCTGATAAAAAAGAAGCAGAAAAGTTCTCTATTAATTTTCAAAAATTTATTATGGATGAAGGATACTGCCCACAACAAGTGTTCAATGCCGATGAAACGGGCCTTTTCTGGAAAAGAATGCCGAGCAGAACCTTCATTACAAAAGAAGAGAAGAAATTGCCTGGACACAAAGCCATGAAGGACAGACTTACCCTTATGATTTCGTCCAATGCCAGCGGAGACCTCAAGATCAAACCTCTATTGGTTTATCACTCTGAAAATCCAAGAATTTTTATGAAAAATAACGTTATTAAGTCCAAATTGCCCGTCCATTGGAAGTCCAATCAAAAAGCCTGGGTGACCCAAGTTATCTTCAACGAATGGATTCTGGAAACCTTTGCTCCTGCCGTGAAGAAATTCTTGTTGGAAAAAGAACTGCCGCTCAAAGCCCTTCTGATACTTGACAATGCCCCTTCTTACCCAAAAGACCTAGAAGAAATATTGCAGGAAAATTATCCTTTTATCAAGGTGCAGTATTTGCCACCAAACACCACATCCATTCTCCAGCCAATGGATCAGCAAGTTATTGCGAGCTTTAAAAAACTCTACACTAGAGCCCTCTTTAATAAGATGTTTGAAGAATGCGAGTTTGGTGGAGACAATATGACTATCCGAATGTTTTGGAAGGAGAAATTTGATATCCTTTTGGCAATACGACTTATACAGAAGGCCTGGGAAGAAGTGTCACGAAGGACCCTCATTTCTGCTTGGAAGATGCTTGTGCCTTCGTGGATTCAGGAAGAAGCAGTAGTTGATGACACAGAAGTGGTGAAGGACATCATCACAGTGGCCCAAAGGTTGGAATTAGAGGTAGAGAAAGAGGATGTAGAGGAGCTTATTGAGGAACACAAAGAAGAGCTGACAACTGAAGAGCTCCAAACTCTTCTGGCCCAACAACAGGACAATGCTCAAAGGGAAGCGTCATCTGATAACGAGGAGCAACAATCAACCAATCAACCAATTCCAACTGCTGACATCAAGAACATCCTGGTCAAATGGAAAGCAGTTCAGGATTTTTCCAATGCCCACTATCCGGATTCCGCTGAAGCAAACAGGATCAACGACCTGTACTCCGATACTCTTGTCCGTTATTTCCGGCAGATGTTGAAGAAAAGAGAGAAACAAACGACTTTGGACAGGTTTTTCACTGCACCATCGGCCAAAAAGCGGAAAATGGATGAAGATGTGCAAGATTCGATTATTTCTTAAAATTAAAAAATGTGTGTTTTTTTCATTATGTTTTTAGATGTATCTAAATAAAAATAATAACAAAAAATTTATCTTTTTTTTATGTCATCTTACCATATTTTATGCTACAGAACGAATTATTTTTTTTAACATGTATTGTTATGGGAAAACGCGTTTCACATAACAAACTTTTCGCATAACGAACTTGCTCCTGGAACGAATTAAGTTCGTTGTGTGAGGCACCACTGTACTTACCTTGTTTTTATAGCTTCATGTTTCGTTGATCTAATTTTAATTTTTAAGTTTTAAGTCCTGTAACTTTCAGTTGAGTCAGCCAAAAGTTCGTACAAGATGATAAGAGTTCAATTAATGGCTGGATATTTTTTCTGAAAATACTATAGTTTAATAAATATCAAACAGTTGGGTTGAAAAGTTGGTGAGCTGCTTCATAGATGGCATTTGGAATTAAATGTTTGAGATAATTTCCAGTTAGTACCAACCTCAAAATGAAACGTACATAAATTTCGCAGTTTTTGGACAATTAATTCGTGAGATGTAGCATTATGAGCGAAGTCCTTCAGAACTGGTCGCATTTGACTATTCTCTGATTGCAAAATTCAAAAAAATGCGCAATGAGAAGAAATTCAGTACTGATGAAAAGCTTTTAGCCAAAACTGAGGCTACAGAGTAATTGTATTATAAAAATGGTATCGACAAATGAGATGACTGTTATAGTCCTTGCATTGCGATTTTGTTGAATAATATAATCGAATTTCACTAAATTATGTGTAGCCTATGAACGTGTCAGCTCATTATACTAACCAGACTCATGTTGTTATTGCGTCCTTTCAGCTAATATGTCTCGCCAACTTGAAATTAAGGATCCTCTTCTGAGCCAACCACGTCAATTTGAGGATCACGAACCTGTGATATGCTACAACTCTCCGCCAGCTGCTACAGTTGATAGACAAGCTTATGATGAAAAACGCAGAGAAATCTTAAGAGGGAGCCGGATTTTACTATTGAATGTACCCAAGCGAGATGCTAAAGCATTTAAAGTTTTGAAAGGAGAATTGTGCCGAATAAGTATACCGGATGGACCTCAAGTTGGCGATTTGAATATGTGGAATCTAGAGAATTACAAGGAGCGTTTCTATTCTGGAAAAACTCGCCAACTACATGCGTCTCACCTTAAAATGTACGACAGACTATGGAGCAATTTTCCATATTTAAGACCCATGGCAACTTTAGTTTACGATACTTTATGGCAGTATGGGTTCGATAAAGATGGTGGATCTGTTCATGATGTTATTGGGACACGATGTGATGACTATACATATAAACTAATCACAGGCAACGATCGTGAGGAAAGTTGTCATAGTAGCCTAGCCAGGGCGGTTTGTGAGTATGGTCTAAAGGAAGAGGATGTTCATGATGTATGGAATGTTTTTATGTTGACTGGATTTACACGGGTAGGAATATTTTTTAACACATTCAAGTTTCTTTTGTATACCATTTTTTATAGGACACACATCAGTACTTTGCGAAACCAACTCCAGCAAGAAAAGGTGACCATGTGGAGTTCATAGCTGAAATGAATTTATTATGTGCACTGAGTGCATGCCCACAAGGGGATGTTTCAACCCCCGTGGGAGAAGTAGTTCCCGATGAAAAATGTTTTCCTTTGCGCGTTGAAGTGTTTAGAAAAAACTGAGAACATGCAATTTGGAATAAAGTCTTAACAAAAAGTGATCGGTCGTATTATTATAAATAGCATTGATTAACTACTTTTTCGTTGACATATTTGTTTAAAGTGGATTTTTTCACTTCGCTGTTCGCTGTACTCTTTGCTTTAAATTTTCTGTGGCTTGGGCCAGATCGTCTTTGAATTGAATAATAGACATATCAGATATAATAAAATAGATATATAAAAAATTCTATTGCGCCAATTTATTGATTTCACTCAGCAATCCCCTTCATTCGAATCATTTATGACCGGTGCTGATTCTCAAGTTCCTAACTTTGCTTTTTCGGCTAGAAAATTGTAATTCTTTTGGCCTTCAATGCTGTGGATTTAGTAATTCTAGCTTCTTTTTGCGTTTGCGCTCTATATTCCTTAATTCCATAGCACTCTATTTTTTACGAATTTCCTCCAATGGCCTCGTAATCGCATGTGGATCAGCTGATCCATTGCATAGTTTTTCAGCTTCTGCAGTTTTATTTTTGTTTTCGAGCACCCTCGTGGAGTACTTTAGCTATTTTTTTTCTGGTGATCCTTTTGACCGACGAGAAACGTTAATATAATAAATTAGTAGTAATAAAATCTCAACCCTTTTCTTATTTTCCTCCAGATATTCGATAATCATATATATATTACTTTTTTCAAATTTTAAGGAGAATTTCCGGGAAGAAAGTAGATAAAATTTGATGAGTTATCTGTTAGTAAATAACATTAGATGATTGCATAAAATCTCCTCTGACTTGGAAAAAGGCTTGAATAGGTTCCATTTTCATCTTGCAAGGAAGATCTTGGACTTCTATAAGAAGTCCCATGAGATGATTGGCAGTAAACAGCATTATTGGACTTTATGAATAGACTGGAAAAGATGAAAATCTGAAGGCACCGAAAGCTATTTGAAAAAATATGTTTAAGGCTGTATGGTTTGCATCTGAAACACCTGTAGTTTTCGGAGTTGGTTGACGTGCAGTATATTATTGTCGTGATGGAAGATGATCCTTTGCCAATCGGTCCAAATCAGATGTTTTTCCCGAATAAAAGCAACGAATTTACTTCTGGACCGTGAGAGTTACATCGGAATTAATACCGGTAATAGTTGGATTTTGTAAGTCCGCAAACAAAGATTCTTCCTTGATAGCTTCCAGGATGTGGATAGGCACAGACTAAATTGTTGAATACGATGGCGAATGGTCGTCACAGATACTACCCTCTACAGCTATTACGGTTTCTTCATCACATACTGTACGACATCTAGATGGATGCTTATTATCAGTGTGAGTAAAAGTGGTGTGGAAACGATTCATGGTTAATTGAATTAACTGTTGTGATGCACGATTATTTCGGCCAAAAAATTGATGGAGTGTGTGATGAGTTTCTCCAACATACCCGTTTTTTTCGAAATGAATCTGTACAATTGTCAAACGTCAAAGCGTAAATCTATTTACGATAAAATTGCAAACCAAAGTAACGCATGACAGCTGTCACACCATACGTACCATTAAAAAGTGTTGACAACTTAAAGCTCTATACTTTTTAAAAAACACCCCTTAGAGCGTTGGTGGCAGATGATTATGGAAATCGTAAATATTTGTATTATTTTTAATATTTTATGATTAAAACTCTTCTTGGTTTTTAGATGATATGCTTTATTTTGAAGGGGAACTTTTAAGTAAAGTTATCAGGAATGATATTGATCAGTTATTGCCAATTGCAAGGCAGATATATGCCCTCCGAAAAATTGGAAAGCAATACATTTTCCAGTTATTTTTACTGATTTATTATTGAAGTTTTCATCTTTATAATCCTATAATCCGATAGTATATTGTAAATATTACCCATTTATAGGTATATGTGTTTTAATCCATTGAAAATCATTGAGATTTTGAAGAACTTTCGGATATTACGTTGCAAATTACCGAGGCAGGAACCCAGACGAACATTTTAATAGCCGATGAGGAAAAAACAAAGAAAAGTCTAATTTAGTTTTAAAAGGTCTAATTTTTCCGACACTTATGTCCACGGGTATGGTCTCTGTATATCTTATAGATTCATACGTTTACTGTATACCTCTATTGATTCGACCAAAAGAACTTCCAATGGTCTTTTACATTCAAAGGAAGGTATCTTTTAAGGCTTGGACAGTGATTCCGGTATGAACTGTTCAAAGTCAATTGCCAGCGGCGAATAATTATGTGCACTTCCCTCTTATGACGCATCGGAAGATTGTCCTTTTCTGACGATTTAAACAGATGTTAAAAGATAAAAGAACAGAAAAGTAGCAGATGTTAAAAATGGATGGTTTTTCGTAACATCACAAAAAGAGTGTTGATGGATAAAGATAAGAAACTTTTTTAATAGTTGTCACAAATGTCTTTACATCCTGAAAAGATACTTTTAATTGTTTAGTGGGGTATGCATGGAGTGATTTCTTAAAAAGTATTGAATTTAATTGGGCATTCTAGCCGCGTCCTACTTACTCGATAATATGATTATGATTTACACATATTGGTCGTTTCCTTATCTTCAAACAAAATATTTTTTAAATATTTTTATTTTTATGTTTTGAAATAAAAAATGAAGATGATATAAAAAACGAAATGAAAAATGAACTTTTTCGCACAGTGATCAGAGTCGTTCTTAAGCAATGGATCAAAAAACTGCTTGTTGGATGGCAAGGAATTGTAGATGGTGGGGGGAAATATATCTTTGATTAAACTTTTTAAGTATGTTATTTGATATTATTGAAAACTTTCCCAAAAAGGAGCTAAAGCTACTAAGCTGACCTTATAGTTGGTTCGTTGAAGGTTTCATTTCTAAGTTCAATGTTATCATTTATGGCCAGTTATAACTTTTAGGATAAAAATAGGAGGGAGGGCTACTGAATTTGTCGGTGGAGTATCTACTCCAATGTGATAATTTCCTTTTGATACGGTTGGGTAGAATATCTTCAATGCGACAATTGCCAAAGTTGGTCTACGGGGTGTGCAACATTTGAATAAGTTTGTATTTTGTAGAATAATAACCTTCTCTACTACCTTCCACTTACCTTCCAGTTACCTTATCACTCAATATATATATCCTTTCTTCTCGCTTCCCCATTTATTAGAAATACAATAATCTTTAACATCGCTTTTTCCGACCCAAACCGATGTTCGGTGTTGTTTTTTTGCACTGAGCTTATTTGTGTGATTTTTTTTCATTTTTATTTCTTCGATTTTCACAAATGATAGTCAGTAACTCTATTCAAATAAACTTTTGTTATAGTTATATAGTACTAATAACATATATTATATGTTATAGATATACATTCTTATTGGCTTCTGAAAAGTTAATCTTAGAGTGCGTCTGAAAACTTACAAGATATCGGTAAGATCGTATTTGCTGATACCCTGTAAAAAGTTGCATTTTGTAATAGTTTCTGCTTAAATATATTAAGTTTTAAATTATTTCTGATGATAAGAAAAATCCTACTGAATCAGACAAAAAAGTCGGAAGCTTAAAGTTTTTGAAAACTTAATGAAAATTTCATACGTTATGGGGTCACATACGTCGTTGGTGAGAAAATGATAATTCAACAACCGTATTTAAAATCTAATAAGTTTAAGCATGAGAAATATCCATTTTTGTAGCATCCGTTTTTTCCTTCATTTATTGAAAGAATTCGTTTTTACTTTGAATGCGTGTGAGCAACCACGATTACCAATAATAAATTAGTGGTGTTGAAAATTACCATGTGGGATATGTCGCTCTCATTGTGTTTAAGTAGATTAATTTCCGGCTAATATACAGCCAGACCATTATTCCCCAATACTTACTTAATCATTTGCTTTTCCCAGAGGCTCGCGATATTTTCGTGTGAAATCAACATTGGCGACTTTGTTCCAAGTCCTGAGCACCCCTACAAACATTCTATCTATTAGCGATAATCACATGGTCACCCACTACCCCAAAATTTGTACTCCAAAAACAAATTAGCGAAACGTATTCGAATGGGCACAAATAAAAGCACTATCCGTCACTGAATTATTTATTAGAGAATAGTTTGTATGGCGCAGCTAAAAATATGCGGCGTTTTTTTTTATCAAATTGTAGGCCAACTCATCATAACATACCAAGCATTGTATTTTGATTAAAACCCTAACACTAACATAATTCGGTCATCAGTCTCTTCCGGACCATAAATGTTTTGTTTACAAATCTGAATTTCAAGCAAACATTGCAAATATAACGTTGAAAATATGAAGTTTGAATGTATCGGGGTGTGTTTCGACTGAGTAACGATAACGCCAGAGTTTTAGGGTGGAAACTCCTGGAAAATTTTCTTAAAACGCTTGTGGGAATTAACCAAACCGCTAAAAGTGCTAATGGCAAAGATATTATTGGAATGAAATGCGAAGTAGCTGCTTGAGAAAGTTCCTTCTTCTTCGATACTTAACGCTATTTAGTCTAATTAGAACCTTGTCGGTTGGAAATTTTCGTCAACGATAGAGAGTGGGTTTCAATTAAGTCATTATGTGCGTTTGCTCATGCGAAAATTGTTAATCCTTTGTCGGTTATTGCGTTGTTCAATAAGATTATTTTGTTGACAATTTCGCAGTATTTATCCGAAATCATATACAAGTGAAGTTCCTGATAAATGCAAATTAAATAAAAAAATCAGTTTTTCAAAGGAAAATTAGAGGAAAATGCATTTAGTTTTATATGCAAAGCCATCAAGAAGTTATTTCAATCAATATTATTTTTCTGGATTAGTGAAATGCAGCGATATAATTATTGTAATTTGTATAGATAGCTGAAAATAAGAAAATGAAAATGTTTTGCTCCGACGAAAATGGAGTTATGTTTTCTTGTCGAAGCATCCTGTCGTTCGTCGTCACTTGCTTTGTTTCGTCCACAGACGAGTTACGGCGTTGCGCCATCTTCTGTCTATTGTTCTGGCACAACGGCGGAACGTTCCGTGTACAAAAAAAGGATACACAAAATAATCGGAAAGAGGAGCATAGTTTGCTCTTCCTTCGCTTAAGTGATTTGAATTTAAAAGTAAAACTCTAGAACTCTTCTAGAACTGAAGACGCTGATGGATTCCGCCGTATATATTAGTTGGAAGTTTAAAATATTATATCGTTGATTTGCTTATTTATACGAAATCTATTCGAATTTTGAATTACTTCGAGTTATGAATGTTGGTACTCATATTTCTCATTTATGCTCACTGGTGTAGCCATTTGGAATCTTCAATTAATATTTGACAACTAGTCTGTTTGAACGTGTGTCGGCCTGTCTCCGATTTTTGTCTATTGCAAAAAAATCAAAGAATCCGTAAGAAACTATTTATCTAAAACAATTTTGTGTGCAGATCCTTTCCGAATGTTGACTGCAGCATATGGTGAAGCTATCATCGATCATAGCAACGTTTTTCGGTAGAACGAAATCCTCTCAGAGTGCCAAAAATACCTAAACGACGACCAAGGTGCCGGACACCCGAGCACGTCAAAACAGACGAAAACATTGACAACGTGAAGAAAAAGGTTTTGGCTAATCATAAATTCACCGTTAGAGAAGTTGCTGAGGACTTCAATACACCGATTGGAGCATGCCATTTGATTTTTGTCAATAATTTGCGTTTGAGATGGGTTTTCGCGAAAATTGTATCACAATTGCTTAACTTTGACCAAAACCACATCGCATTAACATTCCTAAGAAACTGCAACACTCTACCTGGGGCAACCCAGATTTGTTCTAGCGTAATATAACTGGTGACGAATCACGGGCTATGATTATGAGGTGGAAATTAAAGCTCAATCCATCGAAGCTGCCGCGAGCCAAGAACGCAAAAAGAGTGTCAAGCTCGATCGAATGTGATGGTTATGCTTTCTTTTACAGATTACAGGGGCGTAGTGTATCATAAGCTCTTGCCACATGATAGAACGGTCAATAAAGAATATGCCCACCAAGTAATGCGCGATTTGTGTGAAGCAATCAACCAGAAACGCTCGGATTACATTGCTCACACATCGTAGCTTCTGCGAAAATTTTGGCTAAAAACAAGGACCTAATAATGCCGCGACCATCGTACTCTCTGAGCTTGTTATTCACCGTTTTCCATTTCAAGTTCCCAAAACTGAACAAGCCTACGAAAGGACGAAGCTGCGCTATGATTGAGACAATAGAGAAGGCATCGAAGGTGAAGCTGAAGAAGATCACAAAAAATGATTTTTGAAGTGCTTCGAGGATCGGTATAACATAAGCACAAATCTGATGAGGGTTAATAAGAAGGGGGTAAAATAGATGTTGATGAATAAATATATAAATTTTTAATAGAACATAACATGTTTCTCTTTACCCTGGAACCCAGACGAATCAGGCTTCAGTATCGAAGATGATTATTAACCTGTTCTGTTTGTTTCTTCTGTTCATCTGTTTGATAGGATATCTCATGTAATCGTTCCACAAAAGTATGCAACATTACAAAAAAATGTGCTACAGCAAATATTCATCATTGATAATCAATTAATATTTTTAATTGATGGATTAATTATTGGGTGTACAAATAAGTTTCCGACCTTTTTTACTGGAATAAAAGACATTAGTTTGTGTAGAAAATGAAGGAATGTTTTATTCAAAGTATGTTCCTTCGGAAGCTATAACCTTCGCCCATCGTTCAGGCAATAAACGGATTCCCCGAAGGAAGAAGTCTGGTGGTTTAGAGGCGATCCAATCATCGACCCATTTTTTGACGTTTTCATATGAAGTGAAGTGCTGCTCTGCCAGGGCTGATTGCATCGACCGGAACAAGTGGTAATCAGAGGGAGCAATGTCTGGTGAATACGGCGGGTGGGGTAGAATTTCCCAGTTCTGCCTGTCCAAGTAATTTTTTAAAGGTTTTGCAACATGTGGTCCAGCGTTGTCATGTTGCAAAATAATCTTATTGTGCCTTTTGTCCCATTCCGGTCGTTTTGCAGCTAGAGCTTGCTTTAAAGCCATCAGTTGTCGTCGATAAACTTCTCCCGTAATGGTTTCACACTCTTTCAGCAGCTCATAATAGACGACACCCTTCATATCCCACCAAATACAAAGCATCACCTTCGAACCATGGATATTTGCTTTTGGCGTCGACGGCCCTGGTTCACCTGGCTTGACCCACGCTGGTTTGCGCTTTGGATTGTCATAACGGATCCATTTTTCATCCCCAGTGATGATCCGATGCAAAAACCCCTTCCTTTGTTGTCGTTGAAGCAACAATTCGCACATGGTTTTCCGACGTTCTATGTCCCTTTCTTTCAATTTGTGTGGCACCCAATTTCCCAGCTTCTGAACCAATCCCATTGCATGTAAACGTTGCGAAACACATTGTTGGGTAATATTCAACTGTTCTGCCAATTGTTTTTCAGTCTGACAAGAGTCCACATCAAGCAATTCTTCCAATTCTATATCTTCAAATTTTCTTGGTCTGCCTTCACGTTCTTTGTCTCTTACGTCAAAATCACCAACTTTGAATCGTTGAAACCACTCTTTGCATGTTGTTTTCGACGGCGCATGTTCACCGTAAACTTCCACAACCAAACGATTTGTTTCCGCTGCACTTTTCTTCAACAAAAAATAATGAAGTAAAACTTCCCGCAAATGTTGTTTATTTGGCACAAAATTCGACATTTTCAATTACATGAAAATAATTCTTGTTTACGCTTTGAACAAATGTCACTAGTAATTATTCAAGTTTGACATCTGACCCCCAAAAAACATGTATCGACCGATTGAATAATATGCAAGCAGTGATACTAAAGACACCTATCTAAAAAGGTCGGAAACTTATTTGTACACCCAATAATAATAATTAATAATCAGATCAAAAGACTTTGATTCAATGACATCGAGAGTTGTTCGAATTTCTGTTCCAGACACCACATCATGCTCAAAGAGGAACCTTTTTGGATGGTTTTGCGTTGAACCCTGTAATATACTAAAAACCAAATTTGAAAGGATTGAGGACACTGTAATCACAATGCAAACGAGTTCTTTTCGTTGTTTCCGTGTAAAGTCCTTCTTTTTTATTCACTCAAAATATTAGCACACTCCTCAGCTTTCAGGAGCTTTTTTTATAGCAAGCGACATGTGAAGCAGCAACTAAACCTGAATATCCCAAAGGAGGCAACCCGGTTTAGATTGGATCTGCGTATCTTCCCTCCCATTTGCCGACCAAACGTCCTTGTCTCCATTAGAATATAGACCAGTACTTTTCTTTGCCAATGTTATTTGGGTAATCCCAAATATTTGGGTTGTTGGAGTTCTTAAGAGGAAAAAGTCAGTTCGTCCTGGGCCGCCTACACCTATTTTTTGTAGAATTTCATCACGGGGAGAGGGAGTGAAGTAGCGATAGCCAGAGGGATGAAGTAGTTGAGTTTCTTAAGCATAATGATTAAATAATTTATTAAACAGGAAGAAAAAAAATATCATAAAGAAATAAAAAAGGAAACAAGTAGCTGAAACAACTAACCGGAAAACTATTCAATTACAGTCAAGAAAAATAGATAAAAGGGCCTTCACTTTTCACAGGAACGATGCATTTCAAAGTAACATACTTCTTTTATTGTCCTTTCCATACTATTATTGAATAAACTATCGACCAGCGCTGTCAATGAGCACCTCGTTTAAAGTACAGTTCTCTAATGGTGTTACTGCTTGCTCTAGCGAAACTAAAGAAACCTCCTTGCTGCAGGCTAATGAGGTCTACTTTTGCTTAATACCAACTTAGACAGTTGATGCCCTTATGAATCGAACTAAGAAAATCAAGAAAAAACTGTCAACGATTTTTTTATACTACCAAACTTTTAAATATAACCATTAGTGTAGTCCTTCCTATTTGAGTGATTTTATAAAGCCTAGCCGGAAATAAAGGAACGGCTCCAGCGAGAAAAAATCGGCAAAATTTTTGTGTTTTTGATTTTCGAAAGTTTCATTTTTTTGACGTTGGACAAAGCAGAAAGAAGATACCTACTTTGTCAGTCCGAGTTTGCTTGGTAAAATGTTATAAATAAATGTTTCTTAAGTGCATTATTTCTGGGCTTTTGAAATTTTTGGCAGAAATTATTGGATCTCTGACTAATAGTTCAGATATTTTTTCACACTTGACAATGATATTGTCAAAAAACGTATCACTTTGTCTGTGCTTTTTCTTACAGGGGTGATTAATGCAGTGAAATTTGCGTTTTTTTTAAATAATTTACTTTCAATTTTGCACGAAATTCAAGAACATTTTCACGAGGTATTTGAATTGATGAAATATGCATTTCGGCAACTTAAGGTTGATGTGGCAGTGGTATGAAGGAGTTCAAGGAGTATTACCCGATGCAAGAACCCTTGTATAACACTATCTGCTGCCTAACACTATCGAGAATGGTATAATTCCTAGAAGTTGATAGGATTTCGTTTGAATTGAATTATTTACTGCAAATATATCTTTATTTATTATTTATTAATATTGTATTTACTATAAATAAACTCCAAATGGCAGCGTGGATTGGTTTAATATGAATAATGGTAAAATTATTTATTTGGCACAAGTCCTACAGCAGTGGAAACTGACCAGAAAGTGATACCAACAAAAAATTGGACCCAAATCGTTATAAATATTTCAGATCTTTATTTTTCATTTTTTGTATTCCCATTAAGTGATAAAATAAAATATAAAAAAATCTTCGAATGCCAAAGGAAGAAGATGAAGATGAATGAGAATGACATGAAAATATCAAGTGAAAATGCTACTTTTTAGAGCGACGCAGTTGCCGAACTTAATCTGTTTAAGCTCATCATGTACTTTATATTTCTACTAATATTCATGATCAGTTGTTGACAAATAGTCATATATTTAAAAAGAGCCTATTGATGACGAATAAGGGTGGTTTTTTTTGCTGCATTATCACCTTTTCACATTTATTACTTGTTCGTTGAGACGAATTGTTCATGATATTTGGTGGTTAGTTGTATTTTAGTTAGTTGGAATTATATTTATTTCTTTATAACTACAATGCTACTTTTTATCCTCTTAACGCTAATCATTTTCCCCACTTTTACTTCGACCACTAAACGTATTGCGAATATTTAGTGGAAATATAAAATAAAAGTAAAATCTTTCTGGAAACAGCATGATCCTTAATATTTCAACAATCTGTTGCGATTGCAGTGTAGTAAAAAGGACCTTGTAGTCTTTTGTTTGCTATTTTTCATACGAGGATTACTACCCCTTTTAAAAAAAATTTAAAAATAAAAAATTAAATAATAAAATATTATAATGATAAAATAAAAAAAATTACCCTTTTTAAAAATTTAATCATTGTGAACTTGACCCACTGAAAAGCAAGGATACAGGACATTTCAAAAGTAAACGTGTACCAATCAAACATATTCTCTTAGTAAGAATACTCAAGCGTTCTAAACTGTAGAGGCATGTGTTAAAAGTTTACATATGTGTAAGATATATCTTGAATATTCTACTTTCAACGATATTTTACACCCACGACATCATTTGTTTGGCTCCCCGGAAAAATCAGAACTTAAGCTCATTTTAATGCAAACCTTTTTCTGTATCCACTACGAGAAATGTTTATTCAATAAATGTCAGAGCAAATGAATGCAACCTTCATAAAAGAAGGTAAACATGCTTCAACACAAGAACAGACTCATCGTGCTTCCTCTTTTTCTAGTCATTCATAAATGGTGTCTACGTAATCTCCCAAGCTGTTGTTATTAACATACCCTTTACGTAGATTTTGCATATGTCTTCCTTAAAGTACTCAATGAAAAGGGTCAATTGTAATTTTGTGCCGCTTTCCGACATTTTTTCATCTTCTTTCGTTTCAAAGCGTGTATTGTGTCATTCATGTAATGCATATTCAATAAAACTTGCAGGAGTAAAGTGCACTTTTAGGATTTCAGAAAACTTCACCCCTTTTACAATGTGATTTTATATGTTGTAGACATTGCTTGATTCTATGATGAGCTTGTGTATGTGTGTCGTATACATATTAACAAAATAAAAAGGGTTTATATTTGAAAATGGACTACTGGACGAGTTTTCAAGGAAAGTAGTATGAACAGGGTGTATAGAATAAGAAGGATCCTAGAATAGGAAGATTGGCATTCTGGCATTTAGCTTGCAACTTAAATTCTGATGTTTTTTCGTGCTCTCCTCGATTTATATATTACACATTCTCAGACTTCCATAGCTGACTGGAGTTGTGTTTAAGTGGAAATAAGTGGAGCTTGTAAACGTTTTTGAAAAAGATTTTTTTCCTGGGTTTCAGTTTCTGATTATTATTTCAGGCTTAATGGATATTTTTCAAAACTAGGAGCACATCGTCGCAGAATTCTGGTTTCTCGACAGGCAAAATGAGGATTTTTTGTTAATTTACGGGTTGCGTTTTGTCCAGTGGGTTGCCATTGGACAAACAAAAACAAATAGACGAGGCTATTAGGAAAGCAGAAGTTGTCATATCACCAAGACGAGGGACCAAACTTGACAACACACGAATGTAGACGGATTTTTCCGTCTACAAAAAGGGATCGAATTCAAAACACAAGAAGACGTAAGAGACATAAAAGAGAAATAAAAACATGAAAAATTTTTAACAATTTCAAAAAAGAAAAATAAGTTAGACGGAGAAATAAAGGAACCACAATAGTATAATGAACAAAAAAAAAACAAACAGCACTACAGACACATAAATGATAGGACAAAATTCAGGAGGATTCATAAGTATAATGAAATCCAGGCTAATTCAAAAAGATTGTACCGATAATTATCAAACTAAAGTCAAAGAGCCAATAGAAATGGTAACGAATAATAGACGTTAAAGTTATGCTCACTTTAATAATAGTCAACCCATCGGATCCATCATTGATCACGCTTCCAAAATTACACAAACCAAACACTTCATAATTTATTCAGAATCAGCTCCAGGATATATACTTTCCAAACTTTTCAAACACTGCTTAGAAACAAATTCAACCTTCTTAACAATTTCACGATATTTAAAGCAAAGTAAAGTAGAATAGAATGAAAGAATTAAAAAAGCAAAAACAAAATATACTGTCCTCTGAAATATAAGTTGCTCCCTTTTTAAGGAAAATAATTGACACTGAATAAGGGAGCAACTTACTCCCGAAATATATATCTGTCAAAATTAAAACAAAACAGTATTTTCGAATGGAAAATCAAATAAGGATACTAAAAAAATAATTTAAATGAACAAATAAATAATAAAATAAATGAATGAGTCAATAAATACATATATAAATATAATCGATATAAAGAAGTATAATAAATTAATAATGAATAAATAGTGAATATTTAAATAAATAAATAATTAATCGTACATAATATAAATGAAAACCAAAAGAAAATTCTAAATAAATCCTGAAACAACCAAACGAACAACATTGAGACCAAAAATTTACAATAGAGGTGGAAAAAGAAGGAAGAATATATTGCTTATTGTGTCAAGGCCATTCATTCTTCCTCCTTTCTTTATCTTCTGTATAAAGGATATAAACATATCACGTATATGCGGACATGAACTATACTATAACTATAAATTCTTAAGCCACAAAAACATAAATCAAATCACGGATTTAGACACTCTATACACTAAAAACTGGTTAACAAGATCATAAGTAACAAAAAATAAGAAAGTGACAGGAAACGACGGAATGTTCCGAATACAAAAAAAAAAAGGAACCGACAAGAAAGAGCTACGAGGATAAGTGGGAAACTATTGAATAGCATTGGTCCCAGTCTCAAACCTTGTGGAATTCCAGCATAAAACAACCGCTGTTGAATACGCTCTTGCTGTTCTTGACATCAAATATTCTGTCGCTAAAATACGATGGCTGGAAACTTGGGAAGAGGATTTGGAGATTCAGGATATTTTACTTTAACTTGGTGGTCCAGACAATGTCAATTGTTTCCAGTAGGCGTAGGGAGCATGAATTTACAGCTCAAAAGTTTATACTATTTTTGCTTTCTGGTCCCAAACTAGTGCTCCTTATTAAGTTGAGGCTTGGTGCGACTTATCATAATACCAAATGAGAATTAATGTAGATCTTGTTAATTTAGGTTTATCTATATTATTCTTTTTATGTCTGCATTGGATGGAAAAGCTTGATATGGAGCAAAAAAGGATCGAAAGGTTGAAGTTTTTTGTAAATCATTCACCTCAAAATCAAATATTTAAAACATCTTATGCTATATTTAACTAAGTTTAACATGGTCTAATGATGTAATTAATTTAGCATAAACGGCACTGCAGTAAAAGACGTCATAATAGAAGTAGTTTGTTCTCAGCAAAGCTGCACGATTTCAATTTAAGCTAATAAACCACGAAATAAAGGAATGGTCCATTTGAATTCATATCCTTTGGATGGATATTTTTTCACGACTGTTGCTTCCTCCCTGTGAACATGTGGATTCCGATATTAAAGTGTTTTACATCAGTTTGTATGTTGTATCCAAAACTTCTTAGTCAGTTCCTCGTTGTTCTGAGCCGGTCCTTGACTTGTATTTTGAATCGATAAAAACTTTCTTGCTTCTAATCGATTCAAAATACAAGCAGTAGTTTCTTCTTTAGTAGTTGTGACACTAAATTTCAATTTTTCCTAAATCTTTCCATTGCATTCGCCAAAAATATTCGAAAAAAGCAAATTCCTGATAATTGTGAAGGCTTACGAAAAATTTTCAAAACGTTTCTCCAGAAATTGGCCTTCTCCATAGGGTTCCTAGGGATTTATCCACTCAGCAACCTATCAAACAAGATTAGTTTCATATTTTATTTGCTGAAGCGTGAAACTCATAAATATTTCCCTACTTGTTTTCTTTTCCTTCAATGAAAGCGCTTATCCAGCGTTTGACGATTAAATAGTACGGAACGTTTGTGATTCCCTGCCGAAAAGGAAAATTTTTCCTAGAAATAAAATTTCAAGTGCTCTTCAACTTTTCATGCTGGAGGAAGTCCTTTTAAATTGAATGATATTGTTATTGATGGAATATCAATTCAACAAGGATAGAGTGAAATTAAAGGAACAACAGACTGAAGTATTCATTCTGTTGTAAGAACGTACGTCCTTTAGAGAATAATTGTTGATGTAAGAATGCGGAAATTCTTGAAGAAGGTTATTTCAACACCAATCGAATTCAATGTTGCACATATAAAGCAATTTCTTCAGGAGTTCTTATGTGGTTGCTATTAAAGCAATCTGGTGATATTTAATGCATGTATTTTGTATCTATTTGGAAAAGGGGTATCGTGCATTATTCGAATATATATATTTTTAAAGCAGTGGATATTTATTAGAAGGAATGATTATTTATCATTTTCCTATTCTTCGTGTGAAAGAAATCAATCGTATTATTTTTTGAAATACATAAGGGGTGACTTTTTGGGATGATATGATTTTGACAGCTCATAGCGACCATTTCTTGGATGACAATATTAGTCATCTGTTGACAGTTGTCAGCAATCAGGTTTGGTGTTTTCTCATGAATATTTTACGGTCACATGTTGTCCAATTGTTTTATCGAAAATCGGAAAAAGTCAAAGAAGTTATAACTTCGTGTGCAGTTCAATAATAGAGGGATTTTTATTCAGCTCAATGTTAATAGAAGTATTTATTCAAAAGAATGTAGGCGACGTTGGAGTGCGTTTATCGCTTTTCGCAATAACCTATGGTTTCTGGGATCACCAACTAGCGTTTTCTCTTATGGAACTAGGCATGTACTAAAATAAGGCAATAATGAATTAGAAATTTAAGTAAAATCAGTATTCAAACGTCAAAAACGAACCAATTGAGCTCAGAAGAATGAGTTTTTCATATTTCCGTCGGATGTTAGTCCACTTTTCAGAAAGGAAAGTATCTCTTACTGTGTGAATAGAACGCCCAATTTGTTCATCGGTCTCAATTAAATCAGGAAATAATTGTATTTAAGATTGTAGATTCTTGTAGGGAGGCATCATTAAGCTATTATTCAAAGAAATTAGATGGCCGTAAAAACTTCTATCCTGACATTCAAGCACTGTTTTCTTTGCAGTAATTTAAGAAATTGACTACGAAACATTTCCCTTCAACAAAACGGGCTTTAATTTCTTCCTCGCTATGCAGAATTTATGGTTTCAGTGCGGGATAAGGTTGCGCTAAGTTGCGCTATTCAATTGACCATCAAGTTCATATTCAGCAAAGATTATTGAAAATAATAAAATAAAAAGAATAAATAAATAGCATAATAAATAAAACAATAAAGAATAATAAATAAAAAATTAATAAGTAAAAACAGTTTTATTTCAATTCAAAGCATACCATAGGTTTCTGGAATTCTTCTGTTGCAGGACTTAAAAATAAATCGTGGAGCCGAATAAACACAAAAAGGCGTCATAGATTGAGGGGCGGAGTGGCAAAACATATTGACAGAAAAATAAAGGCATTTATATCGGAGATACATTGATTACGTCTTGCAAATGAAAAATTGAAACACTTTCGATTGTTTAAATTCTAAAACAGTGAACATATTTGATGCGCTGGCAGCATCAGTGTAGGTATAAGTAGGTATAGGGATACATGCGGCTCAGTTGCGCCTTAAGCCTTAGAAATCGAGGACTAACAGAAACTGATCTGCCTAAGATTCGTTGCTATCTTCGTAAGCCAAAAGGGGGCAAGCTTTATACATAGAATACACGAAAAAGTAGAATACTGGAAGTTGAACAAATAAGAAAAAAATGCCACTTAATGTTCAGGATGAATGCATCTGGAAACTGTAGCTAGAGCTGAGTTCGTCGGTTTGAACATAATGTATACGGCTTCTTTCTACCGATAAGTCAGTGTTAGAGCCATGTTAGACGTGACATTCACTTTGGAGCCCTCAGTAGCAAGGGTTGAAGCTGTAAACCTCTACAGGATTGTTTAGCTAATGATCCTTAGTGAATAGTACTAAAAACCTAAAGAAACGCATCACGATGTTCATAGTTTGACTGTTCCGGTATCGGGTGGAATCTTCAAAGAGCATTCATTGAAATATTCACAGAAGTCTTAAAACAGTCGTACGTTTAAGCGAGCATTGAATGACTTCAAGTTACAAATTTCGTGTATTCAATTAACAAGATCATTATATCTGTCAGCAGTAGTTTGATTCCTGTTGAAGACTCCAGTATTGCAAATTCAGATTGTTAAAAAGCATCTGCTCAAAGGTATACCCTGTATCTCCTGTAGTTCAGGACGTTAAACTATTACCATCGTGACAGGGTACATCGCTTCTCATTGAAACCTCAGAGTGTTTCAGGGTTCTGAAAGGTAGCACGGTTTAACGTGATCAGCAACGAAATGGAGGAGTTTCATATCATCCCCTGCATACCCCGAACATGCTGGAAAACTCACCAGGACTAATTGATTTGATTTATGTTGCTTGGGACTTATTCTTACGGCAGGATGCGTATAGTGTATAACAAGTCCATCAAATGGGTCGTTGTGCTAGCTTCTCTTGACAGAATTGCTTTTAAATACAACTCTAAATGTGAGGACATCCTGGTGGTACCGAGGGGAGAAACTTTACCTAGTATCAACATCTGATGTAAATTCTGAGGGACAATCTGAATAACTGGAGCCTGCTCCCTGATTCGAAGAAAAGGAGCAAAAGAGAGATAGTAGCGACAACGGGTGTTAGTTGGGGCATCATGCTCGGACCTTACCTAGAGGAATAGAGAAGAACTACTCAGCCTTGAGCTCCTGAATGTATAATTTGATCAGCTTCCTGGATGATGTTGCAGATGAGCATGCAACTAGATTTTAGATTTTTTTTTAGATTGCTATGAACTGAAATTCAGTCTAGCAACTGCGATTAAATTACTATAGTACAAAATATATTAATAAAATAAATTGCTGTTTTTTTTTCAAGGAACTTAGGCGTATTAGAACCATCTCTAGAGATGTGGTCATAGGCACTATCTTCCTTGATTTGCATAATATATTCGAAGTCGACTATCAGTTGTTAGATAAACTGATAGTCTGACATCAGAGCCAACTACTCAAATTATACCATCAGCAGCTGGATTTGAGCCCGGTGTTAATTTTGGAGAGGAGGACGATCTATCCAAACTGCGACTAGATAAATTAACGAGTTAAATTAAAAGCTCAGTAGAAATTGCTCATTTGGATTGTTATGGTCTATTCACAGCCAGTAGAAAGGATATGTGAGGAGAATGCATGTTGCTTAATTATGCAGAATCAAAATTCAAGAAAGCCATGTCCTAGCGTGGGTTAGTTTTCGAGGCTTGGCCCAAAAGTTATTGGTGGCAATACTGTTCAGTGACATTGAACAGTGATTCAGTGATTTGATTTTTAATTGATTCCATAGATTCCAAGCAAAATCACATCCTAGTTATATAATGCAGAGGATCGTTGGAAATATCAGTAAATAAAAATTATACTTCAATAAAATTCGCGTAACTAAGTAACAAATGGATACGTACAGAAGACCCCATGTGTGCGGAATGCCGTCTTTAACTTGTTCCGTGGCCCTATACGGAGTGCATGTTATAGTATGATAGATTTCCTGATCAGAATACTCTATTTGAGAGCCACTGCGCAAATAGAAAACGTAGTACTTCAGTTAAATAACCCGCAGTCACCCTTGAGAATATTCGAATGGCCATGAATTAAGGAGGAGAATGCCAGTGCTAGTATTGATAAATTTAACATCAATGTTCTTTTGATGCAGCGTATAAAAGATTGAACCAGGATGTTCTGTACCGTGGTAAATCTGCTCCAAATTTGTCAGGCTGTGGCAGTTGATGATGAGAAAGCCTGTCAAGCTCGCCATAAGCGTTGAATTTGTTAGTCGTTGGGAGATGACATTTTCAAGAGTTGATCTGCACAAATCAAGCGTAACCAAACAGACTCCCCAGCAACCCATTGAAGCTGCGCATTTCAAAAAGTCTGCGTTTTTTCAATGAAACAATACTGAACAATACTGAAACAATATTTATGCACGAGTGGTTGGACAATTTTCCCAGGGTTGGCCTTAATTATCTTCAAAACAATTTGGACAGGAGAGACAACAAGAAATAAGCAGGTCGATTCTACTAGAATTTGAAAATATTGAGGATACTGATCAAGTGCGATGGGGTGGACTGTTAATGACATGAGGTCTTAAGATCACTCCTGTGAGAAAGTCTCAGGAGGAACATGATTTATTCATAGAAAACGAGAGAATGAACCATAAAAAAATTATTAAATCCATATTAGAAATGGAATTTAAATCTAGATTTCAAATAAACACCGAAACCAACATAAATCCTGCCCGAGCCAAAAGCATTACGGGCCCATAATATATACAAGATACCAAAATGGACAAGAGTAAGTGTCTGTCACTAATCGGATGGTGCACCTATGACCAAGTTAAGTTTTACGGACAGCAGCTTTTGGTAATGTATAACAAATCAGACCACTGTTATTCATACCTCGATTTAGTAATTTATCTGTGCAAATTGCGTTTCTTTCCTAATTGTGAATGTTCAAAGGCTTACGCATAGCAAACATCGACTGATACGATTCGCTTTCATTATTTGGACATGGAATGCGTAAAGTTGTTTGAACATACATGTAATCGCGTTCCCAATAACAAGCGCAAGGTGGGCTTGCAATGCAGCAAAGAAGATATCAATTCGCGATTACGTGTATGACTTACATGTGTGATAAAGAGATTCGTTAATGCAGTGCTAAAAGATATTTCTAGACCTCAAAAAAGATGTTTAGTCGCCAGAAACAGTATGTTCGCTAGCGTATGTTGGCATTCTGTGTATGGAATAATTCAACCCTAAACTGAACTAGGTAAATCCTTTTTACGGTTCGCAAACATCCAACTGACGAGCGCTGTCGTGCCTGCTAGCATTTGCGTTTTGAACTATTCCTTTCAAAGTCTTTCTGTAGCCGTTTCGTAAAGGAACGTTGTAGGGCACTTTGAGTGAATGCATGTAACTTCTAAGTACCACCATCAGAACCACCATTCCTTCGTGGCCGCCTGCAAGAAAGTGCAACTGTTGAGAACAATGCAGTGCGTAAACGGGTACGGCTAGTGTTGTGTGGATCCGCGGAGGAGCATGTTTGGGTGGCTCTTGGATGTAGTAAACATACTAATCAGCTTACTAAACAGCCGCTGCTGAAATAAAGATACACTATTAGCTTCTGGTGCTGCTGGCTCGCGCTCGCTTGGCTTAATACGCAAATTCACTTGGCCGCCGCGTACGTTTCAGTGACTTTATCTATCTTTCAGTACGTTCGGTTCGAGCGCGTATTTAGCTATTAGCTTTAGACTTGCTTCCCAAGTTTTTTAGTATTACCGGAAACTTCAAGGTTTGTGCATCGCTCTTTATCGTCGACAGAACGTTGTCGTTGGTAGTTTTTTGATACTCGCTGGTCGATAGTTCTTGCTCGTTGTCGTTGTCGTTGCCGTTTCAACGCATCCGCGATATCTGTTTATTTGAGATACTCTGTTCCACAGTGTTCACATAGTGCTTGCGTCCACTCGAGCTTTTCGAAATTTCCTCAAGTGCCGTCGATCTGATCCAGAATCCCAAACGGAATATCACACGCCCCAGAGAACAGCCCAGATAGGGAATCTGATTGGAGAAAGGTTATCTATTAAGTATGTGAAGTCTGACTTATGGTTTGGATGCGTGCGATAAATGGCAAAGCAATGAGTCCCACATTGTATCTATAGTCTGCAAAAAGACACATCAAATGTGAAGGTCATCGGTATTTGGCTCGGCTGATGATCTAATTTGGATTTGTTTTGATGGTCGATGCAGTGGGGCCGGTGTTTATTTCGAAACTTGGCGAATGCAAATCAAGCATTGTCGAAATGCGATCGCTTTAATAATAATTATAATATCGTCTCCGAATCAACGATAGTCGTTGATTGGAATATTAAATGTGTGCTTTATTTCATATGGAATTACACCAACGGATGCTGTTTGGGTGTTGTGCACGATACTCTGTGAATTGCGAGATAATTTCTGTCTTTAAATACATTCGGTGACTAATCTTAATTTTTCGTTTGGTGGAGCGAATATGTCGCTGAAAGTTTCTGAAAAATATTTACGTTTATGAACAAGGAACATAGACGTAATATTTTTAGAAGCAATTGAAAGCGGTTTTTGAATGACGGAGGTTGTTAGTAAAAAAATGGGTCTGATTTTTGGCGCGTCAGTATTGCATTCTTGCTTTGCCGTCTGAATATCATAAATTGATGAATTAGTTGAAAAAGAGCCAAAAACAATACACGTATACCCAAAAAGCACTTCTAAAAAATAATAATAATTGGAAAATATTTGTGAACAAAGGCGATATTTTTTGAGGTCAATGGAAAGATAAATGTTATTTTTACAAAATTTTGTTTGCTGAAATTTTCAACCGAACCCACACCTTTTTGCATTGCATCATTATTGCCTACGGTTTCATTCAATAAATCTTTTGCAAATTTCATGAGGAATATTACACAATCATGAATATGTCGAAATCGCTTTGGAACGGCTGAAGCACTCCAGAAATCAATAAAAAAATTTAAGAGATCTTATTTATCTAGATCACGATACATGTTATGATACATGAATAAGTGATCATAACTATGCTCACATGTGTATATGCTTTGAAATGAAGGCTCATATCGAAGTGGCTGCCTCTAGTGTAATTATTGTGGGTACTTGATGAATTATTGATTTATTGGTACGTTCCACTCCAATACAATGAATGTTCCTTATGCTTGATTAGTCCTAATTATACTGAAGCAATAGCGAATACGATATGGGGTTCCGGTAGTAAATATGAGAATGTTTGTAATTCGATTGAGGGCATGAGGATAGGGATATTAGCTATTAAATTTTAATTGTAGCAAGAACAGAAGTGTAGTAATGAATATTGGAAGTATATTCGCCATGAGTTGATGCGATTTACTTTGAACAGCCTGCAACTATGCAGTTGAAATATTATTTTACGTAATATGTTTCAAATGAACCAGCAAGAAATCAGCTTAAGATGAAATCTTTGTTGTTGAAACTAGTTTAGGCGAGTGAAAAAAATTACATATTATGAGTGTGCATAAATTTAAGTTTTTTTAAAGAATTGATGATTAAAGATAAAAAATTTAAATTATTCGAGAAATTTCCTTTTTAAATTATAAAAAAATGACAATCAATTTTAACCTTGAATTGAAAATTAAATAAAAAAAATGACAATTAAACTTAATCTTAAATTGAAAATTAAAAAGGAATAAAAAAGCACAAAAAATTAGAAAAATTGATGATTTAATTTCGTTTCGCAGTATAGGCACTTATTCAGTACATGATATTAAATATCAATTATTTCGATACGACTCGAACAGTACGAAACAGATTACTTATCCATATAAATATAACTTTTCGTACTTCTGTATCTGCGTTAAGGGACTTTCCTGATTTCTACGCCAGGTCAAGCAATTTCATTAACTAAATCTCAATTTTTATGGTCTTCCATCATTATTTATTAAATTATCAAATATATTTAAACATACCAGCTTCAGAATTATTCAAATCAAAACTTTCATTTTAAACATAATTTTGAACTTTGTTGATGACTAGACTCTCTTTTAAAACTAATTTCCGGATGTTTGGCACAATTATTATAACTTATCCAGATAATTTTCGGTAATTCTGTGTTTGCTATATTTAATATATCCCAATACCGTGAATCTGAAATTAAAATTTTTGGTACCGCTTTTGCTTATCGAAGTTTATCGCTCGGCTCCACTGATATATTCCTTGAACCTTGTACTTATTGATCTTCCTGTTTCGACACATTCACCGTCTGGCATTTTGGACACCTGGATTTTTTTGACTCTTGTCTTCTTGACAACCGTTGATTAATCCTGTCGTATTTACGCCCTATTCTAGATTTGTTTAATTTTATGCCGTGTTCGGTCGATGTTACCATGTTACAGATATGAATCTAATATTTTGCCACCTATTTAATGAACCGAAAAGACTACCTAGGAGCAAGTGGTTTTGGCAGGGTGCGTGGAATTCCTCATCAGTAATTGCGTATTGCAGTCGTGCTTCATACTAGTCAGCGACAAACAACTCATTTTTAAGGTTGCAGACCGAAAGGGACCTCAGTGCGATGTGGAATTGACGTTTTTTATTTAGGGATGTCACTATTATCCGTAAAAAACATATCTCTAATAATAAATCTCAGTTTAAAATGTTGAGTACTTGTTTCTATTGTCCTCTTATCTCCAGCTTAAATAGAAACTTTGAAAATCAATTCTAACAAAACAGTGTTCTCTAGGTTCCTTTTGCGCGTTATTTATAATTGCTTAACAGTCCTGCATGGGCAAATAAGTATTTTGTTAAATTCATGTAAGGAAATCCGTTGCCGTCACTGATGACGGAAAAATTCATGCCAGATTCCGAAAGGGGCCTGGATGACTACTCACGGATTCAGACTGGCACTGGAAAAAACCAAAGTAGTTATCTTGACAAAGGAGATCCCAGAGTAAGGTTTTTAAATGCTGGGGAAACACTAGTTGAATTGAAAACAGTGGTAAAATGCCTGAGAGTACTGATCGACCCGAAGATAATTTTTCCCAACAAATCAAATAGTTGACATGGCTGCAGCGCTTGAAATGGCACTCACTCGATAAGTGGCCCATAAAGGAGGGCCCATCACATCAAGATTACGAGTCCTAATCATCAGGTCAGAACTATGGGGTGACGCTCTAAAAACAAGACGTTACACCGAAAGCGGCTGGCATGGGTGTAGAGACACGGCGCGCTGCAAATTGCATGCGGATGTCGAACAGCCTCCAAGAAGGCAATGCTGGTGATCGCAGGTGTGAAATCCTTCGCCGTCCTTCGATAGAGCGCAGAAATACTTACCTACGCCGAAGCGAAGACAACAGTGATGTGGTCCCTAGGGAAAAGAGACAACGCTCTCTCCGCTATTGGCAACAGTTCTGGGAGCAAGACATAAATCTTCATAAATCAAGATATCTCCAGTGAAATTGGAAAACTCTGTCCAGGAACTATGGTCGGGAAGATGCTTGTCGGGAAAATGGCTGACAAATGGAATCGCGTGACAAAATATTCTCGGGCAGTCCTGACACTTCAAAAGAGCACACTTAAGCGTCGTAAGGCGCCACAAGGCTGGCGGGATCTATTTTCTAGCACTTCCTTCTCGGTGGACAAGGAATTGCTATAATCTGAAGGTGTCTTTTGGAAGGAGCACGTGACCTAGTTCGAAGTAATGTATCAAACGGTCCCAGACTAAGTTCTCAGGTTGACAGAGCATGTGTTTAGTGGGTGGACTGGAAGCATTGCTCATTTGGGGACCCATATTTAGGGCGTGAAAAGCCTTCACCTCTCCCTCAAGGGAATCGAGAATTCGAGGCAAGAACGCCAAGGCTTAAAAAGTGCTATAAAGCACTGGTAACGACAAAAGGCCAGTCTCTAAATTCTCGAGTGAAGAGCGATTTTCACTTTCCCATCAAGCTTAGTTTATTTCTATTGCATCATTAGTATGATTTATACGAAATAGCTTGATTGTTATGCAATTTGAAGTTATTTTTTTAATTTATTTTGCAGTTTTACATACATACATATTCAGTGTAAATGTATTAATAGGAAAAAATCGTCGTGTAGTTTTGTTTTGAACGCATGTGAACACCTCTTGTAAATAGGTGGGAGCACGTTTTATAGCTGGTGGTTGAGTACAAAACCAATGAAAGGAGGGATAAATTGACGAAGGCCGGTTGATTAATGGGTTTGGTTAAGTAAAAATTCATGATGCGTCTTATGAATTGATTATACATATGTTGAATATGTCAACATTTCAAGTGTAACTACGAATTCAAGTATGAATTTTCATAGAAAATCTTAAAATATATAACTTTCTTTTGAATAATTGCGCATAAGAAGCTAAATAAACAATTTCAGAAACAAACAAAAAAAATAAAAAAAAATTTTTGCACGCATAATAACAATTTTTAAAAATTTCTTTTACTTTATTTACTCAAAGTAGATAAGATACGTGCCCTATTTTCCGATTGCATATCAGGAACCTACGTTAGTTTTGCGTTTGGATACCTACAATATGTGAGTGCCTGTGGCATATCACATGTGATTATATTTCCCATTAATGCACCATTCTGCTGTTTGTCGATTCACTTGCAAGTATTGTTTACGACGCTCGTTAGTCAAAGTTTAATTAAATTATGCTAAGTTCATGGCAAGTTATGTTTGAATATTGATTAGAACTTTATTGAACGTGTAACGAGTGTGTAAAATGCAAATCAACGCACATGAGCACATGAGTGACTGAGGTGGAAGGAAAATATTTCAGTGAAGTATCGCAAGCCAAATAAATAAATATATGAACATTCAACCTGTCTCTCGCTGGCACTAGTCCAAACATTTCATTCCATTTTCTCGATGACTTCTTCTCACCCGGAAGTGATACGAGCCCAACACATATCGAGTTTGCCTAGTCGAACAAAACACCATCGACCTTTTGTGTAGTAACATTAAAAATGTATCTGAGCACTTCTTTTACTATTTATTATAACATCACGCTGGTACAAGTACCCTCGACAGTTGGAGGGGGAGCAATCGCATAAAACTGAAGACATTAGGAATTAATGCGGCGAAAGGATTAATTGTTAATTTCCAATGTTCTCGGAACTGTCTTTGTCGAGCAGGTCCCGATGGAAGCTTTTGTGCGTGTGGAATACTTTCTCAGATGTTTCCATTCTCAACAGGCATGACCTGGAAATGTTTGGCTGGATAATTATGTATCGATGGCGTTCTTCGTGAAATTATTTATTGATATGAGCCAAGTCTGAGGGGGGGGGGGGACAATGGGAACTGAATCTAGACAAGGGAGCAAAGACCTTTGTCGTTGGACATCAGACTATGGTAGCTGAAGCAAAGGAATTCGATGTTGGAACGCATGAACTAGAGGAATTGATTGGGACGTGAGAGCAACCAACGATAGCGTTTAAGTATTAACAAAAACATTTGCTGACAAAAGGAAAAATAGGTCAACAATCGTTGGTAACCAGGTACTCCATTGCACTCCCTACCAGTTCTTTCGCCGGCTGTTTGCGTATGGTCGTGCTGGTTAGACACGACCAGAGGTGATTTCATTCAAAATTGTGAATGCAGACATGTATCTATATTTTATTCCGAGATAGATTTGTATTGTAATGCTACACTATAAATAGCGAAAGTTTCCATGAGGGCATGGGAAATTGTTGATTCTTTCTTCGATTTGGTTTCGATGAATGTTTACGTTGACAAAAAAATATCAACATGTCTCGCTTTCTATGATACTGACACAGCAATGTTACTATTTTTAGCGATGTTTGTTTCGTTGTAAGCTATTTGAAATTTCTCGTCTGATTTTCATAATACCAACAATTTATCTTAATTCGAATTCAATGTAGGACACACACCCAACATCAGAATATTTTGCAGAGATTTTATTCAGGAAATTTATTTGTTGAAGGATTTTTATGTGATATATGCATGCTTTCGTTTGCGGTGCGATGCATACATTAATATATTAATCACGTATTGCTGTCTAGAAGCCGTGCAAGTATTTTCTTTGCCAAGTTGTAAACACAGAAAGCTTTATTATTTTCTAAATTTACTTATTCAATTTCTTCATGAGTTCATATATTATCAAAATTCTTCATAGTTGACATTCGTTTTAGAATAATAAATCCACTGTTTTAGAGGTATATCCAAATTAAAATGTTTCAATGAATACGTTCTTTGAAAATGGTACCTTTAAAGTTTGGGAATATGAAAATATTTTGGTCTGATTCAGATATAATGAAAGTATAATAAAAAATGATTTAATAACACCGACACAGTAACTCACTTTCCCTACATAGAGAGTTTCTACATACTTCTGGCATATATTCAACGAGCAAAAAGCCTGGAAACACTCTTTGTTTAAATTATCATGCTCCTATTGTCTGAAATACGTCAAAATCCCATATGGTAACGTAAATGTTTCTAACCCAAGTATTTATTGTATAAAATTTGAGCGAAGAGAGATTGATTTAATATTATTAAGCGATTGGCTTAATATTTTATTAGTTTAAAACTAATTGAAAAGAGATCAGTTTAGATTTAGCTCGATCGTCTCCGCTTTTCCGTTTCTGAATTGTTTTATTACACAGGAAACAGGAAAAACTGGAAGAATATTTTTCCTGTAGTATTCTCCATCAATAAAAATTCCTTGGTGAGCCCAGTGAAGTTGGCCTATTCCACGACTGCTAACTCCATTAGCAGCCAAGATTTTAAGTCGGATTCCGCAGTCTGTATTACGGAAATCTTTGGGGAGTCGCTGGTTTTCATTGTCCTGTTCTGGTGATTGGGTGCAGTTGAATCCACGCCCGTAAAAAGTATGCGTCCACCGAAGCTGTCATCATGGGTGTTTCCATCAGCGATTCCGATTGTTAAGATTTTGGCAGAAATTCAGTCAGTCTTGAATGTTCTTTTCAGAATATAGTGGTTTCTTACGTTGTCTTGCCGGCCCCAGTTGGAGAACCGAAAAAATCCCTGAAAGGTTTACCTCAACATGTTTTTAATTTACCTTCGGAAAGCTGTTAAGCCTTTTCGTTCAATGTTCGTTTTCGGTCTCTGGATATTTGTAGTTAATATTAGAGTTTACTTACTTGAGTTTACTTTACTTTTTCTTATCTGCTGAATATACTTACGGTCACTGACATCCTTGCCTATTCTCCACGTTTCCTTCTTCGATATTTGATAATTTTTTACAGTGTTTCTGCTTGTTTAAGATATTTCGACTAACAAATGCTTTCAGTCCGTGATTAGCTTTCATGATAATCGCGTCCATATCCATAATCACAATTCATATCCATAATCCCGACCAAAATCCATACGCGACCGTATAATTTCCTCACTATATCATTGCAAAAATTTTTGGGAAAGAGGCAAGATTCTTCATAAAAATGCAGGCGCAGTTTTCAAAATCATAACAAGATATAATGCTTAGAGCTGTACATCTGCAAACAACTCTGTTTGCAGAGTTCTTAAAAACTAGAGAAATTCTAAAGACGGCCCATGGAAAGTCATCTACTTGTCCTCCGACCATTACTACGACGTTTTCGAGCAGTTGTGGGAAAATAGTTGCCCCTGAACCTGTATGGGATAAGCTATAAGGTAAATTGGTTCTTTTTCTTCTTCGTACACTAGAACCCCTTTCGGGTCTTCGCTTCCTGCAACAAGCGCTTCCAACTTCCTCGGTCTTTTGACCGCGTCCTCCAATTTCGAAATCCGAGCAGCGATGAACTGTCTTCGTCAACAGAGTAAGACCAGTATTTTCACGGTTTCCCAACTGGTCCCCGCCTTTAAGTTCTCCCAACGAATACCTCGTCGAGTCCTCAAAAATCTCATACATCTCATGCTTGTATCGATTTTTCTCCAATTATCCGCCTATGGACCCGTCCCTCAAAGGCCTTCTATATTATTACAGATGCTTAGATGGTGGTACATATTCCACACCCATTGCATAGCGCATGTTATATCACTGATGAGTATATGCATCTGGTCTTGATAATTGTCAGAACTGAATAAAAGTTTTCACTAGCGAGCTGTACTCTTCGGCATTTTTAATCTCTATCACTGGCCATTCTTGTTATTTTGGCGCCTAGATACACAAATTTGCCCACATTTTCAATACTGTATTCGCCAACTTTGTTTTCTATGGGTTTGAGGCATTTTTTTACTATCATTGATTTGTAGCCCTACTAGTTTTGCTTTACCGTCGAGTTTCATGAAGAGTTCTTGGCAGTTATAAGCGACCGTGATAAAATACTGATGTCTTCCGCATAGTCTATCACTTGGCTTGATTTGTATAATAGAGTGTCTCTTGTTTCGACAGGCAACTTTCTTATAATATGTTACAGAGCCAGATTAAATAGCAAAGGGCCTTCCCATCTCGCTGCTTTAGCTCGATATTTGTGCCAAAGGGTTCGGTGAGTTGGTTATTGATACGGACTTGGATGATTGCCGACGTTATTGTAACATAGGCAAGACGGAATAGTTTGGTTAGGATCCCATTTTTCAAGTAACTCTTTGACAGTAAGGCCTTTGACAGCTCTTAAACCACCTTGGTGCTCCCCAATAATTGTGTTGGCGTTAGATCTGCTTTTATTTTGTTAAATTGGATACGAAGTGCATTTTTTTCGGGGGAGTTCCCAGGAAGGAACAATACATTAGCAAAATAAATCGTATGACTGTTCGGCATTTGCAAGGAATCATGAACGAAAATCACTCTGTTTCTAGGAATCTGTTATTTTGTAAGACGAGAGCCAGTCAGTTGTCAATATTGGCTCGATTGGTCCACTAAAAAACTGGCGTCATGCGATTGAAGCAACGAAAATGAAAAACTTGAGGCCCACATTCAAATTTAGCGTAGGTGGTATCATGTTCTGAGGCTGTATGAGTGCAAAGGAAGTTGACACCTTACATTATGTAAGTGGTATTGTGGATCAAAGTGTATTCATTAATTTCCTCACCTACAATTTTCGGTAAAGTGCCAATAAATTGATACTCCAGATACTCAATTCGGCATTCAGCTGTAAACAGCCCGAAGCGTACAGCTATGAAAATAAAGAAGAAGCTGTTGTATAATGTTCCTCGGCAGCTGGAGACACCTCTACTATTCCCAAATTTCAATTCCATTGAGCATTTACGGAATGAACCCAACAATGGAGTACGGGTGAGAAGACTTATAAAGGAAGAAGGATTGAAAACAGCTTTATTGAAAAAATGGAAGGATTCCTACTGAAGTTTCAAAAAATCTAGTGAGATCAATGAAAGAGCGATTATTAGTCACAAGTAGTATCAAAGTAGTCACACAAGCTTCTGAAATCTGTAAAAAGTGTTGCTAAATCCTAAGATTTAAAATTTAAACTGTTCGCATTGTTTTTGTTTTTCATTTAGTCTTTGTCCTGCAAAATAAGACTAATTTAATATGGAAAGTTTTAGACAGGTAGAACATTGGTTAGGGAGAACGTATAGGTTAGGAAGTTTTTCTTTTTTTGTTCAATATGCAGCTGAAAGCCCTCATTCAACATTTTCACGAAAAGGCCTTTCGAATTTTAGAACCAGCCAAAAGTCTTATTATATGACACGAAATCGAAAAAGAACGTGGGCGATTAATAGCAAGCGTTTGAGGCATGTAGCAAGCTGCATGTTTGTAAAAGTTCTTTATTTCAAAAAATATGAAGAGTTTTTCGATTAGCTTTCTTGTTTATTTGTAGAGAAAAATTCTTAAACAAATTCTCTGCAAAAGTTCAAAATTAAATGGCTGATATAGAAGAAAACCTTTTTGACGATGATAAATATCATGAAATTCCAACAAATATGTTGGAATAAGTTGGAATAATCAGGAATGTATCTTTTAGTGCTTCTAAAAAACCTTTTAGTGAATATTCATAATGTTTTAAGTACTTGAAGTTTTTGCACCAAACACTTGAAGACGCATGATTACCCTTCTTCACATACTCGTTGTAAAAGAAATAAAGAAAAGAAAATAGAAGAAAAAGGAAATTCGGTTTAGAATATGTTCTTGTAATTAACAACGGAATTGATCAACATAACTAGTTCGTTTGATTTGACAAGTTCAATATTTACAACAAGATTTTGAAGTTGCTTAACTAACTGCACTTTTCAAGCTACTCCAGCGACGGATCAACGGCAACTGAACTTTGAATTGCATAATGATAGTAATTTCAATAGCTCATCCAAGAGCTGTGGTGTACGTTAGCATGTTTCTACATTTGTATCCATAATTTCATGTATATGTTGATAATAAGCTCCGGAGATTTTGTTCATTTGAGTGTTGTTCTGACCTTTTTAATCGCCATGGGATTGTTCTGACATTTGATTTAATTTGCCAGTCGTTTTTCATTAATAGATATACCTATATATCATCGTTTTTTATGAACATTTTATGCGAAAAATGGCTTCCATTCGAAAATTATTATTAACGGCTATTAAACTATTATTATCCTCAGCAAGGGGCTGGATGCAGCTAAATCTCTGAACGACATTTCTATTCTATTCTGAAGGATCTCTTTTATATGAATTGGATGTCAGGAACGAAATATTCAATGTGGGAATTATACTAGGTATCCGACACGGCGATCACTTGATCGGGCCAAGCACCTTAACGTGGCACACACCTTAACGAGTTGACGATGATAAATATCATGAAATTCCAACAAATATGTTGGAATAAGTTGGAATAATCAGGAATGTATCTTTTAGTGCTTCCGTTTGTAAAAGGTCTGTCACGCTTCCACTAATGGCTGCATTAAGTGCAACCAAAAAAAATATGGCACAAATACTCAAAGAAAGAATTCTATCATTTCAGTTTTGTCACGTTAGTACTCCTCAGTCAAGTGAGGCTCTTCTTGGTGAGGGTCGGACAATCGAGCAGGGTTCCTTTTTATTTGAGATGTTAAGTTAAGACAGTGTGCTGTTACTATTGCCACTAAAGTTCGTACACAATTTCAGGTATCCATAGAAGTTATTTTGCCCCGTTTTATTAGAGTGAAGCCAAAGAGTTGGTCTTATCCTTCAGTCATTCCTGTTAGTCCAAGCTGTATTACTTTCTTGGTCAATAGTGGCTAGTATGAATCTTTTTTCTCAGTTCATTGATTGGAAATATAATCATTGTTAATTATAAGTCTTGCAAGCCAACATTAACAGTGAGCCTACTATTTCTTAATAGTGGTGAATAATTTCTTGTTAAGGAAAATATATGGCTTTACTTTATTTTAGAAAAAATTATTTTTTTTATGTTATTGTTTTTATTAATAAAACAATTTGATCATATCTTTTTGATACCGTATTTTACTCAAATTTTAGCCCTTTCCAGTTTTTTAAAAATTTTTTTAAATGAATCTACAAGATGGACTAAACTATGGTGTTAACCCTAAACGCATAATCTTCGTCAAATCGACGAACTCTGCTATCAATTTGTCGATTTTCGTTTCATGGAATTGGACGCCCTCGCTCTTGTGCTTTGTAGCTTTAGTCGTCGGTGTGCACTTACTGTGTAGACAATTGTTTGCGTTGAGTCAGCAGTTTAAACCACTTTTTTACGCCATCGTGTTCGTCGAATCGACGAAATTTCGTTTTTGTGCAACATTCTAATTTTTTAAAGTATGAATATTTTGTTGTTACTGGGTAGATTTTTTCAACCTAAATAAATTGAATTTGGTTTTAAAATATTTGAAAATTAATTCCGTTCAGAAATATCTTACTCAGAAATATCCAGTTATTTGGGCAATGCGATGACTCTACTGAATATGATGATTTAGTAGAAAACAATGTACAAGAAGACGATGTAAACGATGTTGCTATTGTTATGGACAATACAATACAATGCCAATTAATAAAAAAAGATCAGTTTGCAGATTTTGTCCATACCAAAAATGGCGTATGATAAAATCTGCATGTGAATAATGTTCCAAAGGTGTTTGCGAGGAACAAAAAATTGAGCTTTGTGTCTCTTGCTCAAAAAATTGACTTATATATTGAAAATGTATGGTTGTGTTAGAAGATATGAACATCAGTATTTAAGTTTTGAGAATTATACTTTATTCTTTTAAGTGATTTATAAGTTTTTTTTTCTTATTTGATTTAATCTCATCTGGACGAACCGAATTCTTTTATGTACCTTACATTACTAATAAAATATGTTTTCCATTGAACTAATATAAAAGAAGCAGTTTATTATGCTTTTTATAATATCCAGGAACTAAATAATAATCATACTACCATGTGTTTGTTTTTTATTAATTTGTTATTAAGACTTAAAAAAGAGACTTCATCCATTCGACGAACGTTAGTCTTAACGCAATAAAACTAAGGTTAGTTTTCTAGGGTTTAAACTGGAAAAACGTACTTAATAATTACTTCCCGTTCGGGTTTCCCTTTTTGAAAACACAAAATTCACGGTAACCTTGGAAAAATATCTACGTAAATATATTATAAATCTATTTAAACACATAAAAACTTCAATGATTCATATCTATCCGCATTGATTTTATAATCTGTGAACGGTATTCACAACATCAGCTTGATATAAAAGGATATCACAACCACTTTTCATTTTCTTCATCTTATATTTCCTATCAACAATGACCACATATGGACCTAGCTTATGATATCTTTACATCAAAACATTTGTATACATTAATTTACATGTCTGTCAAGTCATCGTTTAGAGTTCATTCCATGCGGGTATATTGGAAACGATCGGAAATATTACTAAACACTCCCCACTTCTGACTCTGATTGAGTCATTTTTATTTTTTTACTGTCATTGAATCAACGGATTGAATAGTGGTTTGGCATTTCTAGTGATGTAGTTGCTAGGGATAACACTTTAGGCTAGGCTTTCCTAGTTATATATAGTTCCATTATGATCATTTTCATTTATTTCTTTACTTCTGTGACTAGGGATCTTTGTCAGTTTAACATTTCCTCAGGGTTTTGCGGTTTTGATGACCTGCCTATAAACCCATCCTAGGTATGAAACTACGCCATTAGAGACAAGCGCTAGGTGTGTGGACTAGTTCCGTATCTGTTGGTTGGTTGGAATGTTGTTGCTCCTGTGGCCGCTTTCATTGCAAATACTTTCAATTAGGAAATTGTAGTATGGCTTTCAAAATTGTAACTTTTGTCGATTTGCGGATGATTCGGAGGAAAATTCCTACCCTGTTTCGCTCGTTCGTTTTTGAAGCATCGGTTTAAATGTTTCAGTGTTTCCCGATTTTATCTGGTCCGTATATTAGTCGGACCAGATAATGTAACCAGATAATGGGGAAAACGGCGGGGCCGTTTTCCCCATCTTTGTCAAAATGGATTGGTGTCCAGTTTGGGAGGAAGGTTAGGTAGGGTATTTGTTTATTTAAAGGGGACTAAATACTTAAATGGAAGTAAACTATTCTATAAGCAAGAGACATACTATAAGGAAGCACATGAAAGAATTTTCGTGGAGAATCGAAGAGGATCTAAAATGGTTAAAAGTTATCGGTTGAAAGCAACACGTTGCAAACTATTTCCCGCGTGAGATGGCCCGAACCTGTGAGTTAATTTGGCCCGAAAAAAATTCAAAAAAAAAAAAAAAATACGCCAGTAAAGCGTACTTGAGACCGCAGAGCTAACAATCTACGAGTTGATGGCCACACATTCAACGAATTTCGATACCAATAACATTGAATGAAGGATTCTACTAAAGTTGCTATATCAATTTCTGAATTGTTTCAACCAAAACTATGTTAATTTGTTGAGCTAGAAAATATTGTTAATTTTTTGAAACTTACCTCTAGTAGTCACTCGAGATGATCGCTTGCGATTATCCTCATTTAATGTGACATACATTGATCTGCGTATTTGTTAACCTCTTGAAATCAAGTACGCAAGGAGCGATTCAATAGTGAATGAAAAGTAAGACAATGGGCTGCGTACTGAATCGACACATAATCAAACAAGATATGATAAAAAGATCAAATGGATAATTATATTTATTTATACTAAAGGGGACAATCTGATGACGATTGACTGGTAAGGCCTCGCGAACTTTTCAAATTGAGAAAAGATAAAGAAGAAAAGTCCAAGTCCGAGCAAACACACCCTCGAAGAATTAAAAAAAAACTATTTTCAACCATTACGTATGCGATAAGACATGCAATTGTGCGTGCTATTGGCAGTGGAAAATTTCATATGGAACGTATTCATTAAATACGTTGTTGCAAATAAGTTGCGCATTGATTGACAACCTGGTAGTCTCTTTTTAATCACAAAATCGTAAGTGCTCCTCACCATATTACACTTGCAGTATATGAGGGGATATGAGGCGTATGTTGAAATTGATTGTTAAAATTCATTTTATTTTTTGGGCTCAATGTGGGTTGGCTGGACTTTAACTTCTGCCTGATTACGAGCGCTGTCGAGAATAATTGTTTTTAATGGAGCGGCCAAATGATTACTTATTAAATAAATGGATACCTTGGGCCCCATTGTCACAATTATGTTTTAATTTATTTATCTGAAAATTTCGTTGCGATATTCAGCGAATAATCGAAATGACTGGGTTGTTTCGAGGAAATTAACTTTAGTGGAATATTTCAGTCCGCGTAATATTTCAAGTTCCTAAAATTTTAATCAAAAAAAAAAGGTTTAATTTGACGGAATCTGTGTTTTATTTTTAGTTGAAATTAATTGCGTTTTTATCGTTACGATTTAATTAGTTAGTATCTATTCATACATTCTTGTGATTATTCTAAAGCGTCAAAATTAAAATCGGGTGATCGCAATTCACACAATTTACGTATAAAACTTTAATGTCCTCATTTTGCTTTGCCAGTAATTTAAGCCAATTTATTTTATAGGCAAGATTTTAACGAATTCTCGTCTTTCAGGTTCGTTCCATGTAAACTGAAGGCTTGTACCAAGTGCTCCAAAAGAAAGTGCTTCGTTGAAGTGAATTGTGATCAAAAGTGCTAAAGAAAAGATTTGAATCAATTTGATAACAGTGCAAAAGTGATTGAATGAAAAGGTCAATTAGTTTGATTAAATCAGCAAAGTGACATAAATATAAAAAAAAGGAAAAGTCATAAGCAGAAATGTCGACAGCACAGGAACGTAGAGCATCGTTTGCGCGACGCGCGGAAAGCTTGATTGAGAGGGTGAGAATATTGAACACGATAATCGAGGTATCTGATGATCAATCAGTGTGAGATGTATAGCAGGAATGGGTTTTTGTATTATTTTCAGGATTGCTTGGACGTTGAAACCCTTTCAGTAAAAACAAAAATCAATGAAACAATTTATTTATAGCTTAATTGATTTCCGCATTCCTTCAAGCGTGTCGCTTTGCTTTACTCATAATTCCACTCACATATCAATTTATTCTGTTAATCGCTAGCCGTAGACTACATAGAAAAGGGAAATTCAACTATAGCCTAGTCACGCAAGAAAACAGACAATATAGATTTTCAATAACGTTTGTCATATAGATTCCATGACTATCATCAAGTTTTCTGTTCCACTTATGATAATTTCAAAAGTATTTGATTTATTCGATGAATTTGATGTGTTTTGAAATGATTTTCATAGGCATAGTTTGACAAAGAATTTAGGTCATTTTTGTAATAAATTCTTTTGTTGTGACCGTCATAATATTTCGGGATAAAGTAGATCTTACAAGAAATTCTTCTACGTTTCTTCCTACATTCAGTCACAAAATTTTATTTTTTAGAAGAAATAATTTAACAAATATTCGGTAATAAAATCTATAATTTATTATGTTTGTGTTCTACGAGGTCTGTTCAAAAAGTATCGCGAATTTTATGTTTTCTCAGAAATTATTTATTTATTCATCGATGGCTTTTTTGTCCCCTTGTAACTAATACCCATTACAGATTAAAACCTTGTTCTTACATTTTTTCCAATCCTTGGATAGCTTCAAAAAATTATTCTTTGTGATTTGTTAAGCTCCTTCTTCGATGTCAGCTTTATTTCCTCAGTCGTGGCGTAGCGTCATCCTTAAAGGGGCCTCATCAATTCCGGGAACAAGGGCAAGTCAGATGGGGTAAGGCTTGGTTATTAAGGTGGCTGCGGCATCACGAGTGTGTGGTTTTACCCAAAAATTGACGCATAAGCAACGATTTGAGTAGCGAACTATCATGGTCTAGAATCCAAGTTTTTTGCTTTCACAAATCTTGGCGGTTCTGATGGATTGCTTCACGCAATATGCGCATTACTTGCAGTTAGTATTTCTTATTGACCATTCGACTATGGGACAAGGACTCATGATGATCTACTCTCCCGCAATGGACGCAGGTTTTGAACACAAATCGTTCGGATTGGACCAAACTTGGCGCCCTTTTTCGGGTTTGGTTCATACGGCAGTTTTCATTGGGATGGTTCAGCTTTGATTTCCACGTCATAACCATAAAGCCATGATTTGTAACGAGTACTACCACTGTATCACCACATACCACAGTGGCCTAACTCAAAATAATGTGTCAAATTCCTCCAGGATAAATTTTTGGCTAACAGGCGATTTTTGGCACGTTAAGTTGACATTCGAGGTGTGGATGCACTTCACCTTCCTACCCGAAAAAATCATTGCCGTGTATCCCCCATACGTTCCCAATCGCGTTTGTGTTTTTTTTCTCAGTTCTCCCTCCAGGTGATACCCATAGTCAGTTACTAAAAATTGGGCTCATCACCTTATCATCCCAATCGTTGACCAATTATTGATTAGCAAAATAGTTGATTGGTTAAATGATTAGGTCATTTATTCTGTGACTGCTCGACTGACGGTCGGTTTTTATTGTCAGACTTGTCGAGCTTACTTGAATTTTTCTATTATTTGGGTTATTATAATGATCATGTACCCAAAATTGTGCTCATATTCCTCGAACTGTCCCAGTCATCGACCAATTACCGATAAGTTCGAGCCCATTTCACTAATTTCCTTTGGGACAACTATACTGAGTATCCCAAGAGTTGGTTTTTTTCTTCATATTAATCCTTTTTCATATTCTTTCTTCTCATACAGATTTAATGCAAATCTCTATCATTGTCATTTTTTGGAATCTTCCAGGCTTATCTCCTGGATGCTACAAATCATTGAGAGTTCCTGGTGATTCTTTTGGTGATTTCTTTTAGTAAATTCTCATTGATATTTCGGTGCCGTGCAGTTTGAATGGCTGCGACCCTTTTTAGCATGGAATCGTCTCATCTGTAAATTTTCTTTAAACAGTTCGTCTCTTTCCATTCCTAGATAGGCATTTCACAAAGCTCAGGGCGGTTAAATGCCGAAAGTTGCAATCTTTTCCTTTGTGTGGTTTCTTGTTCCTGAGTTAAAGTATTGACCCTCTGCAATTAAGGATTACAACAGCCAATAATTTAAGGATGCTTCCCATTTTCTTCAATTTTACGAGATATCAGAAGAGTTTCCTGCTTTACATCGCTTTTTTTCGAAATGGAAAAGGTGGTTTCTATACCACCATTAAGGTTTTATATGATTGTTAAACTTTCATTGCTATTGGTTTTGTCTCCACATCTACAGTGTCCAGTCTGCTCATGATGCGAATATTCAGGTCATAATCCACTTCTTTTTTCTAAAGCCAGTCCAAAAGATATTTGTTTTCTTTCGATTTTATGGTTCGTTTAAGAAACGCGTCATGTTCAGATACAAGACGCATTTTTCTAGAAATCCTTTCCGAAAATCTAAACTGAACAATGCTAGGATTCAGATGCTAACGATCCTCCTCAGGAAGATCATCCTTAACTCCTAAAGACTCGGACTCGGTAGATTCGTGAAAAGACGTGCGTGGTCGCTAAATTTTGGACACTAAACAATTTATCGAAGGGAAACGTGGTTTTTTGTTGAGTGAAAAAAACTACTGTGGTCAATTAATTCCCTACGTCATAAACACTGAAAATTGTCTACTTGCCACGAGTGGTCTCCGACTCTTCATGACTCCTGGACGGAATGCCGCGCTTAGTCTCTCAGTGAACAATAATACAGTATTTATAGATTTATTTTGTCACCGTATTATTTACTAGTCGTGCAGTTTGCTGAAGATTGAGTTGCATTTTTAGAGTCAAAAAAGATACTTTTTATTGGTGATACTTTTTATTTTATTTCGTATGCGCTATTATACGAAACTCTCGGTTTATATTCTTGTATGGGTCCTGAGACTTCCTGTCTCTCGCTTTTTGCCTTATTCATCGTGAAATGTATCGCAAAGGATTGCTTCCTTTCAAATTCAATTTCACACGGTCTCAAGACGACCGAGACGTCATCCTCTAACTAAGAACACGAAAAAACAGCCACTATTCATAAATCGCTGGTGACTTATATTCTTTTGTCTGTACGGACAACCGCTGACGCTGAAGACGCGGCCTGATTTTCATGATAACTTTCCTACCCTTAACGCACACGGTGCCAATGCAGCGCTGTCTTGCCTAGCTGGACAGCTCGTATGATGCCTAGTCTTACTACAAAGCTGACAAATCACTTCATTAACTTTTTTGAATTTTGACAGCTGACTCGTCAAATCTGGTAAGGTATTCTGTAATTGAAAAATTGTCAACGAATTCTGGAATTGAACATTCGTTGAGAACGAGTTGAACAGGGTTACGAAATGTCTTAATGCGTCCACAATCACGCCGGGGGTTTTTGCAAAATAAATATTTTGTTAGTTTTCAAAATTTTTAGTTTGTTATATTGAGTTTCAAAAGATTGCAATCATCCAGTGCAACTAATGTAGTTTCTTTATGAACGTCAAATTTCTTGGACATTCAACGAAGCTTAAGAGGTTCTCACCTCCAGAATTTGAAATTTTCTTACTTTTGCACGTTATTTTGATTACTGAGCGGATAGTGGTGAAGCCAATATAATTGACGGTTTAAAGCGTGTGCGTGACAGTTTCTCTGAATTCAGTTGGCTAGAACGCATGAATTTTTTGACAATTTTACAACTTTGCCTGTCCATAAAGGGTGTGTCTGTCGAAAAACAAAACCCTTTATGGTATTTTTTGGGTCTTTTTCGGGAGCTATCTTAAAATTGCTGTTTTAGTGAGGCTTTCGCGTGATTCCCCATAAAAGCTTTAATAACTATGCGATTGGAAAGCATCAACATTAAAGAATTAAAATTCTAGATCTATAGAATTTAGGAACTAATCTTTGATTTTTTGGGAAACAAATTCATTAGAAACGTTTTTTTTTGGATTTAAAAGTTAAATATTTCTGCAAGGATTTCAGCACTGAACTGACGATTTTCGGAGAAAGTTTAATTTTCAGCATTATAACAGAGACATGATTCCGATGGACCACAATATTTGTAGGATTGATTACGCAATCAAAATTCTGAGGTACTTACAAACGAATTAAATTGAGTGTCCACAATAAATTAGACCATTGAGCAAGATCTTGTTCAAGAGCTATTTCCCGCTCGACGGTCTTCCCAATGCTGAAGCAGTGAAACCAACTTTGATGCTGTCATTAGTTCTATATGAGATGACATGCGGTCAAAATTATTTCTCGGGGATCAATAATTTCCTATTAACCAGAAAATTTATTCTTATACATCGAATCAACTTGCATTTCTGATCAATCAAGTTGGTTACGGGGGTTCAAAACTGTCATAAATTTGCCGGGTTTCTAAGTTTCTAAGAAAATCAGTGAATGGTGGAACTTACAATTTGCAGTTACGAGATGAACTGTCTGAAGTGTGCATCGTTGCGATGGCAGTATCCTCGGATTTTTTCGATTCTTTGTTAATACGCTAAACGATTGCGAAAATTTCGATATTCTGCAAAAATTTAAACCACAAAAATTAAATCTATTTATATTGATTACCATTGAAACGTGGAAAATCTTTGGGACTATTGTCTCTGAAAGTAACTATACAGAATCCTTAAGCGCTGTTGCTCAATCGTAATAACTCCAAGGATCGCACAGATAATGCGAACTCGGATCGCTGCCGAGTTCACTGCTGTCAAAGCAATATAACTTTTTTTGACGCTAGGGTCGAGTGAATCCTTCCAGTTCGAACTGTTGTATATTCAAAAGAATTTCACAAGATTCATTAGAACTTTAGAAATGCTGGAAATAGTTCAACAGCTTATGAAAAGTTTAATGAACTGTAACAATTTTAATCATTGCGAAATTCTTGATCGATATCTGAGATTTGACCGTAACTTTTCAGTTTATAATTAATTTTAATTGCAATTCAAAAATAACTCATTTTCCAAAAATAATATCCAGCGATAAGATATCAACAGATACTTAGTATCAATGTATCAATGAATTTTAGTTGATAATGGAACAATTAAAAAAAATAGTACCAATCATTCATTATTTTGTTGAAATTTTTATCAGACTATTGTTTTGCTCATGAAAGTTGTTTATTTGCGTATAGTAGTTGCTTCTAAACCAGTATGGTACAGGGTGGACCATCTGTTAGTTTTTTTTTTGTTGTGAAAGAAAACACACTTTTTGTAAGAGAGAAGATCGGAAATCTTTATTTACTATAAAAGTTGGTCTATGGCAATTATGTTTGGAACACAACATCGCACATGTGCCCACCGCCGCACTTTTTACCGGCTCTCATTCGAACATCAAAATTTTCGATGACTTTTTCCAGAATTAGCGTTGGTATGGCCGCAATTTCAGCGCGAATATTATGCTTAAGGTCTTGAATTGTGCAGGAGGCATTCGCGCATACTTTACTTTTCAAAAATCCCCAAAGGTAATAATCAAGAGGTGTTAAATCACACAATCTTGGCGGCCAATTGACGCCAGAATTCCTCGAAATTATGCGGTCCGAAAATTTTTCGTGCAATAAGTTGATGGTTTGGCGAGATGTGTGAGCTGTGACTCCGTCTTGTTGAAACCAAAGATTGTTAGCACCCATACGATTAATTTTCGGGCAAAAAAGTCCTCTATCATAGCTCGATAACGTTCGCTATTGGTGTTAATAGCCTTTTCTGCAGGGTTTTCGAAAAAAAACGGCCTAATGATACCGCCAGATCAAAGACCACACCACACAGTCACTTTTTCAGCATGCAACTGTTGTTCATGATATTCATGAGGATTTTCAGCCCCCTAGATCCTACAGTTTTGCTTATTAACATGGTCACTGAGATAAAAATGAGCTTCATCCGAAAGATAATTTTGGCTGAAAAACACTCATTTCTTTCAAGCATCCAATTAACGAAATTTCTACTCTGCTGATGGTCTGTCGGCTTCAGTTCTTGAGTTAATTGAATCTTGTATGGATGTAGGTGAAAATCAACATGTAAAATCCTCAATAATGTGGTCCGAGGTATGCCTAAATCCTGTGAACGATGTCTTGTGGATGTGAATGGCTGTTGACGGACACTTTCACTTACTGTGGCAATATTTTCAGGAGAACGAACCAAACGAGCATGTTGGTATGGTCTATGACCCTCTACGGAATCAGTTTCCTCAAAACGTTGAACAACTTTACGTATTTCAGGCTCTGTTGGTCGTGAATGTTGACTAAAACTATTCCGAAGTTTGCGGAACGTTTTTTTTACAGAACGACCGTTTTCGTAAAAAGTTTGCATAATTAAAATGCGTTGTTGTGTTTCTAAAAAGTCCATGTTCACAATTGCCAATCCTTTGACAGTTGATACATGCATACCACATGACAGCTCTCACATATGATATGTCAAATACAGTTAGTTAAAAGAAAAACCAACAGATGGACCACCTTGTAGTTACGAGATTATGAGTGCCATTATCGTCCGTGTGAAGCCAGAGTGATTTGTGGCTGATGGAATTGCGATAAAAGTATCTTGGGTTTGGTCAGCAGTATTCAACATGGGTTGCAAAATAATGGGAATAATTATCAACCCCTCCATATCTCTATTTTGTTTTTACTGGTCAAAATCACAAATTTAATGTTAGAAGTGAGTTATTGATAGGCGTTAATTTGAATTCGTCCATTTTGTTTTCCACGAACTTGAATGTAAAGAACTAAAAATGGCGCAAAAGTTAGGGGCATGGAGTCGTTAATTAGTTTTAATAAACTCTAGGTTTTATCTTTAAGATAAGCTTACCGACTTAAATATGTCTCCAAATGTTCCAAACATGTCTAAAAGTTCAGAAATGAGTTCTATGAATATTCTAGGTTGGAATAGGGATGAAATTCTCTTCGGTTGTCATTAGAGTTATTTTCAAGTTTCATGTGATTCAAAACAGTTTATCACTGTTCGTAATTGAATTCATCTTCGCAAAATATTTCTGAAAAATAACTGAAAAAACTTCCTTTTAATTTTGCGTTTTATCTTCGTGAGCGATTCGCTGAAGAAGACCGAACGATAACGATCGAAAATCGATTACGACAAATAAAATTTATAAAACGCGAAATTAAAAGGATGTTTTTTCAGTTTATCACTGATATTTGAATTAGGTTAGATGATTCTGATCATGAAATTATCGTTGACCACTGTTGGTGTGAGTAAGATGATAGTGGCAACAAGTAAAGGGATTATAAACTCTTTGTTATAAGTTCCTATACAATGGGACTTAGTAGATAAGAACAATTTTTTGTGTTATTGCGACTACTCCGAATTCTATAGAAAAGAAAAACAAAAACAAATAGTGTTTGATGGTAGGCAATTATAATTTTATCAGAGCAAACAAACAGACGCGAAAATTGGCTTGTTTACAAGCAGCCACATTTTATGGCTCGCGTAAATTTTCATCAACCGTCTTGTCATGTTATCATGAGCTAAGCAACAATTCCTCAACAATTGTTAACAGAATACCAACCGTTTCAATAGTTCAACAATGGAAAATGTGTTTTGTCGTGGATTTCAATGGCATTCAGCCATCAAGCTCAACACATCTTTTAAATTTATCTCAATTGCCTCGAGTGCATTCATTACTAATAAGATACATTATGATCTCGATTTAAGTAATCCATCCTAAAAATAGATGAATTCGCTCGACATATTTGTGCTAAAATAGCCTGACAAACAGTGAACTCCACATCCGATGTCGCAGATCCCATTTGTATGTGTAATTGTAACAAGTATCTGCACTGTATGTTTGTATCTTTGCTGGCATCATTTAAGACATTCCAAACGACAAGCATTTCTTCAAGTTCAGTCTAATAACCATTATCGTAGCGATGGACGATTATTATCGCAACAATTAGCTTAATGGAGGTCTTGGGAGAAAAGATGGATGACTGGTGATAGTTCTAGTTCTAGATCGTCCACGAAGAAGGGTATTAGACACAAAGAATTGGATGCATCACCCTATAGTCATAGTCGAGGAAATGCAGTTGACGTAGATTGCTGCTGGACTATAGTAGATAGAGCCTTAGATCAATTACGATGGAGACATGGTGGCTAACTCCTTTTCGCTGGTTGTTCCTATGCGAAACAAGAGAAATGAAATTGTTTTGCAAGCTAAATCAGTTAATTGTGGTTGATTATTGCAATGGTATCGTTGGTAAAATAATGGGATTGTCTTAATTAGGTTTAAGTGTATCCACTACGTTTTATCTGAAGACAAAATGACGGCATGTCCATTATTTGGAAACGAGGTCGCATATTAAAGTGATAAATATGTTTTTCTTCTATTTAAGGATTAATTATTCCCATAGCATCGTCTAGCAATAGAATGTTAGGCTACGTATTAGATGCTTACAACAATGGAGACAATGTCAGATGATGCAGTGTTGCAAACGGCATGTTGTGGGCAGTTGAAAATTGATGAAAAATATTAAAGCATGTGAAATGGAGTGTTGTTTTTCAAAATAATTGGCTTGGGATGGAAACGATAGAATTGGTGATAGCGAAAATTGATCAAATTTCCTTTCCCAGTGAGAAAAAAGTCTTTAGAGCAAATTCGATATAAAGTCTTAATTCCACGGTCTCCGTAGAGGGGTTGAAACAATGTGTCAACCACCACCCCTAAGATCTGAAACAAGTTTCAGTCCTTGCTCCCAATTTATTCAAAGCTACCTGGATTTCCGAACACAACTGGTGAACGTTCACGTTCTAGCCTTCGAAACCACAACCACAACATTTCAGCCAAGGATAGGCTCCTCACCGTGTAGGGGGCTGACAGTAACCTGTCATGGGCGTCCCTCCAACCCGTGGTTCAGATAACCTCTGATTAGGTTGCGCTTCTCTACAGTCCGAGAAAAACTCTCAATTTTTGCTCCAGGCGCACGGGACTGATAGCCCTTCCTCATACCTCGGGTACGTGGGGTCGGCACTCCCCAAAGACTGAATGGAACAAGCCGAAGCCTAGACCATCAGCCCCCCTGCGTTCACCCGGAGTTCGATAGCACTTGTCTATGGGGTCCGGGTTAACACAGTTTCATCATATAGCAACATTTACTACACATTATACTCAACATTTTCGATTACACTTTCAGCAGGTGTACTAGTCTCGAATCCACTTCATCAACAAAGTTTATGTTGCAATACGAGCTTTTCGATTTGCTAACAACATTTAAACTCACTTCGTCCACATGATATAATACTCAGTTCGTTACATTTCGTTTCTCAAGTCGTCTGTCAGTCCTGTAAATACACAACAGATATAGACTATTACAAACATTTTTCGACAGTTAAACTATTCCATCAATTCCATCCATTCCATCTCTTCCGTCAATTCCACTTCTTCCACTTCTTATTTACAGCAATTTCACCCAACAAGAGACCAAACGTATACAACGTCTCACTCCGCTTCAAGTCCACCCTTCGGCTTCATTTCGGCTTTGCTTGACAACAAACACCACTAAAACCTCCCCTCCCCTCCCCATTCAGACGGGGCCAAATTTGATATGTTGAAATATTTTATTGTGCTAAACACATTTGTTTTTCCTCTTGCAGAGTCCTTCCAGATCCTTGCCAAATATATGATACAACTTTCTACGTTTAATAATCTTAATAGGAGGATTCTTTCTCAAGAAATTTAAACTATACCTAAAGTACTAAAGATCGTGAAAGTTCAGAGAAGAATAAACAATGAACAAAACTCCTTTTGGAACATCAAAAGCTGGCTAGCTCAGGCTTCTTACACATGTTTCTTTATTTATTTTATTCAAATTTTGCTATTATTATTGAAGATGTACTTGAAAAAGGAAACCTTCGATCAATGTATCCTACCAGCCCTGCTATACGGTTGTGAAACATGGACGCCAAAAACAACAATAACAAGGAAACTCCAGGTTGCTCAAAGAGCCTTGGAAAGATGCATACTGGGCAATACACGAAGGAATCGCAAGAGCCTGTCGTGGATATGAGCAAAGAGCCAAGTAAAATACGTGATACATAGAGAAAAATCCTTGAAATGGCGATGGGCCAGTCACTTGGTGAGAACAACTGACGGCAGATGGACCACAAGAATAACGCAGTGGTACCCAAGAGGAATCAAACGACCAAAAAGACGCCCAAATATTCGATTTCAAGAACTAACAAAAAAGAGGAAAGTTCTAAAGTAAAAGCGGGTTTAGTAGTAGTACAGGATCTATTGCAACCGATTTGGATACAGCAGTAATCCGTACAGGGTGTAGTGTAAATGATTTGACCAATAGACTCCTACCAGGAATAGGCTTTGCTGATGTCACCATAAAATTGCAACGTCGAAAATATGACTTTAAAAGCTCCAAAAATCAGGAAGTCCTTCGTATCTGTATTTATATGTATTCATATCTCCTCGAATATGCTCGCAGAAATTCTTAAATTCATCGTATTGGTGTCAGCCCCGTATAGATCCTTGTTGTTTACACCGGGACTCTAAACGTGCACGTTTTAATTTTTGATGCAGGCAGCTATGTTTGAATTGCAAAATAAAAAACACTGTAGCCTAGCCTATGTATTAGAAGATCACAGAATGTAAATCATAAAATGATCCAAGGGGTGAAACTGTGCTATAACGCCATAATGAGTGATTGAGTTGCGATTCGTCTATGCCCGTCCTCTATTTAATCGTAACATTTACATTGAGTTTACATATTTATATTTATGTTGAGGATCTCTCCCTACTTTTAAATTGAAACCATCTAACCCTGACACTGTTAGGGAAAACGCGACTCTTCTGTAGCATTAGCCACCACAATGCACCTTGAACGGCTGTATCCCAATAAGCTGGTCCTTTCGTTCGAATCCGGGCATACCCATGAGAGGTTCCTGAATAGACTTAAAGGGTATAGGTTGCTAGAACGAGTCGCTAAAAAGTCGCTTCTTTTGTTCTAGTGAAAGAAGATTCTATTTCAAGTTTTAATGCTAAGCACTTAGGGACTGCAGGAGCACTCGCGACCGTCGAGTTCACTTGAACCGTACCTTAAACCCAGCAATAAGAAGTAAGTTTCTTCCCATCTGATCCTTCCACTGTGCGGGAATCATAGTTTTCACGCAAATAGTACGCCAGAATGTGTGATCTTGATATATGCTTTGTTATTTAACTTATGTCGGTCGACTACCATGGGAGTTGCCTTCACATGAGAAACCTACTTTAAATGCGTATCATCTCCTGCAACCGTTCGGCTGATGTACCTATGGCTTACATAAATTTAGCATGTGCTTATATTGTGCTAAAGTAGAGTCAGAATATCTTTTGACTAAAAAAGTCATTTTGTGCCTTTTTTGTCATTTTTCTACTTCATCAATTCTTGATCGACGCTTATCGAAGAACTACAAAAAAAACGAACACTGTCAAAGACGTTATCTCTGGTATTAAAAAGATAGCAGCTATCCGGATATTTTTCAACAGTACTTTATCTTATGACTTTACTTATTTCACTGGAGCACTGTTTGGGCTCAGAAAAGCGAAGAGACCAGGTTTCACTTGGGTTCCATAGATTACACCGTGAAGCTCAAATTTCACGGGAATGGGAGAACTCCTTTTTCGAAAGATTGATTTATAACTTGTTCAGGATTTGTTTCATTGTAGATTGATAAATAGCAGCAAGTTACACTGATTAACAGTGGCTCACGGCATTTGGATTGTGAGCTGTTTACGTGCAAGCTCGAAGTTTCACAAAAATTCTGTAAGCATGATCGCTTTTGTGTTCATCTCGTTCGACAATCTACGTGAGGAGAGACCGGTTGGTAGTCAGCTCATATTGTTGTCATTTATGTATGTTAAACGGTGCAAGGAAAGTACAGAAAAAAAGTGAGGATAGCCATTCAACTTGTAGATCACCTAAGCTATCAACTGTATCTATAGATTCATTCACAAATCGGTAGATCTCTCTGCTTATGACTAAACCCCAAACACACCTACCGGATCTTAACTGCTCTGATGAGATCAATAACCACGTGAGGAAGGACTGTTTGACAGCCAGGGTCACATAAGTCCATGAAAAAACTATCCAGAAAGTAGCCTGTAAGGCATCAGATTGAAAGAATGCTCAGTTTTGAGGCCACATGTAGACAAACCTATTTCCAGCAACAATATGTAAACACTTAAAACTCAGGAGGAAAGAAACCAGCTCGAAACCTCGAAATAGTCACCTCCAGACTCTCGAAACCATGGAAAGAATGGTGAATTCAAGTAAGATGAAAATTCATTTTTCAATTCTCATGTTTTCTCGAAACCTGATCTCCGTGTTTTGTTAAAATACAGGAATTCTTTATGAAGTCATCACTCCAAGCAGGAAAGAGTGGAAGATTGTGTAGAACTTCACCTTTTGCAGAAAAGTCAATATCAAAACCTTCGATTCTAGGGCACAGGATCCAGATTCTTCTTCTGTTACCAGTAATGAAAACAAGCTAATGAGTAGCTCAAAATCTTGGCTCAGGTGTCTGAATATGTTTGCGCAACTGCTGACACACTTAGCCCACCATGCAGATAATAGGGCCCAAGCAAATGCAGCTCAAACTTCGTATATGTTAGTTCGAGTAAAGGATTATGGGATTATGGGTACAACTTTTCACTATATGGTATTAACTGAAGTGATCGCGTTGACTTGAGGCATGATAGTGAACGCGTAGTGCTATTTGCTGGAATGTGAAACAGGACTCATTTGGACTCACGAAACAAATAGAGTTCTCAATGTCTGACAAGAACTGTCATCTGACATGAAATGGCTAAACTGCATGAAACTGCATTTGGGATGGTTGCTCAAGCAAGAGTATGATAAGACAGACTATAACTTTATGCATCTCTACTACGGGTACGAATGTTTTTCGTCTTTACCATCAGCATACAACGTGAAAAAACTCCTCAGCCTTACAACTTGGGGTTTGATTTACCCCATAAAATATTGTTCCTGTCCTGCTGATGTAAAATTCAATACATTTTAGTATGTTTTACATAAAATTTGACGCATTTTATAAGCCTTGGTGTTAAAATAACTCCAACTTGTATACCAAACGGTAGGGTCACGGTCAATCAATCTATCGTTTTCCATGGACTGATGATGATTGACAATGACTGATGTATTTTCCTTTGCATGCAAAATGCAGAATACGCCCATGCTAAGAGAATGGGTGGGGTATCGCGACTTAAAAATAGTTTAAACTATAGAATAGATAAGATTTAAGCATCTAAAGTTTGTCAACCTCTTTTTAGACAGGTATTATTTATAAAAAAGGTAGCTTTGATTGTTCATTTTCGCAGGTGAGAACTGAGCTTGGTTTGATTACCTTTCTTTTCAATTAGATGAAATACGTTTTTATCCTTTTTGTTAAAATGTTTTCAGTTCTCTATCCTGACATTGCGAGCTTTAGATCGTTTTTTTTTATTCTTATGTTGCGTTGTGCCACTTTTTTCGACAGGAATTGAAGTTTCAGTGATGGGATTTTGGAACATTGTTCTTTGTGTTTTCTATATATCGTCCGTTTTTATCTACAGACTCCTTTTTTCAGGGCACCATTTTTCGTATGTTTTATCGTTCTGGCCTAGTAGGTTTCAACTTCATTTATACGTCTGTCTTTTTTGCAAGCCCAGAGATGTCTGTAAATGTAATTCGGAAGAATGCCGTGATTTCCATACTTTTGAGGTGTTTTATTTTTGGGTCTTCTGTTTGTTGTCTGCTCCTTTCATGTTTCTTCGTTTGTTAATGTTTGTGGAGCAGTTTGAAAGCTTGTCTATTTTATTATAAGCCATCCATCGTATGTTCTTTGTTTGTATATTTCTGTATTTTTTAGTACAATTAAACACTATCCTTTATTTTAATTATATAGCACTAAGCCCGAGCGGGTGCATATCTAATGTTAAACACCAATTTTCTTGCTACATTTTGAAGTTCACACCATTAATGATAGTAATTATTCATGATATGTGGTGGATAGCCGAATAAATATGTATGACCTGTGAATGTTTTCAATTTCTAGAGCATAAACGGCTGGAGAATATTGAACTACGTGTTTTAGTTTGGACTTTGGATTTAGTTTGAACTTTGTGTATTCATTATCTTTTTCCATTATCCATTATCCATTATCCATTATTCATTATCCATTATTCAAGATCCTTGAACTAATTAACCTGATGTGTCGAATTTCTCTTATTCATAGTTTACTAAAAACTTTCGACGGTTTCCCGAACATCCTGCTCACACTATATTTATTTTCCACCATTTTGAGATGAAATTTAAAGGGTGTATCACCATTACAATCGAATAATTAGTATACAATCTCTTTTAATTTATCTTAAAAATGTGTGAGTGAATTCATCGAAAAAATAAATGACTTGTACAATGGAAATTTCTAAATTGCTTAATAGTTGCAATCGATGCCATAATCGCATCGTTCACAATAAATATCCCTAATATTTTCAAACCGATTCGCTAAATGCTCAAATTATTTGACACTGTTTTAATACAATTTCTAATCCATGCGGTAAACTTCGCCAACAAATACATGAAAATCTATTTTGAGATTGGCATTGGATTGCAACTACTACTGCGTCATACCAATTGCATGCTAAATAATCCTCAAAATAAAATTAAAAGGAGATACATTGGTCACAGGCTAGAGATAGAATTAAAGTCGACACAACGAATTTTCTCATGTACCGACGGTTTTCCGCCAGCTTTTTGCAAAAATACAGCGAGTCATTTAATTTGAATCTTAATTCGATGGTACACATACGAATAAACAACAAAAACATATAAAAAAAAAAGTTTATATTTGTACATCAAAATAAATAAACACATGAAGCGGCATTTGTACTGTCTAGGCCTAGGCGCGAAAGGGGTTTTTGTTTTTAATTTGGGTTTAAATAAATAAATCGCTGATAAACGAATAACATCGAAATGTGTATACGTCTCGTTTGGAGAAATAAAATAGCACTTTTAGGATTAATTGGGCAATAATTGGAAAAGTTTGTTTGTTTAATTTGAATTGGTTGTGGCTATTTGCACGTAAGCAGTACGAAGAAAAGCTTAGAAATCCAGCCTACGAATAATTAAAATTGAGTAAATAAAATGAAAGAAAATTACTTTCCTTTTTTGATTAACTATTCTATTAACTAGATGAAAAGGCTAAGTCACATGAGAATATGCATTTACTTACATTTTGTTGTAGTAGTGACATGACCAATGTCTTCAATAATAAAATTGGCAAACTATGTCAACTCTTTCATCATTTGTGCAGCTCTTGTTAAAATGTTGCAATTCATCTGTGTGTGTTCTTCTTGAGTTAAATACGAGACTTAAATCAAAATTGGGTCCTTTTTTTGCTGTATGGGTAGATTTCAATCAAGGCAAGGTGAGCAATATTTGGGATAAATTTCAAGCAGAAAACGCCTACTATTAAGCACAGTGAAGTCAGTGCTCCCAAGTTTGTGCTGATGCTCTTAATAAGGACCTATATGAAAGTTAACTGATCTTGCTGCAGAGATGCTTTCTTCTTCTTCCATTCAAAGATGAGTAATTGTTGTAACAATCTGGTAGAAACCGCACTGAAAATAATCATACGAACAGAAAAAAAAGAATCAGAATTATTTGGTACTTCCATGCTGACCCTAGAAAAGAGGATAAAAAGTGAATACATTTCTAGGGAGATGTAGGCCTATCTATACACCTGTTGTGGGAAAACAACTGACGTTATATGAAACCTTCAAATGCTATGTTGCATAGAATTCTTGTTGACGAAATTAAGATCTATTCGGTAGACTCACCAAAAACCTAATAATTTTTTATAACCTTAAAAATCAAGATGGCTGGGAAGCCACAAATGCTTGTCAAAAGATTTCAGACAGCATTGCCTATGCCAAAGGCTTTCATAAACGTCATTCAGATATTTCCTAAGATTTCATCCAATAATCATTCCACCATACCTTCAATGGAGTCACAGTCCAAGTCAATTATTAGTTTCGTTGACTAGGTACTTGTCTCAATGTTTCGTTTACGTATCCTTCCTGCCACAGAGTGACAATTCACTTTACTCTCGGGAGTGGATCTTTCTCTTTTCCGGGATCATTTTTTTTGTACATAGATTCACCTTTCTTAGCAGGACTCTCTTATACTCTTTAGCAAGGAACACGTTGGCTGCGCCTACTGCGAAAAAGAGCATCACACAGTTCGAGATAGTGTGAAATGCAAATGCAATACGCATAACTTCTAACGTATACAGCAGGACTAGTTAATTTTGCTATAAGTCCTTACTTAGAGCATCAGCATAAAATTGGGGTCAATGCAGAGACAATGACTTCATTGTACTTAATACGAGGTGTGATGAAAAAATATAGTGAATAAATTTTTTATTAAATAAAAAGTAATACGATTGCAGAGAACCTGATTTAATCTCCTTCAAAGTACTGTGCTTGGCTAGCAATGCACTAATCCCAACGTTGACTCCATGGCTGGAAGCATTACTGGAAGGCATCTTTCGGAAGGGCTTTCAGCTGCTCGGTCGTGGCCCTCTCAATGTCGGCAATGGTGTTCAAAACGTTTTCCTTTAAGCACAGTCTTAATTTTTGGAAAGAGCCAGAAGTTGCATGGTGCTAAATCCGGTGAGTATGGCGATTGTGGCTAGACAGGAACATTTTTTTCTGCCAAAAACTCACGAATGAGAAGCGAGGTTTGACACGGCGCATTGTCGTGGTGAAGAAGGAAGCCATTGGCCCATTTTCCTGGCCAGTTTCTTCGTATGTCGTTTCGCAAACGTTGCAGTACGCCCTTAAAAAATTCAGAATTAACAGTTTTGTCCCTTGGAACAACTCTGATCGCACGACGCCCTCACTATCGAAGAAAACAATGAACATGATCTTGATGTTGGATTTCGACTGACGTGCCTTTTCAGGGCGAGGAAATCCACCGGTTTTCCATTGGGAACTCTGCATTTTTGGCTCAGAGTCATAGCCATTGACCAAACTTTCATCTCCAGTCACAATTTCGGCCATAGAGTCCGGATCTGTATGAAGACGATCCTTCAACTCCGTGCAAACTGACCCACGATTTTCCTTCTGTTCAGCACTCAAAATATGGGAACAAATTTTGCACTCACTCTTCTCATTTGCAACCCATCAGTTAAAATGCTTTGAACGCAGCCATACGAGATGTTAAGGTCTTCCGATAGCTCTCGAATAGTCATTCGCCTGTATGAACGAACCATTGTTTCCACGTTTTGCATATTTTCATCTGTTTTTGAAGTTGCTGGACATCCCGTACGCTGCTCGTTTTCAACAGACTCATTTCCGTTTTTAAATCGGTCATACCACTTGTACACAGTCTTTATAGTTACCACATTACCGCCGTTCACCGATTTTAACATTTCATGAGCTTCTTTGGCATTCTTTTACAACTTAAAACAAAACTTAATGTTAATGCGTTGTTCAAAATCCATGTTGCGCGACAGACACGATAAACCCAACCTCACTTTAGCGGCTCTGGCAGCTGACTGACAAGTTGGAACGTGCTACAACTTGTAACCGCCTGTCTCAGCTGATCACGCTACTGGACAAATTACAGCATATGGATGTAGCGTCAGCAGTTGCCGGTATGAAAATTCATTCACCGTATTTTTTGATGACACCTTGTGATAGGCGGTTTTTTGCCAGAAACTGATCCCAAATTTTGTCCATCAAGAGATTGATGGCAAAGGCCCTAAACGCAGTCTCATGCATTGATGATTTTATTTGATTGAAAAACTCAAATTCGAGTCAAAATTGTCTAATCAAGGTGTTTACCTTTTTCTTTGGACGACACATATATCTCCTATTTAGATAAGAATCACTCTAGGGATCCGGTTTTAGTTATTACTACCACATATGATTTTTCCAGTGATATGTTCAATCCAAACTCGGTTATTCGACAGTCTTTAGCCGAGCTCGGTCATCCATTTGATCACTCTGGGTAACATCGTGTCTAGTTTAAGAAGCGCCTAATAAATTATGCGGCTAAATGCTAAAACCATTACATCGTCTACATAGCCAATCAAGTAACACTCAACCAATAGCTCTAGCTTCAAAACCTAGTCATATTAGCTATTCATATTAGATAGTCATATTAGTTAGCTAGTCATATAACTAGTTCCTACTAAGAATGGATCCTTGTGCATCACTTTATCTGACTTCCATTCTCCAACTGTCCATCGCGTTAGTCGTCAATTAGTTTTTACTTCCTAATATAGCCACTCAGTATCCTTACTCAATACTTGGACATTTAAAATATCCTTCCATGTTACAGCAGTAATGGTCATAAAACGTCCTGAACCAAAACGTCACAGTACATCCTGAATGCTAGTTGTCTATGTGTGTCAGATTTGCCGTGTTAACTTCTTCATGATAGATTTTGACATCCTTAGGTTATATTGAAACTTTTGAGTCGTACTTTTTGAACACCTTTCTTGTGACGTTTAGGAGACAGGAACCGTTTGGCTTCCTGGTGTCTGGTAATTCCAAATGTTTCCTGGTTCACTGACCACGCGGTATGCTATAGATAGAACTAGTTAGCCATTTTCATTGGTGTTCAGCACAAACTCCGCTTCAAAATTTTGGAGCTTTCTTAAAATTTTTCATAAGGAATCTGTAGAGGCCAATAAGGTCTTCAAAAATCTAAATTACTTCAACTTTTTGATCGAAATTTAAACTTAGACATTGGAAAAACTAAACATTAAACAACTAAAATTAAAAATCAAACAAACCTGAACCTGTACTCCAAATGTATTTATCATTGCTTGAAAATTGTGTAAACTGGAATCCATGCGAAAAATGGTAAAAAAAAACTTTCGTATTTTCTTTTGAAAAATGTGTAAGAGTTTAAAGCTCTCACATAGCTCTCCGTACTTCTTCAAAATTTTTTCAGACTCTGTAAGAGTTTTTTGAGTTGAGATGTTCAATTAAAATTCTTGCGCTGTGTAGCTCGATGCCACCTTTTACATTGAATTTTCCATTTCCCTGATCATAGCGTAAGCATACATAGTGATAACATTTCGATCAAACTCCCGATATACTGTTCCTTGACAGAACTAATTGGAGTTATGTTTAAATAGGTGAATTTCCTCTCATGCTCAATACTACAATACCCCTCAAAGCTTTTGGGTGAAGAAGCAACCAAATATAAACCTACTCATTTTGTTATCTCTGTCTGAGATTAGTCGTCCGAGAGCGTTGGCGTTGTATGTAACTATGAGGTTGATATCCTTCATTATTGTTATCCAGTTGTCATCCTTTAAATTATCAATTTCGTTTTGAAGAAATCACAACATCTCCCGATTCCTTGAACTGGTATACCTAACTCTCTAGCTCAGGTACATGTAATTAATCGCAATAGTTTTATACGAGTTTCCTCGTCATGACGGCTACAATGAAGGGTGGAAGGAATCGTATGTGAATGGCATTTAAATACACTCCAACTATTGCTACAGACAATATCATACTATTAAAAAGATGCGTATGAATATCCTTTCAACTATTCGACAGATTCGAGGCTATGTGTCCGGATCTCGTGAATGAGACTTTTCTTCTTTTTTTTTCATAAATGATTTTTATTTTTGTATGAGTAATATTTATTATTCAATATTTTTTATGAATGCGAATCCACGGGGTTTCTGACCACAGAACAGGATATTCTAGCACAAATTCCATCTGATTGCGGTGGAACTTCTTCTACAGGATCTGGATTAAAAGAGCAGATAATGCATATAATTTTATGAAGGCACTTTTTAGATTTTATTTTAAATACAAAATGTATATTTACAATATAGTTTCATATTTTAAGGATTGAAATGAAGAAACATATAAAATAATTTTATAGAAAATAATTAATAACGCTCATTAACAATATATTTGACTAAACCTTAATAGATGAAAAGTACTTGTGTAACTTCAACCCTTACGCTCTGAAAATTTCGTTCAAACTGCGACATTAAATGCCTAAAACTCTCGATCAAAGCAAGTTCTTTTGCAAGAAGCACATATGGTGACGCTCATGATACTTAATTAACATTGTCACCATATCCTTCAATGCATTTGAACAGCTTTTATTTAAGGACCTCAATCACGAATTCATTATATCTGCACACTCTTACATAATCTATGATGGGTTATGTAGCTTTTGCACTTGATTTTCAATAGTATGACATTTATCAAGGTTGAGATACCCTTCTAAAACATCAAACATTGAGCGCTTGCTACTATGATGCATCCCAAGATATTCAAAGATATACAGTTTATTTGACATATATCCTTCACGTTGAAGTACGTTATCCTGACAAATAGCTCATTAGACGCTCAAATTGAGCTTTATGAAGTGTGAGTAAGCATGTTGCCATACCATAAAGTTCAGTAGTATCATGTAATTAAACACATCCAGACGATTGAAAAGATTAAAACGTGAGAAAACAAGGTTTGAGGTGTGGATAAGAAGGACAAAATGACGAATCAGAAAATCGAGAGTTTTACGAAATGTGAGACAGGTTTCAATTTATTAGAATTGTTATGGAGAATGATGTGTCATATATGGTATGAGTATCTTTTGTTGGGTAAATGTGTTTTTGGGAGGATTGAGTCAATGGGCTCATATGCTAGTACGAAGTTTAAACCAGTGTAGGTTAGATATGGATAGTAATAATTTATGTGATTTGTATTTTCCTAGCAGATTTTGATTTCAGTGTATGTAAGGTAAATCATTGTTTTAATGAAATGAGCTGAGGTATAAATCTGAAATCTGATTATATACAATCCTACAAAGTTGAATTTCTTCTAGTCAATAAAATCGTAAGCGATTTTGTTAGTTGTAATTTCGACGTTAATATTCAAAAAAATAAATCGACACTGAATATTTTATTGTCTTCCTGCATATTGACCGAGGTGTTTACAACTTTACCTTTATTTTCATCACAATTTATACAAATATATGGACACGCAGAAGGAACGCCAGACATGACAAGAAGGTAAAATCGCCGTAAGAAGCTTTCTGCTGTTCTTAACATAGCGCAAGTACATCCAGCCATAGCACTCTCGGGTGCCTACTGTGAGACAAAGATAGACATAGTTCAAGCAGGTATTTGCGTTGCGATTCAAAGCGAAAGTTTCAAGCGGATATTCTCCACCGAAAAATCAAAGTAAATTTACCAATCCAAATAAAATTTAAATCATTTTGGACGAATACCGTTAGATCACGAGTTGGGTCTAGGTACCGCTACTCTATCCTTCGAAAGATATTGAAGTGAGTTAGTTGGTCTACACTATTTGGTGACTACCCCGCACATCCGCACACCTTTCGCTGCATTAAATCTTAAATTCTTTGCCTTTAGTTGTTCAAGTTTTTCCAAACAAACTCGGGGTAGGCTATCGTAATCTATTAATGAAGATAAATCAGGAAAATGATAAAAAAAAGTCTCAAAAACCATTTTTCATCCTAGTTGTAAGTTCATATTTGCTCAAGAGTGGATCTGGCAAGTTACAACACTTTCCATAGAGGTTTTATAAGTTCGCTACTTAGAGGCAATTTCTTGTCTTGATAATTCTCAATTGTGAACTGATTGTGTTGCCTCTTGGTCAACAAAAGACGATGATGAGACTACTGATTTGATAACCTACCCTATCAATATTATGTTATAACCATAACCACCTGTTGCTGCAGAAAACTTCTTTCTTTTTTTTTGGATCATATTGACAAGGGATTTGACCATTGCCCCCCAAAAATCCTTTTTTCACAGTTCCAAGAGATTCCGTCCTTGTCCATATATGGAATCAATTCTGAGAACTGGTAACAATCATCAAGAGATAATCTGAAGTTTTAGTTACTGAGTACACACCCCACCAGGCGGGCAACGAAGTAGAAAAGTGTTTGAAAATATACTTCTGTATCCTTTCCGATTCCAAAAAAGTTTCAAGCAAAGCTTCATACATAAAGGTCACCGCATTAGGTCATACCCTCATCTATGTATGTTATTGGGAAGGGCATGCCACAAAATGCTGGACGATATTGGCATGCAGATTCCTTCATCAGAACTGTTGATACTTGACCTGGTTTTAGCCAAACGATGATTCATCTGAATACCTGGATATAACCGGTGTGTGATATTATCTTTGAAAGAATTGTTTTTTTTTTCAAATCATTGTTTCGTTAATCTGAGGAATGCCTGATCCAGATGCCAAAATGAATATTTGTCAAAGATATGAAATCCACTGTCAGAAAGCTGGTAAAATATTTATTTTCAATATGAGCAAAGAGATAAAATGCTTCTTTCTAATTTGGTAATTCTTTTATTTTGGAAATCGATTTTTGTCCGGTAATAGTACAGTCTGCTTCCGCAGCTTAATTAATTTTTTTACTCTTTCTGCTTCAGTGCTAACATGTCTAAGGATACTTAATCTGTATACTGAATAATTGTAAGAAATATTAGATTTTCTCAAAAACATTTTAATAGGATATTTATTAATTGGAATGATCATGACCTACAGTTTCCTTCATCAGCTTTTTCTTTTTCCCGGCTTATTTCGAGGTTTTTCATGACATCCAATTTACGTGTATCTCTGGTTTCCTTGATGAACGCTGCATTCACCATTGTTACCTCATGTCCTTTCGCGATGATATATTCCACTACGGCCAATTTGAAATTTAAGGTTCTTCCCTTCTTTCTTGCTGTCACTGCTTCGTCTAGTTGCGCTTTAATTCTTGTGGCAACGAGTCACCTCATTTGTCCTATGTGCACTTGTTTGCAAGTAGACACGATAAATGCTAATTTTTTTTTGTTTTTCACGTTAGTCCTTCGTTGATCCGAGAATATTTTTGATTTATTACGTGCACCTTGATTCGATTAGCCGCACAGAATTATGCTGATTGATTTTTATTGTTATCTTGTGGCTGATACCTTCATGGTAGGTCAACGCCTTCCAGTGTATCCATTCAGTACCGGCATTTCCTAACATTGATCACTCCTGTTACTGTCTGGTCTTTTGGATCTTCTATGTCATTCTCTTAATGGTCGAGATAATGTGCTGTCATTCTTTTTCTTTGCTCAGCGGTAAATCGAGCATTCGATGAATCATGCCTCGGTGTGGAGAAACCTTTAGTCGATGTGGATGGTTTTATGTGTTTCGAATCGTTCTCCGGGTGTGAGTTGTCTTTCAGTACACTTCGAAAACAAGGTTTATATGCGCCCTCTTTATGACCTTGTCTAGAAAAGATAGTTTTGTTTCGAGGCTTTCTCCTCGCCTGATGGGCTAGATTCAGGTCGGCAAGTGTTTCCCTATTTCTCTCCTTTTTACGTACGTAAAATATAATCCACAAATCTAATCCAGCCTACCCGTAATAGGGTTTTCTCTTGTAGTTTCTCTCGTAATAGCGTCATGAATATTTCGCCATAGAATGGTGAAAGAGGATTTCCCATTGCTACTCCTCCTTTTGTTTTGTCTGTCTCCTGAAGATACAATAATTTTCTAACGTACAAAACTGCATGCACTGTCCGGTTTTCATCTTCCACAATGGTGAGTATTCTTTATAGTGATATATTTGGGATGATAGTAAACATTCCGTACGCCTCAGTGGTAAGTCGATGGTATCTTTGTTAGCAGAGTTGACATCAGGAACACACTGAACGCGACAATACATTCGAATGTTTAATAAATCTACTACACATTTAACCCAAAAAATGACTCATATTCTATAAGATATTCAAAATCAAAAGTAAAATAAATATACTGCTTCAAAAAAGACACAAAATGCAACACATTTGCTCAGTACACAATATTTTATCTGGCCAAAACTTGCAATAATGTATTTATTACCCATGCATATATATATCTTACTGCTCTGAAGTGAATTTTTAAACAAGTTTTCATGCTGTATTGCTTGGGTCCACCGGGTCTTGCTTCGTTGGTTTCGAGGACGCGTTTCGGCTGTATACAGCCATCTTCAGCTCGTTCTGACGTCTTTGTCGCGGTGTGCATCTTTTTATATGTGCAACTTTTATCGGAGGGATAGAAAGTCAAACAGAGACCTCAACTACATGGACCTAACCATCATACGCAGAGAAGCCCATTTGGAACACAAAATTTACAGGAAACCGACTACTACGGACCACACCATACACGCTTCATCTAACCATCTCGACCAACGCAAACTAGCAGCATACAGATCAATGGTGCAGAGACTACACTCCATCCCTATGAATTCCACAACACAATTCCACGAATTAAACAACATATATAAGATAGCTGACAATAACGGATACAAGAAACGTGACATAAACAAACTGATCGCACAGCAAAAGAAGAAAAAACGCCAGCCATTAGACGAACCAAAGGACGCACACAAATGGGCCACATTGACGTACGTAGGCAAGGAGACATACCAACTGGCAAGCTTCTTCAAACAACATACCGCATTCAAAACCCACAACAATATCGGAAACAAACTAACACAGAAGACCAACAACACACCAACATATAACAACAGCGGCATATACAAACTAACATGCAGGGACTGCGACATTGTATATACATAGGAAAAACGACACGGAAACTAACAACTAGATATAAGGAGCACATACGTTCGTATACACATAGCAAAACAGACTCCAACTACGCAACACACCTACAGAATCATACACACGAACCCGATACCATGGCAAATTCAATGACGCTACTACACAAACAAAAGAAGGGACTTAGATTTGACGTACTAAAGAAATTAGAGATCTACAAGCACAAAAAAACCCACGGAAATATAATACGATGAAGGTTGCTAGTGCTAACCGAAATACTGACTAAACAACTGTTTGTCACATTACTTCAAACTAGGCCTAATTAATTATCGACTAGCGGCGCCTTCTGGTTCAGGGAAATCTCTCTTTCAGCACGGAAGGATGGGGAGGCATTGAGAGAATTGCTGTCAGAGAGATACCCGTTTCGTCTGCGTCGCCAGGCGATCCATGATGCCTTTTTTCGTAAAATAAAAGTCCGTACGCAATGCGACATGGAGTTCCAATTATATTTTGACTTCATCATTTTACCCGTTACGTTTTTTGGAGAAACGCGCCTATTTGCTCTGAAAGATGCGAACGGAGTCTTGTTCATCCACAGCATGCGAAGAACGAATGGCAGGTGTCATCTCTCATCCCCGGGCAGATCAAGCAAACTTGGGACGGTGACTTTTTCATCTTATACAGGTAAGACTGAAAACATCCGTGCCCACTGAGTAGTTGCGTCCGACAATAATCAGTCTCACCATGCTTTTTGCAGAACCTCGGCCCTAAGGCACTGATCAGCCGTGCGCTTCAACTGCCTCGCGTTTCGTTTACCCACGGTTGCTGTCATTAAGTTAGAGTCCTACGACTTTCCTCTCGGCTGAAGACTTTCTAACGCCGATTCTCCCTACGTAAGGACACTCGCTTTCGTTTTTCCACAAGTAGCATAAGAGGGACTACCCTCGTGATAACCATCACTGCCAGTTCAGAGACAGTACGGCATGCTGCTGCTATCCGCAAAGCTCCCCGCCTCTGTACCTTCGCACTTCGCGGTACGACTCTTTGCTAAGAGCGTCAGACTTCGGAGCCGTACAAAAGCACTGACTTCATCGCATTCATAAGTAGCTGTCTCTTACTCGAGGTTGCTACCTCCGTGTTGGCCATAAGGCGACTGAGAGCTGACATTCCCGCAGCAGCTTTATCTGCTAACGCTCGAACCTGCTCGAAGAAGCTCATCTTCGGGTTGTCGGTTTGATTTTGCCATTTACATTTTTATAAGATGGCGCAAAATTTAATAAAATTGCTATAATTTTATAGTCTTAAAAATTTCTAAACTAGTTTTTAAGGTTTTTGATAAATTTTCATTCTCTTATCATTTGATTTTAGTCCTGAAATTTTCAGATTGTGTTGACATAATTTTGTATGCTTGTTTCTCATATACTAGAACTATGGCTGAGCTAAAGCATTTTTTATGCTATAAAATTACTTTGAAAATAAAATTTGGTTTTTTACCACAATGAAAAACCATTTGTTCGCTCTAAAGTCTGATAACATTTACAGACGTGGTATCCAAACTGTACAAAAAAAGAGATAAATTGAGAAGGAAGAGAAAAGTTAGGAAACAAAGTCCGGTGAAATGAATGTAAACACCAAATAATAAAGTAAATATCAAACTTTTAAAGGTGCTTGATGGTGAGGTCTTATTTGTTGAAATTCTCAAAGAGTGTGCTTCCAATTCTCTGATTTGATTACACAAAACCCTTTAACGCACACTAGATACTAATTAATAAAATGCATTTGAGCAATCATTATCATCTTGGGTGATACGAAAGTCCAAAGCGTCCCTAGATCCTCGGGATAAAGTAAATCATAAATAGGTATATTGTATTTCACCCGTCTTGATAACTTTGAACACTTTCAACAGGGAAACCACATTAATTAACGTCAATCAAAATTTATCTGCTTTACTACAGATGAAGTCCAGCTCATGGAACTAGGAACTGTTTTGGATACATAATTAGTCATCTCTATTCAAATAGCTTGAAAGTATAAAATTTCCCGAACAAAGCCATTGTTAAGGTGGCTCACTGCCGAGTCCTTTTAGAACACAAAAACAAAGCAGAAAATAATCCTAGCCAAGTCGACTCAACAATTGTGCTACGAACAGCTAGGATGAAAATTTGAAAAGAGATTTGGGCCGTTAACATAATGTAAATATTTAACTTGGGTAAGATTTTCAAAAACTTTTCTTGGAATTCAGTTTGAGTGAATTTTAACTCTGTGCCCAGACACCCACCCTTGTTTTGGGTGAACTGCAAACGATATCACCAATATCAAGAGCTTTGGAATTTGTAATAAAGATAGTAAAGTCTTTTGTTTTTGTGCGAAAAGACGCTTACGACTTTTTTTTTACGAAATTTTTTAACTAACTTTACATTATAACTAATCCTGATAGAACGTTAATTAATATTTTAATGGACTAAATGAGACTGTATATAACTTTTTATTACAAATTTTAAATATATTGTGTCCTGAGAAGGGACTCAGTAACTGTTAAAATTCAACAGTTGAGTGTTATAACTGACAAGAAGGAACTTTTTGACTATTTTTCAAAGTCCTAATTCCTCCAATGTCTCACTTTCATTCTGGCTCAGATGAAATGTGTAGCCAAGTTAAGTCCCATAAATGTCTTGCTGAAAATAAAATTAAAATGAAGAAACAGCTTTCATAATCCTTTAAAGGTAGTTTCATTCACTATTCACTGTTCAACGGGAAATCCATTTTATATTACACCGTTTCAAAGGACAAGGAAAATGAAAGGCTATTGTAAAACTTTTTGAAACATTCTTTCTTTGTTAGAAAAAATCCATATTGTCCTTTTGTGCTATCATAAAATTTTAATCTGATTATTATTTTTTAATTAGTATAGATATTACGATATGTTTTCAAATTTTAACTATAAATTGAAAGATGTTCACACTCTAGCAATATAAAAAACCCCGATATAATGACAAACAATTTTGAATATGAATCTCAACAAACAATTTCAGGACATATCACTGTGCCCTTAATATCATTTCAATATACATCTCACATAATCACTTCGCAGAGAACACATTTTAACAGGAGAATTTTCAACATGAATACGAGATAGGTTATGCATATTTTATCAAAGTGTAAATGTCACATTTGTCCTTTTCTACATACTGATGTGGTGATGGCTCAAAGAGGTGTTTATCTATTTTTTTTCTGCTTTGCTTTCACCACACACAACAGAGATTAAAATAATTCCGGTGTCAGGAATCGCACAGGATGAAAAGTTCAAAGTTCAAATGGTTGTATTCTGGAGAAATCTGGAGAGTTGAACAATACTTTTTTCTATTTCTATTTCTAGAAAATTACTTTAACTATATTGTGGTGACACTACTGTCTGTAAGTCCTTGACATATTTGTAGGATAATAAATAGAAAATTCAAGTTAAATAGTGCTGAAAGTTCTAGTTCAAATGAAAATTTCACTGAAAAAAGCAATAATGGAGTATCATATTAAAATGGCCATAATTATATTATTTGTTTTAAATTCAAGAAATAACTTTCCAGATTTTCTCTACTCAGCATTTTTTCTCTACTCAGTTGAACACAAACATGAGCATTTATTTCAATAACTAAATGAATGAGTACATTAACCAATATATTGCCCATCGTTAGCTATGACTTCCTCCCATCTTCTGTGAAGTTTGTTTATTCCACGTATGACGAAATCCCCATCTTTCGAGGCAATCCATTCATGGGCCCATTTTTGCGCTACTTCTGCATTTCGAAAGCGTACGTCGGCCGAGCTGATCTGTATCGATCGGAACAAATGGTAGTCAAAAGGAGCAAGGTCTGGAGAGTACGTGAGGTGATCAAGGGGTTCCCAACCGAACCTTTCTAATTTTTCTTTATCGATGATGAGGTCTGGCATTGTCAGCGTGGAAAAGAAATTTGTGGTGTTTTCGAGCTATCAGTGATCATTTTTCGTTCAGTGCATGTGCCAAAATGATGAGTTGGCGTCGGTAGCAATCAGCTGTGACTGTTTCATTCGGTTTTAGTAGCTCATAATACACAACACCCTTCTGGTCCCACCAAATGCACAGCATAAGCTTTTGAAAATGAATATCGCGTTTTGGTTATGAAGTTGATAATTGGCGGGGATCAACATACGATGCTTTACGTTTAGAGTTATCGTAATAAACCCATTCTTAGACTCAAAAAACTATGTTTTTCGTATTTTTTCTAAATGTGTTTTGCATGCTGTGATTCAGGCATTGAGTTGATTTTCGTCCAGTTTATGTAGGACTCATTTTCCAAGTTTTCGAGTCTTTCCCATTGCACGTAGACATTCAGAATGGTCGATCGGTAGACACTCAACTACAAAGCAAGTTTTTTTTGCGTTCGATACGAATTTTCATTTAATAATGCTTGCAATTCTTCATCTTCAATTTGTTTTTGACTGACCTGGCCGGTTTTTCATCTTCCAATTCGAAACAACTTCTTTGAAAATGTGCCAACCATCGTTCACAAGCTTTCTGAGTTGGGGCATGTTCACCGCAAGCTTCTACGAACAATCGATACCTTTCCGCAGCGTTATTCTTCAAATGAAAGAAAGTTACTAAACTTCCCCGCAAAACAACTTTTTCTGGCATAAAATTCGACATTTTCGAAGCAAAAATAACTTTGTTGTTGCGGTTTTCGTAAGTGAGAATTAATGACAGATGTTTGCCCTGCAAAATTCCATATAAGTTATTATAGACACAAACCATATGTAAAATTTGTGCCATCTGTTATCTAAATCGACATTATTACTCGACACTCCCAATATAAAAAATAATTCAATATTTACTTACTCGTTAATATTCAATATTTAAAATAAAAGGGATATCATTGTCATGCCGCTTTCAAAGTGAAACAGATTGAAATTCTATGGAATCAGGACTGCCAACGAAGAAACAAAGGGTAATTTTTAATATATCAATTTAGCTGGATATTTGCTTGAAGGAAATGTGATTTGATTTCTTCAAAACCTTTTTTTTTGAGAAATATTATTTGTCATGTCATATGCCTTCCTGTCATCTATACATCGTATTCCACGTCTGTCACTGGATAAGTGAACTTAAAATTTAGTTTATATCTTATTCGGGATGGTCTTCCGACAAAATATGATGGCTGAGTTCGGGAAATAGATTCCTATCATGAAAAGAAAAAAGAATGAAGATCGGGCCATCCATCGGTAGAAAGACCAAGAAGACTCAGGGTATACCAAGCGGTATGTGGCCAGACAACATCCAGCGATTATTTGGGTTGAATAACTTGATAAAATAAGGTCGTCAACGTATTTATGTCCTAACTGCAGCCAGTTTTGCTTACCAATACCAATCAATTGAGAAAAGTTCGGTTGAATCCCATTAAGCCAGGAAGAAGCGTTCGTTGTATAACTACTTATCACTCTTTATACCACGGCAAAGAATACGAGGAAAACGCAACATCCAGACCCACCAAAGGAAACAAATTGACATACTTAAGCACGAATACAGAAAATTCGAAATTTTCTTCAAAAAACTTTTTGCACTGCAACTTTGAAAACGAAGTTAGACTTACAAACCCCGACAGAATAATCTCAGTCTTCAAGCGAATCCTTCTTAGAAAAAACGAGAGCAATATGATGGTCAGACAATACCTAGAAATTACCTAGGAACGTTCGAACTTAAATACGAACCTGAAGTAGCCACACCTAGCAAAACCGAAACGTAACAACCTCATTACGCTTAAATGAACGGATCCATTTCTTTGTAACGACATTTCGTGAATACTTACTAGTCATCGCATTTCAAACCTTAAAATCCTAACCCATAAAAAGACATATCATGACTGAAAATGCATTGTTGTTTCGCCACGTTGTTGATGACGAAACGCATTCTTACAGGATTGTAAGGCCAGCCTTGCTCATAAAAGATCAAAGAAGGTCCTGACCACTTTTGGTACACATGAAAAGTTTTCCCATAGCGGAGTCACTTGAAGAATAATATCCGGTCTCTTTCCAGGACTGAAAGTGCGCTCCTAACGAATTTCAACATAATACTGAGCTCCTCGCATTACAAGTGCAAATATGTAGTTGTCACTTGGCTTGAGGTGAGCAATCCCACTGTTTTTCAGCAAATTTATTATTTTGAGAATTTTCTATTAAGTATTCGAAACAACACATTGCTATTGGATTTGATTTTCCATTGATTTTCATATTGTATTGCTCGAATGGTTCTTATTGAGATCTTTGTTTTGAGGGCTCTTAAGATATTTAAAGGGAACGTGTAATGGTATATTGCCCATAAACCCAAACCGTCTGCCTCTTTTTTGATATCTTTATAATAAAAAAATTAGTTTAATTTTATTTACCCAGAATAATTTCACAAAAAATAAAACCTTTAGTTTAAAATTTTAGCGGGGTCTTAAACATTACAAGCATGGCCTAGGGCACTTACGGAAGGATTTTTGTTCAGTCCACACACTATATAAATGCAATGGTATCAGCACGTTTGACGTATTTATGCGGGAAGAGCTTTTCCGAAAACACTGGATGGGGTGAGGCTCGGGTCGATCTTGAATGAAAAGGAGAGCTCTGATTCGTCAACTGCATACCACCCAGTACTTTTCCTAGTCATGCCCAAAAAAGTTCTCAAAGAACTCCTCAGGGCAAGACTATCTGATGCGGTTTAAGCTGCCAAGGATCAATCTCCACGGAAGTATGACTTCAGAGCACGTTGCTCCACTATCGATGCAATCGGAGAAGTGGTAATCACGGTTCAGTGTGCCGGGCAGAGCAAGGACGCTGCAGGCCATATATGCTAATGTGACAAGCAAGGGACTGCATTACTGCTCGCGGGTTTAGGTAGGCACTGGAAACACTGAAAATGATCATCACGATAAAAAAGTAAGCCCCTAACGGGAGACCTACCAATATTGAGGAAGGATTAGTTGAATCAAAATCAGCGATAAAATTCCTGGGTGTGTTGGTAGACTCAAAGATGAGTTTTCTAAGGATTCACTGAAAAGACTGCAGCTCGTGTAATGGCACTCAATTTATTAGTGATCAATATAGATGACTCCTAATGAACGCTGCGCATTTTTTTCAAATCTAAGGCAACGTTCTGAAGAAAGAAAAAGCAAAGAAATTAGCAATTGAGAGAGCTAACGTCCTCGCAGCGGTTAGAAAAAAGTCCAGCGAGCAAGGCACAGAGATTAGGTAGATTGAACGTGTGATTCTGTTGATGGATCTTGAGCAGGTATGGATGTTGTTGGTCTTACCTGCTCAAAATTGATAGGTGGCGGGCTTCCAACAGCTGTTTTGTGTAGGAAAGGCATATGATTGTGTCAAACATTTTTTTCTTTAAAATAAAAATTGAAGTAACATTGTGGTGACCTCTCTAGCGAAATTGGAGCGCTTTTCCCTAAACTGATATTCTGAAAAATAAATAGAAAGATCAACAAATAGAATTGCATATTAAGCACGGGAGGAACAGCCCAATAATGAACATCAGAGCACAAAGAGTTGTTCGGAATGGAGGAATTCATTTTCTGACACTCCTTTGCTCCACAGACTTTCAAGTTGTTAAAAGACGTTTGCAAGCGTAGGAAAACGAAGCCTAGCTTGAAGTATCGTGTTAAAAGGTTCCATGCTAGACGCTCAGGATCAGCGACTAACCCATAAGGGTGCAAATAGAGAAACAAATAGCCGTCATCTGCCTACCAAAATAGGCATGAAATATCAGAAGAAATTCTGGTTTACTATCTGGAATGCTGGCAACATGTTATCCTAGTTTTTGTGAGGAAAAAAGTTGAAATTTTCGAATGTTAGTAACATAATTGACAACGAATTATCAAAATTTCTTTGAAAGTTCATTTCCTTCATTCGCAATACAATTTCCTTTCTGATAGATTGGCACATATTAGCAACAAGAAAAGCAATTTGACGATTACCTATAAGGACTTTATTGAGCTAAAAAAACCGGGATAGTTGGACTAGATTATTCTATGTGGCCAAATGGAGGAATAAAAGCAAAAGAAAGGAATAAAAGTATAAATATTATAATAGTATTATAGTATAAATTAAGTAATAAAAATCATTTTTCATATATTGGGTGGTTGCATTGAAATTGTCGGTTTTGGACATAGTATAATATGTAATTTTTTTTTAAATAAAGGGTAATATATTTAATCTTGAAAATAGTTACCATTGGCATCTATGACTCGTTGCCAACGAGATGGTAAACAATATATTCCTGTTTGATAAAAGTCTCTGTTTCGCCGAAGAAATTTCGTAATGCTTTTTCTAAATCCTCCCGGTTGGTGAATCGTCGTTCTGGCATGAAGTTGTCCATCGCCCGAAAAAGGTCAAAATCTGATGGCGCAATGTCGGGAGAATATGGCGGATGTGGTAAAGTTTTCCAGCCAATTTCCTTTATGGTGTCCCTGGTGAATGCTGCTGTATGTGGTCGTGCGTTATCCTGGAGGAAGAAGCCTCCCCCCCCAGTCACGAGCGCTGCATGTGAACGTCGCAATTCCTGATGAACTTCTCATATTTGCTGACAGTACACTTCAGCTGTAATGTTTTGGCCAGGTTCCAACAGTTGGTACCACACGATGTCTGTGAGATACCACCATACACATAACAAGGTCTTCTGCTGATGAAGGTTTGGCCTTGGGATAGTTCCAGGAGGGTCATCTGGCGATGACCACTGATACGTGCGTCGGCTATTGTCATATATAATCCACTTTTTTTATCGCACGTAGTCACTATATTCAAAAACGCCTCCCGTTCGTTGCGCAATAACAGCGAAGTACAGATCCATGTACGCTCCCTTTTGTTTCTGTCGGTAAGGGCCGAAATACAATACTGCGTGACGGCGATGCGTGAGCGCGATGCGATTTTCGCTCGTCGTCATGCAACGCATTCAATTTACAATGCACGCGATGCTATATGACAAATGTCAAATAGGTGACGTTTCAAATGAAATTGTTTTTGATTTTTTTAATGTTTTGAATTTGGATTTTTCCTTCGTCTAGGAAATAATAGCCCCTACAAGGATTTCTGAAATTTTCATTCAAAATTCATTCAGAATAACCCTAGTACTTAAAAACTAATTAACGCGTTTGAATTTCAAATTTTATTTGCGCGCCATATTGCATTTGACAAACGTCACGCACATCGTTGTGAGGAATTTTCGTTTTTCCGAATATTTCCCGCCTCGCATTGACGCATCGCAATCATTGTACGATGTCGCATAAAGATGCATGTTACGAAAAGTGCTTGACATTTGCTGCGAAACTCTCGTCGCTCCACGTATCGCCGTCTCGCACTATTGCATGATGTTGATGAGGAACGCACTGATCAAGCCGTCATTTCTTTCTTAGACGACGAAGATGGTGCTTTTGTCACCGTCAAACTTTACGTTTAATTCGTGCAAAGTTTTTCGTTCTGCGTCATTTATCCTGCGGGCAGCCGTTACTGCATTTGTCCGTTATTTGTACTCGTAGTAGAGAGCACACCTCACTGACCATGTTTACACGTCAATACTTTCGAAAAAACTTAATATATTTGAAAACATTATAAACCGTTTATAATGGCCGCCGACATCCCTTTTCAGTTATGTATACGGATTCTGGGAAAATGACCTGACGTTCTAAAATAAAGTCGTCCTTAAACCCACACTTTCAATGCAATCACCCAATATTTTGGCACCGGAATTTTCTTTATTTTGGTAGTTTTCCCTTTCGTGAACGTAAAACAAAAAATATTTTGGAAACCTAACGCTGTTATTTGCAATTTTTATATTGTTAAAATGCAATATATCATAATTGAAGAGGAGAATCATGTCAACTAGTGTAACAAATGGCTTACAATTTCACAAGCTCTGACTAGACAGCAGGAAAACAAAAGTAACCTAATGCTGAACATAAATGTCCTTAATTATATACACATAACCTATGTAACAACCACATTACATAATCACCTTCAATTTCGTTCACGCGTACTTATTAGCTATTAAGCAAACAAAATAACTCATTCGTCACCAAGGACCAGGGGAAAATCTAATTTCATTTTCTCTTATAAATCATTCAACAGAATATTCATCGATTTATCATCAAAACTGTCATTCTATCGTCTCAAGTAACACTTTCTTGTATGAAATGCTACCGAAATTAGCTTTCAATGATTTATTGTGTAATTAGAATTGTTTCAAAAATAAAAGGAAAAACAATAAACCTTGAAGCATCTCAAAATTCATGACCTTTGTTGGATAAAATTTATCATTGTGTCGTAATAAGTTTTCCTTTTCACAAAAGTTTCATTTTGATGGATTGGTAAGCTTGAAAATGATTTCCCTATCACAAAAACAATTATTATTACGGTTGATGGAAATTGCCTTAAAGGCTTAGGTAAAATATTGCCATTTCGTTGTTGCTGTTGGATTCTATGTAAGGACTTAGATTTATATGTTAATAAAAACTCTTACAGTCATCATCATCCGCAAATTGAATTTAATTTGAGCAAATATGTAATGGTCCGGAAAAAAGTCGTTCCCAGGATAAATACTCTTAAACAATAATACTTCTTGAATTAAAATACTTTCATCGAACAGGATAATAATTTTCAATATTGGTATGACCCGAAGTTTGTGAATATTGCGTAAAACACATCTTTACCCTTTAAAAAACTCTGAACAAGTGTTTGTAACCTAACTATAAAAACAATTCGTACGAGTCCTGATTGTTATCATTAAGACATTTCTTCAATTAATTGCTGAACATAAGTTCAGGCGAACGTAAAATTACATCAGATCCCCTTAAGATAATCGATAAGAACGTGTCAAGGTTCCAACTAAATACGTTTAAGATTGAATTCGCAATTGTTCAATTTGACTGTATGCTTGCTTTTATTTACTGGGAGAATTGCAGAACAACTTGACGTATACTTCATTGGTATGAACATTTATCGTTTTCTTCCGCCTTTGTTTGACATTGCATGCCTAAGTGTGAACATTCAAACTACTTTCAACTTGAAGTCCTCTTGAAGGAATAAATTCCCTTAAAGACACTATTGACACATTGTCAATGTATTTGAAGCCGTAATAAATTTTTTCTACGTAATATTGTACATAATGTTCATGCTCTTGTTCCATACTTTATTCAACTTGAAAATTCCTAATGGCTGCTTGGGTATCGATGATATTGTTATTACAAGTTGACAGGCGATAATTTGATTTTGCGTTGATGTCAAATACAGTTGACGTGATGAAAAATTGGTTACGTCTGTACAATTTCTTGAATTCAAATCATTAGTGTGGAATGAGCTGGGATTATAATTTTTATTATCCTGTCTTAACGACTGACTGTCTGTTTCGCAAAATAGTTTTTGTTACAATATTTTCTTCTGGCGTACGTAGAACCGAAAAACCATAATTGCGTTCGTACATTATAATAAATATTTAATTGTTAATGGCCTTTCGTTTTTTGGTATTAAGTCTTAAAAGTACAAAACAGTGTTGTGATCTTAAACACTCAATGATTCAGGACTCCCTACTTAGACTATATCCTACAAATCTAAAGACCTGGCATGTAGGGTATGATATGTTACATCCTGGCCTACCCTTCATGATCCTTATTTCATCGCCCTCGTTCTCTAGTGGGATGAAAATCCCTTTTTCGATGGGATGAGAGGAAAAAAGGACATTTTAGAAAAGAGATTTTTGATTGACTCGATTTTGGAAAAGAGATTTTCCCGGTACTTTTCCATACTCCAATATACCTGTTTTAATTTTCAGGACTGCTACGGCTACGCGGCTCAGTCGACCCTTGAAGAGAGTTGAGAATGCATTCCAATTTCGCTGGATAGGGCTGTGATAATTTTTTCTATATTTTGCCCACAAGAAAGGTTGTCTAGGGTCTTATGTTGCCCAGGCAATTAGAGGATCGTGAATCATCAATCTCCTGGCAACTTTTGAGCAAATTTTTGTTAGAAATCAATTTCCTTCTGATCCACGGTCATGAGTAAGCAATTAAACTTGCAGCCTGGTTTCTCTTTGTGTCGTTCTCACATAGATGTTGCGAATCATTGTGGAAGCTTCCAGTCATCCTCGCTCTAGCAAAGATCGATACTTATGTGGATATAAAGTGGACGATGAGTATTATCGCTGCTAAGCTAAGATACCCTCCCATATCATCGGTATGACAGGGAGGGCGATGGGTATCATCGCTGCGATCACCAATACTACTGACTCATGTTGGTTGTGGACATGTGATTCGTAGCACTCCTATTCTTTGTAGCTGTGTACCCAACCGTTTTCTTTGCAACTCCGATTTCCCTTTTGAGACGGTTGTCCGAAATCACAGGAGTCTTCCATGATGAAAACGGTTGCCATCAGTCATGAGAGTTCTATTATGTGAACTGCAGACTTATCTACGGCTTTATAGGTCTTGATTTTTTAAAGCGACATTATATGAACTGAAGACTTATCAATGACCAAGATTTTCTCAGGAAAATGGATCTTTCATATATACAGGTTTTTCACTGTTTATTGCGTTTCGAACAGTACTCTCCCATTAAAAAAAGTCCTGACCCTGGTAATTTTATTTTTGTCAGGATGATAATTTCAGTATTTCCAATGCAAAGCTGAATATGATCGATCAAGCCCTTAATTTGGTGCGTTTTCAAAATTTATGTGAGTTGCGTTAGCTGAACATAAAAACTAAATCAAGTGAAACGCATTTAGCAGCTTAAGCCTCAATAGTTCGTTAGGAAAACATTCCCCAAGACTAAGCATTGAGTAAATCCTTGGACAACACTGAATGTAACAATCATCCTTCACCCAACTCCTCTTGTATTATAGAACAGATTGCAGTCCTTGAAATTATCACTCTACTTGAAACAACCAAATCATATATGGACTTGGGAACGATTCTCTAGGACCCTTACGTACATCCGTCTAACTAGCACAGTTGAGAGAGTGGACAAAAGGATAACTTGCCCAATGTACCACACTCAATACTTCTACGATCGTGTTAAGGGACAAACAATCTAGTCAGGAACCATACTTCCTTAAAGCACAGCATAGTTTTAACCAACGTTAGCACTTCGCACAAACTTTTGATGGAATCGTATACAACCAAAATAACTAGAAACTTATTGGGATTAGTAAATATTCCCTCGTTTTTGTGTAAAACAAAAACATTCGACTCAATTCTTTTTAATTAAAATACAAATATAAATCTTTTATTGCTCTTTCTATCTCTGTCTGATGTCAGCCACCCGAGAGTGTTAGCACTATTGTAAATCCAATCGCGCTGTTAGGGGTTTAATTTGTTTATTTTCAATGTGGACTGAGCTGATCTGAGCTAGTTAGAGCTACTAACTAGATCGTTCGCTCGTTTGTCTCCCTCTACACTCATGTATCTACGCTAGTTTAGCTTCCTTTCGGTTTAGACCCAACGCGTGTTAGGTCATCTTGTAATCTATGATAATGTCCAGTTTAAAGTTCAGGTTGAATCTTTAAATTGCACCTTCGCTCTTTCCCGGGAAGTAATCGCGCGCAGGTTTCGATCTTCTTCTCTAGTGAGGAAATTGACTGCTTAGAAGATAATAACATTAACCTAAAAAATAAATAAAATACTCCTTTTAATTTTGTGTTTTGTGTTAATTTTTGAAGTCGACTTTCCACCGTAATCGTTCGGTCTTCTTCAGCAACTCTATATAACAACAACTTGCTTGACTTTTATCCAGTTTCCCTTTGTAATTCTCTCATTGATCAAGAATCGAGAAAACGCCTGACCAACCAGGTTTGGCTGGTAATTTTCAGCAGTAAATGGTCACATATTAGAATGTATCAGTGTTGTTTGGATCTTGCTATCATCAGGTATATGGTGCTATTTATACATATGAGGTCTGTTCAAAAAGTACCCGGAATTTTCGTTTTTTCATCACATCAATGTGGTCCCCTTCAAAGTAGTCCTCCCCAGATATAATACACTTATGCCAGCGTTTTTTCCAATCTTCGAAGCACTTTTGATATTCACTTTTTGGTATATCCTTGAGCACTCTCAGCGATTCGGCCTTTATTTCTTCAATCGAGGAAAAACGCCGTCCTTTCATGGGTCTCTTCAACTTTGGGAACAGGAAAAAGTCACACGGAGCCATATCTGGTGAATCTGGAGATTGGGGAATGTCTACGGTATTGTTTTTGGCCAAAAAATTACGAACAATCAACGACGAGTGAGCAGGTGCGTTATCGTGGTACAAAAGCCATGAATTCTTTTTTCATAAATCGGGGCGTTTTTTCGGATTGCTTTACGCAAACGTCACTTAAACTTCAAGGTAATACTCCTTATTAACCGTACGACCTTGTGGTAAGAACTCTTGATGCACTATGTCATTATAATCGAAGAAAACAGTAAGTAAAACCTTGACATTTGATCGAACTTGACGTGCTTTTTTCGCTCTTGGTGACGTTGAATGCTTCCAGGTGGACGATTGTGCTTTGGTTTCGACATCATAACCATACACGCATGTTTCATCACCAGTTATGACACTTTCAAGCAAACTTGGATCATCGTTGACGCCATTTAACAGCTCCTGAGCGATGCTCATGCGATTGTTTTTTTGGTGCAAATTCAGCAGTTTTGGAATGAATTTTGCTGCCACTCGTTTCATGCCCAAAACTTTTGAAAAAATGTTATGACACGAGCCAATTGATATGCCAACTTCATCAGCAACTTCTCTAATTGTTATTCGGCGATCATTTATAACCATTTTTTTCACTTTTTCCACATTTTCATCGATTATTGACGTGCTGGGTCGACCGGAGCGATCGCCATCTTCAACGTCTTCACGGCCATCTTGGAAACGCTTATACTACTCGTAAACACTTGTTTTTTTTTCATAGTAGACTCACCATAGGCTTTTTGTAACATTTCACACACTTTTTTACACTTTATTTCATTTTTTACGCAAAATTTAATACAAATTCTTTGATTCTTCAATTCTTCCATTGTTTAAACAAGCAAAAATCGCCGAGCTAATAAAAACACGTCGAACCTTAGCGACTACCACAGACAAAGTAAACAGTGAATATGGCTGAAAATTTTATCATACTTTAGGGGCATGTATACCAGCACAATAAAAAATAATTTTGACAATCGGACTCTCCAGACCCGCGAAATTTAAAAATGCCGGGTACTTTTTGAACAGACCTCGTAATTATAACATATGTTTCTTAAATATCTGGTAAATTTTACTGAACGTTTATGCATATATGTATAGGCTCACTAGCCAGATTTGACGCAACGATCAATTTTATAACAGCAGAAAAGATCATTGAGTCAATACGTTGGTCTGTCGATTGACTCGACAATGAGCTTCTTTGATCAGGTTCGAGTGTGAGCGAATAAGGCAGGTGCGGGAGTGTCACGTCTCAGTCGCATTATGGTCAAAACTAGAGGACTAACCTCCAACACTGAACGACCAAAAGACTTCTACTCATGAGTGCAGTGGAGTCACCTGTTGCTAGCTCCGAAGTCTTGGCTGACGCTCTAAGTAAGCACTCATACCGATGGCGTCTCACGCATTTACAGAGGCAAGGAGCACTGCGATTGCAGCTGCATATTGCACTGTCCCTGAAGCAAGGTTGGACCCCCTAGATCTACATGCTGAAGAGTAAAGGCGAGTATACTTACGTAGGGGGAAGTCAGAGCGAGAAGACGTCAGCCGAGAGCAAAGGAGAAGGATCCTAGGTTTATGGGAAGAAACATGGGGAAACGAAGCGCAGGTGACCGCACGTTATTAGTGACTTGGAACCGTGTTTCTTGTCTGTGAAAACAACTTAGTGTGGACGGAGATTGCAGCCTTGTCTGCACACGATGGGAACGTTACCGTGTCCTTTTTGCTTGTTCTGTCCGGGGACGACAGATGATGCCTGCCAAACCATATATACATGCGGAAGATGAACCAGGCTCCATTTGCATCTCTCAGAGAAAATAGGCGTAGTCTCTCCGGAAAACGTAACGGGAGATGTTGACCCTAAAAGACAATTGGAACGTCATGTCGCATTACGTGGGGACAGAGAGAATGTGGGTCTCTCTGACAACAATACTCTTCCTTCTCATCCATCCTTGCTTAAATCTGAAGGCGCATCTCGCCAATGATTATGGAGGCCTAATGCAAAGGAATGCGACAAAACAGTTCCATGCTAGGTTCCCGTTGTGACAGAGAACCCTAGAAATGGTTTTATCCCTAGAAAAGGTGTTTGACAACCTTTGAAGACCTAAATGATAATTTAAAGAGGATATTGCATATCATCCGCGTTGGTAAGTGAAAATTTTTAAAGGAACACAAAGATTGCTTTGATTATTGTTCAAATTTTTTTTTTTTAACCGCTATTATTTCTAATAATAAGCCGATTACGTGAACATTTGCAGAAAAAAAATAAACATGGTGATATCTGGTAATTCGATTATTCCGTCGCTATTACACTTAAATTTAATTATCACGCTAATTTGTGACAACTTGTTGAAAAAATCGAGTCCCACAAGATTCATATGATTTATTTTAACACTTGATTGATTGTGTGTTAATTTTGTTATTCGTGTACAGATGATGGATGTTCGATTGAGGTAACTTTTTCAATTAGTTAAGTCATTCAATATTTATTCAAAAAATTTAATGCAAATTATTACCACCCGGGATCTACTGAAGACGTTAAAATGCTCAAACTTGCAGTTTTAATTGGTAGAGTCAATAAAATAAATTAAATTTATTTACTTTAATTATTATGAACATTAAATTCTGGAGATCCACCATTGAATTTTTGGCTTTCATTGATATTGTGTTATTTGTTCAAGTTATATTGAAAGCAGGTGGATGATATTAAGGGCATACCTCGTTAGTGTTGATAATTTGTGATGCAAATAAAAATTTAATGCTAGAAAATCTAGTTAATCAATTGACATTCACATTTTTGAACCGATCATAAGAGACAATTTAGCAACATAAACTGTAATAAAATTTCTTGGGTTATTGGACGTAGTTGCGTTACTATTTTTATTTACCAAAGTCTTTCCTAGTGAAAGATTGGAAGGAAACTGTTTTTACTTGAAAATTAAACCAAATTTTCAGTAACAAATTTAAATGAAAGTGTTGTTCGTAACTGCTGCCTAAGACCCAAAAAATTAAAAAAAAAATGCGGAAAAATTGTGGAAACATGCAGAATACAGAAGACGTCAGTCTAAATACATCTGCTTTGAAACTCATTAAAATTTGGTGCAGGATCCCCCATGTGTTCTGCACGTTGCCTCTATTGTTGGTGCCAGTCCTTCGCGGATAGTTTGTTCTAACGAATGCAGGTAAGTAGCTTATTGTTCACAACCTATGGTTTACGTAGCCTGACATGAAAATGTACATTCAGGATAGCTTATGCCAACCTCGTCTGGATATCAATTCGGAAGGAGGAAGGAAGAAGGTTACAAACAATCGGTATAGGTAGGTGGGATGCATTGCTATAAGCTTGTTCTATCAACTTAGAACCACAAGTTTGCATAAAGAATCGCAGAACCATTCATAGCTGTATTTAAAACTTTGTCAATCATCTCCAAATATTTTCTTGTATTTAAAACTTTGTCAATCATCTCCAAATATTTTCTTGTATTTAAAACTTTGTCAATCAACATCAAATATTTGTTTGTCCTTCGAACATTGCGTCGCTCCCTGTCACTTCTTTTGTTTCGTCCACAGACACGTTTCGGCGCTGCGCCAACTTCGGTTTGATGATCTCCAAAGATCACTCTGATTAACAGACAATACACAAACTCTTTGTTCAGCGAAAATTAGCAGCCTGTTACTCGAGTAACGGTAATTAAAGGTTAAGATTATAATGCACCTTATTCGAGAAACAAATGCTGTTGATGCTGAATCATTTGGCCAGCGAATTACAGTCTCTAAGCACTGAATATGCCATCTGTGGATTTCCATTTTTTACCCAGTGCATCTTGTACGGATAAGAACACAATTTTTTACGAATTATGCGTTGCAGGTAGCTTTTCGGAGAACTCAGGATGCTCATCCTTCCTCGATTCATTGCTTCCATATCGTATTTCAAACTATTGTGTGTAGCGCTTTTTTCGGAGCATAGCCACTATATTCTCGGTTTTCTATACAGCCTTGTTTCGACCTCTTTCTACAAAGCGAACACACGCATCCTTTGCAATGATTGATCAACATTCTGCATCATGTATCCCTGAGAAATGTTTTAGTTACGAGTTGCATGTTAAGGAGATGCATCTATTTTATCGATGAGCGTTATTAACTCAGTGGTTAGATATGTTACACGGCCGATTCTTCCTGCTCTTGGTGGCCTCGCCCAATTAAGGCTAGGAAAACTGCATGGATCGACAGGATCTATAGATGAGCAGAAATAATCGCATTTTTATTTGAGTCTTCCTCATTTATACGCTGGGAAAAAATTACTACGATTTAGGTGATAAAAAGTGCAAAATTGTGCGGAAGAGGGTCAATATTTTTGAAAAAATTAAACACTAATTAAAGCCTTCCGTACTCACACTAACAATAATCAAGTAGTTTTAATAGACTTTTAAGCATCTGTTCTGTTAAATTCTCTAGTTTAATTGAGCGATAGCTTTGTGTCGAATAAAAGAAATTTAAAATGTACTTTCCGGCTTTAAGGAATAAATTTTCAAAATAACTGTTGTTTTAGTTAATTTATAAATTTAATATATTTGAATTTTAATTCGATATAAATTTTTACAATGTAATTCAACATGATGAGGACGGTGGTGGCTTAAAGGTCTTTGTTAATTTTTTTCTATTTTATCATCAAACGAATCCAATTTGATGCACATTTCTATCAGGACAACTAACGACAAATTTGTCAAAGTCAGCATCACTCAGCACTAATTGTTAAACGCAGCGGTAAGACCTTTCAAGGATTCGATTTCACTAACCTTTCTCTGTCCAACAAACGCAACATGTCTTATATAATCCAAATCAGGCGTTGGTCAATCAGTAAATGAACAATAAGTTGCCATGCAAGCCTCAGGAATTCGTACCATTAATTGTGATTCCCTCCTGGCTGGGATTAATTACAGGAATGGTTTCTAGAACGTATCTTGCATAATATTAGAAAAAAAACAACAGATATGATTAGACGCGACGAACTCATTAAGTATTTGAATAAATAGAGTTTCAATGGCTGCATCAGGAAGAACCTTCTCTAACTCCTTCTCAGTGCGCATCTTACAATTAAAATCGATTATTTTGTCTTTTCAAATAAATTTAATCAAAACTTTGGATACCCATGACATTCAAAATTTCCATCCCCCCTATCGGCCGAAATACGTTTCATCACTTCCTACCCTTCTTGCGCCAGCCGAACTTCATGTCGCGCCACAACACTTCCTTTATTATTTGCCCCCAAGCAACAAAGAAAAGTTTCGCTATCGATTTTCTTAAGAAAATATGAAAGATAGATGCTCTAACGCCCAACAATGCCATCCTGTATTCATGATATCGCGCGTCTCAAGGAAACTCCCATGTTAATTTGGATGTCTCTTGAAAGCAAAATTACCAAAGTGGAAATTGTATTTTGCGATACCCAACCGAGCCTTTTCGCCCAGCATGTAATTACCAAATAATTGAAGCTTCACACTTATGGCACGCAACCAGGAGTTGGGGTCAGTGGGAGTGCGGGTGAGAATCCTGCAATAACACGAATAAATGGAACTCGTAATGATGTGTAAGATCCGTACATATGTTTGTTCGGGGGGTTGTATAGTGCGGGAAATGAAACGGCACACTGACATAATTTTTCATTTCAACGCAAGGAATTATCATATGAATGGTTTTTTTCTTGTGCTCTGTGCTCCGCGCGTTTCCATTTGAACACCAGGGAAAATGTGTTAGCGGCAAAGTATCGTATTAGATGGAAAAGTCATGCTGCCGGCGGAGGAAGTTATGAAAAACAGAAATGAGGTGAGTGACTTGCAAATAGCAAGTTGAGTAGGTCACTCGCATGCTCCAACCTTTTCTAAGGATCATACGGCTCATATGATCAAACTCACATTAACCGTATTGCCGTGCAATTTTGAAAAAACAAAACAAGTAAAATTAACAAGTCGGAATCCAATCAAATCTAATTTCGATCACAATTTTTCTGTTTCGGGAAAAAGGTTTTCCTGCTTGTTTTTTCAGTTCATTTTAACACGGTTTATTCGTATGTTGTTGTGTGTTCATTTCGTTAGCATGAATCTGCGATAACCTCAAGAGCGCGCAGCATCCAACTAACCATCGCTTGAAGCCATCGGAACGTACCACCCACTACCCCACTGAACTATTTCCACATCGCCAGCAACCCCAAATTGTCTTGTAGAGAGATACCGTGCGGTTGTTCACATACTGGCATTACAGAAAAAGCTTAACGGGAGCTTCGCGGATGTGTATACCGATTTGCTAGCATGTGCTCTAGCGAGCGAAGGGGATGATGAATGTTTACAAGCAAACCCAAAACGACGCGAAAATGGAAAGCAAAATAAACGGCGCAATAAGTGAATGGAGGGTTTGTCGCAAGTTCACATACGAAGCTTTTTGAAATGTGGTGTTGCCCGATGTGCGTCCCTTGTTGAGTATTTTTGGGACTTCCTATTTATTTACGAAAATATTAAAAAAACATTCCCAAAACATAAAAACTCATTTAAAAAAATTTCTACTTAGCTTTCAGTTGAGAAATTGTAGTCCAGAAATTCAGTAGCCTTTCAGTGGTACGAGATCCTATTAAATCCACAAACTAATGGAATCGTTACGATTTATTTGGTTTTCCACATAAAAATTGTTGTTTTCGAATTGACAAGTCGCAAATTTTCAATAAGTCCCAGATTGAAATGAAGGAAACAATGTCCACAAACATTAATCCGCAGAAAAATTTTTAGGATTAGGAAATCAGGAATTTCAAGGCATTTAATATAAACTTTTTGAAACAAATTAAATGTTCGTAATTTCAAACGCTGGATGGAGTATATTTTTTTTTTGTAAAATCCATATCTGACCCATTATTATTCAATTTTAACAAAAGTACATTACCCCAAAGTTTCTTTCAACCTGAAACAATAAAACAATAATCTTGATTTGAAATACTTAATTTAATTTTTTATTTTAAAAAAGGACGTTCGTATAGCGTAAAAAAATCTAACTGACCTGAGATTTGACTTGCATATTCAGATTAACACGAATCGGGAAATTTTCCTTTAAAAACGAAAAAGTTTTGTAGTAATGACATGTGGTTACTTTTTTAAATTGTTCGTTAACACAAACATTATATATTAGAATATATACTTTTATTGTATTTAAGCACACTAATATATAGGAAATACTTTTGTTCGCAATTGGTTTCATTTCCGAAAAATATTTCTGTAAAATGAAAAATGGGAAAACCTTTTAAATTTTGAGTGTTATATTTTTTCATTTTTCTCAATCAATTTTCAACTATTGTTCGGTCGTCCTCAGCGATTATTCTACTTAGCCTGGACATTCTACTTATGTATTCAGTCCTTCATTACATCAAGATGGGCTTTCACAATAGGGTAAGTGAAATTTACAGGAGGAGCAGCTATGAGAAATTCACTCTGACTATCAAACTTTGATTGTGATTTTCGTGACGTGACTGGAGGATGGATGTAAGGCAAGGAATCAATTTCTGAGATGCTGGATCAGGAACGTGGATAATATTTTTGCTTACGTCAAGAAAGGAAACTTGTCACATTTCCTGGTGAAACTGAGCTATACGCACAAGAAAAATCAACTTGACGATGGAGAAAAAAAGAAAAAGAACAAGCTTTCCTGGGCTCATTTTTATCAAAATCGAGTGATGAGATTAGTTTCAAAATCCACAGGAAGGCAACACACAAATATAATCGACTGTTCTGAATACCTCAAACCAGAAGCAATAAGTGAAATTACTCATTATCGAGCCATAATTTAGAGGATGGACGATCTACCTCTAAAGACGACAGCCAGAAATTTTAACAAAGTAAATTTTAATTAGCAAATACTCCTCAATTTAGAGACTTTATTCAAAGTAAAAGAACGAAGAATAACGCTAAAAATCAATAATGAAAGAAAAATACAAAAAAAAATAACACACACCACGTACACTAAATATTTAGAAACTGTAATACATGTCCTTAGTTATTTTCTAAAAAAATGTAAGAGTCATAAATACTAAGTGAAACATGAGATGATGAAATGTATTCTGCATAGAATCTTTTTTATTTTGTAGACTCTGTAAAATAACTAAATACTATCAAAAACGAAAAACTTTCCTAAAGTCTTTTGCCGACGGCAATGTCCAACAGTGCATTTTGGGCCATGAATGTCCTTATAATGTCTTTCCATCACCTTTCCAATCTTAATACAACCAACATCGTACTGTCTGGCCTGCGATTCTATGATTTCACTGTTTGCCTTCGACCTTCGGTCTTCCTGTCAAATAGCCTTCTTGATATACTAAAGTCTTCCATACACTGTATGTGGCCAACTTACGGAAGTTTCTGTAACTTTATTATTTTCAAAAAAAAATTGTAAAAGTAATTATTGAGAAGAAGGAAGTAAATAGTATACTAGAGCGACAGTAAATGAAAATTGATTCGCAATCTACAAAAGTGTCCTTTTGGCCATCTTGGGCAACACGAGTTAATGCATGCAATATAAAAAACCCAGTAATAAGCATAACTTAGAGGTGCAAAAGTACTCGAGGTTCTGCAATAATTAGAGTACGCACCCTTTTTGCAAGAGCTGCTTAGTTCTACTACCCCAAATGATAGTGACACGTAAATTTGTGTTCCCGCTGCTGGAGTATCACACCAAGGAGAGGGATGCAAGGGAAACTATTGAGATCAAGTCCAAATCTGACTGGGTAAATTTTTTGTGCATCTTTTGTCTAGTCATGAGATGGCTCTAACCTACCTAAAAGTCCAAATTCTATAGTGAACTGTTGCGCAGAAACAATAACAAGAAAGAAAGGGATGGATCACCACCGATTGACGCGAAATTATCCGCTAACTGGGATGTTTCGAGACTTTGTAAAGATACATTTTATCTATGCTTAGCAAAATTTTTGAACTGCTTATCTAGAAAGATTGTTTGGTTTGGTAGATAGATTTAGTATTTCATGCTTCTTACATAATTTGCATCGATAAGACCATTTTTCTCAAATATGGCAGGTTCACTATGAGCTTCAAGTGTAGTCTCAACGTAAATGCTGTCAAAATATGTAGGGACCCCGATACAATTTAATGGAATCAAAGATTCATACTAACAACTCTTTTTGGCATCATCGTCAGTTTTTGCACCTTTTACACCCAATATAGCTCGTATCTCATATCGAGGAATCTTTATCACTAATCAATGCTGGTGATAATAGTTGACAGCTTTCAGGATGAAACCACTGATCAGCTACTGGTAAATTTTAAGGATCACATAAAAGAATATGCAGCAAAACAGTTTCGTCCTTTTCAAACATTTTGTTGACAGCCATTGGTACATACCCGAGATCGAAAAAATTGAAATAATTTCTTCCTAGTTCAAAGCTCAAGGTGTCAAATTAGTGAGTAATCAAATTTTCATTGGTAGAGGGATTAAGCTGTCGGAAAATCGCATGAAATTGGCGGAAGTCCTTCTGAATAAAACGAACAGCGGAACTAAAAAACTAGAAAACCATCTATTGGAAATGGTCATGGCTATCTCCAGCTCTTAAAAAGTTATAGCCATGCGGTTTTTTTTCATTCTTTCGTTGGCCGTCTGATAGGCTGATAATAATTGACAGGGAGAAGGTGAAACAGGACGAATACGACCGGGTTTTTTGTGGCTACAGAAAAGCATAGCAAGAATTTCTGAAAACGTGGAAAAAAAAACAAAATGGTTCGAATCGAAAAGGTTCGAAGCGAAAGTAGGTACAAGAACAACAATGAAAGATTCTTTTCATTGTAGGGAATCATCAAAAACAATCAAGAAGTAAGAATCAATTGTACATTGAGATTGTCTCACATATTGTTTTCGTTACCTTCATAATAACTTTCGGAATTCGAAACTTTAAAATACAGTGTTTTCTATTCTCTCCTCTAATATAGAACGGTTGCATGTCAACGAAGTAAGGTTTCGGAATCCCACTCGATAAATTGTTGGTGATGGAGAGTTTTTACAACTTTAGAATAATAAAATTTGAGCATGCAGGCTGTCACTTTCAAGGGATGGATAGCATAGAAGCGTAGGCTGCAGGTCATGTCGTCTGAAATTTGTTTCTAACCAATTGATCTAGTCAGGTAGCTTGATGATTTTTTTGGAGGACAGAGGCATAAGCGAGCGGTACCCAATATAATCTGCTATTGGATGACCTGGACTGAAGGTCCCTCCTAAATTCCCTAGTTTCACGTGTATCCCGGCAACAAACCTAATGGTTTGCAAATCTGAGCTAAGGCCTGATGGTGATACTCCAAAGTATTAGCAACAACAATAAATATGACCAACTCTGATAAACTGCGATTTGAAATAATAAAAAAAAAAAAAAAATCAAATCTGAAAACAATAGCAAAGAAAAGCCTTTTTTGTCGAACGATCCTTCTTTCTCTCTGCCCTTCGGCTGGAGGAGGGATCCCCCTATCTTGAAGGCACCTAACGGGGTAGCAGTGTGATCCTGACAAATTAATATGTCAAACGGGTCCACGCTAGGTTCCCAAATTGACAGGGTTGATGCTTAGTAGGCAGTCCAGTCATTCACGAGCATTGGAGTCCCAGTCTCCGTGCGTAAATGCATTCCCCTCCCAACAATAAAAAAACACGTTTAAATGTTAACCCCAATTTTCAATTTTGTTGATTCTTTTGAGTTTTTCCTAAGTAAGGACTTGCACAATCGTTGTTTGAAAGTGAGTTCAGAAGTGAGATGGACAAATATCGATCTAGTTTACGAACTGGTCAAATATTCGAGACTGGATTTCGTTGAACACGTCCATTTCGAGTGGAGCGAAATTTTCGGCAGGTGGTATCCTCATCTTCGACATTTTGCAAAATGATTTGACTATCTACTTGATATTCTCACATTAAATGCGTCAGTACTAACATACACTGACAACTAATGCTCCATAATTTTTTAAGGTGTATTTTTGTAAAATTCGAATTGATGTGGCGTATCCAAAAGACTTTTATTTGATTTTGATTTACGCTGCTTCCAGTTGTTTTTCTTTCAGCAAAAATAAACCAGCGTTTATTGCCAAACAATCTTGAACAAACCACAGAGCTCCATTAGGAAGATGAAATCATCGCCAATAAGTCAAAGATTTTTCCGCAAAATAAGAAAAGAACTAGCTAATACGCACATTATCCTAAAAAAAAGCAAAAAGCAATGATAACTTTGAAGGTGAACGTTGCAATGCGAAAGCAAACATAGGCTCAGTTTTCGATTAAAATCTGGTAACTCTTCATAGATATGACGTCAGAAAAGCTTTGTGTTCCGGTAATTTATTGCTGTTTCCCGCCCAAACTTTTGCTTTCCTCCTCTCCTTGTTATTTATCCTCATCTTCATTTTCGCGTGCTCCATTCATTGTGTAAGCGAAACATGAAAATGAAGCGTAAAATTTTTCTGTACCAGTCCAAAACGGGTACTGAGTCTGCATAGAACGGCTCCTTTGGAGGTCCTGAACGTTGTCGATTAGAACTTACTTTTCATACACTGCATACTAGGATTTTACTTTCCTAGAAAATCTTCTATCTTTTATCTGTAAAAACGTCAGATTACTTTGCATCTTCTAAGGATACATTTTGCACTTTTGCCGTGCATTGTCAAGTTTTGGGCGTCATTGTCCCGTGATTTGAATAATTCATCATTTGTATGTGTATGTGCGGTGTGTTCAGAGTGGTTTGAATTCAAAAGGATGTAGTTGTTGTTATTTTGTTATTGGTGGTGCTTTGTTTGCTATCCGAAGCTATTCAGTCGGTATAGTGCTTAGTGCGCCTGGAATAGGATAAAGGATAAAATCTTGTGAAAACCGAAAGCGTCTGAAGGGCTTGAAACAGCTTTTTGTACTATCAACTGAATTCGAAATGGATAAACACCATCTTAATCTTCATGTTCACCATCATCATCATCATGTCGAACTGAAAATCAGTGTATGTACAAATAACCGTATCTTTGTCTTTTAAGGGTATTTGTCCTGTGCCCTGTCGTTTTCATGTATATTTTATTTGCTACGCGAAAAAAGGAGATGTTCATATGCTGTGTGTGTTTGTATCTTGCATAGGACTTATTTGCAAGTTTCCATTTCCATGGGTTTGCGGTTTGTTACATCCTTTTTATCCTTTTTGTGATCATGAATTGAATTAAGCGCGAGGCATGGCGTGCTCATGGATAATTGGTTAAGTAGAAAGTTTGTAAACTTAATATCTCAATTGCTTGTGGTAATTAGTCAAGGGAAGATCAACGCGCGTCTGTTTGCCTTAGTGGTGCGTTAAGGAAGTTGGTAATTAGAAATAATGGTTTTGTGTGGCGATACAATTCGGAACTATCAAATATGGATGTTTCTCCAATGAAATCTAACTCCAAATAAAAGTTAATATAGTTTTTACTCTGGGGCAGACAACGGAGAAGGTCCTCATAAATACATTTTAAATTATCTTCCAAAGACGAACCTTGAGTATGTTGTTATTTTTTCAATTTCAATATATCCTTTTGCAAAGTGCTTTGTTTTGCTCTTTACATTGACGGTTGAAGAGAAACAAACTTACAGGATATACCTAAACTAAGGCGATGCATATAAATGGAAGATTGTACTCTCGAAAGGCATTACAAATTTTTAAAGTTACTGCCTGTCCGAATTACCTGAATTATTTTTAAATGTATTTACTTTATTGCAACCGACGAAAATATTCAAAACAAAAAAAAATTATAAAAATTTCGTTATAATAAAAAACAACCAAAAGAGTATTTCCGCAATAATCAAACAATCATTTTTCAATCTTGCTTAAATTTTCAAAAAATTTCCCAAAAATGCCAAACGGCTCCAGTCTGTTTTCGAAATCGTCGCCATTCTTTCTTTTCGTCGAATATTCGGAATATTCTGGCGTAATTCTTTGCAAATCCGGTGCAGGTGTGTGAAAATAATTTTGAATTTCATTCCGCATGACTTCATTCCTTAATGAAAATTGTTTGAAGTAATCAATTGAAGAAAATCACCACGGCCTAGCGACAAGATAATATTTAATTTGGGAGCATGATTGGATTTTAATTTTTCTTTTTCTAAAAGCCTGATTGAATATCATCGTGAAAGTTGCGTGCCGATAAAAAAACTTGGGAAAAAACTGGAAACCGAACACTAAATAGAATCAACTTTATTGAGACTATAAATTATTTGGATTAATTGAAATTCATATTGGGAATAGCAATAAGGCTTTATTTAATTGAAATATAACTCACAATAGAATAGCGTGGAATGTAGGCGGTCTGAAATGCGTATATGTAAAATTGACTTTTTTCCAATGTGAAAACGCTCAGTCACGAATGGAAATTATTAATAAATTGATACAATGTTGCAATTCGAGCAGAATTAAAGTATGAAATGACGAAACCGTTTGTTGATAAATATCACTGGCAAGTAAGAAAACATTTCAACTCTCTGAATGAAACAAGAAGGCCAAAAATTGAAAGAAATTGCGTCTCAGGGGAGGAATACATCAATTAAGAACTATGAATAAAAATAGAATGAATTAAATTCAATTGGTAATTTTTACGACTTTGTAAGGAATTCTCATCGCTAGATATGTAGTTACAATTTAATTTACTTGAAAATATTGTGGTAACATCCATTGATACTTTACTCATTATTCAATCGATTAGTGTTTGCGTTAACATTAATTTCTGATCATAGACTCTGACCAGCAAACTAGGATTCGACTTTTCGAAGCAAACTTAAAGGTTTTGCATTTGTTGTCAAAATTTTTCTTTTATTCTACTGGTTTATTGATTAACTACACTCAATGCAAAAAAGTCAATAGGATCAAGAAATTTCATAGTTAATACAGAATAAACCATCATTTACTCGCCCTTAAACTTAATTTGAATCAATACACTTTTTTCCTGCAAATATTTCTTCCCATGTTACCTTTTGATACCAGTCTGACCAAATCTCCACATATAATCATCGCCTGTTTTCGTTTTGAACAATGAGCCGAGTTGTATGCGAACAGACTAGGTGCCATTACAGTGCCTTGCCGTAGTCCACAATACACGTGGATTTCTGATTTAGAATGAAAGAAATTCTATTAACCACACCTCTTAAATTCATTTTAAGGCGTTTTAATCAAGAAAGTACCAGGTCGAAATCAGATGGGATATTTTCAGCACCGGGGGAAAAATGAAAATCGAACAACGACCGCGTATTTAGTGGTGCTGTATAAATTTAGTGAAACATTTGAATAAATGAAACAAGATTAATAAAGCGGCAGCTAGTCACCCAGATTAAAAATCCGCAAGTTTATTGAACGAATGTAAGTAGGTATTAACGACGATGATCATCAAAGTCTCCGCATAACCTTAATAAACATTTACTCAGCAAATTCTTATGTTTTTTTTTCTAATATTAGGTGTATAAATAGGAAATGTGGATCTTACTAACAGATGGCATAACCATTACATATGGTTTGTGTCGGAGATAACCAATATGGTATTTTGGAGGGTCAACATCTGTCAACAAATTCCAGTATGTCATACGTTTTGATTGTACAAACAACATAGTTTTTTTCGCTTCAAAAATGACGAATTACGTGCCAAAAAAAGAGGTTTTGCGGGGAAATCTAATAAACTTCTTTCATTTGAAAAAAAACGGCAACAGAAACTTATCGATTGTTAGTGGAAGCAGATGGTGAACATGCCCCAAGCCAAAACACTTGTAAAAGGTGGTTTAAAAGTTTTAAAAGTGGCAATTTCGATGTCAGCAACAAGGACCGTGGAAAACTACCAAAAATATTCGGAGATACAGATTTGCAAGCATTATTGGATGAAGACAACACACAAACTGAAAAAAAGTTGGTAGAAGTGTTGGAAGTTTCTCAGGCAGTCATTTTACAACGTTTAAAAGTCATGGAAAAGATCCAAAAAGCTGGAAAATGAGTGCCATATCAATTGAAGGAAAGAGACATCGAAAGGCGAAAAACCTTTTGTGAAATTTTGCTTGCCGGACAGAAAAGAAAAGGTTTTTTTCCATCGGATTGTTACTGGTGATGAAAACTAGAAAACTGGAAACGAAGAATTTAAAAATTGGCTTGATGAGTGGTTAGCCTCAAAAAATTAGAAGTGGTACTGGCACGGAATCCATCAATTGACAGAAAAACGGGAAAAAGTCGTAGCTAACGATGCCCAATACTTTGATTATAAAATTCATTCGTTCTGTTATTCAAATAAATGCATATTTCAAGCAGAAAAAGTTCGCATTTCATATTTATACACCTATTAATTCTAATTTTTTTAAAATAACATATATTCTTGTGTTATTTTTTACAAAAAAAATGTATCAAAACCTTATAAACGGTACATTTAAAATTTGCCGAAATTCGTGCGAAAAATTGAGGTCCAGGAAAAAGATACATATAAAAAACATAAAAAATAAAAAAACATACGCATAAGTAGAGAATCTCATGCTCAGGTTAGTACAGATTCTGTTCCACGCAAATTAAGCCAACGGTTCAATGATTTTCACGGATTTTCAGACGAAAAAACACATTTGAAGCGTCAAATCCTGGGAATATAATTTTTATTTGAGAACATATGTCCGCTTTTCTGGAATCAACATAGCAATTAAAAATATAAAACTATGCCAATGTTGAGTCGTTCGTCCAGAATGGTTTGACTAGCTTCCAAAATGTTGAATCCACGTGCAAGTACAGCACTTGAAATAAAAATAAAAAATCGTTATAAAACAGATCTCGACACACCCTTCATTACAGTCGAATTGGTTAAAGCATATAAAGTATAATAACCTTCTTCATCACTCTCGGGTGCCAAGAATCTTCCTATTCCTTAGTTTCTTATTCCTCCATATTTGGGAAATATATTGGAAATAAAATTTTAAAAAACATTCAAAAAACACTATAAACCTACTAATTGCGACAAAATTATAGTCACTGTTCCTGAAATCAACTACCTTAATTGCTACCTCTTCTTATTCTTTTTCTTATTGTTATTATTCTTATTTTTGACGAGATGATGACATAGCGACATTAGACATTGGGCTCACCGTCGTCAAACAAGTGCAGTTCAAACTAGGTTTGAAAACGGTGGATTTATTCAAGTGACATTCAACTGAAGGCTTCATGCTAAGGAATCCATACAATATCGTGGCTTCAAAATTGCCTCGAAGAGGAAGTTTTTTGATCAAATAAAGATGACAACGAACAAGGACACTACCAGAGGGTCAGCCATAAATCGCTGCACGGTCTTTACCGTGGCATCAACCTTAAAAGAAAGGCATCGACATAGCAATGCGATTAGTGTCCATGAGTGGCTCCAAAATTCAGCCTGATGCTACGAGTAAGAAGTTTTACCGGATATCGAACGCATACGTACAGCAGTGAGAAGCTTCGCGAATTGCAGTAAGGTGTTGCAAGAAATCGAGGACATATTCTGCGTAGTGCTTCTTGATCAGGAGCAAAGGATAGAATTCTAACCCAGAAGGAAGCGGAAGAAAGAGGCTCTTATTCGGACTAAGGAATAGAAGATAAATGAAAAGCTGGCGTGATGAAACGTTCATTCTATCAGTGACATGCGACCGTGGTTTATCTGAGGACATGGGCAGTGTAATTGATACCTCAAAAGCCTAGGTTTTTGTGGCAAATCACGATTCCCTGATCACATCTTTGGAATGGACCACAGATGACACATGCTGTGCCATTTTCTCATGCGGCAGACGAGCCAGGCTCCAGCGGAAACTTATTATCAATAGACAATAAGACTGTTTCATCTGCAAAATCTTGAGGTCGAAAGACAAGTAGAATAGTGAAAGGTCCTTTTTATGATTGTAACATATGGTCTTTTTATGCATCTTATAACGTGCCTTCTTATATTACTTATGAGCGCAAAAGAATGTGTCTCACTTTGACAGTAGTTCCTAACTTTCCTTCCTTTTAGACAAGGAACTTCCTCATTAGAAAGAGTCACTCGGAGAGATCAAAGATAACCAGTATTGCAACAAAGTGTTTCAGGTTGGATTATCGTTAATTTGGGAAATTAGTTTAGTCGATATTTCAGCAGCTTTGTGCCTCTGGGAACCCGATACACAGGGTGTAAATAGCCTTCAGGAGACCCAATAGTATAAATTATCGATAAAAAGCAAAAAAAAAAAACTCAGTCAATAAGCAAAGAAAAGGGGTTCGTCGAGTTACATATGCTTGTGCGAAAGCCGTGAATGCTGCTGACGTCTTCATCTGAATTGACTTCTTCCTAAGAACAGGCCGTGCTCTATTGAAACTAATCACAGAAAGCCACACAAATTTATTAACCATGTTATTTGACATCATTCCCAGCGGGCACTTATCACGCAGGATACCTTACATCAGCTTGAAGAAAAAAGAAGTGCAAATATTCGAAAAATTTCAAGAAGGTTACTACATAGACATTTAACATCTAGAAAAATACCTCTGGAGCGATTCTCCAAATCGCAGGAGGCAGCCGACATCATTTTGCATGTAGAAATGATCTGCAGCAAAAAGAAAAAAACGTCATGAATGCTTATTCAGCGGCAACGAGTAGAGAAAAGTCCTGAACGGCCCCTAATTGACAGTGCGTAGAAGAAGATTATGGGTAGATCTTTTTCAAACGCTGAAAAATCTGAGGTTGCTCCATATGGCGCGGAACACCACCAGACCAGAAAAGAAAAGAAAGAAAGTTGTTGAAAGAAAAATCAAAATGAAGACGAAGACTGTACCGTGGGTTATAGTTAGGGCATTAGGTCAGTGTCGTCAGTGACAGTCGAAGCCAAGGTGGGTTTCAATGGAGATCAAAATCAGCTTTACGAAAGACCTATCAAGGGTGCCCGTTTGGAGTTTTGTTTGGCCAAATAAGTTCAGAATGCAAAGACACTGTGTCAGAAAAAATGAAGTTTTGATGGAGCAAAAACTTCACAAGAAGGAGAAGGAAGGACACAAGACTACCGTACTGATGCTTACATCACAAACGAAACTAGAATACTCTGTTTAGTTGAAGAATAATCAAATAAAATTCATATTTTCATATTTTTATTCAAATATCAAATTATCGGATTGAAAAAATGGAGGTGACATGGTTTTTAGATCAACTCTTCCAAATATGATTCTCAGAGATCAGTTGAGAACCTGAGTTTTGAAAATAAATAACGAGTCATAGGGTATTGAAATTATGGTAGCTAAAGGGAAAGCTTCAATAATTTGACTTCAATACATGAGGAAAATTTCATTGAATAAATTCCGAAAAAATAACAAGAAAATTACAGAATAATTTTAATCGATAGTTTGAAATAACAACAAGCCACACGATATTTTTAAAATCATAATTGCCACTTATTTACCGTCAGTCGCTTGTTTGCCAAGATTGACGTTTCGCGGTAAGTTTTTCATTGATTTATTATCTTATATATAGATTCACAAACGAAATGGTAAAGCATTGATTTATATCCTAACAATTAAAATGTGATGACACTGAAAATTCATGGCAAAATTCATTTGGGATTGAAGATATTTGAAGTTTGCATCGTTGCAAAAGCAATAGCCTCGATTTTTTTTCAATTGATTAAAGTTAATGATCGGACTGAAATGAAAACAAGTATCGTGTAAATAAATCCAAATCGTGAAAAAATTGTTATTATGATGTCTACGGAATGTTTCAATTGGTATAAATGGTTTGAAAGATAACCAAGAGTCGACTGAAGATGCTAAGATGTCGATACCAACTGACGTCTAATTGGTTAACAAAATTGACGCTAGGAGACAGGTAAATCAACGTGATTAAGACTATCAGAGCACTTGCTGAAGAGTTAGTTAGAGATCATTTGGATTTATGGGAGTTTAAATGGAAAAATGAATATGTGTCACGCTGCTTTGTATTATGCCGGACAATCAACAAGCAAGAGGTCAATTTAATCAGGATGGCTAATAGTCATCTAAATTCTAAAGAAAATCAAAACTGTTTGCCAAAAATTTTATTACGTAACGTATCATGCGTTTACATTTATAGTCAAATGCTTTGACTTTAGAAAGAAATAAACATTACTAGTTTAAGAAAATGTATTTTTTGTTTAATAGAAATTTATTTTTAATGTTGATTATCATTATTTTAACTGTTTTTTATTATTTGTGAATTTTATTATACTTGAATGGAAACAAAGAATAGTTTTGCTAACGTTGTTAGAATTAAGGAAGATGGATGAACATATTTGCGTACATCTAGGAGGTTTCAAGATATTAGCTACAAATAAGTGCAATCAACTCCAAAAATGGTTTCAGTGTAGTTTGAAAATATAGTTCAAGTCAAATCGTACTGTTTTGTACATTGTTTTGTGGCTCTTATTATCAACGTTCGTTCAAATTTTTGGAGCATCTCTTTGACTTCATGGCTTTTGAAATTTTTATATATTTTTTTATTTCGCATAAATAAATTTTTATAAGATAAAGTTATAGTTTTGCTCACAAGTTTTTTCAATTTGAAGATGGCTGTACAGCCGAATCGCGTCCTCGAAACCAATCAAGCAAGGCCCGGCGGACCCAAGCTACACAGAATTTTTCAATTTACATTGCTTAAAAAATTTTACATGATATATCAATATGAGTCCAGCATTATTTCCCCTAAAAATGTTTTTTAATTTAATGTTAATATTTTCAAAACATACACAGTGTTGCGTTAAGCTGTAGGAAGCTTATCTTTTCCGGAATTTTTCGCCATATAATTTATTGAGTTCAATAAAGAGTACCAAAACATAACCAGGGCGTGTATGAACTTAATTTATGATCTTTTCATTTTCATTCCTTACAGCTCAAACTTCCTGATTCCTATAGTCGTAAAAACAGACAAGCAATTTAGATTATTTGACATTTATGGTTGCGAAAGCATATTGAATTTTTTCAAGCACTCCCATTCCAACTTTTTGCCATGTCAACTTTACAACGTTTCAATAAACATAAAAAAAATTCTCAGCTCTTATCTTACGATGCGGTTGTATTCCACATAGCCATAAGGCAATAATCTTCGATTCTATCACACCATCAGTTTATATCCCTGTAACTTTTTTGAAACGATTTTAATTGAATAGCACATGCACGCCTTCCGCACATTCCCCTGTCAGCTATTGCTCTTTAATCACTGTTTCAAATGTATCCTGTCAACTTTTGGAAAAGTTCTCTTCTCGTCACGCTACCAAAGAACATGAAAACGAATGCGTCCATCAATCCATCCGTAAGTTCTAGTAACATTTTAGACTTCTCTTAACTTCCAACTTGTTCAAGCGCCAGAAATCGATATCCTTTTATTTTACTTTGGGGTGTGGGCGCCGAAGATCAAGTCCAAGTACTTAAAAGTGTTTGATGTCGTTGGTTGTTGGTTAGTTGGCAGGCTGATGGATCCTTTTCCGTTGAAAAGAGGGAAAATATGGCTGCGACCCAAAACTTTTCCGACGAAACAGCTTCTTCTTGGACTGAATCACTTCCAAACAACACAATATTTCCAGCATCAACTTTTTTTCGAATGATAATTCTTCTAGTCCTTTAGTGTTTGTGGTGGTTGGGAGCAGTAGAGATTATGATGTCGGAACGATGTGAGATTGTATAACAGCAACTGAAGCCTGAATGGGCAAAGGTTCATTTCTTTGATTTTAGTAGCTGATCCCTGACACAGCTGAGACGGAGTGTTGTGGAAAAAGGTGCCCACTAAGGGTACAGCACTGTCATGATTTTCCTTTTCATTGTTCGAAATGCTCGAATGTACCAAATTTGCTGATATTCCGAAGCGATTCCTAATTCTTTTTTGGTTTGGTTTAAGAGATTAACAATGAATGCTAGGACAATGAACTAATTTACAAGGAAAGCAATATGAAAAGAAACTGTCGCAATCGGGTTTATTCAACTGGGAAATTCCCAGAATTGGAATTTGTGTAAGCCAAGCCATGAATTATTTAATTTAAGCCAATTGAATGGTGAATGTGTTTGCGTGCCTCAATAAAAAAAATTCCCGCTAAATCCTTATTCAAAGTTTCAGCATGGACCTCAAATGAATTACATGCAATTTCACTCTACTGAAATTCTAATCCTTACGTGGTTCTCCTTCACACCCTTCACATACATGGAAAAATTCCCATCCTTACTGCAGAAAAAAGTATCTTTAGTGAAAAATTTATTGTCGTAATTGTCGGAAAGTCATAATCTTGATTGCTTGTTCTTTTATTCAGTGGTGGTAATCAAAATTGATGATCATCAGATGCTTTAGTGTCTATAAAAATTGTTTTTTCTCTTTGTGTTTGAGAAAATTCTGTTTGAAACTTCTTAGCTTGCCAGAATGAATTATCGCATTGAAATTTTGTGGATGATAAAATCGATAATTATCAGTACTTTCGCGTATACTAAAAATACATGAATTGTGTAATATAACGAAGAACTTGTTGGAAAAATGAGATGCTCACTTTCATTACGTTTCACACTGGATACAAAATTTTCCGGAGATTGTGAATGGAATATCAATTGAGAGGAAAATGGAGTGTGCTATACTCGAATATAAAATGTATGATGCGTACGTTGGGTAACTTTGATTGCGAATATCCTCTATACTAAAGAACAATGAATAAATTTGTTAGGTACTATATTTCGCTCGTAAGGATATTAAATTTAATAACAGGATAACGAAAAACCTGGTCTGAATAAGCGGGTTTTGGATAAATTATATCATAATTTTTTAAAGGAATTTGAACGGCATTTGCCCTGTCTCAAACGAAGTTTTCATAAATTGAATTTCATTTAAATGGAAAACTTTAATAAATTTCGTATTCAAAAGAGTTTTTCGAATTTGTTGAATAAGTAGTCTTCAGTAATTCTGTCTTTAAGTCCAGACTTATTAAGTTCTAATCTGTTGCTGTAATGTCAGATCGTATCCTGTGTTCTATTGTAAATTTATGTATTAGTTCTAGTCTTAAGGAGTTTCTCCTTTCAAACTTTTCTCCGAGTTTCGATAGAACAATGTGAATCAAATGAAAAAAAAACTATTTCAATTTCTGTTAATTAAAGCAGTTCGCTGTCTGATCCAATAATGGTTTCCTTTTCATCCTATTTCGCATTGCCTAAAAGCCAACAAAAATCCCCATTTACACCAACATTCATCATTTTTAACTTAAATTCTTATTTTGTTACATTTTATCTTGCATCCAAGTTTTGATGTAATACTTTGGAAAGTCATAAATCCATATAAAAAATTAAGAAATGCAATGAAGAGACAATGAACTAATAATACTACATAGGGTAAAAAGTCTCGGGATTTTTAATTAAAACTAGGAGTCTTTTTGGGAAAGTTAGATTTATTGATCATGCTTTCGAGGACGATCCAATCGGTATAGCGATTTGTCAAGATTTCGATGCCTTTTCTGTAATACGAAACGTCCAAGCCTTCGAAATAAGCCTCGATTTCCGCGATGACTTCCTCATTCGATCCGGATCACTTGATCCTGGATCCACGGCTTGAGGTCTGGTGACAGATAATAGTCGGTTGGGACCAAGTATGGAGAATAAGGTGGATGAGCAACTAATTGAAATCGTAATTGATGCGATTTGGCTATCGCTTCCAGGGATGTGTGTTATCATGATGGTACAGAACTTTTTCTTTGCCATATTGGACTGTTTGTTCTTTATTTTGTCGTTCAGCCTCTCCAATAACGCTGCATAGTACTCTTCAGTGACTGTTCTTCCCTTCTGTAGATAATCGATGATGATTCTGCCAGGCCACAACTTTCGTCGCTTCGCTCGGCTTTCGTTGTTTTCCAGCCAATCTGCAGACTGCCTATTGGACTCAGGCGTATAGTTATGGACCCACGTTTGATTCATCGTTACAAAAGTTCGAAAAAAAGGTCACTCGATAATGCTGCAACAACGTTAAACCGGCTATTGAATCATCAACGCTCTGCTGTTTTTGGTCGACGGTCAGCAAACGCGGCACACATCGCGCCGATTGCCTTTTCATCTCTTAAAAAGCAAATGTATCCTGTCTATTATTTTGAGATGTCCACGGCCTCACCTAACTTGCGCAATGTCACTTTACGATCATTCAAGACGATTTAATGCACTTCCTTTACGATTTTTTCGTAAAGAAGCATTCGGAGCTTCTTTTGGAGTTCTGCAGCGAGGTGCGTCTTTGGTAGTTTTACGACCCATTTTAAATTCACTAAATCACCGATAAACTGTTGTTTTCGAAGGAACAAAAGTGGGATAATATTTATGCATTTGTGTATTGATTGTTATGAAGTTTTTATCATGAAACAACAATGTTTGATTAAGACGCGATGTTTCAATGTTTTCAACAATCAAAGGCGAAAGTAGCGTCACTCAAATGATTGTAGCTTGTAAACGAATAAACGAAATGTCATGAAACTTCATACATAAGCTAGTGACAGATGAGCGTCATGAAATGAGTCATGTTAATTTCCTAGTGGCGCCACTTATTGAAAAATCCCGGGACTTTTTAGGCCATGCAGTATATCAAGCCCAATACATTTTTCCTGAAATGATTCTCGGGCCTTTAAATCTTTTTTTTTAGAAACATGTCACCGCAATCATCTTTTTTCCTCAAGGTAGTGTCAGCTATGCAAGATTGCATTTGCTATGCACACAGTTTACACGTGGAAGAAGCAAACGAACTAAATGATAATACTATTAGAAATACTACGAGTGAGTGAATACTACGGGTTTTAGTTAGTATTCACTCAGTCAACTATTTTGATCGTTTTACAAAGATTTAAGAACCATAGAAAAGAACGTAATGATTGTAGGAAGGATGGTTAGGTAAGGAAGGTTTGATAACCAAAAAAAAAAACTGGTGACAGTCTTAAGCTATTGAACTCTACAGTCTTCGTGAGCGCTTTGGTTTATGTCATAAATACTTCTAATGAAATGCAGTGTTTGAACGTGTAATATAATGTTACATGCCTTGTTCGCTTTGTAGCCAACTTTGTAGATCCTTTGTACCAACATACAAAGCTGGTCTCCAAAAAATAACAATGAGCACCATGAACGACTTCAATACAAATTGGAAGCATGAGCGATCAAAGGAGCTTTAAAATCTCTCACATTGCAAAAATTTTTTGTTGAGAGGTGTTTTGCTACTATGAAACATAAAAAAGAAAAATTAATTTAATATTTCTAACGATTCCCCAACGGTCTGCCAACGATTCTGGTCAATATTTTCTGTTTTTAGTCAAGACGTTTCGGCGATTGGCCAGCTTAAGCACTTGTTATCGTTCTGCTCAGTATAAATTTTGCAGCCCTTGGTTTCGGGATTGTGTATGGTAGGAAAGTTTCGTAAGTCCTCTATGTCTTCTGTTGTGGTTTTTAAGTTTTATTTATACCACACTCTGGTTTCTCCTTAATAATTGATTTTCTATTCCGCATTTAGATTTTTTTCCTATCTTCAGTGTATTTTCGTTCTCTTTTCTTTTTTTAGTGACATCAAACCAAAATAAGAGGAATTTTTTGTGAATCCATGAATTATCTTTTATTTCTTCGATAGGACGGTATTCAAAGAAAAATAATAAAATAAAATAAAATACAAAACAAAAAAAAAGCATAAAACCCAATTCAAATATAAATCTACTATTATTTCTATCTTCTATCTCTATCTGAGCAATGACCTGGGAGTGATAGAGCTATGCTTTTTTATTTTACAATGCAAATACTGACACATTTCCTCAAAGACCGACAGCTTGTATGTTAAAAATTGGGGAGATGGGAGTAATTGGAAAGCAGATTTGATATCAGAAGTGGGAAATTATATTAGTTGTCCACATATCTGGAATGCCTCGAGGAATATGCCGAGTTTCTGAGGATTCAGCTAACGGATGAATCGCATTTGATCAGGTATTTGAATGATGTAGAATTACTGGCGGCAACGCCATTCGAACTAAGTATAAAACAGTATGAAGTGAACCAGGATATGACCGACTATGGGTTCAATTAAGCGAAGGAAGAGAAATATCAGGGCCATGATCATCGATTCAAACGAATCGATTAACCAATTTAAATCGGATAAATCAACGTGACTTTATCTTATGTTTGCCGAGTTTCTTCAAGTAAGCCAAGATGATCGTGATCGAGAACACTGAGAATATTGGAATATTAGAATATTGACTCTCAGATGCCCCTTGGATACTTATTAGATACTTGGTTGTACCAATGCTCGTGTATGCCTTCAAAAATAAACTGACGTTCTTTATAAGTAGTTGGACTGAGGATGAAGGATGCATCTGTAGAGTCTCCGCTACACACCTAAATGCCTCTGAGCCAGTTGTATTCATTGTATTCATTACATCGGGGTCAGTAGTCCTCATAGTCCAAGCTGAGTCCGGAGAGAGGGATAGTCGCTCAAGAGGAGCGATAAAGGACTCTTGCTTTGCGGAAATAAAAATGGCCAACTAAACCGCGTAGCAGTAGATAACAATTATGATCAGTGACTTGTGGCTTTGGCTGCATCAAGTACGTTATTAGACTGATTATCATTTAAGGTAACAGTTCAGCAAGCACGTACATTTTCAGTGCTCAGTCCTTTGATCTATTTCCGGAGCTTTTTTTTTTTGCTTTGAGCTGGCTTTCTATTGAACAGTTGGACCATTCCTTGCTTGTGATATGGATGGCATAGAACTCAAAAAAATTTCAATTGTGCTCTTAAGGCCTCTAGTTATTGCAGTTAAAATATTTCTCTTTCAGACATGGTGTAAGAATTCGTTCCTTTTTGGCTGCATCAGATACTGTCATCATAGCAAAATCCGGGTTAATAATAAAAGCAGAATTTTTCCTCTCTCCTTTTAGTTGAATACAATTCTTCCCCTTCTGTAGTCCCTACACAATTTATGAAGTCTTTATTCTTATGTTCTCCCTACATAAGTCAAACTTTTTTCTTGTATTTAATGAAAGATTTAGTTGATGAGTTCAGCAGTGAAGAAACTTTTATCCTTAATGATATTCCTAGTAGCGTGAAAAAAGCGGTCAGAGTTTTCTGTCTCATTTGGCTTCTCTTCTTACATGAATGTTTTTAAAGAAAAATGAGTTTTTGCGCTGGAGAGACACCTTCAAAAGTTCAAATTTAGCTCGATTGGTTTGAAGATAAACGCGAAAACAAAATCCTTTGGCTTGCATTTCACCAATTATCAAGTATTCCGCTCCAATCTAATTAACCTAGGTCGTAAATTCGACCAATAATTTTGAAGTAATTGCTAAGCAAGCGGAAGTTTGAGAGTTTCGAAGAGTTATACGAAGGTGGGGTGAAAAGTTTCCGACCTCACCAAGAAAAACGATTTTTTTAATTTTTTTTTTTTTGCTTTATTTTTTCAACATAATCTCCATCAACACTGATACATTTCTCATAACGGTGTTCTAATTTAGTTATACCAGTTTTAAACGTAGATTCGTCAAGCTCCTTAAAATACTGATTTACGACTTCGATAACTTCTTCGTTGTTCTCACTCTTTTACCTTCAAGCAATTTTTTAAGGTTAAGAAACAGGTAATAGTCGCTGGGGGCTAAGTCTGGAGAGTAGGGAGGATGCGGCATCAATTCAAACTTCAATTTGTGGATTTTGGACATGGCAACAATCGACGAATACGCTGGTGCGTTATCGAGATGAAACAAAATTTTTTTCGTTTAATTTGCACCTCATGCTACAAACGTTGCAATAATTCTGCGTAGTATTGACCAGCGATAGTCTTACCCTTGTCAAGGTAAGCAATGTATATAATTCTTCTCGTATCCAAAAAACAGTAGCCATAACCTTGTTTGCCGGTAAAATTGTTTTTGCCTTGCTTGGGGTTGGTTCCACCTTTCCAACCCACTGTTTTGACAGTTCTATAATTTTTGAATCGATTCAAAGATATTGTAGAATGCAGCAGAGACTCTACACGTGCGTCATTTGTTCTGACTGCGACCCCTTAATAAGAATGTCAGTTCAATTTTGGTGGCATACAGCACTGATTCAACCGTGCTTTACTCTTTGGCCTGTTGGACCTTTGTACCCTACCGGAACCGTCAATACTACTTCTTCTTCTTTAATGTAGACCTTACATTCTTATGCGTAGATCTACAGAAAACTGTCAACTATTGAAACCCAGAAAGGATTTCACAAGAAAAACATCAGTTTGCAAGAATATGATTGATTTAGGACAAATGTTGTGATGCTTCTATGATTGCATTGAGTTTCTTTTGCAGCTTTATCGATAGTTTCCCTGGAAAAAATTAGTTCTCAGACTTCAACGTGGCGGAGATTATTCTTTCCAATAGTGGTTTCAATGATTCCTTGCAAATGTTGTACGAGGTTTTAAGCTTGGGCTCTTAATAAAGTGGTGCAAATTTTAATGAGTCCTTTTTTACAATCTAACTTCATACCGGTAGTGTAAAAATAGGTAAGTCATCGGCGTTCGCCACTTTGAAGCTCTATTTTCATGACTAAACCGTAACCTGACAGAAGATATTCCATAATTTTTGAAATCTCAAAACTTTTGTCTGGATCGCGATCTTATTTTTTTCAGTATTTTTCAGTAATCTAAAAATTTGTCTACCACTAAGTTTCTAATTCGAATTGTCCTAGTACTAAAAAACCCAAACACATGTTATAAAATTACAGGCAATGAAAACAGATCTCCTGTAGAAAATGATCATATCAAAATTGTGCAGGCCACCGGACATGTGACCAATCTAAAGAGTTTATTTTGGCTACGCGTCAATGACTTACAACCAGGCGTGATGCACCGAGAAAACTCTTAACGAAATGACGCTTCGTTTCCTAGGATAAAATGCACTTCAGCCTTGTTTGTGTTAGTTACAAAATATCAACCTCAGTCTATAATTTAGGAATTATGTTTATTTAACTTTAGAGTATCTGAGTTTTGAGGTTGAAGGAATTTCATCTTCTTTTTTGACACGATTTTGGATTACGTCAATTTTTTAATATTTACCGACGATTTGACTGAGATGAAAACCAGGTGACTCTGTGTTAGCAGACTTCAAATCACGAAAAATAATTACAAAATTTCAATTTCAGCTTTTCAAAAATATTCAAAATGTGGAAAAAACCATGACAGTGGCGTTGAAACGCTGCAAGCTTCAAACTCCCTCAGCTTCAGTCGTACCTGCATAGGACTACCAAACCATCAAATGTGCTCTATAACTACATAAAAAGGATTGATATTTGGGTGTGAAATGTTACCTCTGTAACTCGTGTGAGATTTTAAAAGTCAAGTTCTGCATTCGTAAATTTATATTGGAGCCAATACTCTGGGGTGCTCTGAAAAGAACTTCTTTGTGTTATGATTTATACTCCGAAACAAATTCGAAATAACCAATTTAGTTATTTGATAAAAAGAACCTCAAATATCTTTGCAAATGTGAACATTGTTCCTTAATGGTAGATAGCTATGATCTCCACGACCACATTGACATGCGCTGGAATTCCTAATTTGAGTCTTGTTTGTGCTCTGTTCTTTGTAGCGTCCTGACAGTATGTTTGGTGTCTTTGATTATAATCAAGGTTAAGATACCCCAACAGGTATTCACCTGATTTTTCTTCATATTCTGGCCAATCACCAGCTGCTTTATTCCGGGTCTTTGCAAGGATAATATAAGACCACATTCCGAAAACTATTTTGACTAAAGCCAGTTTATTTTCATATGCTTTTACTTATCTTGAAGTAAGTATTGTGTGGATTCACTGTAACCGTGACTTCCAGTAATTACTGAACCAAAAAATTCAGCAAACGCTAGAATTTCAAATACTGGAAAGACATTTTTTAAGTTAATCCAAATAAAGACGCGACCACAAAATTAAAATCTCATTAGTCCAGATCCTCGGAATTCCTGCTTTACTGCGACGAGAAACTCCGGAACTAGTTAACAGAAACCGATTTATGAAACGTCGACTGTCGTAATCTGAGCTTGGTATTATTTTGCGAGATAATCAAACTTAGGTATAAAATGTGATTATTTTCATTAGCGTAAACAATCAAAACACTAATAAAGCTTCTAGGACAATATTCTTCCATTATACTTTTCAGCGGTCGTGAAAAAAGGCATCAACACCGTCTACTATCATCAAATGCTTGAAAATCTGTTCTTGATTTCATAAATGTTTGTGTGTGCATAAAGGATTCCAATTAAGCAGTACAAAATTCAGGCACGTTTTCATTCTATACCGTCATTGACAATGCTTTATTGTTTTGTTGTCAGGCAGCAATTCATCAAAGAAAATCCTGTTTTAATGTTACTCATTATTTCGTCGTTGTATATTTATAATGATTTCTTTTTCACTGAGCAGGCTCCGATTTGAGATCCTGTCACGGAAGGTTGCTTAGTGCAAATGACAAACGTGAAACAGGACTATATGCTCTGCAAGATGGTTTTTGTTTCAGAGAAACTTTCAAACGGTATCCATAATGTGTCCCAGTTTATTGCGTTGTTAACTGCGCGACAATAGAATAGGATTACTACAGGCTTAGGGCCGTCTTGGAATGACTGAAGCAAAGTACGTAAAGCAAAGTCTAGATAATGGAGGCACCGGGCATACAACACAACAGCAAGAATGTATTGAAATTTATTGAGCAGCTGTAAGAATATTCGTCAGTTGAAAACATATCCGTTTGGAATTGATGGGATGTAATCTAGGACTAACTCTAGTTAATTTTTAACTCCAGATATATTTCCTTTCTTTATTTTCTTTTCTTCAAATCGTTTACTAGTTCCAATTCAAGAATTGATAACTTCTGTAACTTCAATCAGTTTGACTGTCACACAAAGCCTTAGGGAAATCTATCCTTTCGAACGTATCGAATCAAAATAAAAACCCGTCACTTTTTGTGCTTGAATGAGCAATTATTAAATTGTCAAGAGGAAAGTTCTTTCTGGAACTACTATCCTGTGTATACAAGTCTAACTCGTGTGGTATACAATTACATTCTCGTTTAAATTTTAGATGCGTATAATACTAACAACATTTATTGGGGCACTGACTGCTTTGTGGTACAAATCTCATTTATGGATCTCCTTTAAAAATCCTTTCTATTTTAGGATACACCACAAAGAAGAGCTATAGTAAAAGTTTTGTCTCAGGTCTAGTAGAAGAACCCGAAAATGTTGCATGTATACCAAAAACGATTTCATAGAATGCCAATGCGGGAGCTAGAAATAAATCCCTCGAGCTCTTGCAGATAATATCCTAACTCACAGGATGGATGGATTGAAACCCATAAAAACGTGTTTTAATCTTGACGCTGTAATTTATTGTTGCTCTTCCGAGAAAAACCTTTACCTTTTATTGTTCACATCACATCTGGAAAACATCGTTTTTTTTCAAATGGCTACCAAAAAATCTCCTGACGTTTGTATTCACTCTCGCCATTTTCGTTATGGCTGTCTGAATGTTGAAAGGCAAAGCGCAGAAAATCCTTAAACGAATAGATTTCCTCAAGACTTCAACTTATCCTACTTCCTTTAAGAGATAACAGCAAATTTATGAAAAATATATGAACCTTTCACCTGCTTCTAACAAAATGTAAATGTATATTCATAGTGCTCAATGTGTGTGTGTTTAGGTACATATGCATATACTAACACACAAATCAGCAAGAACAAACTTGGCTTTAGTTGCCTAAATATTTTCTCGGCAAGAATGCTTTCGCTTCTTTTCAAACATTTGCTTTTTTTGTCTGTTACGTGGAAAATGTGTCTCCTGTTTGAATTGTGAATGGTTGATCCTAGCACGAATATACACGGTCGTAATGGGAAGAAGCATCAATGCTTCCACATGTGTAAATATGCGGGCTGGAAACATAAAAGTTCATTGAAGGGAAACTAGGGAAGTGCCAAGAAGAACGAAATGCTGGATTAGATAAACAAGGATTGCGTGATGACGAGGGTGTTCAAGAATGGACGAAATAAAGAGGTGGATGCAATGTTAACGCCATTTTTCGGAGAGCTATTCGTGTTTGTGTCTTCTTATTTTTTCTGCGTTTGTTAAGGGTCGAATTAAATTATGCAAATTCAGACCTTTTTCCACAAATGTCCTTTATTTCTCCTGTCTAAATGAAATAAAATGAAATTATTTCACTTTTAAAATCCCTCACGTTCTTCTTTCTGCAGACGCCATAGAAATATATTATTTTAAAGCTGACATAATTTCCGTGAACGCCTTTTTGGGGGACAATCACCTCTGTAAATATATCTTCACATTTACCATGCCAAAATGATTAGAATCAATTCCAAAAGACCATTTCCAGCAAGTCAGGCCCATGAACGCACATATGAAAATCAATATTCGTGAACGAAATTTCTGTTTCTTTGACGTTGTAAATTTTAACGACTTTTATAAATTGATTAAATGAGGACTTATGTCTGTATTGAATCTGCTCAGGGCGTTATGAAGTCCTTCAGAAAAACATATTCCGGGCTATTATTGATAATCCACAAATAACTTTATAAGGACAATTTATATAATAAATACTATTAATAATAGTATTCATCATGAATGCTATTCTGCTTTGTTTCTTGATTTTATTAAAACCACCAAACAGTCACCCTTCTAAAAGTCTTAACGTTTCCAGCCACGCAAAAGGAAGTACTCATGTTGCTCTTTGCCCTGCAGCACGTAATATTAAAGCTTCAGATTTCTAACATCGTAAAATCTTAACATAGTCATCAACAAGCGTAAACATAAAAAACAAAGTCTCAGTCAGACGGATGCAATGGTATCAGTAAGTAGAATTTGTTGGAGACACAACATGAAGACGACGGTGACAGAGATGGACATTAGCATTCTTTTAATTTATCTTTATTCTTGGAACTTACTTCTTTTCTTTTATTCATTCACAATGACTCACATGTATTATTATGGTCATATATATTAAAACTCGGAAAGCTAACCATCGTGATGGTCATCGTGGCGTCGTTTTATTTCTTAGCTCTGTATCTTGCAAGCCTGTCCATCTTCCAAAGCTCTCTCTCTTGCAAAGCTTTGTATCTTGCAAAGCTCGCTTAATTTACTGGATGGAGTATTCATTTCTCTAACCTTCGAAGTGAGACCGCTTTTTAGAATTTATGATTTGGGAGTATGTTGAGTAAGATGTCGTAATAACTGATTGAGTGGCTTCGCTCGATTTATTTGTTACAATATTGTTAGCCTTAGCAATCATATTCTTATGATTTAATATTATTACCAATAATCAAGTTTCGTGCCTTGAAAGGTATCGAGCCAATACAACACAAGTTTTCATTGTTGCAAACGCAGTAATCTTGAAATCCTTCACTTTTCAATTTTCTGTATGATTTGACCGAAGTTTTTATATATTATGTTTGCTAATTTGCATTGTTTCAAAGTCTCAAATTCCAATTATTGATTCGAGTGTTTGCAAATTTCCAAGAAACTCAGAAAAGTCTTATTATTTTCCATTTTTACGTTGAAGTTTTTATTATGGAACAGACAGCTATATCAAGAATGTATACATGGCATGAAAAATAAATGGATATGTTGAAAACAAGCCGACCATGAATGCCGACCAAGAATTACCAACGATAGTATCAGCCTTGTCGAACAACTCCTTGAGTGTCTGATAAGCAATAATAGTTGATAAACATCTTGAGTGTCTATCTCAGGTCGATATACATTCTAGAATCATTTTTGACAGTACTGTATAGCAGCTAGGTCTTTAAGCTACGTGCCAGAAGTTTCCTTAGATTTTGGCATCTTTGCAGTAATAAACATCGCGTACACGTTTTCCTTGATATAAATTTCAGGAATATCGTTCAGGATGTCTATCAAAAATTATAACATATATCATGAATTGTTACCAAAATTGACAGCATATTTGTGATTTTATTGGTCAGCGATTCGAATTTTGCATGATGTTTTCAGTTCTAACGTAGACAAAATGGATAAGATAAGTTCCTAGCGAATTCCTACTCCTCCTGAATTCCTGGAACAGAAATACTATTTTCACATTAAATTTATCACGTGCAATGAAATTTTCGGAGACTATTATCACCATGAGAAGATCCAACCGACTGAAGGAATAGGAACAGAAATGGGAACCTCGGCACTTATGAGTGAGGAACTAAGTGAATACTCATTAATCAGCTGCTAAAATTCTCGTTGCGATGTTTTTCTGAAAAGCCTGGCTAGTTGCACCTTATTTGTCCATGTTTACTGGACAATTTATACACCCTATTACAGCAACTTTATCAGAAAGTTAAGCCGAGTTTATATTCTAAAAGGCACGCCCTACCAATGAGACAAATTAAACTTCTTTATGACAATGCAACCCTTACCAAAGTCGAACAGGAAAAATGTATCTAGCATATGCTTGAAAACTAAATCTTAAGTCCTGCGATTTTCATCTTTGCGGTCTTCTCAAAGGAGATCTCAGAAGTGAGAATAACAACAAAGATTTTTTTTCAAAGTATTCACCTGCTACTCTGTCAGATTTTTCAGATCTTTCTATTGGCTCTTTATACCTTCGCACAGAGTTACTTCTTAAGTTTTGGTAACAGATAATAATTACTGAGAGCCAAGTCAGGAATTTAGGGTAGGTGATCCAAAATATGAAAGGCCAGCTTGCGCAGGACAGACAACGCAACACGAACACTTGGCAACACGCGCGTTATCGTGTAAGGAAGGGACACGTTTGGTCAGTTTTCCTCTTTTATACATTTTTTCAAGCTCTATCTGATTGAAGCGTAGTATTCTCTGGCTATGGAGACGAACCTGTACGAGGGTCATTCAACAAGTACTTAGCCTCACTGCCCAATGGCGCTGCTATTACAAAAGCTTACCATCGTGCAGTACATTCTTTTAGTAGCATACTGTCAAAGTTCCAGTCAATTCTCTTCATTAGTTTTGTTTTGATAGCTTTTCGAAGCGAGCGTGTCGGTCGATTGTACAGAAATGGGATAAGAACAATATAGTTTGGTGATTAGATTCTTGTTTTTGCAAAGAAAAATTTACAGCGAAATCAAAGATCGCTTGGATGCTGTGTACGGTGAATCTTCTCCGAATCCGTCAAGAATTAGTTCAACGAGTTTGTTCGTGGCCGCACATCGGTTTTTGATGAGCCAGGCCCAGGTGCCCTGAAAACGGCTACTACGAAGAGAAATTTTTTAAAAAATCCACGATTTTATGTTGGCAGAGAAGGTTCGCGAGATAGCTGAGCCTTTAGACATCGCAGAAGGAACGGTGAATCATATTCTACACGAAAAACTGGGCATGAGAATGCTGTCAGCGCGATGGGTACCACGTTTGCTCACACCGGAAAATAAGTACAACTGTGAGACCACATCGACGACATGTTTGGTGCAATCCAACGGAGTTCTTCCGTCGTTTCGTGACCGTCAACGAAACATGGATTCACTGGTACACAGCAGAGATCAAGGAACAGTCGAAACAGTGAACTTCACCCGACGGACGTGCTCCGAAGAAGGCGAAGATTGTTCGATCGGCCGGAAAGGTCATGACCAGCGTTTTCTGGGATTCAAAAGGTTTGATCCACATTGACTTCCTCGAGAAAAGTAGAACAATCACGGGGTGCTACTATGCTGACTTATTGGGCCGATTCGACATAGAGTTGAAGAAAAGCGGCCCCATTTGGTGAAGAAAAAAGTGTTGTTCCATCACGAAAACGCGCCGGCTCACACCTTCGCCATAGCCATGGCCAAATTGGTCGAATCACGCTACAAATTGCTGAACCATCCACCATACTCTCCAGATTTGGCCCCCAGTGACCATTTTTTGTTCCCAAACCTGAAAAAATCACTCGCCGGGAATAGGTTTGGGTCGAATGAGGAAGTCATCGCCACCACGGAGGCCTATTTTGCAGACTTCGAGAAAACATATTTTTTGGAGGGGTTGAAAAAGTTGAAGCACCGCTGGGCCAAGTATATCGAGCTTGAAGGAGATTATGTGGAAAAATAAATTGACACTTTTCCAAAATTTTCGTTTTTCCTTTGTAGGCTAAGTACTTGTTTAATGCCCCTCGTATTGTCGCACTTTGTTTCCAGTTACATATCAATTCAATTGTGCATCCTGGTCTTCACCTTCAGGAGATTGAGGAGTTTGATCGCCGGTAGTTGAAGGAGTACTGATTCGATTAAGATAAACTTGGTATTGACCGTGTTATCCCCTGTTAATTACATTTTCTAATGACAAACGCTTCCATTGGCGAACTCAAAAACGCACTCTGAACTTTGGGGGCTTAATTTAATAACCCATCTAATCCACCCAAATTTACTTTCTATAATTTAAAATTGAAAAGAATTGAGACTGTTGCGTTTGCATTGATGCAAACTTCGGACATCTACTGTCTTAAGGATATGGTCATTGATCTGCGCCCTTGACCAAAGTTGGGCATACCTCTATGCTTAATGTTAAATGTTTGTAGTATTCTCAATGCTGCTTTGAACAATTAAGATGAGATGAAGCTTGATCCAATACTGTTGGATGAAGGACCTCAATTCACACAACATTAAAACGTCTGAGCTCGAATAGAATAAAATACTTTTTGTTTTTCCGATGTGTGTTTGTGCTGATTGAATTTTCTTATTTCACCATCAATATAAATATCGTCCTTATGATCAACACTTTCATTCATCTAGTTTCTGAAATGCGGAACACGATTTCTAATTTCAGTTATTTATGATGGATCAGTCTATATTAAATGTCTTCTAGGAAGGAAAAAAAATTACTCAGCATCCTGTATTCTATTTCACCTTCTAAAGTAAACAATAATCCCTAATAAATGATTTAGGAAATTTCATCCTTAATCTTAATAATTACAATCGTAATAAAATGGCACCTCAATCTTACTTAATTTTCACCATTAATTACTCGTTTTGTCCACAATCATATCGAAATCTGTATAAATGGGACTAATTTCCGGCGATTTCTATGGTTGTCTCGATGTCCTTCTGTACATTATATTCATGAGCTTTTATCTTTGCACAGCTTAATTTTGTGCTCGAAGGCTTATTTTATGAATGGCTTGACTTTGTTCTGAACATCAATACCTCTCATTTAGTTGAATAGGAAGCATGTCCTTGATTCGACACGAAATATTATCAGGAGTAATATTTTGCGTTCATTCTTTGAGATGTAGTAAGAAGCTTACGTGGTTGTCGTGGTGGCGTTTTGGCAATTTTGGACTATTTCTTCGTCATTAACTCTGTTGGCTCCAATTCTAATTTTAAAATACGTGACGTTATTGCACTTCCGCCAGAAAGACTCAAAATACTCTCCATCAACGTGAGGACAGTCAAAGCTTTTCTTTTATATCCTGTGAAAGTACTCAGCATTTTGCTAACGATATTTTTTTCAAAAGTGTAAAATTATCTCCAGCTAGGGAGCAAGTTAAGTCCTTATAGCAACTAAACAAAGTAATTGCAACCGCAGCCAATTATAACTATCCTTGTTTCTCTCTTAAAGAAACAAGCAACTCAAAAACATGTAGTATGAGGTGTGGCCAGGATAATAATTAGTCTGTTCACATTGTTACCATTTACGGGTCAAACAATTTACAATGTAACATAAGCGCTCCTTCATAAACAAGGCCATGAACTATCAAGAGGTGACCATTGACATTTGCAAAGTAATTTTGCTCTGTTCTATAAAAAACACAAAATATAGAAACCATTGAGAGTAGTGCAAATTGTTTTCTTCCTTCCTTCCTTCCTCCCTTGCTAGTTTAAAGCCTTGAGAGCAGAAGAACTCTGTGGCCTATATTTTGACATGTATTCCAAAGTGCTTGTACATGTTTGCACGCCCGCAGGTAGAAAATGATTCTCCGCTAAATGATGGAGGATAGAGAAGGAAAGGAGTAAAAAAATGTAAGTGCAAAACCTTGCAATTTGTACATGTATCCAGCTTAACACTGTGAAGTGCTACCTTGCTACAAGTAGCCAATTCCAAACCTTGGAATGCATGACCTGTATGTCTTTCTTCTGTTTCCATAGAGTTCAAGTGATACCATCTATTGGCCAGGACTCGGTGATTCTGTTAGTTCTCATTTGAAAATAATTCTATAGCAATAATTAGATCGAACTTTTGTATGCTTTTTCTCCGCTTTACTTTGTTATTTCCAGTCCTGGTAATTGGAATTTCTATTAAGCTACAAAAGGAAGAAAGCGAAATGTAAAAATTTAAAAGGATTTTTCAAATAACCTGTGACAATGAAGCTGTGACCTTCTGATTTTACGAGTAGAACCTTATGTTGAAACCAAATTAATCAAAAAAATATATGTTAAAAATGTGCATCCCCTTTCCACATTTTCCCCTATATAACATTTTTATCTTTAACATCTTTAACTTTATTTATTTTTTCAAAATGTATTCTTGTAACTATCGTCCTAAACTTGCCAGTTACGAAGATACTGCCAAAAGATAGTTGTCTGACGTTTCCATCGTTGCAAACGCCTTTTTGAATAGTTTTAATGAAATTTTTCTTATTTCTGTTGGTTATTTTGACTCCATGGATACTTTTCTAGTTTTTCAATCCAGTAAAAATGTCGTTAAGTGTCAAAATTGAAAAAAAATGGGACTGTCTTGTTTGCCACGATGGAAACGTCAAACACCTCAAGGAGTAATATTCAATAACTGCGCAAAAAAAGGAACTGTGGGTTGACATCTTAGAATGAGCAAGAATAACATTGAAAAATTATCGTACTAGGTGATTAAATCGATGCACGCAGTCGATCCAACCGTCGGGTAGTCCTTCTAGTGACGCTGGACATAAGGAATGCTTTCAACTCCGCTAGATGGACGGACTCTTTCCAAGTACCAGAATATCTGATGCGGATAGTTCGAATTACCTGAAGAATCGCAGCATGATCTACGACACGGCGCAAGATCGACGGAGAATGCTAGTCACATCAGGTGTGGCCAAAGGCTCCATCCTTGGTCCGGACTTGTGCAACGTCTCCTACGACGGACTTCTCAAACTTGAACTGCCGGAGGAGTCGCGACTGATCGACTATGCAGATGAAGTTGCGGCACTAGGGGCTGGCCGCACAGTTGATCAAGCGCAATTAGGGCTAAATGTGCTAATGCACCGGAAAGAGAAACTGAAGCGGTCTTCCTGACCAAGAAGCGGATCCCTAGAGTAAGAATGGTTCGAGTCGGAGACACATTAGTAGATTCAAACTATCAGTTAAGTATATGTACTTGTTGATAGACTCTCAGCTGAGTTTCTCAGAGCAAATCAAGGCAACGGCTAACAAGGCAGCAATAGAGGTCTCGGCAATGAGTCGACTAATGTTCAATCATGGGGGACCTAGTCCTATAAAAAGGCGACTGCTGATGAGTGTCGTACAATCTAAGCTAATATGGAGCAGAGATATGGAGTGAAACTCTCAACATCCAACTGCACCGAAAATGGCTGGCACAGGTGCAGAGACAAGGAGCACTGCGGATCGCATCGCATACCCATCGCTCTCCTTGCTAGAGAGCGCAAAAGAATCTACCTCCGAAGGCACGACAGTAATAAAGAAAAAGTTGCTTGCGATTAAAAACGATGCACTCTAGACCTATGGCAACAATCTTGGGAGCGTAAGCTAAAAGCAAAATGGACTGCGCGGTTCATCACCGATTCCAGATCGTGGCTCAGTCGAATGCATGTTGAGACTGACTTTTACCTGACCTAGCTATTGCGCGGACACGGTTGTTTTCAGTCATACTTCCACAAGATTCGCAAGTTAAGGTTTTCAGATAGCATACTCTGCTTTAGGGAGAAGGATTCCCCAAAAAGTGGAAGAGCTCACAGAGAGTGGAACGCATACTTGATCGGCTGGAGCTGTCAACGGTGGAGGGTTTCCTTCCAAAAAACCCTCCTCCTATTTTCCTCCCCGCTGAAGAAGTAACCCCTTTAACCCGAAGGTGCCAAAAAACGTAAAATTGGGAGGCCTAGCCCGAAGAACTGTGCCAAATGGTTCCAGGCTAGGCACTCTGGTTGACAGGGGAGGTATTTAGTCGGTATTCCAGTAGATTTGTTTTGCCACTGGGAGTCCGACACTCAGGGCATAAATAGCCTTCACCTCCCTGCCCAAAAAAAATTGCTGTTCGATAGGAATAATCATCACCAACACATTCAGCTTGTTCAACCATGTTTCTAAGTTGTGATGCAAACTCTCTAACATACTAACTCCTCATTGCTTTCCAAGTCCTCGATAGTAATACTGTGTATAATTATAGCTCTCCAGTTTGTAGCTTTGATTGAGTACGAAGTAATCTCGGGGATCAATTCTGGAGCCGCTAACTTCATCCGTTTTCGAAACATCAGTGTAGGTTTCGAGTTCACTTCCAGATGTAAAATCCTACAGCTTTACTTGCTCTTCTTTGGTCAGTATATGAAATCTGTAACGGACTATTTTCTATTTATTTTTCTAGTTCCATTTTAACTCAACGAAGGAATCCTCTCCATTCGTTTCAAAATGTAGATATGCTGCGTTAAGACGTAATTACTCCTTTTATGTATTTAAGTTTCATGCTTCGAATGGATGCGTCTCTAAAGACATCCATTGCAGCAGTTTCTGTGGTCCTAATAGCACCTGTGATTCCCAAGTAGACGATTACCTGGATTCTTTTTCGTTTATAAAGGCTCTCTTCTGAAATTTTGGTCACAACACTAATGCTTCGTACGCAACTAGTGGTCTTTTTACTATTATACAGAAACTGTGGGCGATTTGGAGCTTTAAGACTCATTTGTTTCCCAAAAGTGCTGTCATAGAGAAGAGTAACGAACAACGCTGTGGATCTCAGGTTGACTTTCCCTATTGGAAAGTCAGAACTTTCAGTTCAGAGTTCAGTCAGAACCGAGAACTGTTCACTGATCAGTGATCATAGCGAAAGTATATTCTTACACTTGTATGTCATGTGTGTTACGTTGGATATATAAGTAACTACGCTGTGGTAATGATATCATGAGCACACGTTATCATCCCTCAACCCTTCCAGATAAACTCATTAAATTGTTTTTGATTTTTGAACTTTTGAATAATTTTTTCCAAGTTAATTTTACTAGTTGTGATTGATTAACATCGTGTCGTTGCTCTTGTTTTTCCTTTCATAGTTGCCGCATTTTTCCTACGTTCTTTTTTTCATTTGTTTGTAGCTGAGTCGCCCAGTCGCTCAGCCGCTTAGATATTTCATATCTTTCAATAATGGTGACGACTCCTTCATGTTTTATATTTGAAGGTATAGACAACACCTTCTATGTTGAAGAAGGTCACCAATGTGCAATCTTTGATGGCAAGGTTTCCTTCTATTCTGTATACTACATCATGTGGCACCGTCTCTGTTCAGTGCCCTTGAAAGGTATCCATAGTCGCTGGGACACGGACTTTGAATTTTTAGGATACTCTTTACCTGGCTATCTGTGAGGCACTCCATGCTTTCAACATAAAACCGATTTATCTGAAGGCTCTAAAGATTGTTTCCTTAGAGTGAAAAAATTGCAAACTTCAGACGCCTTTGAACGGATGGCTTATTTTTGCATTGTGGTGACTGATTTTTGGTGACCTCGGTATGAAAAAAAGAGCCTCTCTCTGAAGGCATATTGCGCCGTATGAAGGAATGTTTTTATTTCTTTTTTATGAGGCCTCTTATTAGTTTCACCAAGATTCTTATTGTGATATCCAGTTTTATAAGCATGATCGGATACACTTTGTAGGTTCCTGGTGATTTGGATAAGTCGAAGCGAATAATGGCTCATAGAACCTTAACTTTGTCTGCAATGCCTCTTAACAGACGGTCATGGTAAGGAGTCGGGTTGATTATCTATTTCTCTATAAGTCTAAGTTGCGTACGGTTGACTGTGCGCTCAGCGACAATATCAGCATAGCCAACCAAGCGAGACTCATTTGAAAGCTCAAGCCGTAAGAATCCGTCAAAGGAGATGTTCCGCAGGACCAGGCTGAGGATGGAACCCTGAGCGATACGTGTAGTCGACTTTGGACATGCTTTTCACTTTCGAGGATCCATCCTAGCCTTGCAGCGTATTGTCCATCCGAGGTAAATTGCGTTAATTCATGCCAAGTCCATTGTCTGCTTCAGAACCTGAGGTGCGCACCTGATTATGATCAGGCACAAGATTCAGGCGATTAACACGAAATTCATTTTTTTTCATCCTTTCAAGAACTATAGTAACATTAGTTTAACTTTTTTGACGGTGATTCCTTGCTCTGAATGAGTAGCAAACATGGTACTCAACTTTTGCACGTATCAGAGCAACACGTTCGTTACCACCACATGTTTTCTTAGGGTAGTTGGTAACTACCCTAAACATTTTACATAATTTTGTACAACATAGAACTACATGTGATCGTTATTAAAATTATAGTAATAATATAAAGGATAATGATAGAAAGGTTAAGCAAGGGCCTCACCATTATGAAAGTTGAAATAGTTGACGATATGTCATAGAAACTCAATAGTTCAACTGCAATGACAGGATCAACTGAAAAAAACTCAATCTTTCCCGAAGTTGTGGATATTTTTGATGAATGAAAACAGTAGAGCAAGAGCCAGTGTCCGCCAGGAACATGTCGTCATACAAAAGCTGGAAATCTTTCTTTGCAATTGTTGCCTACCATGTAACAACGTCTGAATACGATTAACTTTTAGTTGTGGTGGCTTGAAAGATCACAGGATTATGTAAACGTCATAGTATGCTAAAAGCTGAGTTTTTGACATTTTGTATGAGGTATTGTTCATGTTGAAAAATTCATGTGCTTTGAGTGATGGAATCTTCAAGCAGACATCTTCAAAATGCAAACGATTTGGTCAATTGACGTCATTTTACAAAGCAGAAATTTGTAATTGTTTGAAATGCAGCTTTTGGTGTAAACACTAAGGCAAAATGCGTGCAAGTGAATGCAGTTCAGGTAGTTAAATGAACTGATTGGATAATTGCACTCCAAGATATAGGTATTGAAAACATGCAGTTATATATCCTTTTGGAAAGGGTGTAAATTTTGGTTCAGATAAATGATACTTTAATCAGAGAATCCTACGCTATTTCAATCAAAGTTGTCGGTGCAAATTGCACTTTTTGCATTCCATGCAACGTTTTCTCTACTTTTCATTACAAATCACTCAATTATTACGGGGTCATCCCTGCCACATACCCTTCATATCGAGCTGACATTGATTCAGATGAGTAGCGCTGCAAAACTGACTGCTGACGCTGACTGAGCAAAAACAAGGAAACAACAACTTCCTGAAGTGCAACATAATCTAAACGAAGCAAGTCTTCCATATGTACCCACTGATGTTTACACCCCTTTATAAATTGGAACTTACAATCCTGAATTTTGGATGTTTTCGTCCTCTAGAATGTTTCAATAATCTGTTCACGTGTCAAAAATGGCCATCATACCAATCAATATCTTCAAATCTACCGTTCCTAAGTGAACTTAACTGGGACTACAAGTTTTTGATTGAATATTATAAATTCATTGAAATTTCATTTCGTTCACTTATATCTCAATAGCCAGAATGCTTCCAGCTAGTATCACTGTCGATTGAGTATTAAAGTCCCAAACTTTCACCTTGAATCCATCATGCATAAGTGGTAAGACAGGATATATCAAAGTTTATCTGCTGGGACAGTTACAGATTATAACTCACAAGTTTTTTCCCATTTTTTTTTCCAAACTTTTACCAAAACAGGACAAACAATAACAAAAATATCCTTACTTTCATAAGTTTCTTTTAGGGGTTTTCATTGGAAAAGGGAAAACATGAAAATACTTTTGTATTTTCTTTCCTTTTATCGATCTATTTTCTGTAAACAATAATTTGTGTGTTGATAAAGTTAAAGCGAGTAACTTTATTCAAATGATTCAGTATTTAAAGGGAAGATTTATTTGAAGACAGGAATATTTAAATTTTGTCAACAACATCAAACGATTATTTACGAGTTTTTAATCCGGAATATATCAATCTGAATATTTTTATAAGCGAATTTCGAGATTTATTGATCTTTTTAGAGCCCAAGTGATACTCTTTCATGTTTCATGTGAAAGCATTCGCCCATGAAAAGCACAATCAATATCGTCCTGGTTCGCCTTCCATACAAAAACATTCTATATACAGAGTGTCGTGAAAGATTCTTGAATTTGTTTTTTCCCAAGAAAAATATAAGTAGTAAACATAAAGCAGTTTTTGGGAACAACACAAATCATAAACTATAAATTATTTGACTAATATAATGTACTATCGTTAGAATTAATAGAAACACGTTGAATATTTTTATATTAGCTTGTATTTTTTATTTTACTACAAATATATATTTCGGCTACTACTTGCAGCCTTCCTCAGTGCGTATCCAACTAAAGAATGTTCCTCAATTTCTTCCTTATTTATAGCGTACATGTAATTACCTACTTCTTAACCTAAACGATATTTTTATTACTTATAATTACTCATAAATATTTGAACAGCCAGGTATACCCGTTCCCTTGGTCCGCGTTGAGTAGACTCTCTCCTCTGTTTTTGTAGATCTCGATACTCTCTTCTACATCCAGTTTCCTCACATCCCTTGTGCTGCGTATGATTTTCGCGTCTCCTACGTCGATCCTGTGGTTTTCCGCTGTTATGTGTTCCGCTACTTTCGACTTAATTTCCGCTAGCTTACCTGCTTTGATGTTCTTCTTCGCTCTGTTTGCCTCACTGATGTGTTCTGCCGCCCTTATCTTCACTGATCGTTTTGTCTGCCCGATGTATTTTTTGTTGCAATCCTTGCAGCTGATTTCGTATATTCCACTTTTCTCCATTTTATTTATGCTGTCCTTTGTTGTTCTAGCTAATACTAGCTAATAGAAAAATATTCAACGTGTTTCTATTAATTCTAATAACATTAGCTGGAAAGCTCAAAAAATTAAAAAAAAAAATTAACATTGAAGGATGGTACTATCGTTGTTGTACGTTGTTTTCTATACACCATCGACTTTTTTTGGACCTTTTTTTCCATACTTTGAAGCAATTAAGACCCATTCGGCTTTCAGGTGCTCAATCTTTTGATGTGTTTGTTGGGGTCGAGTTACAGTTATATACAGTGTCCCTTAACCAGGGCCATAAATTTTTAATTAAGTTGAGCTCTGGTGTGTTTCCTAAACAGTTCAGCCACACATATCCTAAATGGTAAAATACTCATAAGTTCTTAAGTCCGTAAGCGCTCTGGCTCGATTTTTTATCAGTGTCTCTTATTCTACATTCAAAAACTTTTCTCAGTTCTCCTAGACATTCTGCATATCCAGTAAGAATATTAGCTGTGATACTTTCCTTGTTCACTGACGCTTTCTTTTTGACAAAGTCAAGTTTGTTCTTATCACTCTACTGACGTTGGCAGCTATTCCATTTCGATCGAATGTCAAACTTGAATTTCAAGGGTTGTCTATGGATTGCCTGAGCTATTTTGTAGGGCCTTACGTACCAATTTAACAATGATTCGTCCGAAAACAAAGCGCTGGCTCTAAGAAATTATATGAGTTCGTTATCAGCTGTAGAGATTGCGTTTTTGAGTTGTTTTCAAAATCTTAACCAATATTAGATGCTAGTGGCATTCTCTGTTGTCGATATCGTCTACAAACCCAATAAGTTGATGGAATATATCCCTGGGTCACCATTCTTGGACCTTTTTGATATCGTTGAATTACCGGGAACATTTTGATAGGTAGGGTAACAACACTTGGTTTATTCTTCCTATGTTTTGGATCTTTATTTATTTTCTCGGTTTCTCCTCCTCAATTTTTTAAAAATTGTGTTCATTGAAATTTAGTGTTTCAGACGTTAGTCCCTATTGGTAGCCCTAAATGTTAATAAAAATGCACCAAAAATCTGTATGTAATACTTGCTTGATGGTAAGAAGACTTACAGACAAGTTACATTGCCGAGTTTTTACCATAGTCTGAATCTATTATCTTGTCAAAACCAGAACCAAAACCAGATTTTATAACCACTTTTTGATGTCAGTAACAGGTGACATCAAAATCATCAACAAAATAATCAATAAGAAATTTCAAAATTTCTACCCAACTACTTTGATTGCCGATATCCAAAATATGTAATTTTTCAAAAGTTTACAACAACTTTCGGACCACCCTGCATGCAGAAAAACGTTGGTAAAGCTATAATTTAATTTCAAACAAAGTAAATATTAATAAAGATTGAGGATCCAGCTGATGAACAAACGTAGTACCTATGAATGCGTACTGAAGTCATATGCATTGCAAAACGAGCTTGAATATCAACGCATTCAACTGATTGTTCGTTTCAAATGGATAAGGATGGTATAGACTATTTGTCAAGGAAACGAATCAGTCTTCCATTGTGGTTATCTGTAGAATTTTATAAAGATTGATTTACATGGAGCTCGTAAATATTCTATGAGTATTCGTAAAATTCTACGACTTCAAAGTATTCTCCAGTCATTTGCAGATAAAAAAATAAAGATGAAAGGAGAATGGGCAGCTAAAAAAAATATTCGTAAAATACACATTTCTAGTACGTTCAACGATACGCTATTACATTTGAGTTAAAAGTTTCTTCCTTTAAAAAAAGGACCAAATGTATCTTACCGAGCACTTCACATTGAAACGTGCAAGAAAAAACGGATACCATTTGTTCATACTTTATGATAGCGGATTTTTATGTGTTAATATAAAGACACATGTGTATCCACATGTACATATGAACGATGTAGTTGCACATACACATGTTTGCAAGGTATTGATGGTGATGCGGTAGAAATAAATTGAAAGTGAAAGTATGATTTAGCGTTATCGGTGTCTGTTCTATTGCAGTCAAGAAGATGTATGAACGTTACACGCGAAAGGAACTAGAACTCATGGTTATCTTAAGGATCCAGGCAGTTATATTTGATGGCTCCTTGTATGATATTGGACTTCTTCACATTTGTGAGCTATATTAAAAGCGTGCAAAGTTAAAGAATACAACACATTTCTGCTGGCAAGCAGATTCTGATCTATCAAGACCAATTTTAAGTTTAAGTTTATGTTTTGAATTTTAACTTTGACACTTCATTAGTAATTTTCTGATTCTTCTTTAAATTCTTTCCATCCTCAAAGCTCGTTTGGATTCGGCTGCCTCGCAACGAATCCAAACAGTACGAAAAATAATTTCTTGTTGATAAATGTAAACAAAAGGCCTAGTGTTAACAAATTCCATCCCTCACGTATCAATGTAAATATTTTAGGATACCATATCTAATAAAAGTTTTAAGCAGAGTCAACATTGTGGCGCTACAGCCCTGTTTGTGATTTGGTCTTTGAGTTGTGCGCATCGCGTCACTGAGTCTTCCTCAGATGAGTTTTTTCAGCACTCTCCCAGACATTTGTAGTCTGTCTCATTCTAATCTTCCGTTCTATCTTATCATCTTCTCTTGCCTTATTGTATCTGAAAGTTGTATCTTGTTCCTTCAGTTTGGGGTTAAATTTATTCAAACTTCCTTGGCATTTGCAAACATAAGTTGATAAGTATTTGCAGTAAATAACTAGAAATGCTAGATGACAAACTTGTTGCTACTAATTTTGCCATCTTTGTTACTTTGAAAGCACACTTTTCACATTTAGTATAGGCCTATGATGACCGTTTTCTTTCCGTTGATGGTTTAGTTTTTGCAGAAAGCCCATCTTATAACCCTCCGAAAAGTCAAGAGAGCCGTATTCCTGTGTTCATGAGATGTTTTACTCATGTTGCTTGATTCCAACCCTATCATTTGAAGCACTTATGAAATGGGCTAGACTAGTCTAGAAGACAGTATTCTTCACTTTCCATCATCCCCACCTGCCTTATAGCCGCTTATGGATAATGTGATTTAGGACTCTTTAAAGGTGACTTTCTTAACCACTGTTCCCTACTCTTCTCTATTCAGGAGGTTAGACGCTGTAAGGAAAGTCAATGTCCACTGCAATTACATCCCTCCTACTTGAAAGGACCGTTCAATACTTGGATTGAATATCTGAGGTCTTTCATCGGTCTTTATCTGAAACTAGCTATATCAGTATCAGTCTTATTGAAAAACTAGAGACGTCTTTCATTAAGACTCATCACTCTAACACCGTTGCCACCACTGATGATTGGCATAGTCCTCGGCTCTGGATAGACGACCAGAACTTTGATCCCTGAGAGTAACTAACCACAAATCGTTTTGTTTGTGTGTAGCAATTGGCTTTAACAGTGTTTTCTATTGGGAGGTCAAAACTATTTCCTTCTGAGTATCAGACTCCCAGTTGCTAAGCCTATTGATTGAACTACTTAAAACCTTTCCTGGTTACCAGAAAACTAGGAGCCTCGAATGATTCGACACATTATTTATGCTAGAGCTACTTGTAAAATGCCTTTGATGAGCCATAAACATGCAAAAAATGGTTCCTTCTATTGTTGCCACAGGTCCAGAGTGTAACATCTTTCATCGCTATTCAATGTTTTTTCTATTACCTTCGCTTTTCCTGAATAGATTTTTTGCGCTCTCTGGCACAATGGACGATCAATATCGTCCCAGTGATTACCAGTACCATTCATTCACAGACTGTTCGCTATGCTGATTCAATCCATCTTCTCTCCACCTGCGAAAACCACTACCTCGAAGCTCCTTTAGCGAGAGCTTCTCTCGCTAACTCTACTTCGTATTGATGAATTTAATATTTTTATAGAACTCCGTCCCCTCACATTCGATATTAGGGGACTAAGATCCAAGAACCTAGCTGTAGCCGTATCGATTGTTGCCATATACTTTTTCCGAGCAGCAAGATTAGTACTTGCTACTGTATATTCGTCCTAGGACAAACTACCTGGAAATACCTGGTGGTTGGGCAGACTGCATTCTTCCGCCTTTTTGACCGCAGTCATAACCACCTGAGTCGCTTCTTTAGTGGAACAGGCCGCACTGAAATCGTATCGTCGTGAAAAAGCCTCTTATTCTGCATAATCGGCGGTCAGCAGATGATGACAAGGAATTTTTCTGTCTTCTGATGAACAGAACGAGCCTTGCGATTTTAAATTGATGGATGAAATCTCCGCCTTGGAGGAAGACACTGAAGGTACGAAGCAGCAAGTCAAGGCAAAAATCGTAGACCTATTTTTAGACGATAGACTCTAAATACCTGCAGATCCTGAAGCCTAGGTCGTCTTCACAGAAAGCACTGCTAGTTTCAGCGCTTTTCCATGAAATGTGGACAGTCACCTTGGTCTTTTCCCGTGGGTAACTATAAAACGGATTGGACGTGTTGGGTGGGGTGTGCCCATACAATTTCGTCCATCTTCTCTGTGTTATCTGTGTCCATATTGTAACAGTGTTATATTTATCGTAACTACCAAAAAGCGATCGCACTTCGGAGAAGCATCGCAAAGAAAAAGATACGCATACCCAGTAGCAAATACATCTAGCTTTGCAAGATGGATGCAACGTAAAATGACGACGTAAGAAGGAAATTGAATGGAAAGATCGCAGTGGTTAGGTTTCTGAGCTTTAATTTATGTCAGTATAATTTTCCAAAAGGATCAGAAGAATTTCTCTGTACTGTCGTCTTGATGTTCCATACTTTATTCCCACCATGTTTTGCTAACAAATGTCAGTGCATCTGAAAATTCTGAGTCGAATACTGTTGGACTTTTGGAGTTGTTCATTTTGTTAGCAATTGTTGGTTCTTATGGTGTGGTCTAGAATCGATCAAGAGAAGGAGTTTAAGTTTTCGTCTCCATGTCTGACCCATTAGTCTTTTAATAGCGCAAAGTGTCATCGTTGATCCTCTTCTGACTTCGTCTTTGTGAAGACACTGCATTCGTTTACTGGCCAGGAGACAATCTTCATGTTTTTAGTGTCCCCGCTACCAATCAACTTAATCCCTCCGTACTCTAAAACAAATTTGGGACACGCAGTGCTTTCAAAAGACGTTTAAAATTTTCCAAAAAAAATTTCAATTTACCCAGTTTTTCAATTTTGTAAAGGGTTTTAAAGACTGGGCTAGAAATTTCACTGTATATTTTAAATTCATAATTCAACTTGATTTTAGTATGTTCACTTTTTTGTATATAGACTTTGCGTTCAAGACACTTTCAACTTAGGATAGTAGAGAATACATTTGTTTATGCAAATATTTATCATCTTCTATTTTGACCAGCATAGTCAATTAGGTATGAGTCCTTTTGTCACAAACATCAACATCGATTTAAATTTCCACGAAAGGCTTGTCACAAACTCCTTTGGTTTTGTGCACAGGGCTTGAAAGACATAAAAAATGTTGGTATAAGTACTAAACAAATTCAAATATGCAAAAAGAATCACTTTTATGCGTATAACAGCCATAAAATGTTTATTATTTCTTCCTCTGAAGCAGTTTGTTCACTGTGGTGATAAGATTGTATCCAAACTTTCACAACTTTGCTGAAATAATAATATACACCCAAATACAAGCCTACGTGAATAGTGATAGTAAATCGCATATTTAGAAAACAAAAATATTGGCGATGTATATCGAAATTAGTCTACGCAGTATGAACGCAATGTTGGCTTCCACTAGTATTTACTATAAAATCTTTTGTATGGAATCTTCACTTCCCTCCGAGTCGTTTACTACGGCCATAAATTCTTAACGTTCCATCCCGAGCATGAAAGAGCAACCCTTTTTGTGTTCCTCGCATACTACATCCTTGTTCTATTTAGTCGTATAACAATTCGTTGTTGAATAGTGGATGAATTCAGAGAATTTATGTTCGGCAAAAAAGGGACGACATTTGTTCGCTGAATTGGCTGGAATGCTTGGAGAAATATCGCTCTCTATGAAACGAAAGTCAATGGGAAGATGCAAGTTTCCACGAGTAGAAGTTCTAACCAAATATTGTATGTTTTGTCCTTGGAATATTCTAGTAATATTATTAGGATTGAGTAGTTTTTGTCACTTTCTGAAAAAGGTTCGACTTGGTATGCATGAGCTGAATAAATCAATGGTGTACACATATGGTAGTTGTAGAAATATGATTTGAGTAGCTCAGAGAAAGTGCGTCAGAATACGAGGAGGATTCCATTTTTGCTACGTTGACAAGAAGAACAATCTGACTTATAACCAATGATCCGTGAAAATGATTGAAGCAGTTGAGAATCAAGAACAGACTAGACTTAAAAACAGTAGCACGTAATAAAAACAGAATTATTGAAGAATCCAAAGTCCTTTTCTTTTCAAACATTCCAGGAATAAAAAAAAAACAGGGATTTGGCTGAATCTTTGATTAAGCTTCACACTATCTTCTTGGCAAATTTTACAGATGCTAGCAAAACTAGACAAACATCTGTAAACCAAAGAAAAGCACTAAAATTAAAAATTTAGAAGATATTGAAAAATATCTTCTAAATTTTTTTATAGAATTATGTCATAGAAGTAGATTTATTATGTTTTAAATACAATTACAGATTAATAAAACAAGAACAATGTGAAAAACTAACCGAATTATTTATTTATGATATTTATACCATGTTTAATATTGGAGCGTTACTAGTTATGCATGCGCTGCTGTAACATTGCCTCACATTTTCTCTTTTAAGTTCGCTTAATTTATTGAAAAACCTTATGCAATATCCAATATACATCTTTTAAAGTTAACAGTTCAATTTGCTCAAGAATTTCTTCTTGCTTCAATTTCCAGCTGCTACTGTTCGCGCAGTGAGTTAAGTAATAAAAATAACATAAATCATAATAATAATAATAATAATTTTTTATTTTGTTTGGGAGGTGAAGGCTATTTACGCCCTGAGTGTCGGACTCCCCCGCTACCGGACTACCAACTAAACACCACCCCTGTCACTCCGAGAACCTAGCCTGGAACTGTTTGTCACATTACTTCAGACTAGGCCTCATTAATCATCGCTTAGCGATGTCTTCAGGCTAAGGGAAATCTCTCTTTCTCCACGGATGGATAGGAAGCAATTGCGATTAGTAACTATAATATTGCGTTACAGAGATGTTCCCTCCCTCGCCAAGCGATTCATTATCTCCTTCTTTATAATGAGTACTGTCCGTACGTAATGCGACACACAGTTCCAATTGTCCTTTGATTTCATCATTTTTCCCGTTAAATTTTCTGGGGGAATTCCGCCAATTTTCTCCGAGAGATGCGAACGGAGCCTTGTGAATCTATTACACGTAAAGAACGTATGGGAGGCGTCATCCGTCATCCCCGGGCAGAACACGCAAGTTGGGGATGGTGTCTTTCCCATCTTATACAGGTAAGACTGAAAATACCCGTGACCACTGAGTAGTTGCATCGATAATAATCAGTCTCACCATGCATTCTGCAGAACCACGGCTCCAAGTCACTTATCAGCGGTGCGGTCCACCTGCCTCGCGTTTCGTTTTCCCATGTTTGCTGCCATAAGATAAGGGTTCTTCTCCGTTCCTCTCGGCTGACGGTTTCTCTCGCCGACTCCCCCCTACGTAAGTATATACGTTTCCGTTCGTCCGCAAGTAACTTACTAGGAACCAACCTCGAGATTACCAGCACTGCAGGTTCAGAGACAGTGTGGTATGAAGCGGCTATCCGCAAAGCTCCTTGCCTCTGCACCAGTCTGCCACTCTGCCAGACGCCTTCGGTACGTCTCTTTACTAAGAGCGTCAGCCCAAACCTCGGAGCCATGCAAGAGCACTGACTCCATTGCACTCATCAGTAGACGTCTTTTGCTCGAGGTTGGCCATAATGCGATTTAGCGCCGATACTCGCACGGAAGCCTTATCCGCTGACGCTCGAACCTGCTCGACAAAACTCATCTTCGAGTCAATCATCAAACCAAGGTATCTGATTGATTCTTTTGACTCGAGGATCATTTCCCCCAACCGAACCGGCATAAAACGAGGGATCCGCTTTTGGTGAGGACGAAAACCTCGGTCTTTTCCAGTGCTACGCTAAGCCCACGGTCTGTCATCCACTCGCTCACTCGGCGTATTACCGTACCCAGTTTGAGCTGCGTCTGTCCGACAGTATGTCCGGCGACTAGTACTGCTACGTCATCTGCGTAGCCAACTAGGCGCGACTCCCCCGGTAACTGCAGCCTCAAAAGCTCATCGTACGAGACATTCCAGAGGTCCGGGCCCAGAACGGAACCTTGCGCCACCCCTGATGTCAAATCGTGTCATAGATGAGTTTCCGGTTTTTGAGGTAGGCCTTCAATATCCGCATCAGATACCTCGGCACCCTGAAATATTCCAGAGCACCAAGAATATCTGTCCATCTAGCAGAGTTGAAGGCATTTCTCACATCTAGTGTTATGAGCAGTACTATTCGTCTCGAGTAGTGATTGTAGGTTTCTGCCTGCTGGACCGCGCTCACTACCTCTACTATTGCACCGATCGTGGATCGACCAGCCCTGAAGCCGTACTGCCGAGGAGACAGATCCCCGGCAGTTCGAATGGCTTCTCCAAGTCTTTCTCTAATGAGCCTCTCGAGCACCTTTCCAGCGGCGTTCAGCATACATAGGGGCCGATATGAAGATGGTTGCTCCGCGTTCCCCTTCCCCTTGTGGATCAGCACGAGCCTCGCCTCTTTCCAGCAATTTGGAAACGCGCCCTGCTGCAAACAGTCCTTGAAAGTGGTGAGCAGCTTGTCAGGACAAAGTTGATGTGCAAGCTGTATCACTTCCGCTGGTATACCATCTGGCCCTTTGGCCTTTTTCGATTTTAATGATTTCACCGCATCATCCAGCTTGATGGCGGTAAAAAGTGGGCATTCTCCAGAACATTCAACATCTGCATCATCGGGACGAATAAGATGCACAGGGAAGAGCGCTCGAACAATCTCGTCCATTTTTTCCGTTTCAAGGACACAGGGCCTCCTTGCAGCTCCTAGTTTCCGCATGGCAAGCTTGTAACCCAGCCCCCACGGGTCTCTGCTGATGTCCTCAACTAGGTTGCGCCAGCAGCGAGCCTTGCTTTCGTTAATTAACCTACGGAGAACTTTTCTAGCTGACCTGTATGCCAACGTTCGGGAGTGTGACTCGTCTCGATTTCTTAAACGTTGAGATTCGCGGCGGAGTTTGTGACATTCTCTCCGCTTTGTGGTAGCGCTATTAACAAATATGCTCGGTAACGGTGCGAGTGAAGACTTCGAGGCCCTTGCACCAAGTTGTTGGAAAAGGCTCTTCCAACAAATGCCCTTATGCGCGTTAAAATCTCTTTTTATTTCGAAAAACTAACGATAACGCGACGAGCTTTTTAAATTCTTTTAATGTGTGCTCATCTTGCATAAAAAATTCCACTACGAGCCAGCCTACTTATGATCTTGTTTGTATGGGCGTGAACGGAGACTGCCAGGTGTATTATATTACAGATGACCTCAATGACATACTCAAATCGAAAAATCGTCAGTAGATGTAGCTTCGCTAAACTGATCCTTATAACAATCTCACCAACAAGAGATGTCCTATAGGCCTGCAAAATTTCTTTCATGTGCAAATTCCTGTATAATTTTTCTGATGGAATTGAATAAATTGAAGTTGAATCCTATCAATATAACTGCTTACTAGAAACACCTGTGGAGGTACGAAGGTCCCCGCGGAAAACTTTGAATATCTTAATTTTAAAATAAATTAAAAGCCAAATTTGGTATTAAGAATGAATACGCCCTTTATCTCGCTACATTTATTTATGCAATGGTAGGGTAGGCATCCTGTTTTTAGAATCAAACTATTCGTCATATCAGTGCAACTCGAGAAAAAATTTTTCAGTTTTTGTTTCTGGAGTTAGAAAACTGACAAGACTCCCTTTTTTTCTTTACAGCATAATTGTCATAATCCCAAAATGATTGGGGGTTTTCCTTTTGTGTGTGTATTTTTTAGACTTATTTTATATGTCTTATTATTTTTTTGATATTGGTTTTTATGTGAAAAATTATTATTTATATAAATATTGAAAACTGAATTTGACCAATCGAAAATGAACCAAAATTAATCATATATAGTTTGAAAAATGACCAATTGAAAAATTAACTGCAATTGATCAAATATAATTATTTTCAAAAAACAACTAAAATTTAAAAAAAAATCGGAAAAGGAAGATTCGGGAAAATTTTTACGTAAAAATTTCAGAATCCTTTTTTAACTTTCCTATGTTGAAAAATAATTAGTATTAAAAGCATTAGCCTTAGTTAGTCGCACTGATCTTCTCTGAAAGTCGTTTCTTGTTCCTTCAGTGCAAGTTTAAATTTATTTAAACTTCCTTGATATTTGCAAACTACTCCAATGATGAAGGGAGTTGTTTTCTCCTGAGACAACGGCGTCTGTCCTTTTTATTTATTGTAGCTGAGTGAATCTTTTTTTTTCACAAGTCCATTTGGGTTCGCTTAGACATGAGATGCTTATTGTCCTTCACTTGTTGATAATCAGGGAAATAATAAATAGGGAAATATTTTGCGAAAAACGTAAAGTTACGTGCTTCAAATGTAAGCAAACAATTAAGAACGATAGCAGATTCAGAGCTAATGGGATTCCTACAACATTGAATTCTTCCTTTTCTCGATTTCGAACGGATGTGCTCTATTTATAAAATCCTGATAAATTCAACATATGCCAACGGACAGTTCGACATGCTTTAACTGTTGAACCTAAACCATCGCCATATGACATTCTCTCCACTTGGATGGGAAATTTTATTCAAATTTTATTACAGCATTAACTTTTTGAACGATGGTTGAAACGAAATATGTATATCGTGCATATTCAACAATATTTCCAGCCCCCACTCACTCAATTTTGTTTCGCATGGAACGAGCTTGTGAATAAGGAGATGGGGTGGAGTGACTCGGCCGTAAATTTTATAACTTTGATAGGTCCCTACAGAATATAATGGGTAGTTGCTCTTCATTTCGGAAATGGCTTTATATTTTGATAAAAATGATAGAAGTCATTCAGCATTACTTACTGAAACGCCAAGGTTGGAATATGGGTTGAAAAATTGCCGTGAACTTTTTTAATCAGAGTTCAGTAACGCTGAACAAGAAATGCGTTCTATTCTGGGTAGGTGAAACCAACCAAAACATTCCTTTTTAGTTAATTGCTGTTCTCGTGTAAAATCTACAACACGTTTTGGCTGGCATTATATGTACCATTCATCTAAAGAATAATTTCTTGAAAATCTTGGATTTATTTTTTTGAATTTATTTTCCAGCTAAATGAATTTCATCGGTATCCTTCGCCTAAAATATGTTTTCAGAGTTCTAAAAATGATCAACACATAATTGTGGCAACATAAAGCCGTTTACTACTTACACCCCCTCAGCTTAGACTACTTAAGTCTACCACTTAGTTAATATAATATTCATCCAAACTTTCATTCAAAATTTAATAAATTATTAAAACACACCAAGGCTCGCACATTATTCCTTAATCCAACATTTAAATATCGATTTAAACTTAGTCCGTAAAACGCCTTGACTGAAAGCCATAAAGAAAAATATGATCCTTTTTTTCGATTTTCCCGACTACGGTGGCCTCGCATTTCATCAGTTTGTTCGCAATCTTTTTTGTTTTGTTTTTTGGGCTCATTTGAATTTTAAGTATCGCTCCTTTATCAGAAAACCCTGTTTAGATTAAGCATTTTGCTGAAGAAATAATCTCTCAATGAATAGCGGATGTCAAGTGTGTATGGGTGACGAGACTTGTACAGCCGATAAATGAACATCCTCTTTAGAATATTGACGAAAACCCGAAACTGAAGGCGTATACCTAATCTCTCGGAACGGTTTCACACAACGACAGGATGTTATGAAAGCTCATTTCGTTTTCAATACGAAAAAATAGAACGAGAAGTATGATGAGAGGATATCAGATGGTTTTACCTTAGAAATTTCGATGAGTAAAACATTTTTCTCGGTATTTGGGTTGCTTTTAAGATTCATTGAAAAAATTTAAGTGGTGGCTTTTCTTTTGAATCGCAAGCGACTAGCCTTGAAAGAGGATGTTCGATATGTCAATGGATGATATCGATTAGGCCTATGGAATTAAATATTGTAATAAATGCGACAGAGTGCGAATTTAACTAATGGAAGTGAAAAAAAATAATTTAACGTTTTATCCTTTCGAACGAACTCGAAGCAAATGATGATGAGCGTCGTGGAAACAATAGATTGTAATTCTATTTATTTTTAATTTTTCAAATAGAAACTTGCGGCGCTAGTTTTCATTATTTTTCAATCGCGACTCAGTATTTCACAAAAGATCAAGAATTGTGACATTCATATTGATTTGGCCTCGAAATTGTATACTATTCAAAGATATGCTGCGTTTTTTGGGATAAGCAAGTTAAGATTGCTGTAAAACGAACGACTTTATAAATATCTGTCTATCTATGACTCTGTCCTTTTGTATTCTTATCTATTTGATTCTGTAATGATTAAAGTAAAGGATCTAGAACCAAAAGAAAATTTAAAATTCAAAACAAGATACAGATTATAGTCATTACCTTAAGAGCGCAACTCACCCAGGAGCTCATTGCAAACATCCTTATCATGAGTACACGAATATATTCAGTTGTGTTTCCTGTTCCATTTTATTGCGTAAAAGTATATTTTTATTATATTCTCACACGAAACTACGAGAAAAATTTAAATCTTTGAATCAATTTGTTGTCCTGAAAGAACAGGTGACAACAACCGATGCAAAAAAAACATTAAATCAACAAACAAATCGCTCAGTACAGGAAATACAAACAGCCAGATACATCAAAGGACCCTCAACAGCATCATTGCGCGCCTACTTATGACAAATATGTAAAGAAAACACAAAAGACCATTGGCATGATATAACGAAAAAAAATCGGAAACAAAAAACAGAAAAAATGGAAAAGCGACACACAAACTCAAATCAGATACGCAGGACTTCCGCGTTCGTTCGCATGAAACAGAAATTATACCTACTACAAAATACACCAAAAAAACAAGAGTCAGTTCAAAAAAACCAATCTATGACAATATTCGACAAAAAATAAATAATCCAGACTAGATATCATGGAAATTCTAGAAGTTATACCACAAATACTATAAAAACTGAATCAATAATAAAATACTAATTTGCAAACCCAAAAAACACGCACGATAAAATTAATAACGAACAACCACTGACCGAAAACGACACAATGTTTTCAGACCCCGAACCGAACCTTATGAGATAAAAAATACGCGATGAGATTGACATAAAGCCTAAAAGGCCCAAACATAAAATCTTCATTTGACTGCAACAAACGAACCGACATTCTATGACCTGGCACATATCCTTGCATCATAGCCTGAATAGCTCAAAAGAACAGAAGGACATCTTGACAGAAATTGTGAACTGTGTAATAAGTGAACTAATGATGGCTTACAGTGACCAAAAAGTCTCGTTGCAAAAACAGCATAGCCCGGCAGTCCTTAAAAAAGTTTGGACAAGGAATTTTATATATAGCATATTATACACTTTAACGCTTCTTATACTAAACAATTTGGGACCCGTGATAGTTTCGAATATGAAAAAATCGTAATGATATGAAATCATTGTATCGAATATTTTTTGTTTCAATATTTTTTGTTTGAAACTTGGTTTTGATTTCTAGAAATTGAATATCAGTAGTTTTACGTCGATATATCTGATTTTTTTGTGGTTGGGAGATGCAAACTATTTACGCCCTGGGGTAGTAGCTCAGAGCAACAAAAAGCTTCTAGATTTTCCTCCAAACACCTCCCTGTCACCCTGAAAACCTATCCTTTTTATAGTACGTCAGATTATAGTGACTTATTTCGAAATTTCAAATATTATACGTAGTTCAAGCCTGCAAGAGAGAATAGTAGACAACACAAATTCTGACATAAAATTTTCATATCGTATAATTAAAGTTCATAGAATTGGCACCGTTCCCTTCTAAAAAAAATGATTTGTAAATTTAATCCTTAATCGAAGGCATATAAAAACAATACAGCTAATAAAAACAGTAAAGCCGCCAATGTCGATTTATTGAAGATTTTGGGACGCTACTTCGGCTGGTATGGACTTTGGCATGTTATACATAGTTTGAGCACTCACCTACTGTACAACAAATACCAGGTTCGAGTCGCACTGTAGAAAAGGATATTTGAATTTGTATTTCTAATTTCGGATTATTAACCCATCCAACTTGCACCCTCAGGCTCACTATCAATCTGTAGCGTGATTCTGACTACATCACCTTCTCTGTGCCGTTGATCTTGAAAGGATGTGACTCTAACATGCCACAATTACTGTAGTGGATGAATGCGCTAAACAAAAACTTTGAGAAAGTTGAAGGCAGTAATCAAAAGCATTTAAGATGAATCCATGTAGCAGACAAGCATTTCCCTAGAATGAGTAAGCCCTGCAGCTTTTTGTCATCAACGCCCAAATCATGATTTCTTGGAGTATGAATGTATTGAATGTTACGTATGGTTTGACAGCTGCCATGAGTTGTATGCTTTGTTGGGTTCGCCAGTTTATCAGTAATGAAATGCGTTCAACAGGATCTATGAGCATGCGATTCGTGCAACCATCGACTTATTGAAAGAAAAATTTGATGAGAGCATAATTTCTCACTTTGGACAGTGAATTGGCCTACAAGATCCGTGAATTGGCCTTGAGATATAACACCGCTGGACTTTTTCTTGTAAGGATACATCAAATCACTGGTGCACGTCAATAAGCCAGAGACCCTTGACGCTTGAAGTTGTTACATCAGACGGAAGACGCGTTATTGGTGTGATAGGGCTCCAATTATTGATTAGAGTAGCCTGAAATGTGACCTCTTTTTGGGACTTCCTCCGTACTAGCCATGACGCTCACATGCCCAACTATATTCAAGTAAACATATCAAAGAATTATCTTTCCAATAACATCCAAAATTTCACAGCAATCAACACTATTTGCTCGTATTTTATTTTATTTTAAAGTCCTATATGCCTAAAATACATATTATATATTGGATTGGCCGAGTGAAGAAATCAAGGAAAATCGTTACATGTGGACACCGTGTTACAAGTGAATACAATTTGAAGTCCTAACATATCTTTCTGTCCAGGCATGTCCTACAGCGATCCCTCATATATTACAGGGTGGGCCATCTAGGGTTTTAAATTTGAACTATGTATATTTCGACATTGGAAACGTCAAATACCATTCGGAAAGTGACAGATATTTAGTAAAAAGTATCAAATTTACGAAATGGGTCGCTAGTCGCTAGAAGAAACTGGGAAATATTGAAAACTTTTTTCCAAAGTGGTGAGTCTTCAACCCAAACTGTGAGAAATTTGGCAAAAAAAATGGACAAAAGGTGCCATCAGTTCAATTTGTGCAACAATTTGTCAAGCGTGTGCGTGAAACTGGCTCGTTGGTGGATAAACCAAAACGTCAACGTTAATTTCCCGCGCGTTCAAGCGAAAATATTGTGACTGTGGCTGAAAGTGTTAGTGAGAATCCATCCACCTCAACTCGCCGTCGATCGCAAGAATTGAACATTCCACAAACAACTTTGCGACGAATTTTCCAACAAGACCTCGCTATGAAGCCATATAAAGTTTAATTAGTGCAGCAGCTGAAGCCACTTGACCATCCGAACCGTCTACAGTTCGCAGATTGGGCGCAAGATCGTTTGACCGAGGGTGGTCAATTTTACCGAAAAATCATCTTTTCGGACGAGGCTCATTTCCACCTCGGTGGTTACGTTAACAAGCAGAATTGTCGCATTCGGGGCACAGAAAACTCGCACGTAATTGTCGAGAAGCCAATGCACCCAGCACGAGTCACGGATTTTGGTCAGGTGGAATCATCGGCCCATTTATCTTCGAAAATGAAAAAGGAGCCGCCGTAACCATTAATGGTGAGCGATATCGCGCAATGTTATCCAAATTTTTCGTCAAGCAAATTGAAGAGGAAGATTTGGACAACATTTGGTTCTAGCAGTACTGTGCTACGTGCCATACAGCAAACGCTACACTCAATCTTTTGCGCCCTATCTTCGAAAATTGCATAATCAGCAAAAGAGGTAATGTGAATTGGCCTCCCAGAAGCTGCGATTTAACGCCTCTGGACTATTTTCTTTGGGGAGCTGTTAAAGATAAATGTTACGCCAACCATCCAAAATCAATTCAAGATCTAAAGTACGAGGTTCAAGCTACTGTTGTTGCCATAAGGCCTGAAACCATCGAGAAAGTACTCCAAAATTGGGTGGATCGGATGAGCTACTGTAAACTCAACTGTGGGGGTCATTTGTCCGAAATTGTTTTCCACAAATAAATTTCATAAAATAACCTTCGAAATAAATGTTCAACCTTTGAAAAATATCAAGCCGTTTTTTTCATTGACTTTTTCAATTTTAAATTTTATATGGCCTACCTTGTAGAAGTTTCAAACATATGCTCCTGGTAAAGACATTTCGTTGTGTTTCTTTTGTCCTGTGAACGAAATTTCGTTATTCTCCGTCTTTTTCCTGAATTTTTCTGACATAGATGTCCTTATCCCACCGACATACTCAGGACGAAGCGACACACCGAAGATGACACAAAGATGAATACGTAATTAAGCAATACAAGGGATCTAACGGGCTAATACGTTTTTTTTAGAAAAGACAAAGACAAATCGTTTAGCAAAAAAGGTATCGAAAAGCTGAAGGAGCTTTAGAATAATTCACCTGAAGGATTGAACAGTTTCTTGAAATTTTAAGCTCCAACTCGGTTTATTTACCTCAATATGGATTTATTTTTAAACATTTTCATTGATATTTTTACTTTTTCATTATTATAAATGAGTTCGTTTAATACAATAAAATTGGGTGGTATCTAACAACAGGAGTCTGCAATAAATGTCTTAAACACAATCCTTCTGCTCTAAGTTTTGTCGAAAAGCCAATTCTCCGATTGCTCAAACCGATAGGACACACGCAGCAACTCAGAAATAATTTATTAAAAACTCAACAGGTTCCTTTAATTACCTGAAACTAAATATTTACACGCCTTCTAACAAAAACAAATAATCTAAAAGATGGTTGGAGGACGCTCTGTTGATGAATTAATTTTCAAAAAGCGGAAACAACATCACTCATTCCATTATTTCTTAATTGGTCTTCTGGCTGTCTGTGATATCAATCAAAATGAAAATACACAAATCCCTGTCCACCCTCAACCCAATAAAATAAAAATCATAATAAGTGGTTGGGTCGATTCAAATATTTTTAGCACGAAATAGGATAAGGCGTTGGTTGAAAAAACTTTTTTTTTTCTCATCTCTGTTATAAATTCGGCTGAATCGATATAGTCCTTGTTTATTGCAAGTTTAGAAAACGGATGTTGAGAATCGTGTTGAGAATATTCATTACGTAGAAAGGGATATCTTTCTGTTATGGTTTGTTTTGTTGCTGATGACACTCCTATATTTTTTCATTTGACTACAATAAATTGTAGCACTGACGTCCTTTTTTTCAGAGAGTGCTGCGTACACACATTAAAGTGATGTGGAGCGCTAGCGATCTAATGTCCGTTTATTTGGATTGGGCGAAAAAAATACCAAGTCGACGAAATAATTGGTTGGGAGAATTATTCCCTCTAGAGATAATATTCCATGAAACTTTCGCTTGTGCCTGCTCCTTCGAATCAATGGCATCAGAATGAAGGATGAAAGGGAATGGCATTAACAAAATATGTAGAAACATTAGATCTTAATACACGAAAAGGTTTTTTGATGAAAGCTGAATTAGGTATCAATAGCTTCTTCCATTGGAACATATAGATTCGTGTTTTAAGTGCTCCGACCTTGTAGCCGTAGAAAGAAAGTCCTACCATCCGTTCCACGTGGAAATGTCGAAGAATGGAATTTGATATAAATCGTAAATGTTGAAGCTCTACGAAATCATTTTGCCAAGGGACAAGAACCTTTTTGGATCGTTTTACCATTTAATGAATAGTAGGATACATTTGATGAAAAACTTGTACATTAAGCACTTTTTTATCAGATGTATAGTATTCAATCAAATCTACGCAATCAAATATTTAAAATAGATTGTCCTGGGATCAAGTGATTACTAAAGACATTCCTTAATTTTTTTGGTTTCTGTAGGAATAAAGTTTCGTTTGTTCGGGGATGATTAATTAAAACTTTTATGATGTATGTTTGTTGTAAAAACTGATTTGAAAGCTACCCAAGGACATTTGCATTGACGTCAAAAAATCAGGAAAAACCTCTGCTCCCCGGTTTCTTACTTATAATATTTCTTAATAATTTGACACACTTGTTACAAACAATTCAAATCTGAGTGACTTGAAAACTATAACCTTCATGCTATGGTGTGGTTAATAGCTCCCATAATAAGGAAGCTAAACCGTTTTTATTTTTCTACCTATTTTCACATAGTCCCCTGCAATTTTGCTACATATTCGTTAAATTACTTAAAAAAATTAAGATCCAGTTTTTGTGTTTCAAAGAAAACGCCGTTTTCATCGTTTTTTACATTCATATATCTTGAGGCTTCTGTTTTAGTTTCGCTGTCGTATTCGGTATAGATATATCTCTGATCCTCAGCCTCCTTACACCACTTGATTCGTAGACGCTGTTGTACTCTCGTCCTCTGCATCGTCACGCTCTTTAGGTAGTTGAACTTGAACTTATTTCAGTATAACCTTCTATATTTTAAAGGATCAATAAGTTTAACTTTATTAGTGTCGTTGCCACGATCGAAGGCCGAAGCTGGGCATGGTTCGTGGTAACGAACTTATTCCAGGTAGCAAATTATCATCTCGATTTGGTACGGGGGAGGGGGGTCATTCGACACTTTATTACATTGTGCAAAAAGAATAGTAGCTCGTATCAAAAAAACTAAACATAAACAACTGTCGTCGCACATACAAAATTCTACACATCCAAAAAGGATAGGAATTGAGGGCGAAGAAACCGAACGGAGACAATTTCCGCGCGCATCGACTTATCCGCAGCAAACAATTTGGTGATTGATAGTCACCGAGTTAACTTTCGAATGCACAATTTTACCGGTCCCTATCTTGCAGTAGGTCATTTTCTTCCACATTCGGTATTTGTATCTCTTTCTTCATAACACCTAGAGGGAGTGTGTGTGCTTTCTAGTAGATCCACTTTGGTTAGGTCCAATAGCACCCACCCTCGATGGATTCACGCTTTCCATGGTAGTTTAAGAAAATAATCCTTTTTGCATCCCATAGAAAACTTGTTAAACCTGTGCTAGCTGACGAAATTGCCTTTTGTTCTTTTTTTTCACTATTTTTTACTTTCAGGAGTGTAATGATGTGCACAAATCTCATCCAATGTTATAAATCGTTGCGAAAAATCATTGGGATTTCTTTTGTGGAGTGCCAACTTCTCGTTTGAAACTGTTTTGCATTTACTTTGTCTATAGAAAGCACGCACCTAGCAGCACGTTGTGTACGAGTCCTTTTGAAATTTTAGAATGTTTCTCCCTCTCTGTCTTGGGTTCTAAACTGCGGTCTTGGATTGATAGATATTTGATTGTGCTAGTTCAAATGTCACTTCCACGGGTTGTACAGACCCTCGGCTCATAATTATCCCCCGTTCAACCTTTTTTGATTCAAAATTTTAACTTTTTCTGAATTTTTAGAATCTTTTTAGATTCATGTTGTAACTTCAAAATATAGCGGCACAAAATCGCTGAATAGCAAAAAAAATTACTTTGTGCAAGCTTCTTCTCAATGTCAGGCGTGTGACTAGTCCACCCATCCTCGAATGATATGCTAGTAATTCTCCTTATTTTCGTCAACATAGCCGAGTTTGTGTTATGCATCTTCCCTCGTTCTATATCGATTTATTTCACATCCATCAGCTTAACCATACAGGAATGCAATAATTTTTCCGTTGGAATATTTCAAAATTCCTTCGATAATTTCTCATGTCATTTACAAACAGCCTTCACCATCAATCAAGTCTGCAACTGAAGCAAACGTATATCTGACACAGTTTTATTGATTTTATATATGCGACCCTCTTGCCATCACTTGGACAAAATAATAAATTACAATCTCCCTTGAAAAGATGTTCCATTAAAACTTAATAATTTACAAAATGCTCGAAGAAGGTACGAAAACAAAAGAAAATGGGACAGGTCATCAAGTTCACGAACACGATGGTGTGTTACCAATTTCGCAGAAGAAACTTGTTCCACTGGAGTGGAAGCATTTGTTCTATTCTTGGATATTTCTGAAGGTAGAAGGGGAGGGTCTACTTGAAACATTTGAGATTGAAAGGAACAACTACAACGCGAAATGTTACCACCGCAAATTTCATTCGGAATTTAGTATCTTTACTCGCTTCATTATACTTTTATGCGAGGATGTTCGTGTTACGCTTCCCACAACTCAATTTCGAGCCTTAAAGTTGTCAAGTTTTTCGTTCATGTAGAATTTCAAACAGTTATACAGGAATTCTAATTTTTGAGAATAAATACCTTCCGGCAAGGTGTTGGAACATTCGTTAGCTTTATTCACTTTGGCGCATATCAAATTACCACGCTTGAAGATTTGACTGTAACCGTCAACCCAAGTGTAATTCAACTTTTCTTTTGGCATCCCCCACCCCAGAAAAAAACTCGTTACGACGCTCACCGATTCAATGACACATTTTATGGGGCGTTATTTCGAAGAAACTGATGGATACCCTCAGTGGAAAATGGAAAGAAAAGTACGAAGCTCATTATTACATTAATTCATTATACGATAGCATTCTATATGAAAATGGGGAAAACTGTTTCAATTTGTTGAAGAAAATTGCTTTTGTTACTTTTGAATGAAAAATACGCAGAGATATAAATTTATGTTTGGATTGGGAGCGTTAGAGAAAACTGTTTTGCTATTTCGCTTTCTTTTTAATCTTCGAAATGCGAAAATGGAATCCTTTCTTGTGTTCAGTTCTTTCTTCAGTTCTTACGTGTAATGAACTGAATGATGTGGAATCCAATATTGTATAAGTCCATTCAGCACGTACATAACAATATCTCAATGAATCTCTTGAGTATCATCCATTAGATTCAATTGATTCGTATTGTCCCGATAATAAATTTCAATCAATTGCAATGTAGCTTGTTTAATTTAAATACTGTGACAAATTTGCAACAATTCGTCAGGGGAAACTTAGAAGGAGTTAATCGAAACAAAACTGACCAGCAAATGTTTCTTTGATAGAGGAAATTTTGTTAAATTTACAGATTCATAAGTTATTTCTTTACTTAAGTGATTTTATCGCAAAATTCAGTAATTTTCCGAGCGACTTCCATTGTTCACCAGATGCTGTTGTCAATGTGCAGCGTAATCACTCAAAAGCACTTATACTGCGCACAAACTCCCACGTTAACAATTAGCCCAAATTTTCCAGAAGGAATGGTATACGTAATCAAAACTTGCTTAAGGTGTGACCGATAAAGGTGCGAGAAGCTGCCCATAAACATTCTCATAAATTTTTTAATTCGTACAAAAAATTATTCACATAAATCTCACAAAACTATTCTCTTTGCAAAGTAGCCATCGCAACTTTCGACTCACCTACTTCGTTTAATGCATAAGCTCTCTATCCTGAAAAGCTCGCATTGTTTCGGTTACTTGGAACTCCTTCTTCGTGGTGCCTTTCAGAAGTGTGAACACATTCTAGTCAATGCGCTATGCAAATGCACCAACACTTGACTTTGCTTAGATGGAGATAAAAGAAAACACAAGGAAATGTGTTTTTTATTGATATTTAAACGGAAAAATGTCAAGGAATTTACCAATCCAAATATGTACTTATTTTGTTAGAATATCGTTAGATCGAAAAAAGTGTGGAGTCAGGATCTTCACCTCACTTACTTCCTTCTAGTACGAGACCTCCAGCGAGCGCAGTCCAAGATATTTATTGTTACTTAGGGCCGCAGAACTGATTGTTATTGTATACTATTTAAATTACCAAATTTTTTATGAAATAGCTAAGAAGTGCAAAAAATTCAGCAGCTGGTTGCTTTTCCAAATAAGTGTGCCTTCTTTATGCAAGGAATTATGTTTTGATTTCCACTACAACGAAGATTAAAAGGAGGAGGAGCAGCATGAAGATTTTTATTCCATCATTTATCCTTTTCCGGAATGCTCTCGTTTAATCTGTTTTCATCAGATATGAACTAATTTCCTAAAACTTTCGATTCCTAAAATTTATTTTTAAATTTATTAAATAATAATAAATTAATAAATATATTTATTAAATTTATCTTTTAATGTAGTCACTACCTATGTGGGTCATTGCCGAGCATTCAAAATTTGTCTCAAATTAAAAAAAAACGTTACAATTATCATAATATCAAGGTAGACAATGTCGAAGATCTGTACTGAACCTTGTGGAGTTGGGGTGAAATAGTCGATGTCGTCAAAAAAATTTCGAGTAAGACTGTATTTGTTGACAGATGATACTCAAGTCATGTCGAAGACTTGTTTTCAATGAAATCGTTAATAAACTAAGAAGTTAAGTAAATGAATGAACATGATAGATGGTGAACTTTTCGTGCGAGGTACAACGAATATGGTAGATGACCTAAACTTTCCATCCAAGATCATTATTTTTTTTTTACTCTGGCCGTCAGCTGGACCTGTATTTGAAGTCTGTTCAGTTCTCGGTAGTATATCACGGAGATATTGTTTTATCTGTAAGAAGCTTTGAGTCGATGATTCCAATGGTATTCCACTAAATACTCAAGAAAAGTTTTTCCGGTGCTATCTTCCTTTTGATATTGATAGTGCAGATTGTCTCTGCTTGAAGACAGTCTTTGTAGAGCTTTAGATATTTCTAAACGTTGAAGACTTTGAATTTTTTGAAACCTTTGGAAACAATTTACATATTTCCACCTCTAACAAGAGTGACAAGAGAGAAATGTATGTTGTCGTATGGTCTTTTTTATTAGGTCGCTTAAAATGTATGGAATCCATTTTATCCTTCATTTTACAGTTATATCCATCGATATACTCTGCGATTCTTTCAATAGTTTCTTGTTTATTGTGGTTGTTGCTATGCGCAACAGTTTTTTACAGATAAACGGGGTCTTGAGGTGGATTAAAGCTGTGTCCTTTCCAGGCCCAAGATAAACAAGAAGTTAATCAGGTCAGAATCATGCTTGGCTTGGATTATTTGCCTGAAGTTATGGACGATAGCTAGGTGGGGCTGATATTTCGACACCAGAAAGACAAATTCAAACACCACTATCATCAACGCTACTCGAATCCGGGGTTTGTTGCACAAAAAGAGAGTGCTCTAAATACTACCACATCCGGAATACAGTTTGATGGTTCTTATCTTTTATATACTTATCGAGATCCGCACGAACGTGTACTGAAAAGTTTGTTCGCTGATGTCCAGATTTATCCATAAAGTCTCGGTCGACGTATTTGAATTTTTGAAGCAAAATTTGACCGATGAATTTGCATATGACATTAGTATTGCAAACAGGGCGTATACTATGCCAGTCATCGACAACAGTTTCATCGTTCTATCCAACATCAAGAATTGAAGAAATTTGATAAGAATTCCATTCCATTATTTCTTAATTGGTCTTCTGGCTCCCGAAGAATCGCTCCCGATTCATTTATTCAAGTCATACAGTACTCTTGAAGTTAGTAAGGAAGTTTATACTTTACTTGTAGCGTCTACTTTACATATACCGTACTACCATGTATATGTTTTCAGTAAACTCTATACAAGAGTGTGTCCTCTAGATTTTTTGGTTCTTTCAACCTTTAAGAAGCATTTAAACCTTTATTTTCTATGAAGCATGGATCACAAGACGTGATCACTTTAAACTAATTATCGTTAACGTCCGGGTTCGTCGTGTTTCTTTGAGAGTTTTTATAAAAATGAAAATGAGATTTTATTCCATAATTATTTTTTAATAATTCCATTTTATTATTTTCTTCGTTCCTCATCCGTCATTCAGCACTGGGATTCATAAGAAGAAGATTGATGAGCACTTTCATGTGAAGAATCCGTGTCGTAACATTACCAATAAAGCTTGTCATATCAAAGGTCCAGCAAAATTTTTAGATTGAAACTCCTCACAGCAAAAGCATTCTAATACGGAAACTGCTCTTTTATTCGGGTTTAGTGACTTGTGACCAATTATATACTCTCTCTGATCTTCAATTTATATAAACTCTCTGAGTGTATCCATATCTTTTCCACCCATACTATCGTCGTCAAAATGCAATTTCAAAAGCGGGAACGACAAAAGCTCTACTGTGTAAATCCCTTTTTCTTGTCTTCTTTGTTTCGATTGAGTCCCGCTGAAGACCCATCCCTTCTTGTGTGCTCACTAATAGATGTGAGCACCTCCTGTCCTTGAGTTCCCAATGTGAGTAATCCAAGATCAAATCCTAGAACAATTGAATAGTTCAATTTGCTGAATTTTTATTGCTACTAACGCTTTTAATTAATTTTTAGTTGGTTTCTCTTTTCGAACCCAGAGTGTGGCCACCAAAAACTTTCGAGATTGATTAATTTTGTTATCACTTTGTCAGAATTTTTCTTCGGCTGGATGCAGGCGCACTATTTCATTGACTCCCTCAAAAACCAGATAACTATGCACTCTAAGTTATAAGATGGCTGTCTCTAAGCTATATGACTGTCAACACATTTAAAGTCCATATCCAGTCAAAATCTAATTTTCTCTAAAGCAAAGCTTAAACGAAACAAAGATTTCTAAACTCCCTTCGAATTGACGACTTCGAACGTCTCGAACGACTTCGACGACTTCGACGACTTCGACGACTTCGACGACTTCGAACGTCTCCGAAAAGAATTTACCTGCTAAGACAGTCTGCAGTGAAGTGAAGAATGGGCGATTTAACCTGAAGAATTTGGTTGGCGGCAAACAATGTGCATCACTTTAAAGATAAGGGTTCAGTTGAATTTATTACAAATTCTTCGAAAAAGGATGAATTCCTGAAATTTACCTTTGGTAGTCCCATGGGATCCATTTGAAAGAAATGATTAATATGATATTTACAGTACACGTAGATTTGCGGTTGACTTACTCCGCTTCAAAAGTATGATATCCCACGTCAGGACATCCTTTCTCACTGAATTGTTGATTTAGCCGCCACTATTGAATATTCACAATTCCTGAAAATTATGTTTGTCTTCGACGATGTCAGCGAGTAACTCATAATTTTCTTATCTTTCCCGACACCATAAACTTTCATAAATTCAATTTGCGATCCATGTACATCTTGAGTAGGCTTTCCCACTCAAAGAGAGAAAATAATAAAAACAAACAATTCTTGGCTCACAACTCATCCTTCCTGATTTAACCGAAATACAATTACGAAGTATCGCATAGACAAATAAACGTCAAAAACAATAAAGCGTTTCGCCGAAACAATCTTCCTAACAACAAACTCATCAACGACCCCTTTTGCCAGGGATGACTTCACTTTCTATGCCTTGGCACACTCGCGACGGCAAGAGAAATTCTTTGACTTCAAGCTTTTCATAATCCAATTTTCCCAAATGATTGATGCTTGGATTTGTGGTTTCGCATGTGTTACACCATTTCCCATCCATGTCATAAGCAGACATTCACTTTATCCTTTAGGCAGTATCAATTGAAGAGGACGATGCTTCCGCTATGCCAGGATTCGGGAGTCCGGATTAGGTATGAGAATGTACTTTTGCTTACTCTTTGGCAAGCGTCTATGTGGATCTTCATAGTGATGTATGAATTAATTGACTAATGTGTGCGAAGCTTCCGATCCGGATATAGATCCAAGACGATAATGGATGAAAACTTTTTGCATAATACGGTTGAGTATAATGCGATACATTTAATGAGTTCCTTGTAATATTTAAGATTGTTCTTATTGCTACAAAGTTATTTGGCTAAGATTCTGATGCAGACTCAATAGGATAAACGGATGGACTTTCAAGAATTTAGGATATACGAAGATTCATCCATACAAATGAAACGAAAGCAGTGGAGAGAAAACAGTCTTAACATTTAATGGAGCTTACTAAATAAGTATTTTAGTTTCTATATTTAATATTATTTGCTATGAAAAATCGACCGATCCCAAATAAATGTTTCATGTTCCATGATATCGACTCCAGCTCAAAGTAGTTGAAACTTTCCTCAGACTATCTGCTGCCTATTTCAACATTACCTGGCAATTAAGTTCGAATTTTATCGTCCTTCTCGTCCAAGTTCGTGTCAACTCCAATGCAACCAAGAATGTCGAGTGCTAGTCAACCTGTCCATGTAGCCTTCCCAATTGCAGGAAATATACGGAAATGTGATTCACGACGACTTTATATTTGTGCTATTGAGCCTCACCTTTGTTGACGGCGATGGCTATGTTACCATGATGGCGGTGGCCATTGGGCTCTTTAGCTCTATTCAATTACATTCTCGTTTGGTCTCGTACAATTCTTGTTTCAACTACAACTAAATTGTTTGGAATCGATCGTTTGACGTTCACTTCTCTAATTTGTCTTCAGCTGCAAGCTATTGTTTGCTTCTTCGCCTCCAAGATTCAATGGAAACGTCTTAGAATGTGGGGCAAATTTTAGTTTGCCTCATATTTTATTTACACAACTGGTTGTTCCATTTGAAATGTGATAGTCGTTAGTTGATTGGTTTGTTGTCGTAAAAAGTTGTCTGGAAAAGTTATTTTGCGAAAGAGAACCGTGTCCATTTCATTTTAACGAAGCTTAAAAATATATCCTACCTCTACCCTCTAGCTCAACAAAAGCCTAACGAAATTTATCTCAGAATACAGCTTGACATTAGTTTTGTAATTATAAGAGTCTCAATAAGTCTGATGAGGGGGCGAGGACTTTGAACATTTAACGAAAAGTTCACAACTGCCACTATGATTTCAAGAAATTTCATTAATCACATGAAAGCACAGTCGTTAGTCCATGATGATTTACGAAAATACTAGAATTGACAAATGATATTAACAGAATTTAGAATGAATCCTCCAACAATATCCATCAAAAAATTTTAAACGATTTATTCCTGTCATCTAAATAAGTGGTTTTCAAGCACATTTGTACACAGTATGTTAACATAGAATACATTCCTTGAGAATGCGACAAGCAAAGAGCATAAGAACGCCCTGTTGTAAGGACAAATCATAACTTCCTACGACAACAATAAACATTGTCTCTTCTTTTCCACTCGACTTAAAAGAACAACACGATATGTGAAAACTCCCCTCATTCGCACGCATTTGCGTTTCGAGCAAAAAGCAATGGATTTTCCAATTGAACCAAAACCATAAACAATTCAGAAATACACACCTGCAATAAGAGAACGACGACGACAATAAATAATGAAGGATGTAAATTTTCTGGTACCAGGAACAATGCAAATTACATGTTTAACGTGTTTATTCTACAATTTCATGTCCTCAATTGGTAGATGAACACAGGTTGGTCCGGAAGTAGTTTCTATTTTACCCAACAGAGGACTCAACCTCTTCGTTCACCATTGATCTCCAGCTGTCAAAGATTTTTTAAGATATGTTCAAAACTAAAATGAATCCGCTAAATTCAAAAGGCGCGCGATATGAATAATAAATCTATAAATTCAATGTATCCATCCGTTCAGTTCTCCGATGGTTGTGCTTTGTCTTCGACGCCGATTCCAAGAAAATGAGGTGCCAAATTGTAAACCTTCTTGTCAAACCAACGAGTGAAAATGACTTCGCCGTCAGAGCTGAAACACTGTTCGCTGAAGCCGCGCCAGGAGGCACCTATTGTTATGGTATCTGGGAGAGGTGAATTGGCGAATCGATGAGTACGAACTGTTCCAGCTGCGTCGATCAGTCAATTTCTTAAAATTTCAAACAATAGGAGCACCGGAAAATAGTTCGAAATTCGTTTCACCTATTCAAGAACAATTGTGTAGCAAATTGCAAAGAAAATACATGTTGATTCCCCAGGAGCAAGCCTCTTCTTTGACGTATGGTTTGCAACAAAGTTTTCTTTGTAGGTGACAACATAAAAATATTCCAGAAAACGTAGAAACAGCAGACGAAAACGGAAGAGGAAGACCAATATCCAATTAATTGGAATTCGTGAAAGCAGGGCTTTATCGTATTAATTTTCTGCATGGTCAATTTAATATTACAGTCCACAAATCATCAAATATTTCGACAAGCTAAAAAATCAAGGTTTCAGCAAGGAGCTCCTTGGTAAAAATTTTCTTAAACGTGCCAACGTCACCCAAAATATTTTACACTTGCCCATTGAGCTGATGATGACGCAAAGAACGAACGCAATCTCACTAACTCACAATCATGCTAACAACAGAGAAAAAGATCAGAGAAAGCTAGGAGGATTAGCGAAAATTATAATTTTAAAAACAATAAACCATCATACCATGACATGATACCTCCTTTTGTTCAGGAAAAACTCCTCAGTAAAGTGATCGTCATCTTGCAATATATTGTCAATGCCTGTCTCGAAATCAACTACTTCCTTTCCTTAATCTACAAGGTATAACGCTCTGGTGACTTCAATCCTAAAATCAAAAAAAATAGCGTCAACTCTTGAGCAATTAAAGAATTATTATCTAATATACCGACAATCGGTAAACTACTACAAACAAATACTACAATACAATAATACTACTACAAATACTACTAAAAACAAATCTGTCGAATATGATGGCATTTCACTTATTTTGAATTTAATTTCACACTGGGACACTCTCTCTCTCTGTCTTTCTCTCTGCGAATAAACCACATCACTAAGGACCCTTGCTCAAGCTTACCTTGTAGGTCTATAGAATTGAATAATCACTTGAAATAGAAAAGGAATTTGATATTGGAACATGGCTTCCGCTTCAAGTTTGTTCAATTTAAATTCCCTCTCCATTTAATGAATACAATCAGTTCCTTCTTAAAGACCTGAAATATTCAATCGAAAATCGCAACATCTTATCAAATTCTCCCAATAGATTTGCAGAAATTCCACAAGGCTCATGTCTAAGCCCATTGCTCTTCAAACAATGTTCCGGGTAAATGCTTGACTTGATAAAGTACAAACTAGATACTCTTTATGACATGACCCCTTTTGACAGCATTAATAGATCCCAAAAAAATAATCCAAAACATGGCTAGAAACATCGTTCGAAAAAAATATACCTAAATTATCATCGATCAAAAATTTAATTCATTTTGTCCAAAACTACTGTAACGCCCTTACATAGTAATGAAAACATTATCCTCTGTTTTATTTTTAGATTCGTTAGGCAGAAAGGATTCGAAGCAATCTGCAATTCTCTCAGAGAGGAATGCAAAAAGTACTATAAGATTTATGTTCGCATTGTGTCTTTGCGGTAAAGCCTTGAGAGTTTTAGTTGAAACCTTGAGTTTCGAGAGAGCCTTGAGTCTGGTTTTATGCAAAAATGAGCAATATACTTCCAATCGACAGTAATTCTACATATTTTGTTAGAAGACCGAGAGATCAGGAGTGTATTCGAAGTGTTATCGCTGTATGTACTTACATATTACCATTTGATCAACAAAATGATAATCTTATGCAAGTAATACAAATTTTGTAGTAACGTGGGACGTCATCAATTTTCCATTCATAGTTTCATAGCCATATTCACATGATGCACAACAGTCTCTAGAATGTTTCTTAATAGCCAGACGCTAATTCATCTGGATCTTGTGTGTTGATCCTGTCATCCAGCGGGACGACAGTTCACATGGACGCCTCTCATTATTCAACTCTTGATTTTCCTTAATTCATAATATCATCATCATCTTCCATTCATACTATCTGAAACATGTCATAGGTTTCATAGGAACTTTACTATCATAATCTGTCATAATCTGTACAGCAAATCCATCAGTTGAAAATTTTCCAAATGCGACTTAAAAATTTTCAATATGTTATTGCTCCTTCTAAACAATATAAAATCAAAAAAACAACAAAATACATATGGGATTAATTCGCACTGTAGCCAATATCACACTAGCCAATAGAGGGGGCTATATGCTAAGAACAAATTTAGACATGCATGTAATGTCACGTGACACTCTTCAATACACTTACATTCGGTTCTAAGACGTGTCTGAAGTTTGCATTATTATGCGGATTATTATACATTAAGTGCAACGCTGTCAAGTTATGTCTCTTTTTGGTTTTAGTAGATGATTAAATTGAAATGAAAACCTAGTAAAGTGCTTAAAATTCAAAAAAACTCAAAAAACCTCAGCAAAATTTGAAGTGACACTATTCAAAAAGAAACGTTCAATCGTTATGTTTGCAACGCTGTAAATTTCAGAGACGTATTCTAAGATGGTTTTTGAGAAGTTTGAAACTTTTGTCATTGTGCCATTACAGTCCTAAAGAACTTGAGTCAGGAGTCGTGTTAGAGCCAGCTTATTTTAAGGCCTTAGAAGTTTGGTCATAATCACACTCAATCTTGATTTCCACGTATATACCTATTGCAGCTAGGTAGTCTAGAAAAATAGATTAACGAGATTACGATTTAACTCAAACAATTAGAGCTGGTGACATTATCCTGCCTTAAGTTTATCCAAAAAACTAGTTTCTCTTTACTATTTTTTTTTTATATAGATTTAAATGAAATCTTGACATGTTAGCATTGGCAGAAACAATTGCCAAAAAACTACTGAGGAATTTCGCGATGCAGTCGTCATGGAATTTCGGGAGCAGTTGAATTTTTCAACCTGTAGTGCTCCAGTTTTGTAGTAGGGGTTAAACGTTTATAAAATATTTTGATCTGTTTCGTTTCATTGGTTGTATATGAACTTTCATGATTTGTCTACATCCTTTTGTTAACTTTATTGATCATACATAACTTGATTCGCTTTGTGTGCTTTGTTTTCGATTTTTTTTTTAAATTATTGTGTGTTGGAATTAGGTTTGATGTGTTTTGGTGTTTTAATTATGTTTTTTGTGTGACTCATAACATCGTTCTATCATTTAGTTATTCCTACTATATCTACTTGTGTCTTATAGTTTTTGATCTCGCGTCTTCCGCCTGGTCGAAAACTAATTTATGTCACATAAATTTTCAATTAATGACTAAGTTCCTATTCTATTTGCTAATTTTTCAAATATTCCTGTAAGAATTATATTAAATTAACACAAAAACATTTATCCTGTACAAATATGTGATCTGAGCGCTTTTAAATATAAAAACTATACGATCTGTCGGAACTTCAAGTCCTTGCAAAAACTTTTAACCGTCAATCCTGGAAACGGAAAAGTTTGATTGAAACTCAAAGTAGTAGTTCATTGATCATCTCATACTTCAATTTTTTTAGAAACCTTAAATATCGTTTGCAACATTCATATTAGAAATTGTATCTGAACATTTCCTTCATTTTATTTACAATTACAGAAATATGTGATAAATACGGAAGTTTGTGGTGAGCTTCACGTTACAGTACAAGTAAGTTGAATGTTTCCCACTTTTAACAAAAAACAAAAGCCACCGAACTCATTTGGTGTCCTCTTTAGGGTGATCTTTCACAACAGGATAAACGGGCGGTTTTTATGACAGTCCATGATCTAGGATGCAATCGTGAGTAACGCCTTAATATCAAGTAGAAATTAGTGGAATTTAACCAGCATATGATAATGTTTAATTGGTACAGACAATTCATTTTTGGAATTCGTCAATAGTCCTTGCATGCTCGAGATCAAAGAGCGTTCTTGTTTCATTCATGTTGATGTACCAGGTCATGAAGATGCCGGCGCAGCGTTACCTGATACGTAAATATGAAAGAGTTTAAATAATCGAAATCCTTAAATTTAACGTTTTGTTATTTGCTTGTGACTAGATACCAATTTCCATCGTTGCAATCTTTAGGCGAAAGTCTTGTCACCGTGCTTGACTTTCTCCATGTGAAATATGTGTTGGGGTTGGGCGAAGGGGCTGGTGCTAATGTCCTGGCGAGGTTTGGTTTGGCGCACCCCGCTCGTTGTCTAGGATTAATCTTGATCAATGTAACGGGCAGTGCGGCATCTGTCTTGGAAACATTTAAGAATAAAGTAAGTACTTGTAGCAGATTATTGTTCCTAACCATTACCAACAACTAATTTTAACTCTTTCAACAGTTTATCAGCTGGAAGGGTAATGAAGTAGCCCAATCGGCCGAGGATTTCCTAATGTATCATAAATTTGGTCATGTAAGTATTGAAACACTTTCAATACATCGAACATTTTCAAATGCAAGGATTCCATTGCAAAACAAAAAGAAATAGAAAACACTCAAAGTGTTATCAAAATCAAACTAATAATATTTAATTTTTAAAGTTTGCAATAGAATTAATTTTTTTTATTTAAATTTACTTGAAGAAAACATAAATCAAAAAACATAAAAACATATTTTCAATTCGTCGAATTTTTATGTGATATAACTTATTTTAAAATAATAAACTAACATATTAACTTTATTTAATTTCATTTGATGAATCTTCAATGTGTTTAAAAACATTTGTACTATTTAAAACAGATATTGGAGGTAGGAAACTAAATAAACTTTCAACATTCTATTTAAACAATCAAGTGATCAAACTATCCCACTAAATAGCAATTATTTATCATAGCTTTGCTCATAGCAATCGTTTTTTTATAGCTTGCAATATTAAAAATGAAGTTTGATTAACAATCAATTCTAAATAAATTTGTAGAGTCATACACTTATTGCTATTGTTACGAAGTTTGTAGTATTTGTACATGTCCCTTTATGAAAAATAAGTTTTAAGCGTATGTTTTGAATGAATCGTTTTTTTTTCTAACGTTACTACTTTAAGTTTGTTTTTATTAATAACAAAACTTCTAGCTTTAAAATGTTGTTTTTTAAGGATCAATCTGATTTTAATTTTCGCTTTGGAAATTTCATTTGGCTTCCATGGGAAGAAAAAAGCCAACTATTTTGTGAACTAAATTTTCTGGAATATCTTTGACACCCTCAATTGAGCTTACACGTCCATAGTTTAACGAACAAAAAAAAATTTAATAAGGAGTATAACATAGGAGTACTTACTCCCATTTTGTACTTTGTAATATCATTGGGAGAAATCTAAAGTATCTTAAATTATTTATTGATAATTGAGAGTGAATAAAATGAGAGTAATTATTAATTACTCTCATACTTATTTTATTATAGTAGTTCTCAACTATCCAAAAGTCATCAAATTCAAACCCTTTTTGCAATCCTTAGCTATGGAAAAGGATGAACCTGACGAGAGAGCATAGTCAATAGCTTAAGGTTTATTTGTATCATAGTTTGGATAGTTCAATCCAGTGACTCTTGTCCTATATATCCCTCTTCGACTCATTATGAATATATAATTGCTTTGTTTTCTGTGCTGCATAAATCCCAAATAAACTCCATGACCTCCTTCGGGTAACTAAAGCAACTAACCTTAACTAAAGCAAGTTTTCTTTGGAGCAATACAGACCACAACGCTAGTGGAACACAGTATGGAGGAAATACTTATAAATTTTCAGAAAATCTACAGGCTCTATATTATCTTCTTATTCTTGCCGAGCATTCTCCGTTTGAAAAATACAGGGAGCGATTCAATATCACTGTCGAAATCGAATGCGCTTTTCCGCTGAATTCCGTCCCTTAGCATTGAGTGTGAATGCCTCCCTAGGTATCCACTCCTCATTCGACCGCTGAGGGCAACGAAATCGCAAATTCTTTTGTGAGTATCCTCCTTGATTGGACCAAGCGTTACAGTCCTAAAAAAATTAGATGAAATTTTTCAGTCACCATCTGCCATTCCATCGTAAAAAGGTAACAGTTCTTCATCAGTTCACCACGAGGATCTCCAAGTTTTATACTGGCAGATTCATTCTCGCCATCCAATTCCACCACTAATCACTACGACACTCCCTTAAGGATACTCGTAGTTATCCAGTAAACTGTAACATCTGCACAAGTGAAGACTCACCCGTGGTATCTGAACATGTCCCAGGGTTGAAATTTGCGAAACGAGTCGCAAGGATACTCCATACCGTAGTATATAGTAATCTCAGCCGCTATGCCTTGCGCTATGATCTTAGTTCTAGTGTCTTTAACTTCACATTTAGTGACGACGGGTACATAAACTCAGAACCAAAATTTAAACGCAGCATTGGGGTCGAAACTCTGCCAGCCATATTCGGCCCCTTACAAGTTCCGTAATTTTCCATTCTTAAGAACCTCTTGATCCCCAAAAATCGTTGTACAGCTTGTGGTTGAATCTTTTTCACCATTGTTCTTTTTCGCCATTGTTCTTTTTCTCATTTTACTCTATAATACGCGTTAGGATCCATATTTTATGCGCATTCATTTCTTTTGCGGATGTTTGCACTAGACTACACGTCTCACAAACGTAGCATAATTCTAGCCTGATCATCGCTTTGTTTACTCCGAGCTTTATTTTCATCTGTGTACAGCTGACCTTAAAAAACTGGCAAAACTTAGAAAGAACTCTCATCCACGAGCTGTATTCTTTCTTTGACTTCAGTGGATTCGTTACCGTCTGTCACTACTTTTACGCCAAATTATACAAAAACGGGATGTCTACAAAAGATGTCGAGCACAACTTCGAGATTGCAGGATTAGGTCACAATTTGTTTTTGGTTTATAGAATAGCCTTCCTCATGTATCAATGCGGAGCTGCTTTGTCACGTATTGCAGAATAAGATTGCATAGCAATGGAGGCAACTCATCTCCTTAATTGAGTCCATTCTTGTTATCTAATGGATCAGTCAACTGGATGACTGCCCGGACTTGTATTGTCGAACAGACTCGTTTTGAAGGGATGCCAAAACTAGGCATAATATGATGGCGACCGATCGTTTTTCAATTAAACTTATTTGAAATTTAGAAAAATTTTGTGAGAATCAATACTGAGCTCCATGACTCTATGCATGTTTTGTCTTTTGTTGATTTTTCAGTCACTCCTATATTTCTGGTTATTTCTCATACAAAGTCATTCAAAAATTGGTCCTTGTCGTTTCGTTTCATTCTTCATGCTGCCCTCTTATAGAATAGTTATTTATTGACTGATTTCACCTTGGAATCAGCTAGAATCACTCAGATGAATCCATTATTTAATTGTTTAAATTATATTTCAGGTTTCAGTCAGATATAGTTGTATATCGTTGTGAGTGAGGCAGTTAGTGAAAGATTGCTAAGATCTTATAAAGGGGGCCTTTTTTGCCACGCCATATTGTTCCGTCAGGACGAAAACATTACTCACCCACATATCAAAAATTATTGTTTTAATGCTGATCGGATTCGCTTGATTATTAGTTTCACGTCAATTATCAGTGATAAGTATTAAAGTGGATGGGGTATGCCATCCATTATAAAACGAATAAGACTTCACATTCGATGCTGCCAACTGATTTTCTACTTTTAAATATTTTGTGCGGCCACATATGATATATCCCGCTACCATTCCAATCTGCTTCCTGAACTGCAAGCATTTTTAGTTTGTATTGACTGGCTTGTTCTAGAAATAATTAGCAGCACTAGATTCATTGAGTTTCATTTGAAGATCTGACATTCGAGGATCTGATTCCAATCCAGTCGATTTTTGATTTGCGGGGTTGTTTCGCCAATCCAATCACATCTAAGACCCGATTGTGGGTGCCAAAATAGCTATTTCTTTCACAGGAACGAATAAGTAGTCCATTTGCCTACCTTTACTCATTGGTAGGATTATTATGATCTTATTGCAAGGCCTTGTTCGCCTTTTACTGTCTCAAATTCCCTTTCGAAGAAGTGACGAGAAGTTACGTGCCGTTTACAACTGATATTTCTCGGTACTCTGCATCTTACTCAGGAAAACAGTAAGCCTAGTTACACGGTGAGGTCATTTACAATCATTTTTATTTCTGTTACCATCATTCTTTGCTCCTAATCTTGGTAAGGATATGATTGCTTGCGGTCGCGGTTTAACTGAGATGGTTCAATATAATAATCATTACCTTCCCTATGAGAATAAACACTTAACTACGTCTAGAATATCCTGTACGGTTGAAAAAATTAATATACAGTGGCCTATAATTCCAAACAGAGTTATTGAAGAAGATGAAGTTATTAAACGTCTTCCATATAACCCTTTCCTTATCAGTCCGTGGTAGCCAGCAGCGTTTCTGGTCACGTTTTTGTCGAGCATCCGAATTTGTTCGGCCAATTCTTTAAGGAGCACTTTTAGCGCTAGGAAACGAGAAGGCGTTTCTAATTTTGGGAAGGAGATCAAAAAATAAATGAGCATAAGAACATCAGGACTATACATCAGGTGCTGGAACCGATTCCAATCATATTCTTCGAAAAATTAGCGATCAGTACAGTGATGTTTCGAAGCGCGACCATTATTCTGTAAAGTTAAAACACCATTTTGAATACAATTTTTGACACCGTATACGAATTTTTCAACACAAGTTGAATAATAGTTTGTAGTTCACTGCCGTCTGATGCTTAGACTTGATTCGTTATCATCGTTTTCTTCATTTTTGACTGTGGATTGGACATTTTGACATGGATTGAATTCTTTCCCTTTTTTGTCCCCATGTTCCATTGCATCCATAGCAAATTTTTGGTCAATTGGTGAAACGTGAAACCTCGATATAACGAACATGGTGTCGAACTTTGTATGTTTTTGATACATAAATGTTTTCACACATTTTTATGCAAAGACCATTAGTTGTAGGGTCGAGAAAATAGAAAAGCCGTTTAAAATACGCTCAACATATTTAAATAATCATATCTATATTCAATTATTCAATGCATGGGTTCCACTGTAGTTATTAAAAAAAGAGATCACAAAACTGGGATTACTTTATTTTTAAATATTTAATTCAAGTTTCAGAGAAAGGACAGAATAATAGAGTAGGTGTAGATGGAAATTTATGGATTGAATCAATTCAAGGATTAGAAATTAAAACTAATATGAAACGCGTACAAATTTTATAAAATGGATTTGCATTTGTTTGAAAACAAACTCTATTTTTTTCTATGATGATACAAATTTCGAAAAAAAAGTAATGATACAGTTGAAATATATTGAAAATCAGATACTACATGTTCCAACGCACACTCATTGTCTGTTAACAATCATATTTTATTTCACTGTCTGTAAAAATAAAATCATAGAAAGTTTTATTTAAGCCAAAATTGAATAAGTTTGCTGACAGGTTGCTTGAAATCGCTGCTTGAAATATCTTAAGTAAACGTTAGTCTGGAATCAGAAAGAATTTTTTTGATTCAAAGAGAGTACCATTCAAAAATGCAATAGACTCGATTCCTTGGTCAGTATGAGTAAGTCAGATTCCTTCGAAAAAATTTCTGCAATGAGGTGATGGCACTACGCTCATCACTTAGTGGGGTTTTAAGCTACTAATCTTTTTCTTCGGCTTTACTCTTCCCAATATACTCGTCAATATCTTTTCCAAGGACATACAGAATGAGTTCAATAATTTTTGTGTTTGCTTAATTCTACGTTTACAGCTAAATTGATGTTTAAAGACCTTTAACCTGAAGGAAAACCTTTCACACTAAGTTGTTTCGTGACCTCTTCCCATTACTCGGGAGATTCATTGGGTGATGAAACATTTAAATTATTTTCAAAACTTACATTGTCCTTTCTTACATTGTCATTATTCTGCTTAGAGTCGCTTTTTTGAAGCAATTATCTGCCAATTTTGCTTCAAAGGATTTTGAAGCCATCCAACTGATATCTAGCATTGTGGTCTTTGCTGGTTTCTCTTCAGTATCGGGAAGGAACTGTCCCACAACTTTTTTCCTGCCGTAAACTCTATGGTATTTTTATTTATGGATCCACTACCTGCAGGTATGCTGTCGTTTTTGGAATAGAAATTCAACATTGTGTTCCAGTTTTAGACCAGTTCCATGTGCTAGAAATTTATAGATAAACATGATAATATTTTAAATTGTTATTGTTAATCTCTTCGTCAAAGTTGACCTCTTCAAAGGTGTCAAAGCTGAAGTCAAAGTTGAAGTCAAGAGTAGCCACTTCGTGATTGATTCTGATTTCATCTCTTCCTCATCGTTTTTAGTTTGAGTTAAATGCTAAGGGAAATTTCAAAGGAATACCTTTGAGAAATTTAGGGTTTTTTGCATTCTCCACCTTTATAGGCTCGAGTCTCACGGACTCGAGTCATTGAAATTTTCTTTAAAAAAATTCAAATAAAATAAGGCCGTTGCGTGATGCAAACATCTGACACCTTGGAATCGTACTCCATAGTAAGGTCTGGAAGCTTCTCAATAGATCCTCAATAAATCCTCATGCCTGACAGATAAGTCTTGCACAGTTGCTAGTAAATTTTTAAAATACAAGTTCATGCTACTTTTGAAGTTCTGCAAACATCCATTACCTGCGTTAAACGACAGGTTTCTGAACTGTCTTGTTAACTTAGTAGACATTTTACTCACTTATTAGCAAAATTTTCTTCGCGACCCTGTTTCAACTAATCTTGAACATATTCTTCAATATCATTGAACTTCTTCCTCTGAGTCCTCTCTGAACTTCTTCTGAGTTTTCGTGATGAAGGGGCTTCGTTTTCAAACATTTTATAGTTATTTTAGAATTCTAGATGGGGTGTTAGTTGGCATACCATTTTTTTAGACCACTAAGTCTTACTTTGTTCATTTTGTAAAATAAAATTAGATTGACGTTTTCCTAGAAAAATTTCTATTTATATGTATAGTAATGTTACCATCCAAACTTCGATATATAAATGTGTGAAGAACGCGATTTCGGAACTTCAGTCTGTAGAGATGAAAAGTGTCAACATCCTGAGAAAATTCAAAATGTTACGGTATTCAAGGCATTTCCTTTTATGAACAGAGGTTAAAATCATATTGTAGTTGAACGAAATCTTAAAAGGAGTTGAAAAACTTCAATTTATCAAGGAATTCAACATATTGAGGCTCCTCTGGAACATCAAAAATTCAAAACATGATAACGCCAACATTCGGGTGATTGTGCTGTAAACAGGATGGAAGGGTCATAAAGCTACGAAGGAACTTGCGTAGACTTGAAGTTGCAACATCCAAATTGCAAAATTATGTTGTAAACAATTAAATTTCATTCATTAAAATATCTCATTAATTAAGTTCGAGCTCTCTGGCTTTGATTTGCATTTTTGATGAATTAATTCTGGATCCTGACGTGCTATTCCTTCTTATGAAATCAAAAATGTTAGCTTGAGAAGTCGCGAATATGTTTTAATGACTTACAACTTACTCATATTTTTCTAGTGTTCCCTTATGTGTCTGCGTGTGAATTCCTAATAAATACGGCTTTAAAAAACTAATACTGAAAGAAAAATACATACTAGCATTTGTGAAATCCTTCCAGTATATCACTGCCATATCGAACATGATTAAAGCAGGGATAATTACAATACTGTGTGCAAGTTTATAATAAAAACTGCATACACCCGCCCTTTGTTTAATGCGCTATGAATATTCTCTATAAGCTTAGAAAAATACAATCACACATTAAACTGATTAACTTACACATGCTGAATTATTGCAAACGCTTGCTGCAATTAAACCACTAATATTTATTGCAATGCATTAATACATACATACTTGAAAATGCATATATGATTTCGCTAGAATAGAATTCCACAAAACTATCAAAGCTAGATTGCAATGTAGAGAACAATTTTTCTTTAGTGATTTGTAGCAAAGATAGAATAGAATTTTATGAGCAATTTTCAAATCATAGCCATGTCAAAATTCCACCTTATGTAACAAAATTCAAATCAAGAGTTCACTATGAAAATTTAAAAAATAAACACACATTACGAGTTAAATTTTTAAAAAAAATTAGAGAGATTTATAGTATTGGAATATTTAAGGTGGAAATTAAACAAAAGTTTGTCACCTTTCCAATATTTACCAATAGCTTTACACAGTTGTATTTTTGCTTCCTTCTTGCACTAAAAATCATGATCAATGACTAATTGAAAATTTAAATATTTAAACAGCAATTAGTCGGTGATAATCCTGATAAAGAGAAAATTGTGTCAGAGTATCAAAATCGTTTGCGTGGATCACTCAACAGTAAGAACGTTGGCTTGTACGTGAAGGCGTTTATGAAGTAAATACTACCAAATAAATTCGAAAGTGGCAACAAGTCTCATTGTAATTATTTCATTTCAGCCGGAAAGATCTTCCGTTAAAATCATGTAAGCTGGACACTCTACTCATCACTGGAATGCTTAGTCCTTATGCATCAGTCGTTGAAAAATTGTACTATAATTTGGATAAAGAAAAAGTTACAATGCTGAAAATCGAACGGGCTGGAGATGTGTTGGCTGATGCGGTAAGAATTTCTTATTATTATTATTATTATTATTATTATTATTATTATTATTATGAAACCTATTAAAAACGTATGTATTCTGATCAAAAGTTATCTATGCAGAGCTAAATTAAACTCATGCAAAATGTATCCAATCTACCGACGATTGTGGAAAGACCTCTCCTCCAGTATTTTATGTATCAAGAGAAAGGTCGAAAAACTTACGAAAACAACAAAGTTCGTTATCCAAAAGAAAGAGATTGTTATCCTAACTTTAATAAAGATCTCAAGATGTATGTTCTGTTCAAGTTGTAACCATCTTCAACAGGACAACCAGCATTAAATCTACTTAGCAATAAAATCGTCAATTACTCGATATGCTGTAAAAGCGGTCGTAAATTGGTCAAGCCAAAAATCTTCGCAGACTAGCAAACAAAGTCCTATATCCTTAATTTATTGATTTACTTGGCATCGCTATTCTTCTCGCTATTTCAATCATGCTTTTGACATGGTGCCATAAAATCGAAATGTTTATGAGCCTTTAGAAAGCATAAACAAGATTGTGTACAAGATTTCTAACCTTTTTTGTGGTTAAAACCAAACAGTAAGTGAAAATTTTCTCACAATTGAGTTAACTGAAGCGCATTTTATACGTAGTAAAGTTGGTGGATGGATCCTTAATCTTATTATTATTTTAGCTAATAGATTTGATTGCAGAGAAGTTAACATATGATTGAATTGGTTATGCTGGCAATGAAAAAAAAAGGGCGAGGTTATTAATCAATTCAAAAATAGAATGTCAAAGGGACAAAATACTTGATGAACACGCTGATTATTTAGTTAACATCTTTGAGTGGAAAGTCCTTAGATGAGTCTTTGTCCTGATACCAGAAGACAACAGAAAGCGAATAAGATACAACGATGAGTAGCAAACATTTATGATGAGTCAGAAGCCTTTTTCTACACAACGTCTTATACGAAAAACTTATACTTATACGTCTTATATATCCCACGAAAATATGTACAAGAAAAATACTTAAATAATGATCCCCAAACAAAGCAAGGAAACGGTTAACAGGTTCTTTTCGCAGTTCTGGTAAAGAACTGCTCACTTTCAGAAATTGAAGGACTCGGTAAATTAGTCGATACTATTGAAAGAAAGAGAAAATGTGATAATAAAAGAGGTATATAATCACCCCGTACAAAATATTAGAAACCCACTTAGCTGCCATATTGCCTATTTACACAGAAAATATAATTTACAATGTTGAGAGGGCTGAATGCTGAAATGTAGACCATCAAGCAATTGCTCCCGGACAAGCAAATCTTTTAAATCTTGAAGAAGTTTTGAGTACTCAGAATGGTTCAGCAAATAAAAAATATGAACGTCAACACCAACACTAGTCTGAGAAGAATCCAATTAACCACAAAATAATACTTGACATTTGAATTTGTGTTTTGGGTGTCGGATTAGCAACGTCATGATTCATACTTTCGTACTGAAATAGGGAGACTCTATCTCCTCTCACTGCTCTTGTTCTGCGAAAGTACAGCAACAAAGCCTTGTAAAGCGAAATCTCGCACTACCGCAACTTTGACTTTGACACTTACATTGCTCTGAGACAGGGAGGTACATTGACTTAATTGCTGTTTAACCTTAGTCTACGCTATGATATAAATCTATAAATCGATCCAAATAGTCGAGTTCGTAGATGATGTTGGTATCCTTCGGGTTCGTTCTACATCTGCTGAAGATACCGTATTATCCGTACACTGAGACGCAAAGGAAAGCAGGCAGGTAGGGCTACATATTAACGAGGTCAAAATGTGGGACAAGTTAAAGAACGACAGCCAATCGTATTTATTTAAGAGTAGAAGTAGAAAAATGATATTTAAATATAAAATCGAAGAGTAGAAACCCTTTTTAAATATAATTTCGAATGCTCGAGGAGTGAAACGTGGCCGATTTTCTTTACCTAGTTGCCCGAAAACTAGTAAAAGACGGCAATGAATCATCTGAATTGAACAGGAGAATATAGCTCGCGTACAAGACATTCAGACTTGCAAATTCTTAAGGATAGCTGCATACTTTCAAAATAATTTGGAAAAAGTTCCAAATACACGAAGCCGATACAAAGTGATGTATCAGAATCCCGCCTTATGTTTACTATTTATCACAGACAGGATGATTAGTGGATAAAAATCTATGACTGGTTGCAACCAGTGAAGAAGGTGAGAATCTAAGACGCTGTACAATCGGGACAACAAAAGCAAACCTCAGCCCGTTGAAATGTTTTGTAAGCAGATCTTAAAATGTTACTCCACGATATAGATTTCTAATGAACAAAAGTAGTATTATTATCACATCAATGGCGGTTGTAGTTGTAGACGGCTATTTATTGAAAAGTCTAATAAGTATTAAGACTTTTTTGTCACTACATGATGTACGTTGTCATATATCGGGCAATACAAATCAGATTCAGTCAAACTGACATGCATTTGAAAGGTGGTATTCCAGTCTACAATTTTCATATAGACAGTTTTGTATCTCGTCATTCGTATCAAAAGTTGTATTCATTTAAAAAATGCGTGAAATTTCCAAAAAAATGCGTTATATTTTACAATATCACTACGATCAAGACGAGAATGCATCGCTGGCTCGTGAAAAAAATTGTGGCGTTTACGGTCAAGATACTTTATCAAAATCCATAGCCAAGAGATGATTTGCTCGCTTTTGTTCGGGAAATATTGATGTCAAAGATGCACCCCGCTCAGAACGACCAGTCACTGAAAAAGTGGATGAAATTTTACAAAAAATTGAAGAAGACCATCACATAAACAGCCATGACATTGCTAACGAACTGAATATCCATCACCAAACAGTTTTGTATCACTTGCGTAAGGCTAAATACACAAATATGCTCGACATTTGCGTGCCGCATGAATTAACATGAAAAACATTGATCGACCGAATTTCCATTTGCGAAATGCTAAAAAACGCAACAAAATCAAGCCATTTTTTGAAGAAAATCATTACGGGCGATGAAAAATGTGTAAGATATGTGAATTTCGTTCGAAAAAGATCATTACAAACGACTTCGAAGCTAGGTTTGACACCAAATAAGGTTATGCTGT